>JAAWXA010000010.1:12698156-12709734 GCA_038090715.1 Florisuga fusca
CAGCCGGCGCCCTCAGCTCCAACGCCATCAAAGGACCACCCCCGGGGGGGGCGGCCGAGGCCAGCGCCGCCCCCGCCTCCCCCTTCGACGGCAGCAACAAGCCTCTGCCTGTCGCCACCCGGCAGGTAGGAGTGCAGACACACCGGGGGGACACACCGGGGAGGGGACACGAACACCGGGAAGGGGGTTGGCGGAGCCGCTGACCCCCTCCGCCTCATCCTCTTCCCCCCTTCTTCCCCCGCTCCAGCCTTTCCCCTGCGCCGCGGACGAGGACTGCGGTCCCGAGGAGTTTTGCGGAGGGGGTGCCCGGGGCGGAGGGGCCCCCCTCTGCCTCGCCTGCCGGAGACACCGCAAGCGCTGCCTGCGGGACTCCATGTGCTGCCCCGGCACGACCTGCAGCAACGGTGAGGGACGACAGGGACTGGGGGCTGGGACGACACACCCTGGGATGGGTAGGGGTTCCAGCCCCGGCTGACAGCTGCTCCGCTGCTTCCCGCAGGGCTCTGCACCCCACTGGAGTCTCCGCCTGCAGCTACCGAGCTGGACGAGATCGGCACCGAGATGCTGCCCCGCCGGACGCCCGCTCCCGCCTGGCTCCCCACTGCCAAAGGTGAGGAAGTCACAGGGCGCGATCCCCACTGTCTTTCTGGGAAATCCTGCCCCTCCATCCCCCGTGGGTCCCGTCCGGGATCCCTGCCCCGATTGGTGTCCCCCATGGGCATGCCCACCCTGCCTTGCTGTCCCCCCTGGGGTCAATACAGGATTCCCGCCCTGCCCTGACGTCCCCCGTGGGGATGCCCATCCTTCCCCCCTTCCCCGTCACTTTCCCATGTGGAGCCAATCCAAGATGCCTGCCCTACCCTGCTGTGCCCCTGTGATCGATCTGGCATGCCACTCAGACCCACTATTCCCCAAGGGATCAATCCGGGATGCCCACCCTGTCCCTCTGTCCCCTGTGGGAGCACCCCGGGGCTGAGCACCCTCCGTGATGTCCCCACACAGGTGAAGAAGGGGACTTCTGCCTGCGCTCATCAGACTGTGCAGCCGGGCTGTGCTGCGCCCGCCACTTCTGGTCCAAAATCTGCAAGCCGGTGCTGCGGGAAGGGCAGGTGTGTACGCGGAACCGGCGGAAAGGCACTCACGGCCTGGAGATCTTCCAGCGGTGCCAGTGTGCCGAGGGGCTGGCCTGTCGCCTCCAGCGAGAGCACGGCCCCGCTGACACCTCCCGGCTCCACACCTGCCAGTGGCTCTGAGCGCCTCCGGACAGATGGACAGACATGGACACGGGTGGGATGTACTCCGGCTCTGCCGGAGCGAAAGGTTGTTTCTCAAGGGAACTACTTTTTATGCGACTAATTGCAGTACGTTACTGTGTTGTGAATACTCAAGCTGGCACTTAGCTGTACATAACACCAGGACTTGTAGTGATTTGGTTTTTTAATTTTTTTTTTTTTTTTTTCTGAGTGGGCTGCCTTGCACTCCTCAAGCCGCGACTGTGACTTTGTACACACTGGGTTTATAAATCTGGCTCAAAGAGATGCCACCATCTGTTTGAGAGTGAATAAAAATTTCTGTAAAAATGTACTGGAGCTGCCTGCACTTCCCCGCCTGCCCCATGGGAGGGGAGATGCGCCGCAGGGTAGAAGTGACCAAAGGGAGAGGGGGAAGGGTGGGCGGGGGGGGGCTCATGGCTAGCACCCTCCTGGATGAGCCATTTGGTTGTTGTTGTTTATTCCCCTGCCTTTTAGGCACGATCATTTGCCACAGCAGCCACCAGCTGCAGGGCCAAGGATGCCACAGGGCTCTGGGCAGGACAGGCAGCAGCTGAATCCCCTTCTGCTTGACTTTTCTCTGGGGTGAGGAGGGAGCCAAGGGGCATGGGAGAGGGTCTGTGCTGGCCCATGGCTGCCCACGGGGTGGTGCTGAGAAGCACCTCCCGTTCAGCACAAACTTTGCTCTGCGCACAATAAAGATTTATTTTTGACTTCACATTACAGCCTGTTACTATTTGTTTGCACCTATTCAGAATGGTTTGCAGGGAGGGAAAGCTGCATTTTTTTTTTCCTGCCCTGTTTAGCTCATTGTACTACACAGCTACTGCAAGTGCTTGAGAATGCCTGTGAAGGGAGAGAGGGCACTCTCACCCTATGCAGTGTGCAGCTGGTGGGCAGCAAACTCTATCCCATGCCTTTGGCCTCTGTGGCTGGTGCCCAGTCACAAGCAGTGTCCCCCAGGGTTCAGTGCTGGGGCCTGTTCTCCTTCGTATCTTTATTAATGATCTGGAGGAGGGGATTTGCAGATGACACCAAGGTAGGTCGGTGTCTTGATCTGCTAGAGGGTAGGGAAGCCTTACAGGATCTAAACATGGTAGACCAATGGGCCCAGGTTAATTGCAGGAGTTTCAATAAGACCAAATGCCAGGTCCTTCACTTGGGTCATAACAACCCCATGGTAAACTACAGACTTGGGACAGTGTGGTTAGAAAGCTGCAAGTTGGAAAGGGACCTGGGGGTATTGGTTGACAATCAACTTAATAAGAGTCAGCAGTGTGCGCAGGTGGCCAAGAAGGCCAGTGGCATCCTGGCTCGTATTAGGAACACTGTGGCCATCAGGAATAGGGAGGTGATCGTCCCTCTGTGCTCAGCTCTGGTGAGGCCACATCTTGAGTCCTGTGTTCAGTTCTGGGCACCTCACTGTAAGAGGGACAGAGAGGTGCTGGAGCGTGTCCAGAGAAGGGCAACAAAGCTCCTGAAGGGCCTGGAGCACAAGTCCTGTGAGGAGAGGCTGAGGGAGCTGGGGGTGTTTGATCTGGAGGAGGTGAGAGGAGACCTTATTGCTCTCTTCAGCTCCTCAAAGGAGGTTGGAGTGAGGAGGGAAACAGCCTCTGCTCCTTAGTGACGTGTGACAAGACCAGAAGAAATGGATGCAAGCTACACCAGGGGAAGTTTAGGCTGGATATTAGGAAACATTTTTTCACTGAAAGGGTTGTCAAACATTGGAACAGTCTGCCCAGAGCAGTGGTGGAATCACCACCCCTGGGCGTATTTAAATGGTGTGTGGACGTGGCCCTTAGGGACATGGTTTAGTGGTGAGCTTACAGTGTTGGTCAAAGGTTGGACTGGATGATCTTAGAGGTCTCTACTAACCAAAGACATTCTTTGATTCTGTGATTAATCATTCAGGGGTACAATCTAGAAAGAAAGGACACAGTACCGATTTTACTGCCATTTGTGGTGAAATGTGATTTCAGAGAGGCAAATACTATTTTCTTTTCATTTTCTTCCTAAGTTCTTACAGAAACTGGTTTGACCCCAAGTTGTAGCAAAAGAAATACCTTTTTTTTTAGAAAAAAACAAAACCTGAAAATATATGCTCCCCCTAATCTTCCTTCATGTGATCTTCATGTTGGATTTAACAATCAACTTCCATGACACTAAAACCACTTGTTGGAGGAACAGAAGAACAAACCCCCTCCCTGTGCTCACAGTGCAAGACGCCCACAGGTGAGAGAAAGTTTGGGGGTTTTGTTTTGTTTTGGGTTTTTTGTTTGTTTGTTTTGTGGTTTTTTGGTTTTGTTTTTTTTTGTTTGTTTGTTTTGGTTTGGTTTTACCATCACTCTGATGACCCAGAGCAGAAAATGGCACATTTTGGCTCAGAAGGATAAAAGCCCTAAACAGAAAGAGCAGAAAATATCAGTGGATGTAACACAATACAGAAGGTCTTAGGTTCTGTATTTTCCTTTTTTTTCCCTTATATTTGGGATTGGGATTTTCTTTGTGGGGACTTCACCCACCCACTGAAGCTGCTCTTGATGGTAAAGGCTTTCCCTTTATCTTAGGGTGGAAGGGGAGCACCCAAGTGGCCCAGCATCTCAGCACCCCTCAGAGGTTTCTTCCATGCCTTGGACTTCAAAGAAATATACTCCATCCCTCCTAACCCGAAGTGATAATTGTTGATGGGGGTTTTTTCCCAAGTAGCTTTTTTTTTTTTTTTTTTTTTTTTTTCCAGTCCTGAGTGCCTGAGTGTGTCTCTAATTAACACCTTCAGGAGAAGGTGAGACAAACCCAGATACTGAAGGAGGGCACTTCTGGGCAGAGTTTCTAATCTACCTCTCAGTGAAGGAGGGGACCCATTAGCAGGTGATTTAGGTCAGTAATAAGTCCATCAAAATGCAAATGCAGAGGGCTAGGCTAGGGAGGGTGAGACCTGCAGCTGGGCCACAATGGGGTGTGAAGCCTCCCCCCTCTGAGCGTCTGAGCAGGGTGCTTTCCACTTCCCTAAATCCTGGATTTGAAGGGTTGGGTGGGTAAAGAGAAGAGGCTGTGATCAAATGCGTGGAGCTGGTGGAGGAAGCCAAGAGCCAGAAGTAGCTTTATATGAAAAAGGGGACCTTCACCAGGCTGGAAGGAACACCAAGGAGGTAGTGGAAGGTCATCCAGTTGATTGTCAGGACCTCAAGTGAGGAGCCTTACCAGAGGCATTAAGCTACTGATGGAGGAAACAAAGTTTTTTTTCCTCTTTGAAATAGCTGGGGAGAGGCAGATGGGGAAAAATAGTTGTTGCTTGTGGTGGAAGGAGATGGTGGCATCCTAGAAGGGGATGGGACTTGGGCTTCTGAACTCTGATTTATTTTTTTTTTTTTCTTAAGATTTTTTTAATAAGCAAGTCTGTAGGTAAGAGTTGGAGTCAAGATCTTCATCCCAAGAGAATCTGGAAAAAAAATACCTTACAATCCCAGTGGCAGCCTGGGAAAATATTGCAGGGTGCTATGGCAATCCCAAGTTACTCCAGAAGAGTATCATGTGGCAGAGCTATGAAAAATGAAGGGTAAGAAGGTAAAGGCATGATCCCAAGGTCTGGCAGCTATTGTCAACTGGGAAAGAGGTGGCTAAGGGAGAGTATGAGAGGTCTGTAAAGCTATAAACCATGCCAAGAAGGTGACCAAGTGGTTATTTTTGTTTCCTAGGATGCAACAAGGAGAGAAACTAATGCAGCACAGGGCCAAGTTGTGTAACTGGTAGCCAGAAAATGTAAAACTTGTAAACTAAGTCATGTGGGGACAAAGTAAATTCATAGAAGACGGACGTTTGGATGAAGTGACTGGCTGAGGAAATAGCTAAATGCAGATTATTGGCAGTAGGAAAGATGATACTGTAAGAGCCTGGGGGAGGTTTTGAAGGTTTTTTTACTATTACATTTGTTTTTCTTGAGTATTGGCTCCACAAGGCCCCTGGAGAACACGGACTGCAAGGATGTGGGTGTCAAACCCATAAGGAAGTGTTGCTCTGTATTTATTTGTTTGTTTGTTGTTTTAAAGCAAACCTTTAAAACACACAATTGGTTCCAGATGCTGATTTTGAGAAGAATAAGTGATTGTGCCAGAGCTCTATTACGGGAAGTGCCAACGTGGCAAGCCAGTAGTCCTGGTGTCCCTATTGAAATGACCACCTGAAACTCCAGCCTGAACTGATCCTTCACCAGTGTTTGTCATGCCCAATGAAGGACTTCTAGTAGTAAGTCATATTGTCAACCTCCTTTTGCCTTAAGGTGGGTGCACTCCAAAAAACCAATATTTAGTTCCACTGTGCACTACTTAATGTTCCCAGTTTTTATAAGATGGACATAAAAAAAAATCCAATGGTGTCAGAAATCACTATGGATGGACAGCCTCCTTGTGTCAGTGTGGAAGACTATATTCTAAATTTAGTTCACTTGGTGTTGTGTTTTGGGTTTTTTGTTTGTTTGTTTGTTGGTTGGTTTTGTTTTTGTTTGGTTTCAAATCTGAGAGCAAATTTATAGAATCATAGAATGTTAGGTTGGAAGGGACCTCAAGGATCATCTGGTCCAACCCTTCTAATATTATTGCTTATATGAGATGTCTCAGCACCCCATTGAGCTGAGACTTAAAACTTTCCAAAGTGGGGGAATCCACCAGTTCCCATGGGAGACAATTCCAATGTCTGACTGTCCTCATAGTGAAAAATTTTCCTCTTGTATTCAATTGGAAACTCCTCAGGAGCAACTTGTGCCCATTGCCCTTCATCTTATCCTTGTGACTCCTTGTGGTTGGCTACTCAGGAAGAGTTTAGGAATATAGTTAGGTCAGGTAGAAAATGAGAGAGACAAAGGCACAATTTGAACTCAATCTTGCCACTTCTGTTAAGGATAACAGGAAGCCTTTCTACAGATAAATCAACAGCAAAAGGACAGGCAAGGAAAACCTCCATTCTTTGTTGGACATGGGGAGGAGACATAGTTACCAAAGATGAGGAAAAGGCTGAGGTATTTAACACCTTCTTTACCTCAGTTTTCAACAGTAAGACAAGTTGTCTTGCACTGGACCTTGTAGAGAGAAACAAGAAGCTAAATACCTCCCCTGAAATCCAGGAGGGAACAGTTAGTGACCTGCTGAACCACCTGGATCCTCACAAGTCTGTGGGACAGACAGGATTCACCCCAGGGTGATGAGGGAGCTGGGGAAGAGCTCTCCAACCCACTCTCCATCATTTACCAACAGTCCTGGCTCACTGTGGAGGTCCCAGATGATTGGAACTTGGGGAATGTCACACTGATCCACAAAAAGGGATGAAAGGAGGACCCAGGGAACTCCAAGCCTGTCAGCCTGACCTCAGTGCCTGGCAGGGTTGTGGAGCAGATCATCCTCAGTGTAACCACACAGCACCTGCAGGATGGACAGGGGATCAGACCCAGCCAGCACGGGTTTAGGAAGGGCAGGTCCTGTCTGACCAACCTGATCTCCTTTTATATCAGGTGACCCAAAGCCCTTGGCACCGTCTCCCATAGCATTCTCCTGACAAAGCTGTCAGCCCAGGGCTCAGCCAGGAGCACTCTGTGCTGGGTTAGGAACTGCTGGAGGAGCCACCAGAGAGTGGTGCTGAACGGGGCTGCATCCAGTCAGTGGCTTGTACCTGTTGCCCCTTTCTCTATCACTGGACATAACTTAAAAGAGTCTGGGTCTGTCCTCCTGGCATTCACCCTTTACATATTTATAAAAATTTATGTTACCCCTCGTTCTCCTCTTCCCCAGCTGCCTCAGCTCTCATAAGGGGGATGTTCATCTTGGTGCTTCTGCACTTGATTCTTTCAAGCAGTTCCCAGTGCCATGGGCTGTAATTTTCTTTCTTCCACAAAACTTCCTATAGAAGCTCCTTGCTGATCTATGCAGTTCTTTTACCACCTCTACCTGATTTTTCACTCAAAGGAATGCACTTACCTTGAGCTTGAAGGAAGTGGTGTTTAAAAATTGACCAATTTTCATGGGCTCCCTTTCCTTCCAGTCTTAGCCCGTGGGATTCCTGAAAGTAGATCCTTAAAGAATACAAAATCAGCCCTGCAGAAGTCCAGAGTTGTAATCCTACTTACTGCCCTTCTTTTTCTTTTTAAAATACTAAACATGGTCATGGTCACTGTCACCAAGGCTGTTCCCAACCTTAATGTCCCCAGTCAGACCTTTTTTTGTTAATACAAGGTCCAGCAGTGCACTTCTCCTCACTGATTCCACCACTACCTGCATCAGAAAGTTATCATCAATGCACTGCAAGAGTCTTTTGGACTGAATATACCTGTCTGTGTGGGTTTTCCCACAAATATCAGGGTGACTGAAGTCACCCATAACTACTAAGGAGTGTGATGAAGAGGCTACTTCCAGTTGACTGTAGAAGGCCTCACCAACATCTTCTTCTTTGGTTGGTGGTCTATAGTAGATGCCCACAGCAGTTTTACTCCCATTGTATGTCCCCTCATTCTTCAGCATTCAACCTCTTCTATCTCCCCCTCCAGATAGAACTCAATACTTTCCAGTTGCTCTCACACGTAAAGCTCAATGTCACTGCCTCAGCTTTTAAGTTTCTCTTTTCTAAGCAGTGTGTAGCCATCCATAACACCATTCCAGTCATGGGAGATGTCCCACCACGCTTCAGTGATTGCAATTATATCATAGCCATGCAACCTAACACATCTCCAACTCCTACTGCTTATTCCACATACTCTGTGCATCAGCATATAAGCATTTCAGAGAGGTAGCCAAGCAATTATTTTTCACTTTTCATATCTGAGCATTCCCAGCCACTCACTACCCACATGAACGATAAGTAATGGCTAGTAAGGTTCACCTAAAGCAGGTTGCACACAAGGGGGTCCAAGTGGGTTTTGAACATCTGCAGAGACAGAGACTCTATCACCTCTCTGGGCAATCTGTTCCAGTGCTCTGCCACTCTCAAAGAAGTTCCTACTCATATTTAGATGCAACTGTCTATGTTCAAGTTTGTGCCTGTTACCTCTTGTCCTGTGGCTGAGCACCACTGAAAAAAGTCTGGCCTCATTCTCCTGACACCCACCCTTTATGTATTTATAAGATCCCTAATCAGTCTTTTAATTAATTGTAATGAAAATGACAGTTGGTTTAATAACTTTCAAATTTACTCCCTCTGGGGATATTATAGATGACATCCTGAAATAAGATAAGGATCAAGGGCCCATGTTTCTTTATTTTGGGATGAACTTTGGGAGCCTTCTCTTTCCAGGCTTGTCTTGTAGGATGGGTGATGCTGGTTTTTCTGTAGAACTGCTTTTGCATTTCTCAGAGCAATATGAGAATTTTTTTTAATGGCTTTTCACTGAAACAAACCCAAACCCTAATGCCTTTTGTGGTAAGAAAGGGGAAGGTATGAAAATTCCTAAAAAAATTAATCCACTATTTTCTTCCCAATGTGACTCAGAACATCTGTGAGTTGTTCAGTAGACATACACATAGAATAGAAATGAGTAAGAAAAATCAGATGTTACTAAGAACAAATAGAACACTGGCTTTTCTGGGGCTTTGTTTTTGTTTACATCATTGGGGTGTTCCAAGGAAACCATCTGATTAGGTCACAATGAGGGGTCATGGTACAGAGAGAGCTTTTTAAGGCAAAGCTGACTCCCTTCTTATCATTGCTGAAGCTAAGATGACTTATGTGGTATTTCAGCAGAGCCAGAACTTCTGTTGCAACCTCTGTCTGAAAAACTTCTTAAAGCTCTTAAGCTCTCCCCCACTGCCTCATCATTCAGGCTTTGCAGCATGTTATAGGTCTGCTCAGCCTCACCCTGGTTCCCATCATGCGTCCCCCCTGGTTGCATTCTTATCCTCGGCTCATCTTCACCACTAACCTGGTGGTCTCCTTTGCAACCCAAATGCAGCTATCATGTCAGCTGCTGCTGACTTCTCTTGACCCTCTTCTTTCTACTTGACAAGTTGCTGATATTTTTTGTTTGTTTACAAGATCCTTTTGTTCTCCCATTTTTGATGGGATTTGGTTCCATTGGTCCTCTGCTTTCTCACCTTGACACACTTTACTCATCCGTCAAGTACAGACAAAAATGTCTTGACTTTCAAGACTCCCAGCTTGATGTTGAGGTTGTTCCATCCCCGTCTCCTGACCTCTTAGAGATTGGACATCATTGAAAACAAATAACCATTTTCTCTGCTTTCCCTTGCCACAAGCTATTCCAAAAGTTGCAACACCATCACTTTGACAACACCCTTGTCATCACTGCTTAAATACCTGAGCACTTAACCAAGACATCCCCAAGCCCCGTGGGGAATGGGGAGGTTGCTCAACACTGACTCACAGCACCTTCTTCAGCATTTTCTCTCCTGTGTCAGCCCATCCATTTGCTCTGACACAGCCCAAATCTTTCATCACTGCTCTCATGTACATAGAAAAGGGGGCAGAATGATGTAATAGGTAACAATAAATGGCACTAAAAGAATGGGGGAAACACACTTTGCATTAAAAACTTTTGTGCAGATATCCCAGGCAGAGTTGTGAAGCAGAAAGGATATGTGCCCAGTAGGCAATAGTGTCCCATAAGGTAGAAGAAGCAGTCTAGACCCAAAGTGTACCACCTGCCCATGTACATATGGTGAAAAACAACTCTGCCTCCTGGGTTTTATTTTTCTCCCTGAGGTACACATTGCTCTCAAATAAACATGATTATACCCTACATGGAGCTGCAGCTCAGTCCAAACACTAAAAATAGGAGGCAGAAAGTAGAGACTTCAATTAGATGCACACTGCTCAACCATTTAACTTCTAATTGGCTTGTGGTTATCCCCCAACTAGGAACCGACCCTGTTGTGTTTAAAGGATTGTCATGTGAGCAAAGCAGGGACCTGAAACAGATTTTTTTTTAAAGTGAAATGACCAGAAAAAAGGTCCTGGGCATTGCATACTGAAGGACTCACAGGCTACTGTGTCACTTACCTTTTGCTCAGAGCTATTTTGTGGTCACCATCACAGGTTGACACTATTCTGTCACCCTCATGGGTTGGATGGTTAGGCTCAGCTCCGCATCCTCTCCTCAGCTCCGTTTCTGTTTCTGTGGCCTCATGAAGTGTTTCTAACTTGATTTGGGTAAAATTTGGCTCCTGATTCAGCTCATGGTGCTGTACTGCAGGATCAGCATCTGGAGGCATCCCAAGACCATCTCAATTTATGACCTTCATGGCTGCAGACCAAACTCTATTATTCTTTCTGCCACCAGCAGTACAGTCTCCATCATCTTAATTCCCTTATTTTAATCTGTGTTTAATTTTTCTTGTTGGTGCATCTTGGAAGCAGTAGAGCTCACTGTGTGGTTTGTCATAGCATCACAAAGCTATGTTTATGCCTAGCAGAACTCAGGCTATGTGACACAAAGTGACCTTCAGCATCATGGGAGTCGTCTGTCAGATGCTGGCGTGACCACTTACTGTCTGAAAACATCAAGCTGGATGCAGAATGGGAGGAGCATGAAAGCAAGACACAATTTTTGGCAAAATGGTGATCATACCAATCTCTACATCCCACTTTAGCTAAACTTTGGATTTAACTCTGCCCTGGTCTATGGCAGCTTCAGAAGACAAAGTCTTCCAAGGCTCTGGTTGGACAGAGCCTGGTTGGATCTTGATGGTACACCAGCAAAAATGTGCAGAGCTGCCCATATGCCCAGCAAGAACACAGGAGCTTTTGCATCTGCCTACAACCAGGGCATGGCTCCTTTTTCTCCAGGATGCATGAACAATCCTTTCCTGCCCTTATTTCCAAGCCATCCTTTTCCCTGCCTCAACACCCACAGAAAATTTGTCTACTACAGACCCATGAAGTCATTAAGGCTCTATCTTGTACCTGTGACTCTGAGCATCTGCAGGAGCTGGTCATTTCATTGTAATGGAGACATTGCATTGCCACAGGCAAGATGGAAAAAAAAACAACCCTGCAGATTATTTCATTGCACACAATAAGACCATGATTCATGCCCAGAATTGTATGCCAACTGACATTATTATTTATATTTTTAGGACCAAAATTTTGGGAAGCAAGGCTTCGGCTTCTAACATGGGTTGTTTGCCAGAGGTCCTTCACGTCTGGTGTCCAGAGATACGAACCACAGAGCTGTCTTGTGCAGGTGTAGGATGACAAACCAGAGTGTATCTACAGACAAAATTTTGTTACAAATGCTAATAGTGGTGTGATTGGGCTAAAGAACATAAATCATAATATCTACTACACCACATTTGAATCTGTAAGTTCTATAG
>JAAWXA010000010.1:12709754-12763864 GCA_038090715.1 Florisuga fusca
CTGCTGTGACCCATCCCTCTCCATGTGTTCCACCAACCCCTTATAATTTTACTCCTGTTTAACTCCACTTGCTTGTCTCTCACATCTTGTCCCTTTATTTCTACCCTCACACTCGTCTCTCCCTCCAGCTGGATGTTCACCTCCCTAGAGCCAGACTTTTCACCCCTATCTGATGTGCTGCTTCACACTCTCCACTGCAGACTTCATACCTGCAGTTAGAAGCAGCACAGGGAAAGGTGTGGGGTCATCGGAATGTACAACTACATCTATTTTAGGAGCTAGAGGGGACTGAAGTGTCAAAGAACAAAAACTACAAACGAACAAAAATGGCAACATTTTTCTAGAGGACTTCTGATCACCTGTCTGATTCCATAGCTCAAAACTCTGGCAGCTACTAGTTCTGGAATAGTAGCACCATATCAAGTTGTTCTTAAACATTGGCTTGTCCCAGGTGCATCCTAGATCTTGTTTATTTTTTGTGGGGCATGAGGAGACTACTCAGAGGTTCCAAAACTATTCATTCTTTAAGCTAGGCTGTAAATGAGCAGATCCATTTGCCCCAGTGCAAGGTGTACTTTCTATCTACAGATTGAAAACAGTCAAGAAACCTTATCACTTGCATTTCTTTGCACTGTTTTCTCACAATGCTTCATACAGTTGTACATATATCAAAATTCAGATGGTTTTGATCAATCACTTCAGTGAACTGAGAGTAGTTTCCTCACAGATCAGATAGTTCTCCTTCTCTTGTTCTGTCCTCCTGGATGAAAACCAGCATATGAGCCCCTATGACTTGAGAGCAGCAGCGTGCTGCTGGACAGAACACTTCACAAAATAAAGGGCCTCATACCTTTTGAGATTTTTATCAACAAAACTGTTTTCTCAAGAGCCTGTATAACTCAGGAGTCTGAATCATGCTTTGAAAAGTAGCTTAGAGGCCCAGGGGAAGAACCAGATCATTTACTTCAGAGTTCAAGCCGCTTTGTTAGCTGGGCCTGCAGGATGCAGGTTGCCCACCTCCCTGGCCATGGCATGCAGCTCCTCCTAAGATGTAACTTCAGCCCCCCAAAAAGCAGTACATCATCAACCGCATAATTTTACCAATATCATCGACTTGTCACACACTGACAGCCTTCAGGGGAAGACAGGCAGGGCAGACTCATCTACTCTCCAACCAGTAATCCAGGAGGCTACAGCTACACAGCCTGGCATTGAGCATCCTTCAACTTCCAGTGGAAGAAGGCATGTACAACAGTAGTTCCTGCTTGCAAATGATAAGAAGGCAAAATGATATGGCAAAAACTGACAGGCTCAAGAAGTGGACTCATGCAGACAGCATGAATTTCAACAAGGCCAAGTGCAAGGTTCTGCACCCGGGTTGAGGCAATCCCATGCACCAATACAGGTTGGGAGAAGAAAGGATTGATAACAGCCCTAAGGAGAAGGACTTGCTTCAGTGAGAAGTGCAGGGTGCTGGAACCAAGCTCTGCAAGCTGGGAAGCAGTTCCAGGAAAGCTTTTCTTGTTCCAAGCAGGTAGAACCAAAGGAAAATGCACTCTGCTGGAACTCACTGGTAATATGATCTCGTTGTAGCAACCTTTGCATGGAGTTGGCACAGTTCTCTTTATTGCATGAATCAATCTTTGACATAAGAAATACTTACAGCTAAGTACAACTGTCTTACCCACATTCAACTCTCTAACCTTATGTGAGTTCAGTGTTTTGCAAGTTTTCAGTCATTTGACTAAAATTAGCTTGCACTATCTCCCTCCTGAATGCCAGCCACATTGACTGCTTTAGTTTTATGCTGTGTACACGGTGCTCCTGTAGCCTTCTCCAGTGTTTCTTATGCTAAAATCCATTGAGACAACAGCATTTATCACCTCCTCAAGCTTTACAGAAACACATCAATTTTCTTTTCCCAAACCTCATGTATTTTTCTTTCTCTCTCCCATTTACACGCTTTGCCTCATACTCAAACGACAGGAATAAATTATTATGTGGGATCTTCATGCACATCTGTAGCTGTCTCTTATACNTCTGCTTCCTCACCTTGACACACTTTACTCATCCGTCAAGTACAGACAAAAATGTCTTGACTTTCAAGACATCCAGCCTGATGTTGAGGTTGTTCCATCCCCGTCTCCTGACCTCTTAGAGATTGGACATCATTGAAAACTTCCAACAAATAACCATTTTCCCTGCTTTCCCTTGCCACAAGCTATCCCAAAAGCTGCAACACCATCACTTTGACAACACCGATGTCATCATTGCTTAAATACCTGAGCACTTAACCAAGACACCCCCAAGCCCTGTGGGGAATGGGGAGATTGCTCAACACTGACTCACAGCACCTTCTTCAGCATTTTCTCTCCTGTGTCAGCCCATCCATTTGCTCTGACACAGCCCAAATCTTTCATCACTGCTCTCATGTACATAGAAAAGGGGGCAGAATGATGTAATAGGTAACAATAAATGGCACTAAAAGAATGGGGGAAACACACTTTGCATTAAAAACTTTTGTGCAGATATCCCAGGCAGAGTTGTGAAGCAGAAAGGATATGTGCCCAGTAGGCAATAGTGTCCCATAAGGTAGAAGAGGCAGTCTAGACCCAAAGTGTACCACCTGCCCATGTACATATGGTGAAAAACAACTCTGCCTCCTGGGTTTTATTTTTCTCCCTGAGGTACACATTGCTCTCAAATAAACATGATTATACCCTACATGGAGCTGCAGCTCAGTCCAAACACTAAAAATAGGAGGCAGAAAGTAGAGACTTCAATTAGATGCACACTGCTCAACCATTTAACTTCTAATTGGCTTGTGGTTATCCCCCAACTAGGAACCGACCCTGTTGTGTTTAAAGGATTGTCATGTGAGCAAAGCAGGGACCTGAAACAGATTTTTTTTTAAAGTGAAATGACCAGAAAAAAGGTCCTGGGCGTTGCATACTGAAGGACTCACAGGCTACTGTGTCACTTACCTTTTGCTCAGAGCTATTTTGTGGTCACCATCACAGGTTGACACTATTCTGTCACCCTCATGGGTTGGATGGTTAGGCTCAGCTCCGCATCCTCTCCTCAGCTCCGTTTCTGTTTCTGTGGCCTCATGAAGTGTTTCTAACTTGATTTGGGTAAAATTTGGCTCCTGATTCAGCTCATGGTGCTGTACTGCAGGATCAGCATCTGGAGGCATCCCAAGACCATCTCAATTTATGACCTTCATGGCTGCAGACCAAACCCTATTATTCTTTCTGCCACCAGCAGTACAGTCTCCATCATCTTAATTCCCTTATTTTAATCTGTGTTTAATTTTTCTTGTTGGTGCATCTTGGAAGCAGTAGAGCTCACTGTGTGGTTTGTCATAGCATCACAAAGCTATGTTTATGCCTAGCAGAACTCAGGCTATGTGACACAAAGTGACCTTCAGCATCATGGGAGTCGTCTGTCAGATGCTGGCGTGACCACTTACTGTCTGAAAACATCAAGCTGGATGCAGAATGGGAGGAGCATGAAAGCAAGACACAATTTTTGGCAAAATGGTGATCATACCAATCTCTACATCCCACTTTAGCTAAACTTTGGATTTAACTCTGCCCTGGTCTATGGCAGCTTCAGAAGACAAAGTCTTCCAAGGCTCTGGTTGGACAGAGCCTGGTTGGATCTTGATGGTACACCAGCAAAAATGTGCAGAGCTGCCCATATGCCCAGCAAGAACACAGGAGCTTTTGCATCTGCCTACAACCAGGGCATAGCTCCTTTTTCTCCAGGATGCATGAACAATCCTTCCCTGCCCTTATTTCCAAGCCATCCTTTTCCCTGCCTCAACACCCACAGAAAATTTGTCTACTACAGACCCATGAAGTCATTAAGGCTCTATCTTGTACCTGTGACTCTGAGCATCTGCAGGAGCTGGTCATTTCATTGTAATGGAGACATTGCATTGCCACAGGCAAGATGGAAAAAAAAACAACCCTGCAGATTATTTCATTGCACACAATAAGACCATGATTCATGCCCAGAATTGTACGCCAACAGACATTATTATTTATATTTTTAGGACCAAAATTTTGGGAAGCAAGGCTTTGGCTTCTAACATGGGTTGTTTGCCAGAGGTACTTCACGTCTGGTGTCCAGAGATACGAATCACAGAGCTGTCTTGTGCAGGTGTAGGATGACAAACCAGAGTGTATCTACAGACAAAATTTTGTTACAAATGCTAATAGTGGTGTGATTGGGCTAAAGAACATAAATCATAATATCTACTACACCACATTTGAATCTGTAAGTTCTATAGAAACTACTTATTCATTGGCATTTACTCTGTCTATCTAGAGCAACAAGCAAAACAATATTTTAAATTAAAACGTTAAAGTAATAATTTAAAGATGGCTTAATTATTAAAAAGGCATTGATGCTACCTACTCTACCTGATGAGAGTGGGCAGCTCCCTTTCTCCCAGCCTCAGAGGAGGAACAGTTTGAGGGACATTCCACTTGATGGGCTAATATCAGCCACAGCCCATGGGAGAGTATGTAGGAATCCTGCCTGATCAAGAGTGGGACCGGACTTGGATGAACCAAAGTGGTAGACTGTTAGTCATTCACCTCCTCTCCTGTCTTAGGGTTCCTTCCAGCTTATAAAAATGCTTTTACATCACAAAAACATTCTCTTTTATTTACCAGTTTTCGTTTTTTTCTCTCTGTCTGGGCCCAGCTGCTCCAGATGCTTCCAGCACCAAGATACTGCATGGACCTTCTAGCTTATCTGGTAGTTGTTTTTCACCAGGGAACATGCAGAGCAGAATGAATTGTCAAGTCTTTTCCTCATTGATGCCCACTGAGGCTGAGCCTCCTGATTGAAGACCCCACATCCCACTCTCAGACACTGTCATAAACCTCTTGTTCTCTTGGGCTTCCAAGCAGCAGCAGGGATGGTGTCCCCAGTTCACAGTCCATTGTCCTGATCTTTTTCCAGCCAAAAAAGGAGAAATGCCTGCTGCTAAAACACTCTGGTATTAACTCTGACAAATGTAAAAGTAGCTGAATAACATGAACAGGAAATAACTACCCAAGGATTGCCAGCCACCAGCCAAATGCTAACCCGCTTGAACAATTTTTGGGCCTGATTTACTAAAAACTGCAATCTGGAGACAAACATAGAGAGATAGAAATAACACAGGGCAAGAGCTGGCTCTGGTTGGATCCTGGCTTCTGTTTGCAGACCTTGGAATAACTCTCTGTGTTTGTTTGGTGCTGGGAGGTGCGGAGGGATTTCTGGGGGTTGCAGATGCTCAGCACCTCCCAGGAATTGCTCGATGGTTCACAAAATCAGGTCCTTGATAGTAGGTTACCAGTTCTCCAGGGTGCACACGGTATACTTAGGGATATGTTGAAATAAGAGGCTGCAGATAAACAGATTTTGCCTGGGATCCTTTCATTAAAGCCTGAGCAGACACACATGCAAGCTGAATCCCAAGCCATAGAGCACAAGGAAGCTGTCTCCAAAGCCTGACAAAGTCTTGGCCACGACATTGGAAGGCCCTCATGGTTTCAGTCAGGGCTGGTAGCATGAAGAACCCCAAAAATTCATACACTGGTGACTTCTTGCCCTTTTCTAGGTGAGGATGAAGGTACAAGTAGGAGCCACAGGAGACTTCCCATAATGAAACAGTTGGGAATCCACTCATGAGACGCTCCGGTTTTAGGCTCATAGCTTTTTTTTTTTGTTTTATATAAATTAAATAACAAGAATCCATTTTCACCTTGAGCTGTACCACTACCCAGCACTGCTAATTTTTCTTCAAGAGAGACCATGCAAGCTCATTTCAATTTGGAGCCCGTGAATGTGAGGAAAGCCAAACCCATGCCCAAGGTAGGGCTTGGGATATCTGGCCATGACCATGGATCTTCATGGACTTTCCAAATAAGGGATCAGAAAGAAAGGATTTTTAAAGTTTATATAGAAGAAGAGGGTGCTAGTGAGGCACAGGCAGCCCAATTAGTCAAACTCCCATCTTGGAATGCTGGGTTCACTACTGTGGAGCAGTGAATGTGGGGTGTTGCCTCAGGTACATAAAAATCCAGAACCAGCTGCCTCCAAAACACAAATTGGATTTCTGACACCACGAAGGTGCTAAGCCCTCATATCAGTCCAAATTTCCTATTATTTAGTTTCCTCCATACAAGATGAATCTAACCGGGCAGGTCAGATTGTCACAACTATTTGACACTTTCAAAATTGGAAGGCTTTGAACCAAATAATTTCTTTTTCTCTGTAACAGGTATTATTTGAGGATAATGGAAAGAAGCAGGAGGGTCTCAGCGATGGATGAAGCAAGCAGAGGGTCTGTGCTTCTTAGAAGGACCTACTGAAGAAGGAAGGTGAGGTAGGGAAGATTCTCCTCAGTCTTTTAATTTTGCAAAATTAGCTTTTTAAATTTTTTTTTTTTCTTCTTTTTAAGTGAATGGCAACTTGTTGGTTGAGGAATATGTATACAAAGGGTGGAGATAATTCACGATGAGGGCTGTGAGTGCCAGTGCTTGGGCACTCAGGTCTTCACAGCTTCTAGGGAGAGGCAGTTTGTCCCTAGACCCTTTTATTTTTTTATTTCTTATTTATTGCAAAGGAGTCTTGTGGGTGTGTGAGTGGCCTCAGGCCTTTATTTGGCCTGAGAGACCAGATATTTCAGGTACTGGTGTATTTTTACAGATCACTTCAGAACTTTTACTGGGACAGACAGTCAAATACTTTTGGGTTGTTTTTTTTGTTTTGTTTTGTTTTGCGTTTTGTTTTGTGTGTTTGCTTGTTTGTTTTTGATTTTGACATCCATAAACATCCTCTGTATGCAGCTCATGATATATTGAAATAATTGCTGCTCCCAAGTGAACTTGCTTGACATTTTTAAAGTCATGTCCAGGCCCTTGGTTCAGTTTGACTCCAGAAGGGTAGCAGTGATAAGGTGAGTTCTTCTCTCAAGGCACAGATCCAAATGTTGTATGACCTGTCAAATTAATTTACAGATTTGTCACTGATATATAAAAGGGTGACAAAATTAGAACAGCAGAGATTTTTTGGAACTGGAATGGGTGGCATGGTCCTGAGCACTGCTGGAGGGACTGAAAATTGATGGACAACATCACAGAAGGGACAAAAAAACCCAACCAAAAAACAAAACCCAACATTCCAGGGCTATTAAATGCCAAAGTCTGCATTGTAGCTGCTGCAGTTTGTCTGTTCCTGGTGGGGTTAGTAATATAAGTAAGTTGAAAATAAGCTTTGTAGGACACCTAAAGATGAAAAATAATAATAAATGCCTGTAACATGATGGCTATAACGCAGGCATTGGATTAGACTGGTGCTGGGTGCTGTGTATATAAATAAATGATGCCATTAATAGCAAACAGCACCACTGCCCTCTCACAGACATATTTCTCTGACACATGTAGAAAGTTAAAGTTACAACTCTGTGAAATTTCAGTTCTCTCCCTCATCTGTTTATCATTCACTCTTTGGATGATTGTGCTAAGGATTTAGGCTCCCAGAATAATGTTTGTGGTAGGTGGTCCCCTCCAAGCTGATTTCCTTTACTGAACCATTTTGATTTGCTGCACGAGGCTCAGGCAAACTTTTCCTTTAGTTGCATCCAACACCCTGATGAACCAGTGCAAGAAAAACTACTGTTGCAGTATTTCCCCTTCCAATGCAGACAGATATTCTGAAGTTTAGTTTTTCATTGCATTTTGGGCCCAGAGAACTTGTTTGGGGTTTTTTTTCCCCCTCCTTCCTTCATTCCTAAGTGAAAAATAAAATGTTTATACACATGATTGTACTCTCTATATATATCAACTTATAATCTAAATATAGATAGATATAATTGTTTTAGACACATATACACACATTAACATAACAATAACTGCCCTTTGTGGTTAACCCAACCATTAAATAGATATACTTTCTGTCCTAGAATTATTTTTTTTTTCAGAAGCGATTTACAATTATTATGGCAAGGACGTGGGATGCCAACACAAAAATTGACCTAAAGAAGGTAGCACTATGTTCTTTTCAACAAACTGCAGGAGCAGTTTCCACCTGGAAAGCACACAAGAAAAAAATGTCACAAAACAATTTAACCTTTCCCTATAAAGATTATTATCATGTCACCCCAGCCATGAGGGCAGGTACCAGGTCTCTTGTTTCCTGTGGGGCAGACATTGGTGTGAAGTGAGGCTGAGTCAACACTTGATGTGGAAATGATGAGCATAAGCACAAGAAGTCAGCCAAAAGTGCTTAAAAAAAATTAGGAAATCAGCATGAGGATCCTTTTACCTAATAGTAAAAGAAAAAAAAGAAAACAACATAACAAGGAAACAAACAAAAAGCCACAACGCAACAGAAAATGGGTTTGTTTGGATTAATGGGACACTGCTTTCTAGACAATAAATGCTCTCTCACAAGTAAAATATCCCCTGGATGCACATCAGGGCCACCACATTTATCTAGCTTCTGCTAATTAGAAAAATCAATGAGACTTCATGCAGAACATTGAAGCTAAAAAAAATTCTCAGGCTATTTGCCAGTGGCCTCAGCTCATCTCTCATCCTTTTCCCACAGGGTACTGCAACCTGCTCCTGACTTGGGCTCAGGGACATTATCAGCCTGGGACTGGAAATCCCAACAGGGCAAAATAAATTTTATTTCTAGGACCAAGAAGGTCCCCTCAGTTCATTCCAAAGTTCCCATTATGATTAAGATAATTGTGAGGGTGGAGACAGTGGGAAAAATAAGCAGCACATGTGCAAGAGGAAAACCTAGTTTAAAAAAAAATGTTGGTGTTGTTTTCTCTGGAGATGCATCACTCCCAAAGCAAAAACACATCAGTGAAGAGCAGCATCAGCTCTTTAAATAAGAAGTATCACAGAATCCTCAAATCACAGACTGGTTTGGGTTGGAAGGGACATTGAAGACCATTCAGTTCCATGCCCCTACCACGTCCCTATCCTGCCAGAACACTTCCCACTAGACCAGGGTGGTCCAAGTCCCATTCAACTTGGCCTTCAACACTTCCAGGGTGGGAACACTGCCCCAGGATGGGGCAACCACAGCTTCTCTGGGCAACCAGGGACAATGTCAACAACCCTCTTATTGAAAAATTTCTTCCTAATATCTCATCTGAATCTCCCCTCTTTCAGTTTGAAACTGTCCCCTCTCATCCTGCCACTCCATGGCCTTGAAAAAAGCCCCTCTCCAGCTTTCCTGTGGCCCCTTCAAGTATTGGAAAGTGCTCTAAGATCTTCCCAGAGCCTTCTCTTCTCCAGGATGAACGACTCCAACTCTCTCAGCCTGTCCTCGTAGGAGAGGTGCTCCAGCTCTATAAGCATCCTTGTGGTCTCCTCTGGACTTGCTCCAACATCCCCATGTGCTTCTTATGCTGGGAATCCCTGAACTGGACACAGCACTGCAGGGGAGGTCTCATGAGAGTGGAGTAATGGATAGTATAGGTGTAGTGTCAGTATTTTACATGAAAATTTAAAAAGAAATTTAAAATAATTTTTACATTGTGTTTGGTTGGGATGGTGGGGTTTTTTTTCATTTTTAGGATTTCTTTTTTAAAGTTTTATGGTTTTTGAATAATTTTTTTTAATTTTTTTTTTTTTTTTTTAAAGCCTCAAAGCCAGCAGTTGGTTTCCCCTGGGTGGGTGCTCTCCTCTCAGCCCTCTCTTCATCTGGGCGGCAGCTCCTCTCACTGCAGCTTCGTGCCGCCCATCCCGCCAGCCTTGAAAGGCGATGTCAGGAGAGCTCCGACTTCCTCCAGGAGCCTTTGTGTGCTCCAGCAATCCCATAAATCACCCGGCTCACACTGTGTGACCTCCTGACAGCAGCAGCAGGCAGGAAGATGGGGAGCGCTAATGACAGCGGCGCTCAGCGGGTCGCTGCAGACCATCCCGATGTAATTTAAGTGCCCAATAAAAAAAGCAAACAAACAAACAAACAAACACCCCCGAAAAACAAGCAAAGAAAACCAACTGAATGAAAAAAAATGACAGGTCAGAGGCAGAACGTGAGATACTGTCCTTTGTAGCGTCTAGGGAGGGGAGGCAAGAAAGAATCGGGGGATTATTATTTTTTTATTATAAAGGTGCTAATTAAAGGTAAAACCCTAGGCACAACACGTAGTTCATGTTGTTTTTCTCACCTTCCAGTCAGCAGTGGGTGGGGAATTCATTGAGGAGGACACTCAAAGAACTGCAAAGCTGAGAGTAACATTGGTATTGCATTCCTGTTCCAAATATTTGGAATTCTACTTCTTTTCCATTTGAAACCACATTGCTTTCAGTCTTTCATCAAAGATCGTGTTCTTTTTCTCAGAAGTTTTCGGCTGGAAGGAAGGTAGAAGAAGAAGGAATTAATACATTTTTCCTTACAAAACTATAGCCTGTGGAGAAACTGCTCTAGGTCCTGCAGCATCCTGGTGGGGGTGCCTTCAGCTGAACCACATGCCAAAATTACAGTGTTCAAATTGTCCAGAAAAGCTATAGAAAAACAAACCTCAGTTTCTCTTTGTGGCTCCCTTTACACTTCAAATCTACTGCCACTGAGTAACCATGGGTAAAAGAAAACCTTTTTGTTTCTAATGGGAAAACGTCCTTTATTCATGGGCAGCCACTACTGGTGGCTGAGATGCCCAGGTGGATGTGCATGTCTATGTTCAGTTCCTATTTCCAACAAAACCCATGTGGGAAGTATCATTTAATCTGCTGGAAATTGGCCTTGGAGTTTTCTCAGTAAATCCAGGTCCAGACAGCAGTGATTCAGCCCATACCATCATCGCCACTGTTCTCATTCTGTGAGGAGCAGGACTTTAGCAGCATGGGACCTTCCATTCCCTGGATGTGGAAAAAACCCCTAGGGTTGGTTGTCCCCTGTTGCCAGCTCCTGGTGGTGCTTGCAGACATCAGCTTGTCCCCACACCACAGCCCCTTACTTACTTTTCCCACTTGTCCCTTAATGGGATAGCACCAGCTAAGGGCTTCAAAGATGAAGAAGACAAGCCAAGGCAAAGAGGGGCAGATAAAAACAACACTTGATATTGGGAGCAGCACTGGGCCAGGAGTGCTTCCAATTATTTTTTCCCAGTATCTCCACACACTGAAGAAGACCCAGGTCAAAGCTGAGCTCTTCCCCCCGCCCTGCCCCCAACCCAAAACATCCCATTTGATCCATCCCTGCAGGATGCTGATGCAGAGCACACAGTGCTGCATGGCCCAAGCTGCCATTAATTCAAGGGTCGTTAACCTAAGTAAAATTATAGCCTACTGAGCAAACATTTCCCTATTGTTCTTAGACATTACCATGCTGAGAAGTCACTAATAACCTGCAAGTACATTCCATTTATCTTTGTTTCTTAGTTGCTTTTGTACCAGTCGAGGATGGTCCTCCCACTCTTGAAGTATCACACACCAACATCAGCCCTGACTGCAGCCTCTGTAAAGTCAACAATCTGATCTTGTCATTAAGCTCACACTTCAAAAGGGAAGGCAGGAGATTGAGGAGGAAAATCTCACATCTGCTCTTCCACTTGCCCGTTGCTGTGTCCTGGCTACAGACAGCAGCTGGGTCTACCACCCTCCTGCTGGAGAGGACCTGCCAGGACCTCCAGATTTTCACTTCCAGCCAAAGAGCACCAACAGATACCACACAGGACCTGCAGAAGACCTGTACCCTGAGGAGCAGGAGATGAAGATGTCCCTCAAACTTCCACAGCACCTTTAATAGCTACATTCAGGATGAAGCCCCCTCCCTAATCTGTAAGTATAAAGCTGCCTGGGTTCACCCATGGATAAATCCAGCGCATTTCTGAGTTAAAGCCAAAATTCCAGTTTGGTGCAACAGGCCCTAGTGGATCCAGAGCCCACTACTCTGCCCATCCAAGGAAGTTACAGCTTACTGCAGACCTCCTAGGAGCTGGGGATGAAGGAGAACCTCAGCTGTGAAGGTCTGTGACCACAGAGGTTAAATGATAAATGTGGCCTCCTCCAGCTTTGTATGGGGTCATCCACAGAAATCACAGCAAGGTAAGGGTTAGAAGGGACCTCGGAAGATCATCGAGTCCAATCCCCGTGCCAGAGCAGGGTCTCTTACAGGTCACATAGGAATGTGTCCAGGTGGGTTTTGAATGTCTCCAGAGAAGGAGACTCCACAACACCCCTGGGCAGCCTGTTCCAGTGCTCTGTCACCCTCACAGTGAAAAAGTTTTTCCTTATATTTGTGTAGAACCTCCTATGCTCCAGCTTGTACCCATTGCCCCTTTTTCTATCATTGGACATAACTGAAAAGAGCCTGGATCTGTCCTCCTGGCTCTCAACCTTTACATATTTATAAACGCTAATGAGGTCACCCCTCATTCTCCTCTTCTCCAAGCTGAAGAGACCCAGCTCCCTCAGCCTTTCCTCATAAGGGAAATCTTTCACTCCCTTCATCATCTTGGTTGCTCTGCACTGGATTCTTTCAAGCAGTTCCCTGTCCTTCTGGAGCTGAGGGGACCAGAACTGGACACAATATTCCAGATGTGGCCTCACCAGGGCAGAGTAGAGGGGGAGGAGAACCTCTCTCCACCTACTAACCACCCCCCTCCTAATGCACCCCAGGATGCCATTGGCCTTCTTGGCCACAAGGACACATTGTTGGCTCATGGTCATCCTTCCATCCACCAGCACCCCCAGGGCCCTTTCCCCTGTGCTGCTCTCCAACAGCTCAGTCCCCAGCCTATACTGGTACCTGGGGTTGGTCTTTCCCAGATGTAAGACTTTACACTTGTCCTTGTTGTAATTAATTAGATTTCTCCCTGCCCAACTCTCCAGCCTGTCCAGGTCCCTCTGAATGGCAGCACAGCCTCCTGGGGTGTCAGCCACTCCTCCCAGTTTTGTGCCATCAGCAAACTTGCTGATAGAACACTCTATTCCCTCATCCAGATCATAGATGTTTATGTTGAATAGTACTGGTCCCAGTTCTGACCCTTGAGGGACTTCACTGGAAATAGACTTCCAAGCAGACTGTATACCATTGACTACAACTCTCTGGCTTCTATCCTTCAACCAGCTCCTGATCCACCTCACTACCCCATCATCCAGGCCACACTTCTTTGGTTTCGCTCCCAGGATTCTGTAGGATGGTGTCAAATGCCTTCCCGAAATCAAGATAAACTATGTCTGATGCTCTGCCATCACCTGGTT
Source organism: Florisuga fusca (assembly GCA_038090715.1). NCBI lineage: Eukaryota > Metazoa > Chordata > Aves > Apodiformes > Trochilidae > Florisuga > Florisuga fusca. The sequence goes on from JAAWXA010000010.1 coordinate 12,722,987, forward strand.
ATGTCCGCAGAGGAGGCTATCAGGTTGGTCAGACATGACTTCCCCTTAGTAAAGCCATGTTGACTTCTCCTGATAAGCCTCATGTCCTTGATGTGCCTGGAGACAGCACCAAGAATAAATTGTTCCATCACCTTTCCAGGGATGGATGTGAGGCTGACCAATCTGTAGTTAGCCAGGTCTTCCTTTTTGACTTTTCTAAAGACTCGAGTGACATTTGACTTCCTTCAGTCCTCAGGCACCTCTCCCATTGCCCATGACTTACCAAGGATGATGGAGAGTGGCCTAGCAATGACATCCCATCAGGACCATGGATTTATGGATGTCCGGACTCATTAACTGATCCTTAACCCAGTCCTCATCAACCAAGGTGAACTCATCCTTTTTCCTGACTTCCTAGGTGGCCGTAGAGGTCTGGCGCCCCTGAGTACAATCTCCATTGTCTTTCACCCCTTATCCATTCCTTCACCCCTTATCCAGCCTTTAAAACAAGTCCCACTGGGCTTGCTGTAGGAATAGTTTGGCAAGTTGGAGATGGGTTGAATTAATGCTTAAGTCCCTTATTATTCTGGAAGGAATGACTGAAAACACTCTTTTGTGTTTGTTATTGTAAGGAACAGAGCAGGACAAGATATTGGGTAAAGTGTCCCAGAAGTGGAACATTCAAGCCCTCACAGCAAAGCCAAACCTCACATCATTTTTTCTGAGTAGCCATTGTTAAACATGCTGTGAACTTTTTCTTTCTACAAAATTTATTTCCTCCCCAGGGAAGTAGCTGGTGGCAGAACCCAGCAATGATGAAGCTTTGTCCTCTGTGCAAATAAAACCACCATTCATTTGGCCTGGGAAGGTCAATCCCAGCTCTTTTAAAGGTAGGAAGAGTTATTTAATAGCATAATAAATTTCATTAAGAATGAAAGCTTCTTTAAAACTTCAAGAAACTTCATTAAAATCCCATTTTCACCAGGATGTGATTTTTTTTTTTCCTTACTTTTGAGAGCAAATAGAAAGATGCCAACTCTCTTTTTTGAAATTATGGCATGTATGACCCTACAGGAACACCTTTTCTCTGGTGCATTTTCAGTTTAAAATTAGATTTTATTTTACGCTACCCAGCCCTCCAGGAGCTGTGATGGGGGAAGATCTCCCTTCCTCCCTTGCTGTACTTTCCCAGATGGCTGGATGCTCTCCTGGTGGAGATAAGGTCCAAACCCCTCTAGGCAAGGAGGAACTTAAATGCACATCTCCCGCCTCCTAAAGGAATGCTTCAGTCCCTGAGATGTTGCATAAGGAGATGGAAGAGGTTGCCTTTGGGAAGAAGGGAACTTCTATTCTCTGAGCTTTTACTCATCTTTTCATTATTTTCCACTAGCTGGCTTACATGTCTCCATCTACTCCTCTCCAGGTGCCCCTGTTTTGGATCTAGTTATTTGCTGAACTGGCTGGTTGAGGCCAATCCAACACCTCTGACTCTTTCATCATAATGTTTTTAGTTTTTCTGCTGTTGTTTTGACCACTCCGGCATTTTTTCAGTGATGCTTAGCTCCCTATTAATCATGCTACATATGATGTATGACTTAATGCAACCACTGAAATCCACAGTATTGGATAATAGTGTTCTCTTTATCCATACACCCAAGATGTTGGATATATGGTAGGATTTATCCACAACTATTGCTCATGGTGCTCCATAGCACATTGAAGGAAAAGTTGATAGTCTTTTGATGAAAAATAGTGTATCTAACACAGTGCGGGTTTCCAGCTTGCCCAGAGACACAATTTTCACAGCTTTTGTTCTGTGCTTGGACAGGAGCAGTCAATGACTTTGCAGGGCATTTTCAGAAAAAAACCCAAGCAATATCCCTGACATCATGTCAGATAATATATCTCAGTATTTCATTATAAACTGATGTGGGCAATGAGAGAGAGAGAGAGAGAGAGAGAGAGAGCTTGCTTCATGTCATCCTGGAAGTGAAAATATTTCCTCTACCAGATTATTTCTTTGAGGAAGTGACCATGGACAGGCACCCAGTGTAATTTAACCATTTGCTCTGCAACTGGGGGAAGACATGCCTGGGGTGGAGAGAGCTTGGTGCCTAAACCCTAAGAGTAGGTAAAAGCACAAAGAAAACGGTATCTTTGATCTGGGTGAGGTGCTAAGCTGTGAGGTTCGGGATGGGGGGGCAAGGGGTGGGGAGGGATGTTGTTAGGAAGCCAGGGCCAGCAGATAACACCAGGGCACTTATCTGGCAGGGCATTAATGAGGCGTTCCTATCTCTGCACTCGGCAGCCATTTACCCAGTGTTTGAAGACAAGCCTATGTGTCAAGGAAGGCATTAGAACTGACACCTCCAGCCTATCGGGTTTATCTGGCCACTGCCAACAAGAACAGTAGGTGACACTGAGCCAGGCAGCAAACTTCAAAGTTTGCCGGGTTAAGTCTTGCACCCAAGACAAACAACCTTAGCTGCTGGGGCTGGGACAAAGGGGTGGGCGGGGAGGGCAGCTGGGAGATGAAAGGCCGGTCCCCTTCATGAACCAGCCTTCATTCAGCCAGAGGGGGGGCTTGTTTTATTGGAGACTTTCATCTCAGCCCTCCCGAAGGCAATGGTGTTTTAAAAGGAGGGATGAGAGAATTTGCAGTGGATGAAGGCCAGAGAAGTGACCTGCTGCTTGGGCAAACACTGTGCCCGAGTTGAGTATCCAGCCACCAACTCCCTGTTCCAGCCTCTGGGGTCATTGTTGAGGGATAAGATACAGCATTTCTTTCCAAAGGACAGCATCCTCTGTGCAGCAAAGCCATGGAGAGGGAGCAAGGGAAGAAGAAGAAGAAGACAAGAAAATGCAATTTACCCAATGTTTCTTCTCTGTATTTCCGAATCTCAGTTGCTTCAACTAATGCTATTGCCTCTCTTCCTACAGACCTCACCCCTCCAACCCCTGTAGACCTCCACCCTTACAGCCACTGCTAATAAATCTCACAACCAGTCTGACAACACCATTGAACCTAAAAATTGCATGATAGCTCTCAAAACGTTCACTCTTAAACAACAGTGATGTTTATTTAAAAGCTACTGAGTTGTTGTTCTCATGTCAAGTCAAAATGTTGCTCCTTGAGGCTAGGATTAATGTTTGACTCAATGAGCTTAATGCATTATGGCATGTGTCTCTGATGTGATTTTAACTCACAGGCATTTAAGTGGAAAATGATTACATGAAAATCCTTTAAAAATAAGTATAACCCATATTTCACCTTGATCTGTATTCTATATTGTATCTCCATCTGCATCTGTATATCTGTCTATATCTATTTCTATGTCTATATCTATATAATCTATATCTATGTCATCTATATCTATATCTGTATCTATATCCATATCTACATATCTATATCATTTAGATCCTCCCTATACTGTGGAGGACGAATACATGAGGGCCAAAAAGAATAACACATTTTAAATCTATGAACAAACTCAATCTGAATAAATGACTTAATAACATTCCCAGGCATGGGACTGCTTTCTTAAGAAACATCTGGCATCTAAATTTATTTGGTTCTGGAAATCAGTCCCCCAGTATTCCTGTGACCCAAAAATCTGCCCAGCTAAATGTTAGCATTTCCTTTTTTTTTTTTTTTTTTTTTTTTCTTTCTCTTGGCTGCCTTTAATTTGTGGCCATTCCTTAAACTACTGGTTGCAGGCCCGCTGGGCTCAGGCCCCTTTACAGAAGCTGTTCTCTGCAACCACAACCATTTTAGAAAAATCAGGTTGTGATGGAATATTTACTCTTTGATTGTTTAACAACATCTGAGAATTCCAGTAATTCCCATAAGACCCCAAGGAATGCAGAGACAGAGGAGGAGAAGCCATGCCAGAACCAACGCCTTTGCATTTCTTTTGGACTCTGGAAACCCAAGCTGAAGAAAAGCTGGGATAATGAAGAGTACAGTGGTTTTAATTAGCTGCACATCAGCACATTTCTGCCATGTGGGGGATGGTGGCATTTATTTAATGATGAATAAACGTGGAGCAGTGTGGGTGGGTGCATAGGATAATACCTATTGCTGTGATGTTTAGGGAATATCAGGAATGTTGCAGTGTGGTCAGATTGTGGATGGAGTAGCTAGGCTTTGCCCTTCCCAAGGGAAATCTCTCTGCTGGGGATTTGAGGAAGGCTGTCTGGGTTTGTCTCAGAGGTGCCAGGAGAGGTTTTTATATTTTTTTAAGAGTTTTCCCTGTTGCTGTGCACTTACAGGAGAGCCCAACTCGAGGCTGGATGTTACATTAAGTAGGTGCTTTGCCTGGTATGATGCTGCACAATGGTGCTGAGATGCCACATGGTGTGGACACCTGCTGGGTTTACCCCTTTTCATAGAATCATAGACTTGTAGAATGCTTTGACTTGGAAGGGACATTAGAGATCACCAAGTCCCAACCCCCTACAGTGGGCAGGGACACTTCCCACTAGACCAGGTTTCTCCAAGCCCCATCCAACCTGGCCTTGAACATTTCTGCCAAAGATTTCCCAGTCCCATTACAACTGTCCGACACACATGGCCATGAGTGGGAGTAATGAAAAATATGTTGGAAAATGTGTTATGCTGAAACCAAAATACAGAAGCACTTTGAACTGTGATAAAGGGTCTTTCAAACATAAAGGTAAGAAATGTTTAAAGCTGTTTTTTAAAGCTTTGATACTGATGTGATATAAATTTAGTTTTTCATAGAACACAACAAAAGTTTGCATAAAATACAATCATAGAATCATTTTGGTTGGAAAAGACCTTTAAGACCAACAAGTACAATCATTAACTTAACTTCACAGAATCCTGTGCTAAACCATGTCCCTAAAATAGATTAGACCTAAAATCTTGGCTTCCCATAACAGCTTGTTTTCCTGTTTTATGCCCAGACCCAAGGCAAAGCCCAGCTCCAGCAGCAGGTTTGAGCTGAGCAACCACCACTGCTGTGAAGAGGCATGGCCACACTCTCCCTGCCAGAGATTGCTGCTGTCACCGACACAGATGGTCTTAGACTTCAACATTAAACAGGCCCCATAAACTGCAAATTACCACTGTGCCCATGGGGCAATCTCATGGATTTCCATCATTGTCCCAGCTCAAGGAGTCCAGAGCAGCCAAAGATCCCATCTTGGTTTAAGATGCAACAACTGGCCTAGTACCTTCAGCACCATTTCCCTCTTGTATCGCATTGCTTTTAAATTATATAGAGAAACCCTGCTGTGGTGAGCTGGTCCTTTATGAGCCTTTTCCTTTCTGACACAGCAGCCAAGAACAAGACAGAGCCAAGTCCACCATTACGGCTCACTCGGGAAACTTGAGCATCTGGAGCTGCATCACTTTCAAAAGCCCAGCCAGGCAGCTGCTGAGCACATGCAGGAAGGGAAAACACTGCCTCGTAGTTCAAGCAGCACTGTAGTAAGAGCATTGGCCCTCAGCAGCACTGTGGTTAATGGGGGCAGCTTCCTGCACACTGAAAGGTCAGTGTGAGATAGAGCAGCTCTCACACCAAGGACTGAGTCCAGGGGGGATCACGTTCTTCCCCTTACGGAGCAACGGTTTAGACAGTCACTGGCAGATGGAGATGCTCAGTTGTGGTTCATTTTTGTGAGAAGGATACGTCAGAGCTTTGTTTTGGCAAAAACAATGCTTTGGAACACCTGAGTTGCACTAATGTCTGGGGAAATTGGTTATTTGGAGGTTGTGGGCCATACCGGGCATGATGAGGCTGCATAGGAGCACACTGAAAACCATGGCAGAAGAAGGAATATCCCTGTTTCCCTCATTGGGTGCAGCACTAAATGTTGGCAGCTGCCCTCAAAATGTCAGGACTAAACTGTCATAGCAGAGGTGCCACCTTTAGCCTCCAGGGTGGGCACAATGCATTTACTTATTAGCCACCTGCATTTTCTTTCTTGGCTTGGAACACTTTTTTGGCACATGAATATCCAGTTTTGATCCCACAGAAAGGTCAAGATCTTCCTGGGGATGAAATGATGATGCTGCATAAAAATAATAGAACCACAGACTGGTTTGGGTCGGAAGAGTCCTTAAAGATCATTTAGTTCCAAACCTCATCACTAGACCAGGTTGCTCCAAGCCCCATCCAACACAGCCTTGAACACTTCCTGGGATGGGGCATCCATACCTTCCCTGAGCAACACAAGCCTCATCACCCTCACAGGAAAGAATTTCTTCCCTAACATCTCATCTAATCTCCCCTCTCTCAGTTTGAATCAGTCCTCCCTCATCCTATCAAGCTATGGCCTCATAAAAACTCCCTCCCCAGCTTTCTTGTGGCTCTGAGGTGATGGGATGTCCCCAGGGCAACAGGGAAAGCTTCATCTTTGGCTTCCCATCCCTCAGAGGGCTGGGTGGGGTGAAATGGTGCTTCCCCCAGGTGCAGTTTACAGAATACCAGCACAGCAAGATGAGGGTTTGCACTGCCAAAAAATAATAAAAAATACAGGAAGAGAGAAAGCCTGAGATCTGCTCTCACTTTCACTACTTTAATTATAATGGCACTAATTGTGGTGCTGGCAGCCCTGCTTTGCACGGTGGGGCAGGGTCCTGCTTTGCACGGGGTATCTCCCCCAACCTGATATCTCACTGATGGGCAGACAACATACAGAGGGGGGGGGGGGAAACCCTCTTTGTGCCCCAACCCAGCGGAGTTTCAGTGAAGTGCTGGAATGAATGTAAACAGAGAATTACACCCGAGCAGCCACGTGCGGTGCCGGAATTACACAAGAATGCAGCTCAGACTCTGGTGCATCATCTGCGCCACACTGTCGCCAAATTTGCAGATGTTCAGTCTTACTTTTATTAAGCATGACAATGCCCAGCAGGATCTATTTTCTCTGATTATCCTCAAATGGAGAGGAATATTAAAAGGCAGGATAATTAAAAATATATGCCTAAACAAAGGATGTGTCTACAATTCTTTTTCCTAGCGCTTTGAAATAGTTCAAATTTCTCGGCTGGCTCATGTATACAGGGAACCCAAAGGATGTCTTAAATTCAGACATATGTCTTCATTCTGTTTAATGTGCCAGAACAAAAACATAGCTTGAGACCACCATGAATTGATCTTTAAGTGATGGCTCCTTATCCCACTCTGCCAGGCAGATTTTGCAGTTAGGATAATAGCAATAGTCTCCTACATGGGGAAAAAAAAAAAAAAAAGCCTATCTGCTGAATTTTATGGTAGGGATGTTGCATGGGGAGTGTGACCTCTGTTCAGGTATTAATGCTGTATTTTAAAGCATTATTTTTTAAAACAGATGCTCAGAGGACCACGTGTGCAGAGATACTTTGCAGAAAGCTCTTGCGAGTGGCTTTTCATAACATTGTCTCTGACACAGAAGGCCCTAAAACCACCATCATAATTTTGAGGGTTTTTTGGAGGATAAGGATTTGAGGAGAGCAAAGAACCTGATTAGATGGAGAACCGTCTGTCTGGACAAAGGCTGTGGGAAGGGAAAAACAAGGGCATTGTTGCAGTACAACTGTGAGCTGGGGGATTCAGAAATGTGTTGCATGTGAAAAAGGGGGAAATCAGGCAGGCAGGAGGGATGTTGCTGACATTAGAATAGGAGATGGTGGCAAGGACAGGGACTGAGGTGCTAGAGGATGGGATTTCAAATGGCTGTGGCTGGATATTGGGTGCTGCCTACTGAGGGAGAGGCAAGGCTGCAACTTGTAGGAACCCACCTCTGCCCACCAGAACAGCCACCCCAAACCAAACAGAACCATATAACTCATTGAATCATAAAATCCTAGACTGATTTGGGTTGGAAGGGACCTTAGATACCATTTAGTTCCACCCCTCTTGCATGGGCAGGGACGCCTACCACTAGACCAGGGTGGTCCAAGCCACATCCAACCTGGCTTTGAACACTTCCAGGGATGGGGCAGCCACAGCTTTCCTAGGAAACCTGCATCAGTGTCTCACCATCCCCATGCTAAAGAATTTCTTCCTAATGCCTAACCTAAATCTTCCCTCTCTCAGTTTGAAACTGTTTCCCCTCCTACTGTCACTCCATGCCCTTGACCCCAAATTCAAACCCATCAGAACTTCCCTGGATTTCAGTAGCCTTGTGGGGGGCTGGGGGTGCCTGGCAGCATCCCTAAGGCCAGGGTGGAAAGAACAACGTGGAGGCAAGTGGGTTGTGGGGAGCCCAGTCATCATATACTGGGCTGCAGGATATATAGGATGGATAACACCGAAGAGTTGATTTTTTTCCTTTCAAACATATCATCTGATAGCTCTGAAAAGCTGGCCAAAGATTTCCAAATTCTTGTTTGAGATTCAGGCTCTTTTCATAGCAAACCCTGAGCAAATGAACCTTCATGGCCCCTGCTACCAAGAGCCATCAAAAAGTTAAAACCAGCATAAAAGGGAGTCTCAGTGCCTAAATCTGAACCCCAAACATTGATCTTGACAATCCCAAGCCTCCTGCTTTGTTTTTTAAGGGAGACAAAATGCTGCAGGCACCTGAGCTGTAATCCAAAATTCCCCCAGGCTCAGGCGAGGTTCTGCATCTCATCCAGAGCCTCTTTGGTGGCAAACATGCCAGGAGCCCTCCAGGCAGAAACCAGGATGCCACAGCTATCCCCAGATAGCCAAGTTTGGCATCAAAGCTACGATGCTTTCAAGTCTTATTTGCAGAACAGATTTTATGCATAAGGGGCAGTTTCCCATAGGGGAATAATTTGGGCATGGGGCTCAGCTGTGGGAGCAGTACCACAGCCTCAAAAATGAACTTTGCCTTTTGAAAGCTCCTACTGCAATTGTCCCTGGGGAAGAATTTGTTTCATTACTGTGACTTCATTTGGAATAGTGCAGTAGCTCCCCATGGGTGCCTCATATTAAAGGGGTTTCCCCATCCTGCAGCAAGAACAGTGTTCCTCTGAGTTTGGGATCTGTGACGTTTTCAATAGTTCTACAAGCATCCCAGCAACAGTACTCAAAGATTTTGTGCTAGCTAGGTCTCTCCACACTCTCACAGATTCTTTGGGCCAGGTTTACAAATGCCATCCACTACTTGTTTTCTCACTCCTTCCTATATGTAAATTTCCATCTATTTTAGGGCAGAACTGTACACTTTGCATTTGGAGGGGCCAATGAGAAAGAAGCCTATGAAAAAGAGAGACTTCTTACATTGGCACAGTGTGATAGGACAAGTGGTGATGTCTTTAAACTGGAAGGGGGTAGATTTAGGTTAGACATTAGGAAGAAATTCTGCACTGTGAAGGTGTCGATACACTAGCCCAGGTTCCCCAGGCAAGCTGTAGCTACCCTGGAAGTGTTCAAAGAAATTTGGATGGAGGTTTGTCTCAACCCATTGCTGGGAGCTGGGGTAGATATCTTTCAGGTCCCTTCAAACTCAAACTACTCTGTAGTTCTATGATTCTAAGAGACACAGGAGAGGTTTGGAAATTCCAAGAAGGTGAGGCTGGCTTGGCTCTGGAGCAGAGAGGGAAGACAGTCTGATCTTCAGCAGAACCAGCTGAAACTGCTCTTGCCTCTCCCATGGCAGTGCTGTATAGGATGCTGAGGGCTCCCTCCACCCAAAAAAAAAAAACCACAAAAAAACAAAACAAAAAAAAACCAACAAAGGAAGCAAGGAGAACAAAAGCAAGCAGAAAATAGGTTATGCTAGGAGGAAGTCTGGATTAAGCAGCCAGATTTCCTCTACATAAATCTCACTGCAAAAATGATTCATTAAAACTCAAAGTCTTTCCCCTCACTTCCAAACATCTCCCTTGCTCAGAGCAGCTCCCCCAGCCTGTAATGAGCTTCTCTAAAGGGTTCACAGGTTCTTCTGGATGGACCCTGCTGGGGAAGGGTCCCCTCCCCTGACGTCACCCTGCTGCCTGGCAGGCTCTCCCTGCTTCACCTGGTGGCCAAGCCTTGGTGAAGGGATGGATCTGTGCTCTATGCTCAAACTAGTCCTCTATTTTCTGGGACACCTGAGGTCGAAAGGCAGGACCCAGCCTGGACAGAGTTGGGGTCAGACAGGTTCATTGCAGCCATCCCAAGCCACAGTCATGTCTCTTGGAATTGCAGAAAGATTACTCAGAAGGTCACCTTCCTCCTTCCATCCTCGCAGCACCCAGCTATTACCAGGGACCTATAACTATCTTGGCACATACACATACATATATGTGGATTCCTTATGCTTTTTTAGACTATATCTGTTTGTACACACTCAGTACATGAAATCAAGGAGAGAAACAAACTACACAAGCCAAACCAAACGCAACCCTTCTTGCTTTGTTTTCTCCCACAATCATTGAGTGTTAAACCAGCATCTGGATGCCCTATAAATGTGTTATTTAAGGAAAGAGAGTTCCCCAGCACTGTTTATTTGCAATGGCTTTGTCCCTGCAGCAGAGTAGCTTTTTGACATGAGTTTCCATGGCAGCTCGTTGCATTGAAGTGACTTTTGTAGTCTTGGTGTTTGTACAATTGCCAGAGGCAGAAGATTACCACATTAAAAATACAAGTCAGGCTCATTAAGGAGGGGTGTCCAGCAACATCTGGCAGGGAGCTTGGTGGTGGAAGCCTTTATTTAAAGGCAGGATTCACTTAGTCAGATGGAGAGGGAGCTTGTGGAATCACTTAGAAGAGTTGTCCCTCTCTCTTTTTCTTCAGTGGTCTGTCTGGAGATGTGGGGAGATGCTTGAGGAATCTTTTGCTCCATCAGTAAACTGAGACATTGTATCAGTTATAGTCAAATGTCCCAAAGAGGAGCCTGCCCTCCCGAGTCTTCCTCCACTCCACTGCCACAGAGAAGAAGAAGCAGAAGAGAAGAGCAGTGATGGGGTCCAGAAACCTGGGATGCTTTGAGGTGCATAATGTGCCATGAGCACAGCCAGGGTTTTAGAGATGAAGCATCAGCCATTTGCAAGGCAATAATTCTTTTTTATATCAAATAAAACAAATCAACAATCTAAAGGAAACTGTAAAAACATTGTGCTTCTCCTGGTGTATTGGAGCAATATTGGACTTAAGGGAATGGCAGGAGAGAGTGCTGGGAAAAAAGCAAATGAGTTGCATGGAAGAAACCAAACTCAGTCACATTGCACTTGAAAGATATGGCCATATTTTCAAATGAGGATTTTGAAACTAATTGAAAACACATTCATCAAACTGAAGCTGGGTGGCAAAGAAAAATAAGACATCCTGGATGCAAACACCACTGTTAGGCACAGCTGCTTATAGGAGATAAGATGCTGCTGCTCTCAGTACGTGATATTTCATTAAAAACCCTGTGGGGGAAGGAAACAAAGCAATTAGCAAACTACAACCCTGACTAAAATAAGTTTGAGTGTCCTCATTTCCCCTCGTGCTCAAGATGCTGATGGGTTTTGGTTGGCATGTCCTTGTTGTATGCCAGGATGGGATGAGAATTGCTCTGGGCTTGTGGGGTTGCAGGAAGATCTCGTCTCTCTAATCAATAGAACAGGAGGGAACAGCTTTTCAGCCCACTCTGGCTTTTCATGAAAAAGTGCCATTTGTGCAACAGGCATGTCTTGTCCTGTAAATAATAACAACAACAACAACTAACTGCCCCTTAGTTAGTCTTAGGCCAAAGGAAGAAGATACACAGCATCAGGGCAAAACAAGACTTCAATTATCTCCAGTGCAGGCCATCTCCATGCTCTAAAGGAAGGAAGGAATCGTTTGAGATAGAATTTTATTGTGTTTGGCTTTTTTTTTAGTCCCCAACATATGGGAAAGCACATAATTTTGCAAGACCACGATCATATGTTATAAAGGGGTCTCTCTACAACCAGATGTGCTGCAGGGAACAGATTTCTGTCCTATCTTCTTCTTTCTTGTTATTGACTCTATAGGGAACCTGAGAAAGCCAAACTCATGAAGCTGGTCTTTTTGAGTACCCCATCACTCTCTCTTGATTTGTTTCCTTCCTAAAGAAACTTTCACACAGCTTTTCAAGGGCATTTGGTATGAGCACACTCTGTAGAGGCTTCATCTAAAAAAGTATTGAGTATTCAGAATAGATGTTAGAAGAAACTTCTTCACTGAAGAGGTAATTAAACACTGGAATAGGCTGGCCAGGGATGTGCTTGAATTGCCACCCCTGGAGGTGTTTAAAAGATGTGAAGATGAGGTGTTTAGGAATACGGTTTAGCTCTGGACTCTGTGGAACTGGGTTAATGGTTGGATGCAATGATCTTGAAGGTATTTCCCAACCAGAATGATTCTGTGATTCTGTAATTTGAGACCACAGGCACCCCATCTCAGGACACAAAGATTGGCTTCCTTTTCTTCTTTTCTCTTCCTGGTAGTGCCTTTGAAAAACATTTGGCTGAGTCAAGGTCAGATGAAGTTGGCAACTGATAGAGTTCCAGCCACAGCTATGGTGGCATTTTTTACACATTTATTATGATTTTATCTGGGTTAAATCTGCACTGCTCTCACAGGAACAAAATCCTATTCTTTCTATTGAAAAAGCTGGAAGGAAGTTAAAAGATGGTGAGCTGAAAGCTTCTTATTTGATCAGCAACTTCCTTCTGTTCTGGGATTTAATCAGAAAGAAATAAGAATTAATAATACACTTCTGCTTCTCCACTTTTTCTGGTCTTTTTAAATTCAGGGCCATAAGTGCCATATTTACTGTGTTTGTGCCATTTTGTAAGAAAAGCCCTCAGCAAAATGTAGCAAAAGCATAATTTTTTTTAATGGGAGACATTACTTTCCGTCGGGATTTCTATCCTTCTCTAACAACCCCATTCAAGCACAGGAAGGAGAATTTCATTTTCCTAATGACTGACCACCAATACATTGCTAACATGGTTCACTATCCAACCTCCCTTGTTATGTTGGCATCTGATAAAACTGCGTCCATCTGTAGGTGGAAAATTAGTCCGTGCTCTACTTCTCCTACAAAGCCACCTGATCTGTTTTCTCCTCACTGACATTTCAATGTGATAATAAATGTGTCACAAAACTGCAGTAAATGACATGGAAAAAATAATGCGTTCCTTTGCCCTAGGTGTGATACCCCTCTTCAGGTCACAAAAGCAGAATGTTTCTTTTTAACTCTGGAGCTAGCAATGGAAAAAAAGATTAATTCAACTCAGGCCACTGCTTTGGCTTTATTACTGGTGATAAAATAAGGCAATGATCGTACAACTGTGGAGTAGTTATTTCACTGCTGCAAGAGATTGCTTGCCAAAAATGGAGTCACATGTATTAAATTCCTCCTGTGCTAACTCCCATCGACTGTTATATCACACTTACCCTCCCTTCACCATAAAGGCAGCATTCAACAAAGGTGTAAAACATTGTTCTGACAGCTTACTCCCCAAACCAGCAAATTACACCACTTCATGGCTCCTAGTGCTCAGAAGGATAAAGCTGGAGGGACATAAGTCCTAATCCTCTGTCCTTTAGTGTGGTGGCATCATTTAAACCATCCCACATCTTCTAAGACTCTTTCTCCTAAGTGCAGCTTATTTGGCATCACTGACATAAGTCTAAATATGGCCAGGGCTTCCAGTGTTGGGATTGTCTATCTCAGTGATAGAATGGCTTAAATGTGGACAATATTGAAGTGAAACACAAAAGGATCCACATTTTGGGTTTAGTAACTACAGAAGTCTGAGCAGATTGTAGCTATGGGGTACATCCTGTATCCTGTGGCATCCCCCAAATATTCTAACTATATTAAAGGAAGGGGACCTACAAGAAACCTGAGGAGGGACTGTTTACAAGGGGATGGAGTGATAAGACAAGTGGTAATGTTTTTAAGCTGTAAGAGGGGAGACTTTGATTGGATGTTAGGAAGAAGGTGTTCACCGTGAGGGTGGAGATACACTGGCCTATGTTACCCAAAGAAGCTGTGGCTGACCCATCCCTGGAAATGTTCAAGGCTAGGTTGATGAGACTTGGACCAACCTGGTCTAGTGTGAATTGTCCCTGCCCATGAAGGGAGTTGGAACTGTATGGTCTTTAAGGTCCTTTCCAACTGAAGCCTGTTTGGGATCCTATGAAATTAAGATGAGGTGATGTACTTGGGAGCTACATTTCATGATGAGAAAAAACAAGAAAAAACTCATGCATGGTAAACCTTTTGGGATTCAGGTTGCCCTGGTTCAGTCAGGGCTGGCTCAAATTAACCTAGTGAGTTTCCCTTCAAGTATTTCTCCTGGTTTGGGAGCCTGGACCACAAGACTTGAAGACAACCAGAGTGACTCTAAAACCTACTGCTAACCATGCCACCAGTGGCACTCATACTTAGCTCAACCAGCAATCAAGGCAAATGTCACGTGCCCATTTTTCTACTCAGGAAGTTATCAATCATTTCAGGATCTGGAAGGCATCAGAGCCAGCCTAAGGATCAATATCTTTTCTCACTTTAATTTGATGGTGGAGATGGTCCTACCTTCTACCGTTACAGCCACCTTGATGGGGTTGGGGGAACAAGTACCCACTTACATACAGTCTGCCCAAAGACTTCCCAGGTCTGACATATTTATTCTCAACATTTGCAATCAAAGGCCTTGCCACATTTTTTCAGAAGGGAAGCTAATCCAGTGGAAGTGATGTAAGATGGGGGATGATTCCCAGCTTTATATTGGCGCCGTTGTTTCCACAGTCAGCTCTGCAAGCAATATATCATCTCCTGGCTTCGACGGGGCTACCTCCTCCTTGCACATGAAGAGTCTCTATTTGCCTCACTGCACGTTTTTGCCTGCCAAACCCCATCCCATTAATGGAAGCAGAAAGTAATTAAGGAAAGAGGGTCAGAGCTTTGCCTTAGTTTTCCTCTTTGAGCCAATGTGTCTTTCTGAACTGACCAATTCCATCTTGCACTGTCATCTCAGTGCTGACACAAGCTCAAGTTGCTTGCAGAAACATGTGCCCTTTTTTTCAGAAGATAATAAGTATCAGAGCCCTGAGCATCTGCTGAAAAGAGGCAAAAAGCTGCTGTCAGCTCCCCCATCCCCTGAGGTGCTGGTGAGGTGGTTGGGAGCACTGGGACCATGTACTCTGGCCCATGTCACATGAGGGTACATAGATCATGCCAAGAGATGCAGCATCACAGTGACTCTTGCGAAATTTTGGATAGATTGAGGCACTGCCATCTGAGTGTAAAAGGAAAACAGAAAAAAAACTTCAGATTTGCTGTTTGGGTAATTTATTAAACTAAGTGCAGCTATACTCTCTTTAATAATTTTAATTTCTGCTTTATGGATAAAACAAGCTCATACCTAAGGCAGGTTTGCTGAGGCAAACAGCCTCACACATCAGGACTGCTCCTTGGAAAAATAAAAGGAAGGTAATTGTCACAGGGGATTGCCTTTTGAGGGGAACAGAGGGCTCAGTGTGCCAGCCAGAACCATCCCACAGGGAAGTCTGCTGTCTCTGTGGGGCTGGGGTCAGGGATATTACATGGAAGTTCCCAGCTCTGCTAAAACACTCTGATTACTACCCAGTACTGGTCATGCAGTTGGGCAGTGACAAGGTGTCCAAGAGAAGCCAAGACAATAAGAAGTGACTTCAGGGTGCTGGGGCCAAAAGGTTGAGGCATCGGGAGTGCAGATGGGGTTTTGCTCAATTCCTTCAGTGGCAGGGAATGCTGAAAGAACAGGAAAGCACAGGAAAGATCAGGAAAGAACAGGAAAGGTCAACTTGTGGCTTAGGCACTGATGCCATAGGTCGAATTTTGGGTTCTTTTGATCATGGAGATGTTTACATGACACAACAAGAAAGACACTGAGGTGCTGGAGTGAGTTCAGAGAAGGGGAACCAAGCTGGTGAAGGGTCTGGAGAACAAGTCCTATGAGGAGAGTCTGAGGGAATTGGGATTGTTTAATTTGGAGAAGAGGAGGCTGAGCTCTCTACAGCTACCTGAAAGGAGGTTGTAGGGAAGTGGGTGCTGGCCTCTTCTCTCAAATCAAAGATGACAGGACTAGAGGAATATTCCTGAAGTTGCACCAGGGGAGGTTTAGACTAGATCTGAGGAAGAAATTATTCACAGAGAGAGTAGCTAGGTGTTGGAATGGGCTGTCCAGGAAGGTGGTGGAGTGATGGTGACTCCATCACTGGAGTATTTAAAAACTGTATAGAAGAGGCACTTCAGCACATGCTCTAGGGGGTGTTACAGGTATATGTATTTTATTGAGGAGGGACGTGACAGTTGGACATGGTGGTCTTAGAGATCTTTTCCAACTGTGACAATTCTGTGATTCTAAACCTCATCAACGATTCACTTAACGGCCCATATTACCAAAAATTTCACTTGTTGTCTCTGTGAATAAGCAAAGAGATGCTCTTAAAAAGCATGGAAGGGAATGCTTGCCAGTCAAGGCTAAGACTTGTCCTCAGAGCTGCCATCAAATAGACAAGTTCTTTTGGACCACAAAGTGAAGCATTAAAAAATATGTGAAAATGGGAGAGAACACCCTCCCCCCCCACACACACACCCACAGTCACCCCTTCCCCCCTCCATTTTTCAGGCCTTTTCAATTGTCATAATTTGTTTGGATAAACTCATAGATTTTTGATGGGAAAAAAAGTTCTGACCCCATTTTTTTTCAGGTTTATAATGCTATTTTCACCAATATTCTATCACTTCAACTTTTGTGAATGGTTCTGATCCAGCGATCCTCTCTGAAAACACAATATGTTGTTTTTCCCGTGTTCAGAATGAGCAGACTGTGCTACAGATGACAGAGGAAAGCAAGGCAAAGGAATAATGTGTCGTTGAAAATATGATGAGCCCACTGCTTGCAGAAAATTCGATGAGCCTCTTGCTTTCTGCACCCTGACTTGCATCCTGTTGAGCCCTTTCTGTCTGCATGCAGCAGAGGGCAAGGTCTGGGCCTGTGGCACCTTTCCTAAGCCAGCTTTCAAGTCTATGGATGAATTGACAGTGGTGTCGTTGTAGCATTCTTTTCAATCACTGGGGAACGTTTTCAAGTATCTAAAAATATCTTTATATATTCTTAGTTCCAAACTAATTAAACATAAAGGAAAATGGAATTTATAAAATGAAGATCCATTTTAGCTTTGTAATAAGAAATGTGTTTTCTCCTTAGAAATGTGCTATCTTCCACTATTACAGCAGACTTTATTAGTACAAAGAGATGAAAGGTTTGCTGAGACTTTCTCACCTACTTTAAACCTGAAGCTGAGTTTTCTGGTATTTTCCACTAGTAACTTCCTTCTTCAGGGATTCCCTTACATCTGCATTGGAGACTGGAGACCTCTCAACAGGATACCCTTTCACTATTATTTCCCAAAACATTTCTGAAGTTTGGGCCATTCCAGTGACACCTCTTCAGAAAACAGTGTTCAGTCAGACATTGTTGGTCCTATGGTTAATGTGTGCTGGAGAAGATGGGAAGAAGATGGGAAGATGGGAAGATGCCCTCCAGGTGAAAGCACACAAAATACTAATTGACAAGGCTCAGGTTATTGGGCCAGCTCCAGAGCTATGGCTGTGGTTCCACCTCTAACAATATGTTTCTTATCTTTGCATGTTGAAAATGACAACCAGAAAGAAAACTTTGGTGAAATAAAGACAAAAATGATATTTTTCATACACCTGATGTGTCAATCCTGTCAGTTATTTCCTTTGCTTTATACCAAGCCACTGGCTTAGAGGAAAATCTACTAAACAGCCTGAACAGTCAGTATTTCCTTGATTTTAGAAGTTGGTAAAAAAAAGGCTTAAATCATGAGAAGTAATTGGTGTGGAATTTCTAATCCATATCATTATTTTCTTTTTCCAAGGTCACTGGAGTACAGGGCTAGTCAGCACAGATAAAGTAACTCAAATACCTTCCTGCTGTCAAAGGCAGAGAAGAAATGCAGAAAGCGGGACACTGGAGAAGCACACACTGAGAATGTGAGGTTTTTTCACTAAACAGATACAACTCCCTTAATCTGTAGGAGACAATCAGTAACTGATAAGGATCCCAGCAGCAGGACAGGAAAATCCCGTAAGATAACTCTGGCAACTCACAAAGACAAAGGCCACAAGGAGAAGGAAAATGTACCAAAGGGTTCACCACCCACAACCCAATCCTCTCTGAAGTTATGGAGCCTCAGCATAATCAGTCACCCAGATCATCTCCTGGAGAGCTATTCTTTTTTTAATGAAGGCATTGGTTTCTCTGCTGACTGTTTACTCTCTGAACTAATCAGCTTTCTTTATGAAGTTATTAATGCTGTAAGCAAGAGGAGCTGAACAAGCTAGAAAACCCTAGGCAAACCCAGCATCACGGTCTTAGTGCAAGTTTTCATCATTTACCAACAGAGAAGGGACAGGAGTGTTGTATTGCACGTTCTCAAGCATTTGATACGTGCTGTTTTCACATAAAAATCTGTCAGGACACAAAAATGTGACAGAAGTGTCAGGTCACATGACTTTACAGGTGTTTTGCCAAGAACTGTACAGGGAATCAGTTTTGTACTTTCAAACTATTAAATAAAACCTACCTCATTTTAGAAAATAAATGCAAAGAGATTAATCTTTATTGAAGAGTGCTTGAAACCTCTGCAAAGGTGAGGAACTTAGAAGAGGGTGCTGCAAAGGTGATAAGAATAGTGTTGGGTAGTGGGATTGTCCTGAGACAAGGAGGCTTCAGGTCAGTGGGAAACACAGTCTGTAACACCCTGAAACACAGGCATTGCCCTGCAAAGATGCTTTACTGCAAGTCTTTGAGAACAGGCTGAGCTTGCTAGGGGCACTTCCAGACCAGATAACTTTCATGGGCACCATCCAGCTTTATGAGTCTGGGGCAGCCAACATCCACCCACCTGGGAAGGATGATTCTAGTTATCTTGGGGACACATACAAAACCCTTCCCAGGCTTTGAAGAAAGGCTTGTGATCATGATTATCTGCACATTTTTTCTTGATGTACATATGCAAGGTGTTTTATCCCAGCACAACTCCTAAGACCCAAAGACTAAGACTGGCTTATCTCAAGCCTTTCAACCTATTCTCATGATTTCATTGTTCAGAAGTATTTAGAACAGGAGGTACAGAGTCACACAAGCTAAAGCTTAAGTGAAACCACTTAGGATTACTCCTGCAAATGGTAAAAGGGGGTTATAACCTGTGAATCTGACTTACCTCCTTTGCAAGGGGATTGTTTGGGTAGGAAATGATTGCTTGGGATAACCGACTTGCTTACCTAAGTGCTTTTGTCAGTCAGAGACTTAATGGACTCAACATATGCTATTTAACCCTTTAGTACACCAAAAGTAAGATTGTGAACTGGACAAGCCATGGATCATGATCCAATGTCACTACCTGTTGGGTTGAGGCCCCAGGAAATGGGACACAGTCTGGGTGAGCAAGTTCTAACTGGGTTTGCGTGGGGGTACCACAGATCAGTAACTGTCTGCACAGTTATCATTGAAGGATTGCTATGAGTTAGAAAGTGATGTTACCCATTTGCTTGGAGAGCTGGAAGCTGCACTTTAAAAACACACCACAATGTATTGCAGTCTTTTTGCAGAAGATTTACAGGTCTGATTCTGGGCTGGTCCCATCACATCCCCTGGGAAGCACTCACTGTAAGTGGTTTCTCACACCATCACCGTGAGCTGTATCTCTGTCAGTGCTCTCAGGAAGTTTTAGCTTGGTTGTCAGAATGGTTGACATTGCAACAGTATAATACTTAGGTAACTGGGTTCTGGTGTAGGACTGCAGTGAACTCATAGAAGCATTTTACCAAAATGATACTACACAAAATATTTTCCAATAGCAGCAGTAACCCGGGTCTTCTGTGATTGTGGTGGAGGCTCTTCAGCCCCACTCCAGCACACTTCTGAACTTAGAAAATGCTTTATTCATTTCAAGAGTCGAAAAAAAAGGAGGAAGAGACAGTGAAACTGCCTATACCTGTAAGTGGTGATGAGCAAAAAAGGGCCAATTGAAATGCCCTTAAACAAATAAAACCACCTTGACCAGTTTCCCCAGACCTGTCCATTGAGGGGATGACCTTGTGGACGACCTTGTACTGTGGTCATCTTTTATGAGACGAAGCAGAGCTCAGGAGAGCATCTTCTGCTGACTCTGAGTATGGCACTGGACAGATGTCATGGTTTAACCCTGGCTGGCAGCTAAGCCCCACAGGGATGGTCCCTCCCAGTGGAATAGTGGAGAACATCAGAAAGGTAAAAGTGAGAAAACTCGTTGGCTGAAATAAACACAGTCTAATAGGAAAAGCAAAAGCTGCATGTGCAAGAAAGGCAAAATAAGGAATTAATTAACTACTTCCCATTGGCAAGCAGATGTACAGCCACCCCTGCAAAATGTTCATTAGAAGTTCATTGAGTTCAATTAGTCCATGACTTGGCTTCCATGTGTCCATGGTTACTCTGGACAGGAGAGATGGAGTGTTGTGTGAAGCTGTTGGAGACCAAAGCCTGCCTGGGCTTCATCACTGCTGGGCCATGGTCCCTTCAGGGTGTACTTGCTAATGCACAGCTTTAGCCACAGGTGACAGTCCCTTTCCTTTGAGCTCCCACTGGAGCTCCAGCACAAGCACAGCAGTGATTCTCTGGTCCTACTGTATGGCTGTCACCACTAACAAAACATTCCCTCGTGCGGCAGCAGAAGAGAAACAGCACTGCAAAGGCCAATAAAAAAAAGACACTACCAAGCATGAAAGTATGTACAGTGAGGAAAGCCCAGGAGACAGCCAATCAGTAGCTAATAAGCTCTCACAGCTATGCATTTGGTCCAGCACACTCCAATGGAAGCTATTCTTCCCCCAGCTCTCTAAGCCCTGTGTAAGGTGCCAATGAGGACAGTTGTGGTCAGCATCAGTGAGCAGCTCAGCTCTGCACGGTGCTTGCCCACCTTCCCCCAGGGTCCACTGCTGGGAGAGAATCCAAAGGGCAAAAGCAAGAAAACTCATGGATTGAAATAAAGACAATTCAACAGGTAAGTCAAAAGCTGCACATGTAAGCAAAGCAAAATATGGAATTCATTCACAACTTCCCATCAGCAGGACCTCTTGAGCCATTTCCATCTCACACAGTGGTTGCTGGGGAAGACAGTGTCACACTCTGAACACTTCCCCACCCCTCACACTCTCTCCCAGTCTTCCTACATCCTTTGGCCCTGTCTGTTGTTGCTAAGCACAATGGCACGCAGTATGGACTGTCCCTTTTCACTTGTTTGGTACAGCTGCCCCGGCTGCTTCCCAGCTCTCAACATCTTGTGCACCTCCACTCTGGCAAGCAGTGTTATAAACAGAGAGGTCCTGATGCTGCATAAAACTGCTCAGCAATAGCTGAAACATCAATGTGTTCTCAACAGTGTTTTGGTCATAAATCCATACCATAGCACCATACAAAACAAAATAGCTCCCGTGCAGCCAAATCCAGTACCATCACCTTCTATGATGAAATCAGTGTCTTGGTAGAAAAGGAAAGAGTGGTAACATATTGTCCACCTTGACTCCACTAAGGCTTTCAACACGGTGCCCTACAAGATCCTACAGAGAAGCTGAAGCCTGCATAAGCAGACATTGAGGTGGATTAAAAAACTGACTGAACCTGAACACTGGGATGATGGGACTTTGAGCAACCCGTCTGGTGTTCTATGATCCCATGACCCGGGTTGGGTCAAAGGTTGGAATAGGGACAGGGAGCCTCTAGGAAAAAATGAGACCAGGCAGAGAAATATCAATTGTTTCAGTTGCCACACATTAGCTCTGTGTCAACGTTTGGTTGCAGAAATCTGTCTGCTTAGCTGTAAATATTTGGGGTAAGGCATCTGTGTTCACTCAATCTATATAATACCCAGCAGTTTTTGGTGACGGAGTTGCTGCCCAAAGCTGTACAGCTGGTAATCAAACCTACAGCAGCTGTATTTCCAAAGTGAAAATTCACTTTGTGGCACTGCTAGAGCCAAACAGGATCTTATCAGAGGGTGTATTTTCATTCTCCATTTTAATTGGTCTTTCTATAGACTTCCTTTTAGCATAACTAAAGTTACTAAGTAAGTAACTATGCTCTGCTCTATCATTTCAACAAGGTGTCAGGCAGGTGCTGTTCCACTTCACAACAGGTTTGCAGGCCTGACACAGCCTTAGCACAGTATATATAACCTCCATAAGTATGTACAGTTCACAGACAAGGAAATTCAGAGGAAAGGTGGGGACTAGCACCTGTGTCTGTATTGTTTAGCCTAAGGCACTGTGTATTATCAGCTAAACAAATGTCTGAAATGTGCTAAGCAAGCTGAGAGTTTCACAGCTTTTGCAGCCTCATCTGCTCTTTTCAAGATGATATTAAAACCATGTGATGGAACGTAGATCTATGACATGGAAGGAAATTCTTTGTCTTTTTACCTATTTTTCCTGATGAAAAGCAGTTCCATGGAAAAAGACCTTGGAGTTCTAGTGGACAGTAAGTCCACTTACTCCATGGGACAGTAATGTGCCCCTGTGGCCAAGAGGGCCAATATTAGCCTGAGGTGCATTGAGAAAAGTGTGTCCAGCAGGTGTAGAATGGTTGTCCTTCCTCTTTACTCTGTGCTGGTGAGACTATAGGTGGAATATTGTATACAGTTTTGGGCTCCCCAGAGCAAGAGAGACAGAGATCTACTAGAGAGCATCCAATGGAGAGCTATAAGTATGATTAAGGAACTTGAACAGCTCTCCTAGAAAAAAGATGATAGAGAACTGGGGCTGTTAAGCCTTCAGAAAAGAAGGGTTAGAGAGGATCTTGCTGAAGTCTACCAATATCTGAGGGGTGGGTGTCAAAAGGAACAGGTCAGTCTCTTTTCAGTGGTGCCCAGCAACAGGGCAAGCATAATGGGCATAAACTAGAACATAGGAAGTCAACATGAGGAGAAGCTTCTTTACTGTGAGGAAGCACTGGAACAGGCTGCCCACAGAGGTTGTGGAGTCTCCTTCTTTGGAGAATTTCAGAACTGGACTGGATGATTCCTATGTGGCCTGTCCTAGGTGATCCTGCTTTGTCAGGGGGGTTGGACTAGCTGATGTCTAGAGGCCCCTTCCAACCTCTAACATTCTATAATTCTAAGAAAGGTATGCGTGTCAGTCACCCGCTGTCTACCCTTTGTTCTCAGCAAACAGCTGAGAGAGGCAACAGCTCAGAGATGCAACCTGTGCACAGGCACCATAAAAATGATGGTCACCTCCTCAGCCTGTTACACAAAGCCAGGGTCACAGAGGCATCAACGTGAAGCTCTTTTTTGGCTGTGTATTTATTAAAAGACCTTTTTTCCACTCATCATCCATCTGGACAACTATTACGATACAACAGGTGTCAGATAAAGTTGACAGCCAGAAGACCATGACTCTGTGTGACAGAAGTCCCTGGTGCTCACCAGCAGCTGCTGATAAAATATTGTTTGGGATGATGTGCAGGGACTGAATAAGGATGCTGATGCCACACTACAGCTGCCATAGCCCAGAAGCCTGGGCCCCTGGGGGAAGGGAAGGAAGCTAGGCCAAACCCCATTTTGAAATGAAAGTTTTCATAGATGGACATCACAGAGAACATCACCACAGAAGCTTTTATGCTGGGCAGGCAGACAGATGCAGAGCTAAATGAGTACCTGAGGGGAAAAAAAGGGTCAGCAAAGATGGGGTGCAGCAAACTGAGCCCAGGTAAGGAAGTTTTGCCCAGGGAAGGCAGGCAAGGGAGGAGGGATGGCTCCTTCAGGTTAGTAATGTTGGGAATATGGGACCTGGGGGAGCCATGGGGGTGGCTGTGGTATAGCCCAGATGAATATGCTCATTATTTCATTAGGGAGTGGAGACTGGAGGCTAGGAAAAGTGATGGCTTCATCCCACTGAGGTGGTGGAAGTTCCTGCAACCCAGGAGAGAATAAAAGGGTGGTATATACCTAACCTCAGGCTTCTTGCATCATATTGGCTTGAAGAGCTGCCCTAGTAAATATATACACCTTGTAAGAAAACCTGTGTGCATCTGACTGCTTCCTGTCCACTTATGTGTTTGTTTCAGCAAAGCCAGATCTTCTTTGTTCCTACTGTGCTAAGGCTCAAACAAGAGGCAGCTCACGTCCTAATCTCTTTCTCAAAGGGGAAATTATTCTGAACCTTTAAAAATTAAAAAAATAATTCTCAGAGAAAGTTATCACTTGGTTGCTTCCCAGAGCTTAGTGGGGGGGGCTATCAGCTAAGGCTTGGGAGGTGAGGTGCTGTGAGCCCTGAGGGTGAGGTTGTTCCCTTGGAACTTGGGTGCTTGGGCAGATGGGCAACAAGACACCCTGCTGTGACCTTGGTGGCTGATGTGGGGCAGTTTTAGCCCTGCATGGCCCTTGCTGTGCTGAGGAAAGGCAGCCTGGGGCCAGGAGGTGCTGTGCTGGTGAGGAAGGGGATAATTTTTTCCCTTGAAAGAAGCATCCTCTTACTGCACTGAAGGGACCTTTGGGGTCAGAATGGGAAACAAGTGGTGCAGGA
The DNA here is from genome assembly GCA_038090715.1 of Florisuga fusca. Classification (NCBI taxonomy): domain Eukaryota; kingdom Metazoa; phylum Chordata; class Aves; order Apodiformes; family Trochilidae; genus Florisuga; species Florisuga fusca. The sequence continues at coordinate 12,747,464 of JAAWXA010000010.1, forward strand.
GGGCTGGCTGTGGGCCTCAGGAGAGTCAGTGAGCTGTTAGGGCAGTTCTTGCCAAAACAAGTATGCTGCCCCACCAGAGTACTGAGTTGGGTGTGTGGGAGCTGAGGATGCCCTGGATGCTGCTGGCATGGTGAGGAGCAGGGATATGAGAATGGTTCAGTGCTGGCTGCCAGAAAGGAATCCCATGATTGGCATCACCCTGCAATCAGTCTGCTGCTGCCAGGAGGTCTAAGAAACAGCAAGGCTGAGAGCCTTAGGACAGGGGACTCTGTGCAAAGGGCAGGGGATGTACTATAACTGCCTCAGGGCACTGGGCATAGCTGGGGAAGTAGGTTGGTAAAAAGACAGGGAAAAGCTATCAGGCTCAGGGGAGCTCCTGGTTTAGGCTGTTAAAGAAGAGGTGTCTGATGCTCAGCCTGCCTTAGAAAGGCCAGGACAGGTATGAGCAGAACAAGTGAGGAATAATACAGAAAACATACTAGCATCACAGTCAAACTGTTATGCACTGATCTCTGAACTTGTATATATATATAAATAGATGATTGAGTCTCTCACTTTGAGTGTAAAGTTTCTCAAACTTTATGGCTTTAGATTTCTATGCTTACAAACAATTATTAAGTAAAAAAAATAAAAATGCTTGGAAGAGGAAGAATCTGTGCTTTTACTTAGTAGCTGATTAACAGTGTATCATGCTTTCTAATCAGCAGAATAAATCAATGCTTCACATACAAGCAAGGACTGATTTTTGCTACCCTTTGCATCAGGAGCAAAGTTTCTTTGAGATTCAACGGAAGTGATGCTGGGTCCTCAAACTTTAAATCACACCCTGGCAGTGAGGCTGCTGCTTGTGTGCTTTCTGCTGCTGGCATCAATGGCATCAGCCTAAGAGCAGCTTTATCCAATCTTTCAGTGCAGCATAATGGGAGTCAAAAGGTCCTCCAAAAGGAGATGAGCAGAGCTGCCAGGAAAAAAAATACCATGTGTTGGAAGGACTTTTAAAGGCCATCTAGCCCAACCCACCTGCAGTGAGAAGGGACATCTTCAACTAGACCAGGTTGCTTAGAGCCCTGCCCAACCTAACCTTGAACGTTTCCAGGGATGGGACTTATAACCACCTCTGGGAATTGGTGCCACTGTTTCCTCGCCCTCATCACAAAAACCATCTTGCCTAGTCTAAATTTCCCCATTTTTATTATAGAACCATCACCCCTGTGCAACAGGCCCTGCTAAAATCTGTTCCCATCTTTCTCATAGCATCCCTTTAACTATTGAAAGGCTGCTCTGAGGTCTCCCTGAGGCCAGGCTGAACCTCACCAACTCTCAGCCTGTCCTCACAGGACACGTGCTCCAGCATTCTGATCATCTTTGCGGAGTGGGAGGATGTGTGTTCTTTTTTTTATCAGATGAAGGGAGAGGGGGAAACAACATACTTTCTAAACTTGTTAACTTACCAGACACATCACACTGGGTCCAGTGGTTTGTAAAAAAGAAGCATGCTACTTGTGTTGATCAGCTCTGCCCTGCTCCCATCCAGAGGCAGTTCTACAGTGGGCAAGAAGGCTGAAAGGCTGACCAGCTAGGGCTGGCTGGGCTGGAGGCAGGCACTGGGCAGCTCTGATAGCAAAAGGTGCTGTGCACTTTGCTGCAGACCTCTTGGGAGCACTTAGGCCACCCATCACCATCTCTGTGCTCTGCCAATAACAGCATATGTGAATAACATCTTCCTCCCTGCCCAGGCTTCAACCAATGTACAAGATTCCTGCAGTACTGATGGGGGAAAATATCCTAGTATAAGCTTCTGATATGGAAAAAAATCTCAGCTACAATGTTTTATGTTTTTGAGGTTCGTCTCTCTAACATTTTTCCTTCCCAAAGCTACCTTCCTACTCCAGAACCCAAGTGCTGTCAGGGTGAGAGGCACAATGTTGGGGAGAATGACAGAGGATTTTCTACAAGTGACAACGGAGTTTCTGTGTATAGAGGGATCTTGACGGGTTAATGAGATGAGCAACCACCAACCACATGAAGTTTAACAAGGGCAAGTGCTGTATTTTGTACAAAGGAATGGGACAGCACTGGTGGCAAGTTCAGACTGGGGAACGAGTGGCTGGAGAGCAGTGTGATGGAGAGGGACCTGGGGGTCCTGGTTGATGGCAAACTGAACATGAGCCAGCAGTGTGCCCTGGCAGCCAGGAGGGACAACCATGTCCTGGGGTGCATCCAGCACAGCATCACCAGCCAGTCAAGGGAGGGGATTGTCCCACTCTGCACTGGTACAGCCTCACCTTGAGTGCAGTTTGGGGCACCACAGTATAGAAAAGACATAAAGCTGTTGGAGAGCATCCAAAGGAGAGCAACAAGGATGGTGAAGGGTTTGGAAGGGATGACTTCTAAGGAAGAGCTAAGGTCACTTGGATTGTTAAATTTGGAGAAAAGCAGGCTGAGAGGAGAACTCATTGTGGTCTATGGCTTCCTCCTGAGGAGAAGAGGTGGGACTGGTACTAATTTCTTCACTCCTGTGACCAAAGACAGGATCTGGGGAAATGGTGAGATGCAGGATGAGGGGAAATCAGGTTAGATATCAGGAAAAGGTTTGTCATCCAGAGGGCAGTTGAGCAATGTAACAGGCTGCCCAGGGAAGGGGTCACAGCACCAAGCCTGCCTGAGTTCAAGAAGCATTTTGATCATAGAATCATAGAATCATAGAATTGGCTGGGTTGGAAGGGACCTCAGAGATCATCAAGTCCAACCCTTGACCCACTACCGCTGCAGTTACTAGACCATGGCACTGAGTGCCACATCCAGTCTCTTTTTAAATATCTTCAGGGATGGAGAATCCACTACTTCCCTGGGCAGCCCATTCCAATGCCTGATCACCCTCTCCATAAAGAAATTCTTTCTAATATCCAACCTAAACTTCCCCCGGCACAACTTAAGACCGTGTCCTCTTGTCTTGTTGGTAGTTGCCTGGGAAAAGAGACCAACCCCCACCTGGCTACACCCTCCTTTCAGGGAGTTGTAGAGAGTGATGAGGTCTCCCCTGAGCCTCCTCTTCTCCAGGCTGAACAGCCCCAGCTCCCTCAGCCTCTCCTCATAGGATCTGTGCTTGAGTCCCTTCACCAGCCTGGTTGCCCTCCTTTGGACCTGCTCCAGCACCTCAATCTCCTTCCTGAACTGAGGGGCCCAGAACTGGACACAGTACTCGAGGTGTGGCCTCACCAGCGCTGAGTACAGGGGAAGAATCACCTCCTTGGACCTGCTGGCGACGCTGTTCCTGATACAGGCCAGGATGCCATTGGCCTTCTTGGCCACCTGGGCACACTGCTGGCTCATGTTCAGCTTCTTGTCATTCCAGACTCACAGGTCCCTTCCTGCCTGGCTGCTCTCCAGCCACTCTGTGCCCAGACTGGAGCTCCCCATGGGGTTGTTGTGGCCAAAGTGCAGGACCCGGCACTTGGCCGTGTTGAACCTCATCCTGTTGGAATCAGCCCAACTCTCCAGTCTGTCCAGGTCCCTCTGCAGAGCCCTCCTGCCTTCCAGCTGATCCACACTCCCCCCCAGCATAGTGTCATCTGCAAATTTGCTGATGATGGACTCAATCCCCTCATCTAAATCATCCATAAAGATATTAAACAGAACTGGGCCCAACACTGATCCCTGGGGGACACCACTAGTGACCNAAGAAAAACAGTTATATGAAAGGAGCAATGCATCTCATTGAGCAATGTACCAGACAGTCTGCAAAAAACAGTATCTTAGTTTTTGAAAAGGAATTTTTTTTTTTTTTTTTTTTTTTTTTTTGGTAAATACAGGGGTGAGGACCAAGCATCACTGGACTCTTCAGCAGAACACACAGCTACTGCCTCTGAAATTATTATCTTATTTCTTAGAGCAGGAAAAGACATCCTCCATCTCAGGACTATTAGACACAAGCATTCCAAATGGGTTTTAAATGAGAGGGGAAAAAAAAAAAAACATTAAAAGTTTACCTCAGCTGAGCATGTAAGAATAAACAGTGACAAGTACTGTCATGGGTAACATGTAAATGAAATACTACTACTTGTTTTTCTATCAACATTTTAAAAAATCTGGCTGTGCAGCTGAGTAGTACATCACTAAAATAAGAAGATGACATTTCTCATTTTAAAAGATCTTTTAGTAAGATTTCTTTGGAGACCCAGCTGGGTAGGGGAATGTATTTGCTTATACAGCAACACAGACACAAAGTCCTTATCCACTGGTGCTTTCCTACCGTTCCCTTAAAACGAGATAGTTAACTCTAATAATGATTTTGTTTGATGTATTTTTAATATACATTCTGAAGGATCTTGTCTGATAAACTATCATGAGAAACCAACCTTCCCCAGCATTTCCTAATACAGCACATGGTTTTGATCTATAAAATAAACCACAATAAGAAAACCACGTGTTAACAGCGTGGGAACACCAAGAAGAGAAACCTTTCTTACTGTGTTTTGAACACGATGAGATTTCTAAATAGTTTTGCATCACTGACATCTCTTTCATCGATGAGATAGATCCCAGAGCCCAGTCAGAGTAACAAAGCAAGCTGAACTAGGAACATTAGAAAATGGAGAAAGGGGGGAGCTGAAACTGAAAGGCACGTGTATCCCACAACTCTCAGAGTAGAAACCCAAATGGCGGGCGCTCTCCTTCCACAGTTCTGACAAACACTGGATTCTGCTGAGGTTCGAGTTACCCAGATGCAGCCAGGAATGCTGACTACAAACAGTCCCCACAATACCTAAATGAAGCACTGTTCTCTTGTCCAGGAGTAATGCTTCTTTCTGTTACCAAGCCTGGATGCCAACGGAACTGCTCAAGGGAGAGCTTCCTGCTGGATGGACTCGTAATAAGGAAAATAAATACCTAGAGATGACAGAGTGCTCTGTGACAGCTTGGGTGGCACAGAGAAGTGAAAAGGGGCTGCCTCATGCCACAAAAGTCAGGCAGGGTCACACAGAACCAGGAGACAACAAGTTTGTAACAAGCCAAGGAGATGCTCTGTTGCACTGCATCTCATTAAGCTGTGAAATGTCTTGCTGCAAGAGAGGATGCTTGAGCTCTGCATGTATTAAAAAACCTTAGGCTGTTTCAAATAAAAGTCCACATAGTGAAAAAAACCCAAACATCACTGGCTTAAGAAGCCCTTCAACCTCCAAATCAACAGAAACAAAAGGGAAGAGTATTTCGGAGAATTATCACTGTATGCTCAATATGATTTTATATCCTTCCCTGGGCACCCCCTGCTTAAGGCAGGAGAAATGGATTTAACACATCCAAATGACTTGGTAAACTTGTTTTTATCTTTTCTCCTAAATGTAACCTGTGAAAATAAGTAACAGATCAAAAATTGCAGCTAGGGAAGAAAGAGGTTCAAAGAAAATATGGTAGATGATGGCCAAGACAGTGTCAGCTAGACCTTCCTCGTGAACTGTACTTTGGATTCCAACTGTAGCAGGTAATAACCTTGTAACAACATAAAACCTAGTCACACAAAAGGTAAAAGTACTTCATAAACACATAGACAAAAAATATAATCAAATTATGCAAGTACATGGACCACAGTATTTTCCACTGCTATGAATGAATTCAACACATTTCACTACAGTAAATTAAAGTATATCAGTGCAAGCAGTTAAGTCTAAATTTATTAAGGCACTTCAAATGAGGTGTGTGCTCAAGAGCTCTGACTTGTACAGAGAAATGGGCTTAAAACACTTTCCTAAGCTGACTTGATAGCCAGCTACGCAACTGGAGAAGAGTAAAACCTAAAATAGATACATGCACACACAAAAATGCAGAAAGAGCATTTCTTTTTATGTCTGTCTGCTAAGCTCAGTGAGCTTTCTTGGCTAAGTCTGAGCTAAATATTACTGAAAATAGCATAGTACTGCTGTTATTTCAAAGCACTGTCTGTATTTGTTCTGTGCACTGGGTGGGCAGGAAGCTTCATTTCATAAATCACTTTCAACGAGACAGTAGGCTATAAAAAGGGAGGGGTTTTTTTTTCCCTTTAGTGTTTTTAGTCCTGAAAGTTCTAAAGTGGCACAGCCTACATACAGGGAAAAGTTAAAAAAGATGTTTCTTGCTGCTCTGCAGACTTGCTCTCACACACAAGAGGCTCAGGGAGATACTGGTAGGCAGCTCTATGATTGTAGGTCACCCAGGTCACGCTGCTTAGATTGGGCTAAAACATTTGTCAGCAAAACTGCTAAAGTAACTTTTCTTTCCCAGCCCCATGCATAGCCCTCCACAAGCAGTTTTGCAGAGCACTGTCAGCCTAAGGAGTCTGTCTGGTGGAATAATTGCCCAGAAAAAAAAAAAAAAAAGAGTTAATGTTCAGGATAGTCTCGTGGTACACTTACAGGTACAGGAGGGCAGGGATGTCCTGTGGGACAGCAGTAGGAGGAAGGATGTGAGGAAGAGGGGAGGAGTAAGCAGGTAGAAGAGCTTACTTAACCCAGGGATTTTGCTTAGAAGATACTTTTTAGTTGGTTAAACTGAACTTGACTCTCAAAAATGAGCCAGCTATAGATTAGGTTGCTCCCTGTGGTAGATATTAAGAACAACAGGATAGGAAAGATGTGGAGACACAGAGAATAATCTGTGCTCAGATATATTCCTTTATATAATTTCCCCACAGAAAGTGCTCTGAGCCAAGGGTCTCTCAGATGATCTACACAATTCATTCTGTAAGCTCGGGACTGTTTCCAGTCCACTGCCCATTTTCCATGTTTTAGAACCTGCTGTGCCAGCATCCCACTCTTGATGGGAGTGCTCTTAGCTCAGCATTTCATCCATCTCAGCAAGACCTATGCACCCCAGAAACAATTCTATTTTAATTTCAGCCCAGTTTAAATTCCTGAGTAGCTAACTATAATTTATCAAGTGATCCCTCAGTGCCTAAAAAAATTACATCCTTCAGACGTCCCTAGTCACCCGCATCTTCCTAACAAGAGAATCTTAGTTCAAGATACAAAGTAGCACACTAACATGTATTTCTGCTGGAAAAAACCTTACACTACAAAAGCCAACTCTGGGACTTGGGGCTTCTGTCTAGTGGGACACAGGACCCAAATCCTTTGGATAGCTTAAGAAAAATTGTTCTAAGTGTTCCCTCCCTATATTTTTGTCTGCACTGAATGACTCACAAGCTTTAATGTGCTTCACAACTTAGCCTGATCATTCTGTTCATTTTTTCATGAGCTAGAAGTTCTCCATTTCTTCAGCATCATCGCAGTGTTTTAAGGAGAGCTAAGTGCTCATCAGGATAATGTAGCTGCCTGATTACATTGTCTCACGATGCAGACCAACACAGTAGTAACCTACTGTTTATATTTTCTGGTAACACACACGGAGTGGTTTTGGAGAGAGTTGAAGTGACTTTAAAATTGCTGGTAGTCCTGGAAGCTGTTGATTCTGCTCTGGGCTACAACAGCTTATGAAAGGAGGATGACAGAGACCAGAGCAGAGCAGAAAGGAAAAGGACAGGGATGTGATGGAGGGATGGAAGAGCTGGGAGGCAATACATTCTGTAAACTGTTTCCTTCTGTGACTTGCTGGAACGTATAATCAGTCATCTGCTGCTTGCTTTTGAGTGTATGGTGTGTGTGTGTTTTTTTAACTCACATTGCAATCCCCAAAGACTACTCTCCTGGTTTTACTTTTTTTGGTGGTGAATAGTGTATGTTTGTGTAAGGGGTGTCAGGGGACTGAAATTGTGATACCAACTAGCAATTTGGGTGTGTGGGTGAAAATTAACTGTTGTAGTTGGTTATTTTATGGGCCCAAAATATGGCTGTTAAAAACCCCAACATTCACCATATGAGCTTTGTGTATCCAGACCATAAAATGTCTGGGATACACAGACAGGATCCAAACCGACTTCCTGCCATGAAGTTGTGCTTCACTAATGATCACTCCAGCCTGTTTTCTAAACTTGGAGACCTCTTGTTTTGCCCAGACGACATTATATTGTTTGTCTTTGAGAAAAAAATGTTTGTGTGCTGCAATTATGAAGTTTATGAAACTTATAAATTCACCTGAAGTGGGATTACTACTGTACACAAGGGTCAGCTTGGGTACAAAATGAAAAAAAAAAACAACCCAAAAACTTTATTTGAAAGCTTACAAAGGTAAGTAATCATTTAAAAACATAGTTGTCTATCAAAACATATTTAGTCAGTGCTGGAAGTTCTTTTCGAGGTAGTGTTCTCTCTCCTACCCCCCCACTGTCCCAAATTCTTTCCTCAAATGCAAGCATTTCCATAGCATCCCAAATACTGCTTTTCTAATCACATTTTTGAGTAAAATATATGCTATTTTTTATACTAGGACGGGTTTTGAAACTGATTTGAACTGTTCTGTAAGCATCTGTCTGAGCACCTTGTGGAACTGTATCTCCACTGTCTGATGCATTGCAGCACAATGAGCCCAGTTTGGGTAAACCTGCTAAAAGAAACTGAGATTTGATGGAAAGAATTTATACTGAGAAAGGGGTTTCATCATTACCCTGGTTAGGACAAGTTTCTCTTAGCTGACTTTGAAAAAAGAGTCATTTTTAGGTGCATGTGACTGGAAGGCAAATAATGGTGGATTTGAAAGAGGACAGATTAGCTTCATCATCAGGGAAATACACAGGTACCTCAAGGGTGGCCTGCCAGGGTTTTTAGGTGCTACCTAAAAGCTAAGCAATCTTTTAATCCTTTTGATTAATCAGAGTGTTTTTCTAGAAGGAGAAATAAACATGGGTGGTATTTGGACTTCAGCTCAGTGAAGGTTTTGAGAATCAAAGCTGGAATTTTTGTATTTCTTTTAAATGGAAAAGTGGTGTGACAGTGCCGTGCATGCCCATGACATTTGGAATGCTGCAAACCAGAGCAGTAAACACGGGTGACAGGGGCCACGTTGCATGAACTGCACAAAGGAAAATATCCTGTTTGCATATTTAAATGTCACTATTTGAACCGCCGTGGCTCACACCTGGGAATGTGACTGTCATCGTCTGGAAGGCACAGCCCTATTGAAACCAGTTCCCTGATGCCTAGGGCAAATACAACTGGGGAGTAAAAATGTTTACCAGCAACATAGAACTCTAAGTCAGTTTAGATGGGATTTTTAATTTGGTCACTCCCTCTACTGGAGACTTTTTGCCTAGGTCTTATTCAGATGGTGATCATGTTCCCTATTAATCAGTCCTAATAGGGTTTGGGCCTTCTTTTAATAATTTATTTTAAAAACAAAAAAAAATATGCTTTTACCTTTTTTTAAATTTTTTTTTTGATAGTTTCCAGAGTGCAAGCTGTGCAAGGCTGGCTGAGCTGTATGTGCAATCAAGTAATAATAAACAAAATTATTGATACTGGAAAGGACCTCTGATATCAAGTCCAGCCTATGACCTAACACTACCACATCAGCTAGACCATGGCTCCAAGTGCCACATCCAGCCTTTCCTTAAACACTTCCAGGGATGGTGACTCCATCACTTTCTGGGCAGTCCATTCCAACGCCTGATCACCCTCTCCATGAGGAAGTTCTTTCTGATGTACAACCTAAACCTCACCTGAAACATCCAGCAGAATTGCCATGCAGCCTGTCCTGACTCTGTCCATATACACAGTCCCACAGTGAGGCAGCAAAAGATGGTCCATGTGAGTTGAGAAAAGTCTGAGCGTGGGTTTTCTCCACAAGTGTCTTGAAAACAGCACCTTATTTTTAGCTTCCCAGTGTCTGCTTCAGGGCCACACACTATCAAGATGCTAATCCAGTTTACTAATGGGATTTTCAAAGCTAACTCCCACATTCCTTTTAAAGTCTTGTTTCATAATAACCTGAAAATTGAGAAAGGGGCATTGTAGGACATATCCCAATAGGTTTTAGCTTAACAAGCAGAGGTGATGGGATTGCTATGAACTTCAGTGACCTATTCAACTTCCATAGCATAAACCCATCAGATTAAGAGTAGTAAATGTAAAAGCCAAAGGGTAATAAAATATAATTCCATCATATTTTGCTGAGAAAGATTAATAAAATGCAGAGATAACAAAAAGCTCAATGGACTGTCAAGATGAGCCTCAGTAAACATAATTAACTCTTACTTTCACTAACCATAATCTCAGTAGCAGTGCAAGACTGGTGCAAGAACTTAATTCCCTGACTTAATTTACTACTAAAATGGGAATACTGGGGTGATTAATGAAAGGTTTTGATGGGAAATTATTTATTTCTATTAATTCAAATTCTTGTCAATAACAAAACTTCTCAATCCAAACACAACATTTCTACAGTCACTAATGTATTTAAATTTTTGTTTCTTTGGTGGCTCTCACTACAACACTAACCAGGCTCAGAAATTACACGTCTCAAGCACCACAAGCTTTTCTTAGCTAGGTCTGGTTAAGCAAGGACTGTGTTTAAGACAGAGACCAGTCTCTGTTTAACATGGGCACACATTCCAAACTCTTGTTTCCAGATTGCTGGTGGAAATTTTCATCTTTCCTGCCAGGGTTCTTATTATTAGATGGTGCAGTTTTCATGTGGCTGATAAAAGCCTCTTAGTTTTTCCCTCTACCTCTCTACCTTTCTTCTACTGCTACACTGCCACTCACTCTTTGATTTGGTGGCATCATTACCAGGGAGAAGTTTTACCAAACGCCTGGGTCATCTCATCTGGCAGCAACATGTTCAGGCTCTAAATTCTTCTAGGAATGGACTGTCTTGGTGAAGATAACCTCAGAATGATGCCCTCTTGGAAGGATGGAAGTTTTCTATTAAATAAGCCCTTTGTGTGCCAGGATGTTAAATTTCATGCAGACTACTGAAGGTTGAAATTAGTAGTAATAATTCAAGTAAAAAGCCTAATCTTTGTTGCTCAATAACACCAGGGATTGCTACAGAAACCTATAATCTGTGAAGTTTACACTGAATGTGTAAACTTCATGTTTACACGTGTGTCATATCTCACCTGGGTCAGAGGACACTGCAAATATTAGAGTTTCACAGGAGAAATGGGGGATTCTCACGAGCTTTCCATTTCTACTGAATGGAGTTTATTACCAGCTGTGGAAAATCTGACAAGAATCTGTGCCTGTCCTTGTTCCCTTTGGCTGAGAAAAATCTCAGAAATTAGGAGCACAGGATTAGGTTTTCTCATAAATAAAGCAAGAACTATTATACACCCAAAGTTAAAATGCAAACTCCCAAGAACATTGAGGTGTACACTACACCATAAAGAGATGGGTAGGGGAAAGACAGACTGAAAATATTGAAAAATAAGAATCACTAAGGCAGCACTGCTATTTTAAGTCATATCTAGTAAAAATATAATGTTAATTTAAAGCTGCTGAGTTGGTACTTTTGACTGTAGCATCCAATAAACCAAAAGTTCTGAAACTGAGAAAAACTGCAACTCAGTCAATAGCCATGGGAAACTGCATCCCTGACATGCTGTCCTTGAAGACATTTGCTCAGATATTCCTATAAAAGCAGGTGGTTAAAGGTGACTGAACAGTGTAAGGTCTTCCAGTTCCACCACAAGTATAGCAATGTCCCAGACAAGTAATCCTCTGGTGAACCAGTGTGAAAAATCACAAGGTCAAATTCAGGCCTGCTGTGCAGGTGAAGCCCTGCTGTGTGGTGACACCAAGCAGGAATCTGGTTGCTCAACAGGCTGCTTTGATGCATATTTAGTAGCTGCAAAACATATACAAGTTTTATGTCATGGCACTTGAAAACACCACCTGTACTGCTTCAAGCAGGCTACTGTTACTTTCAAAAAAGCAGTGCAAGCTTCAGAGGAACAGGAAATCCCTACGTAAAAGATGACACAAGGTATAATAGTATTAGACTGCCTCAAAATGTTGTGCTAGGTCAGAAAAACAATGAGCAGAAGGCAATAACCTCATGTAGCTGTCAGTCAAATTGGCTAAGGTAACCTACAGAAATGTTACTTGAAGTTTCCTAATTTCTTTTAGGACTAAAAAGTTGATTTCTCTACCAACAAAAGTATGAAATGCTGAACAGTGTTTCACTGTCTGGGTTGAAGAACATTGTCTGAGAGCACATGGTGTGTTCAAACATAATTTCTCCTTCCTTGTCCCTGGAATTGTGGTTCTTACATATGAAGTTTATACTGGATGCTTCGATGATTTAACTCTACCTGTTGCCTGGTTCTAGCCACATCCACGGCACAGCAACCCACCCAGCTCAGCTTGCAGCACCCAGACCCAGACCAATATGTACAAGCCAATATTGCCAGTCACATGCAACATTTCAGCTTCCAAAACATTGCAGAATAAAGACATTTCAGGGTTGTTGTTGTTGGGGTTTTTTTTGCCTTTTTTTCATCCCCCCAAATTGCTGAGAACCCCAAACTGAGAAAGCATCAGGGAGAAGTTGTGAATGATCAGGCCTAATCTTGCCTATAAATGCTAGTAAAATGAATTATGCAGGCCTTTCTTTTTTAATTTTCCTTTCAGTAAATGAGCTCTTCAGGCTTCTGGGGATTTTTGGATTTACTTCCTCAATTTTTTTTTTTAGTCTCCCTCATCTGTTCCCATCTATATCCTGTAATTTCCAGGGCCTGCACCCTAAATCTGGACAGCACAACTTACATGCAGTTATCAGTGACTCATCCACATATTTGAAGATCTTAAGAATTAATCACATCTACATGTCAGCTGAATTATTTCTGCTGTTTGGGAAGGAAAAAGCCTCACACTGATGGACTGTAGAACAGAGCTCAAGACAGGAGAGACTTTGATGTTCAGGGACTTTATGTGAGTGGGCACTCTCTGAAGAGAGGATTTAAATCAATTTATTAAATTACACTGACTCTGTCAGCAAGCTCAGGAAGTGACACCTTAACAAAATGCATCCTTCAGTTTTCCAGGCTGTAACTGTAAACAAGGTATAGTTTAAAAGTGTATTTTGTTTTGGTTTTTAATCTGGCATTTACAATATGTTGTTGCTGCTGTTAGAATAGTTCTGTCATAACAGATCAGAGGAGGAAGTGTCACTCAGCACAACAGGCCACAGTCTGAGCATATAAATAATTTCAAATCTTCCCTTTCAAATGTCAGCTGACAAATCAAAATGAGAGGAGGCTATGCAGCTTAAACAACACTTGTACATTAAAGACTTAACACAGAGGTCCTGTCTACTAATGTCTGAGAGCTCCAAACACAGAGAAACCACACAGAGTTAATGATAATTGATATCATATGGTCTTTAGCAAACCTTCCTCAAGAAAAGCAGCTTAAGGGAAAAACTGTAAATGTGTGTCTTGACCACAGTCTACCGATCTTCTTCCGCATTGGAGCCTTTAACTAATTTGTTGGTTTAATTACTGAGGCACAGAAAGTTTGCAAGAGTGAGAACCACGTATTCTTTGATTGCTGATCATTACATCAAGTGGCCTTTTTGAATTAAAAATAAACCTCGAATGTAATACGTGAACCTGGGAAATCAGTCTGTGCCTAAATCTGGAAGTACATGCCTACAACTTCTGCCTGACAGCACAAAGTAAAATGCAAAGCAACAGCCAAGTGCTAGTGCCTGAATCTGCTGTGACAGACAGTTAACTACAGCCCACAAAAATTTGGGATTCAAAACGGGTCAAGCAACATCAATGAGACTCCAGGCTCTCGTTTGAGGTGGATGTAGGTAAATATGTGGCACGTTGGAAGCCTCTATAGGCTTGTTAGGTAACTTCCAGTGTGCTGCATATTTATATCTTTAACTGGAGGGGGAGGAGGGGTAGCATAGCCCACTGAGCTGTTCTGAACTAGCGCCAGAGGAATTACCAGGAGGTCAAACGGAAGAGAGAGGCAGGGGGAGGAGGAAGTGGTAATTGAAGAGACAAGAGATGATTGTGAAAGTATTTGGAGGAGTCTGTGTGTCTGGACCAAACTACAACAAGCCAAGCTACAAACAGGAGGCAAGGCACTTACTGGAACAACCTCTTTCCTCACTTCCCTCCCAGTGAAGAGCAATGCTGTCGCTAACTGGCCCCAGCAGCTGCCAAAGACAGGTAGCACAGCAAGGTCTAATTAACTACAGAATCTCTCAAAGTGTAATGAGAGAAATATTGGCCATACTCACCAAGCAATCAAACTGGCAAATACAGATGATTCTGCTGAAACACCTTTATTTTCCATAGACTAACTGAAATCAGAAGATAACAGCAAAAACATGTAGTCAATATTTGAATGAAATTCCTTCATTTTACAGTAGGACTTTCTCTCCTTTCTGTTGTTTAAAATGGAGTATCTTAAAAATGTTTGCATCATTCTGCAATAAAGTTTGTTGAGCACTTAGCTAGGAAACAGTCTAGGCCTTCAGTCATCAGCATGGCTTTTCACACCCACACTGAATGGGGGTGGTGAAAGATAAATTCAGAGGAAATGTTCTAGAGCAAATTTGACCTTGTTGTTGTTTTGGTTTGGTTTGGTTTGGGTTTTTTTTGTTTTGTTTTTGTTTTGTTTGGTTTTTTAATTATTTTTTTTTAATTATCCTATCAAGAAGGTGACAAGTGGTCCTGGAAAGTGCTATGGATCTGCCAGAGAAGTTCAGAGTAGAACCTGAAACACATATGGGAACAGAGGAACTGGGAGTGCATGGACTGAGCTTTGTGTCACAGACAGCTCAAAAATGCAAGAACCTCGAAGTCTAAAAAAGATTGTACTGAAAAACAGGGGCAAAAGAAGAATTTGGGCAGAAACATCAGGGATGGAAGTGTCTGAGGTGGTAAGACAGACCAAGAAACATTAAGAGAAAATGACAGCATTTACAATGCTGTAGTATGACACAAGAAACTGCAATCAAAATAAGAGAAATCAAACATCTGATGATTACGGCTCATCAAGCAAAGATTAATGAATCCAGAGTAGTACAGATCAAGGAAAGGATTTGAATAAGGAGAAACCACATGACTGAACACATGTGACACATGTCTTAGTCAGCTATGTGGACAGATGGTGTGAGTCAGGTTCTGATGGTGGCTCATGAAGACACTGTTTTTATTTCAGATGTTGAATATCCAGTCTGCCTGACTGGGAGCAAAGTGTTTGCCTACGTGTTTGCACCCCACTGTTACAGAAACCCCTATCATATATTTCTTGGATTTTAAAAGATTCTCTTTCAGATTAAATGGACTCCATATTTTCAGCAGTTCTGCTAACCATTATCATACAATCATAGAATTGGCTGGGTTGGAAGGGACCTCAGAAATCATCAAGTCCAACCCTTGACCCACTACCGCTGCGGTTACCAGACCATGGCACTGAGTGCCACATCCAGTCTCTTTTTAAATATCTCCAGGGATGGAGAATCCACCACCTCCTGGGGCAGCCCATTCCAATGCCTGATCACCCTCTCCGTAAAGAAATTCTTTCTAATATCTAACTTAAACCTCCCCCAGTACAACTTAAGACCATGCCCTCTTGTCTTGCTGGTAGTTGCCTGGGAAAAGAGACCAACTCCCACCTGGCTACAGCCTCCTTTCAGGTAGTTGTAGAGAGTGATGAGGTCTCCCCTGAGCCTCCTCTTCTCCAGGCTGAACAGCCCCAGCTCCCTCAGCCTCTCCTCATAGGATCTGTGCTCGAGTCCCTTCACCAGCCTGGTTGCCCTCCTTTGGACCCGCTCCAGGACTTCAATCTCCTTCCTGAACTGAGGGGCCCAGAACTGGACACAGTACTTGAGGTGTGGCCTCACCAGGGCTGAGTACAGGGGCAGAATCACCTCCTTGGACCTGCTGGCCACACTGTTCCTGATACAGGCCAGGATGCCATTGGCGTTCTTGGCCACCTGGGCACACTGCTGGCTCATGTTCAGCTTCTTGTCAATCCAAACCCCAGGTCCCTCTCTGTCTGGCTGCTCTCCAGCCACTCTGTGCCCAGCCTGGAGCTCCCCATGGGGTTGTTGTGGCCAAAGTGCAGGACCCGGCACTTGGCCGTGTTGAACCTCATCCCGTTGGAATCAGCCCAACTCTCCAATCTGTCCAGGTCCCTCTGCAGAGCCCTCCTGCCTTCCAGCTGATCCACACTCCCCCCCAGCTTAGTGTCATCTGCAAATTTGCTGATGATGGACTCAATCCCCTCATCTAAATCATCAATAAATATATTAAACAGAACTGGGCCCAACACTGATCCCTGGGGGACACCACTAGTGACCGGCCGCCATTTTGATGCAGCCCCGTTCACCACCACTCTCTGGGCCCGGCCCTCCAGCCAGTTCCTAACCCAGCACAGGGTGCTCCTGTCCAACCTGTGGGCTGACAGCTTTGTCAGGAGAATGCTGTGGGAGACGGTGTCAAAGGCCTTGCTGAAGTCCAGGGAGACCACATCCACAGCCTTCCCCTCATCCCCCAGGCGGGTCACC
>JAAWXA010000010.1:12763880-12783911 GCA_038090715.1 Florisuga fusca
AGGAGATCAGGTTGGTCATCTACTAATGCTACCTTGTACCTGAAAAAGGTTCTTTATAATCCCCCAAGACATACTTTTAAATTATTGCAACTTTCAGAGCGTGTAGTTAAAATACTAATTCTACTCCTCAAAATTTCTTCTCAGATCTCCATGCACCGTCTTGTTATTATGTATACACACACATTCCCCTCTCAAGATGCTATCATGCCATGCAGAAGTAAAATTGAGATGCAAGAGCTGCAGAGGGAGAGAGAAAGCAGAATTCCTCATGCAGCACACCAAAATTTGATTTACAAAATCTAGTTATTTGAAAGCTACATGAAAACAGCAACAGTGTGACAGCCTGAAGCCCTCTGCTTGGATTTTCTTCTCCCTAAAGTTAAGCAAAACAACAGTTTGTTACTTTAACTTCTTTGCAGGTGCTTTAAGAGCAATTTCAATATTCAAAAAGAGCATGCATTTATAATTAATACATCAGATGTTTCAATGAGGATTTTTTTGGTGTAACATGTATCTTCAATACAGCTACAATGTATCTTTATAATGCACACCATTTGCTAAGACAAACATTGAAGTCATAACAAAAGTATCTATAACAGTGCTTGTGTAGGATTTTTATAGCTGTATTTTAAAATGCAAAGCCAAAACAGCATATCACTATAATTCAAACTGAAAGGTAAGAAAATTCAATATTAAGTACTTTCTTTTGCAACTGGTCCAAGATCAATATATTGATACTCTGCTACATAAAAATACTATAGACAGTATTTCACTAATGGGTCTTTAAAGTATGGCTGAACTTTATAAAACCTACTGACATACCAACTTTTTGCCTGTGATCCATTCTAATCTGCAGTGCCATCACTTATGGGCAAAAGGTACTGTCTGGCAGACTAAACTTGGGAGATCTTGGCCAGAACCTGGACAGCTGGTTACAAGGGGGATAGGGGAGGCATTGAATGTCTGCAGTCATTCTCTTTGCAACATTCCTTATTTCATATGATTCATTCATGTCCTTCTGGGTGTTGTTTGTCCAGGCTGATGAGTCCTCCTATGTAGTCATGGCTCACACAGAAGTCCCAACAACTTTCTCTAAGCTTTTATCAGTTGCCCACATCCTTTTGGGAATGACCAGAACGACACAGACTGCTGTATGTCAACCTACAGGAGATTCATAGTGTTACAGAAATCTCCATTCCTGACAGTGGAATTTCTCCTTTGACTGCTCCTGCACTCAGCCAGGTTTTCACAGCACTGTTAGTAATAAACAAGTTGGAAAGAATCAACCTGGAGCTGCAAGTATGAAGATGAGAGCACTTCCCCACCATCTCAGGTACCACCACTTTCACTGCTTTGTATGTCTGGTCACATGAGTCATTTGGCCTCAATGTCCTTTTGCAACCTATCAAAGTTGGTCCTCAACCCTATTCCCCTGAAAAGTTTGGGATCCTCAACAAACTTTGTCACCATATGGTTCTCTCACTCATTTCCCAGTATATTGAACACTGAATAAAGCCTTGCACAACCTGCTGGTGATCTCTCTCCTTTCTGAAGGCTGGTTTCTTCCTCTTGCTTACTCTTTTCCTGTCCTTAACTACTTACCCTATAAATACCTTACCGCTCATCCCACAGTGCCCTTAATTGCCAAACATTTTTTTCAAAATACATTTTAACTGGGAGTCAGGACACACATAGCAGTTGGATTCACTCAAGGAACTCAAAAAATGTGAGGCTTGACTTGCCTTTGCAGACTCTCCACCAGCTCCTCCCAGATATGCAATGTTTATCAAAGCATCAGCTAAGTCTGGTGTACAGGATAATGTCTCTTTATTTGCTCAGGTCTTATGTCAGGATCTCCAGCCTGTGGCTCCCTGTGGGACTGCTTTCCTTGTTCTCAAGACCAGATGCCCTTACACCATGTCTTTGGAGTGGCAAGACAAGTGAAAGGCAAAGATACTTTTAAATGACCATTTTGTAAAAAAAAAAAAAAATAATTGTTGTACTCCATTTCAAAAGGAGAACTACAAAACAGATAGAGGGATATTTGCTTCATATATAACTGACATTATACTTGCAGCTGAGTGGTTTGGTACTGCCTAATATCATTCCAGAGTCCTAATATTGGAAAGGCTTCAAAATCTTATGATCTTCAAATCTTATTGCTCTCCTCCCTCTCCTACTTTGCTGCCATTTGCGGGTCTCCAATAGGATGGAGTCTTTTTTCTTGCTGGGCCCAGAACTTGTGCATTTATAAAATTGCAAGTATTATCTTTTCCCTTTCCTTTCTTTCTGTTCAAAGACACCATCTTTCTTCTTCCCTTGTCCTCTTTCCCCTCCTCCGCACTGGCAATTTGTTTAAGACCCTGGTTAGACCTTTGTTGTTTTACTGTGGAACAGACTATAAATACCATCTGTTGATACCAGGACATAGGGGTGGAAATTTTTTTTTTTTTTTTTTTTCTTTTTCTTTCTATTTTTGATGTTCCAGTTGAACCTCATCAGCTCCTGCCGAATAAAGATCTGGATATTGGCTTCACATATTGTCTATACACAGCCCAGAAATCTACCAGAGGGAGATGGTATGACTGCTGCTCCCAAATCTTTCTGAATCTGTTTGAGAGCA
Organism: Florisuga fusca; assembly: GCA_038090715.1. Taxonomy (NCBI): domain Eukaryota; kingdom Metazoa; phylum Chordata; class Aves; order Apodiformes; family Trochilidae; genus Florisuga; species Florisuga fusca. Next base: position 12,766,504 of record JAAWXA010000010.1, read on the forward strand.
ACAGTATCATAGCACGTGGAGAGATTTCTTGGTGTCTCAGAAGACTCCAAACAATTCTTTCAAATATAATGGTGAGTAATAATCCAAGTATTAAGTATTTTGAAGGGAGCCAAACAGTACTTACACTCAATATAAGAACCATCTTATGGTTTGGGTGCAAAACTGACTTGCCCTGACTATATTCAGATGGTTAACCTTATTCAACACACTAACAAAATTATCTCAGCAAAAAGATGAGAATGTCTGCAAATGACCCTGAGCAATTTAAGATAATAAGGGCTGATATGATTTGTTGAAAGATCATGCGAGACTGAAAAGCTGGGCAATACAATGTCAGATCAAATTCAACACTGATACTTGTAATAAGATGCATAAGGGAAAAACTGCACAAACAGATATACCAAGTCTTGATGTTACAGTCAAGAGGTCCACAAAAACATCACCTCAGTGTTCATTAGAGGTACATAAGCAATTCAAGCATCAGGAACTGCTAGGAAGGAACCAAGATTACCATTATGCTGCCAAATTTTACCCACACCTGGATACTCTGGTCTCCTCACTTCAAGAAAGGCTGCAACAGGTAGTACTGGAGGGTGTAAATCAGAGCAGTGTTGTAAAATACACAGAACAGCTCCTGGGTGTGGAAGGACAGTGAAGACTCAGAAACTTCAGTCTGGAAAAGAAACTCTGCCAGTCATCCTGCAAGAGCCCACCACAAGCACTGCAACAAGAGGAAACTGTGCCTGAAACCATCTGGTAGGAAGCATTAATCTAAGCTCTAGTAAAACACGAACCATTATGCCTTGGTGTAAGCCAACCAAAACTTCCACCTTTGGTTTTGTATTTTTAAAAAAAAAAATACGTTGCACAGTTGCTTAGTGACTCGGGTCATACTTGTTCTTCCGCAGAACCAGAGGCAGATGGGGTCCTGATCCTCATGAGTCATTTGTTTAAATGTATAAATTCTTCTCCATTGTTATTCTCTGGCAGGACACAGTTAGGCTCAGATACCCTGAACAAGAGGCAAGAAACAGAGGAAAGATGAGGACTGCCTCAGTCTCTCTTAATATAGGCCTCTTATAGTTTGGAAGTGAAAACACAGAGCAGATTACATTTTATAGCAGCTTTCAGTTTTTCCTCTTTTCCTTGACTTTCCTGCTGTTCATCCAAGACAGTCCCTCTGGAGAGGCAAGATATCTCAGCCTGCTCTGTGTGAGGGGACCCACTGCATATCACAAGCTCTGCTCTGGACACTGCATTTCCATAGTCCCTAATCCCTATAGAAGATACACACCTAAGCACGGACCTGCTGGTTTAGGAGGCTGTACAAACCTAGCTGTGAAGACAGCCTTCTACCACTGCATTAAAGCAGTTTGATCTCTCCAACTGAACCACTGGTTACATGCTTCTGACACTGCAGTGGATGTCCAGGACTTTTTGCCTATATCACCACAGTCTTGTTTACCTCATAAGTCAACAAATTTGGATACACGAGTCTGCTAAGTAAGGAGGTCTGAGTCTGAGGACTCTGCATTTGCAACATTATAAATGGACCAGATTTAAACTGATATTCAATGGAAGAAGTCTGTCATTTATGATATCCCTACACCTAAAATCAAACACAGACTGATAGGTTATTTCAATAAGCTTATGCCATCATGAAGTGAAAAACAGGGCTGTAAGTGGGTATAAATGTAAGTTAAAAGAGAAAAGTAACTTATATGGTTTAGCTTATGCATGTACTGGGGCAAAACTGAAATGCTTTTCATGCTGTCTAGCCTGCTCTGTGGAGATGAACATCCTCACCCCCCCCATAAAACACTCATTTGATATGACATACATAACAGGGTCCTAAACACAGGAGAGGATCAGCTGAACATACAGCCCCCCCTCCCCATATTCCTGCATATTAAGAAACAGACTAAAACCCTGATGACCTCCTACAATTACCAAAGAGCAAATATTTTCCCAATATTTCCCACTATTTTCTGCAAGTGACATGTGGTCTCTGTCACAGATAGGATAAACTCAGTGGGCTGGATGCCAGAAACACGCAGCAAGATAAACACTTAACTCAGGCATAGCCAGCCCTTGGATCTCCATGTTTCAATTGAAAGACTGTGCAGCAGGAATCAGGTTTTCTTAACAGTATTGAAAAACACCCACAACCAACTGACTCAAAACCCCACAGCAAATACATGCATGTTTGATTTTTACCTTGCTGCCCCTCACAAAACTACCATAAAAATTTTGTCTTCCCTCACCAAGCCATTTTATATTGAATCAAATATACTAAATGAACTTCTGCTTCCTGTTTGTACCCAAATACTGATATGACATTGTTCTGGAAAGATATAGCCCCATCAGTCTTTTACATTAAATTGATTAATTGTTTTTCCATGTGGATTCTTTGTGATGTTCCTCCAAACACTCCACAAATTATCTAGCCTTTAGAAAGCCAGAAGTTGTTCGGCTCTCTTCCCTTCCTCCTCTTTAAACTTGAATGCAGCTTGAGAGAGTTAAGATCTCACATTAGTTTTAACTGCTTCACTGTAGACCTGCTGGCACCATTGACAAAAAGGGAGGGCTCCGACTCACCAGGAAGATGCGCTCATTTCGGTGGCCAACAAAGAGCCATAGGCGACCCCTATTATTAGTGAGGCAAGATTTAGCATATTATTAATCATTAAAGTCTGACTCAAAATCCAGATGGGTTTGTACTTACTCCATGGGTCATGGAGTAAGCTCCATTTACCATAGCTCATTAACTGCTCATTTACTCTTTCTGCAACAACCCTTTTTCCTAATGCACAAGGGGAAAAATGAAATACAGGTGATTTTTCTGTCTGAGGGGTGTTTGCTGCTCAGTCTCAACAAATAGAAGCAGCAGGAGTATTTTTGCTTGTCAAGAGGACAGTAATTCTTCAGATCCCTCTAAAGAGATAATGAATGGCAGAGTAATGCTTTTGATCTGTCATAATTATAAAATAAAACAGAACGGATGCAAAGCTCATGTGCCATGGGAAGGTCATTCACTTTTAAAGGTCTAGGATTCCCTCTGTGGCTAATCCCAGCAGCATGTCCTGAGCCTGGGCTATTTTTAGGCACAACAGAGGTTCCGTTATATATCCTGTCCCTATAAAATGAGTGCCTTCCCAGCGATTCTCCTGTAGGGCAGCTAATAAGTAGGCAGGAAAATTACTTCTCCGTGCTTTTGACTTACATGCTACTGCAAGGAAGGACAGCAGGAACGTCTCCTCTCTGGCGTCAAACAGTCCCCCTGCAGCACACATGCAATTTAAATTATTACAAGGCAATGTTACAAGTATGAACACTGTCACTAAATAAAGTAATTACATTTAATTAGGCAGCCAAAAAAAAAAAAGTGATGGCCAGAGACTCGCCGCCTTAGATGTAGCCTTCTGTTGACTTAACACAGGACAGGTAACGAACTGAACTTCAAAGTGCAATCAACTAAACTGCTACTTAACTAGTAGAGCCCTAGTAAAAAACACAGCAAATCAAAAAAAACAAACACTCAATTTTCCTTTGTCAGTGGAATTCAGAGAAAGATCCCATGTCTCAGAGAGGCCCTGAAATGAAGGATTATTCTATTAAGTATGTGTTTGTGTTCAAAAGCACATTTCTGGTTTTGCTAATGCAGAGCTCTCAAAAGGTGCTAAATTGGCAGCCCTGGAGCCTGATGTTGCCCAAAAGGCCGCTCAGAGCAAACAAAATAAACAAGTTACTAGCTCACAAATCTCACTTGCCTGCTAGGCATCAAGTACAGATATTTAATCCTTTGAGTACTCTGATCTGGTGGTATACCTACACCAAGCAGCCCACCACAGCAAGACAGCTTTCAAAAGTCAGTGATGATGAAAAATTTGGAAAAGGGAAAGTACATTTTTATGTACAACCTGTCTTGGTTTTGCTTATTCATCTTCAGGACCTCAGTTTGACAGAGCTCTTTCCTGGAAGCCTCTTATGCATCTTTCTGCTTTATCATACAATTAAACATGAAAAAGGAACATGGGTCTGAAAAGCATAATGACTTATGCTAGTCTGCCATCTCAGGGCCAGCATTTTGTACTAATTTCAAACAGAGATGAAACCATGAAGATTATTGATCTCATCCCATTCCTCACATGCTTACACCTGGCTATAAGTCTGCAGCCTCAAGAGGTGTTCAGGATGGACTGGCAGGAGCCTCAGCAGCTGATAGAGCCTTTATTTCATCTGTCTGCCTACAGCTGTGTAGGTACTGGTGAGAACAGCTGGGAGGTAAAATAACATCTATTATAACGACTTCTATTAGGAACCTGGCGCTTAGGTTTTCCCTCTCAGCCCTCTTCAGTGCATCAGACCCACCAACCCCTTATAATTTTACTCCTGTTTAACTCCACTTGCCTGTCTCTCACATCTTGTCCCTTTATTTCTCCCCTAACACTCGTCTCTCCCTCTAGCTGGATGTTCACCTCCCTAGAGCCAGACTTTTCATCCCTATCTGATGTGCTGCTTCACACTCTCCACTGCAGACTTCATACCTGCAGTTAGAAGCAGCACAGGGAAAGGTGTGGGGTCATCGGAATGTACAACTACATCTATTTTAGGAGCTAGAGGGGACTGAAGTGTCAAAGAACAAAAACTACAAACGAACAAAATGGCAACATTTTTCTAGAGGACTTCTGATCACCTGTCTGATTCCATAGCTCAAAACTCTGGCAGCTACTAGTTCTGGAATAGTAGCACCATATCAAGTTGTTCTTAAACATTGGCTTGTCCCAGGTGCATCCTAGATCTTGTTTATTTTTTGTGGGGCATGAGGAGACTACTCAGAGGTTCCAAAACTATTCATTCTTTAAGCTAGGCTGTAAATGAGCAGATCCATCTGCCCCAGTGCAAGCTGTACTTTCTATTTACAGATAGCCAAGAAACCTTATCACTTGCATTTCTTTGCACCGTTTTCTCACAATGCTTCATACAGTTGTACATATATCAAAATTCAGATGGTTTTGATCAATCACTTCAGTGAACTGAGAGTAGTTTCCTCACAGATCAGTTTTGGTAACATGTTCTTTTTTTTTAAGGGATAGTTGCCCTTCTCTTGTTCTGTCCCCCTGGGTGAAAACCAGCATGACTTGAGAAAACCCCTATGACTTGAGAGCAGCAGCGTGCTGCTGGACAGAACACTTCACAAAATAAAGGGCCTCATACCTTTTGAGATTTTTATCAACAAAACTGTTTTCTCAAGAGCCTGTATAACTCAGGAGAGTAATCCAGGCGGCTACAGCTACACAGCCTGGCATTGAGCATCCTTCAACTTCCAGTGGAAGAAGGCATGTACAACAGTAGTTCCTGCTTGCAAATGATAAGAAGGCAAAATGATATGGCAAAAACTGACAGGCTCAAGAAGTGGACTCATGCAGACAGCATGAATTTCAACAAGGCCAAGTGCAAGGTTCTGCACCCGGGTTGAGGCAATCCCATGCACCAATACAGGTTGGGAGAAGAAAGGATTGATAACAGCCCTAAGGAGAAGGACTTGCTTCAGTGAGAAGTGCAGGGTGCTGGAACCAAGCTCTGCAAGCTGGGAAGCAGTTCCAGGAAAGCTTTTCTTGTTCCAAGCAGGTAGAACCAAAGGAAAATGCACTCTGCTGGAACTCACTGGTAATATGATCTCGTTGTAGCAACCTTTGCATGGAGTTGGCACAGTTCTCTTTATTGCATGAATCAATCTTTGACATAAGAAATACTTACAGCTAAGTACAACTGTCTTACCCACATTCAACTCTCTAACCTTATGTGAGTTCAGTGTTTTGCAAGTTTTCAGTCATTTGACTAAAATTAGCTTGCACTATCTCCCTCCTGAATGCCAGCCACATTGACTGCTTTAGTTTTATGCTGTGTACACGGTGCTCCTGTAGCCTTCTCCAGTGTTTCTTATGCTAAAATCCATTGAGACAACAGCATTTTTGTTCAAAACCCCATCACACACATACTGTAGTTTGCCTTTCTGCTGGAGATAAAAGCTTTTGAAGGAGGCACCTCCTTCCTTCTCCACCTCCCACCTAAGCACTGAAAGTGGACCCTGCTTTCTGCAGGGGTGATGTGAAGATCAAACACATGCCCTTGACAGCAACATGTGGTTTTCAGTATAAAGTGCAGCACCACTGAATCTGCTCTACAAAGTTATAAAATATCTATCTACAGAAACCAATATTGTGGCCTTTTCCCTGTCACTGGGCACAGCAGCAGGGAGCATGCCAATTTAACATCTTTATCTAAGTAAACCTTTTTGCCAATAAAAGAAGCAGTTCTGAGATAATTCAAGTGCTTCACTGAAATCAATAAGACTACCTTGTTGTCCTTGGCACTGCTTTTTTTTAGAAGAGTTTCAGGAAAAGACCCAGGTGGAGAGAGGGGAAAAAAAAGAAAGGGGAAGAAAAGAAGAAATACAACAGAATTTCACCAGCCTTTGGAGAAGATAAGCAAGTACCAGAGGGACACTAAAAGCAAGCATGGGCCACCTGAAACTGGAGTTAAATTAGGTTCCTCAAGTATTTCAATAATACATAGAAATTATTCTTTTTAATTACCTAGGATAGATTGTGATGTGCTATTTGAAATCTTGTTTTCCAGATATGATTAAGATGCAAATGGAGGGAGAGCACATGTACATTTCTGCTGCTACTAATCTATGTTCACTGAGAAGCATTTTGCTTGCAAAAAGAGTTAAGAGATTGGGGAAGTCCATCCCTCTTTCCCCGGAGTCACTGAGATGGCAACAGAAATACTAGACAGTGCACATTAATGCACAGGCAGACTTGAGACACATTAGAGGTTAAGAAACATTCAGAGAATGCCTGTGAGAATGGCTGAAATACAGCATGGAGATTTGAACAGGACTGATGTTTTCACCCTACAGATGCCTCATTGCTACAGTCTCAGAAGAGTTACCCCATCCTCTGACTGAAGGTCATGAAGGGAGCAGCTTGCCACCCTTTTTAACAGGACCTCAGAGCAGTGCCTATACCCAAGTCATGGTAAGTCCTATTGTGCGTGCTGTGCTGCAGCTTTTGTGATGTAAACTGGGTATAGATCCCCCAGAGCTGGAGTTCAGTTCTGTGATACCATAGCTCAGTTGTGCTACCATAGCTTTTAGCAGTTTTATGCCACAGAGCATGCAATCCAGCCAGAAGATGTGGACTCCTTCCTGGCAGATGGGACAACATCAGTGTTCGAGGGTTTTTAGTGAAATCTGGATCAGACTGAGGGCTTTCACTTGTTCTCTGTCCTAACGTCCAGGCTAACAGTGTCCTCTCAATATATGACTCAAGTATGTAATTGATACCCACCCAGACCAGAACAGGTTGGGAAAATCCCAGGGGATCTCAGAGCCTCTTGCTACTGTTGTGCACGCTCCGCAGCAACAGGCAGGAGGTTATGCATCCTCACAGGTCTCAAGTCTGTGATGAGGCTGCTATTACCTTTAGGAAAAAGTAGTTGTGTGACCCCATTTTTTAGGCAGCAACAGAAAGAAACCAGCCCAGGCATGGAGCTAGAGAGCAAGAACCACAGGAGTGTGCAAGCCAGAAAAGGAGCACAGAAATGCGAGTGAGGTGATATTGGTCAGCAAGGTAAATTGCTTCGCAGCGGCTGCCAAACCACTTGTTTTGCTGTTTGCATATTACATCAACAGCATTTATCACCTCCTCAAGCTTTACAGAAACACATCAATTTTCTTTTCCCAAACCTCATCTATTTTTCTTTCTCTCTCCCATTTACACGCTTTGCCTCATACTCAAACGACAGGAATAAATTATTATGTGGGATCTTCATGCACATCTGTAGACATTATGGCAACAGAGACACTACTGACAGTCTTAGTGATGAATGAAGCTAAACTTGGATTAGCTCACAAACAGAAAAACATGCAGAAGTCTTATTTAAGAAGGTGTAGCATCTTTGGAAACAATGAACTGATTCCACACAGCAGAAATGGGTTAAGTTCCTTGTTTTCCTAGGAACATTAATATTTAGGCCTTCCTGTCTGAAACATTTGGAAACCCGCATTAAAAGTTGTTGGACAAACTGGGCTCCACAATGTCTGTTTGGAAATCCAGCTGTTACAGCAGAGGAAAAGTGGCACATGATACAAACATGCAGTATCTATTTCAAAAGGAACAAATGAGATTGTCACACACCCCTCCTCCCAAACTGAAGCAGCAAACACACGATGCACCGTGATTTTCTTGCAAAAACCCAAGGACTAAACCACGGCACCGATTAATTGCCCTGAAGAAGCAATACAAAATATGTGCTAAGTTTACATGAGTCGGGGTAAAGCAACTAAGCTTAGCTTCAAGGCCTGCTGTTTAAATAAGGAGTGCTGAAAGGATGTGTTACAGGTCACAGGGTTGTTAGAACACAATAGTAGGTCAGTCCACCTTAATAATGATGCTTATTCAGAGCAACAAGCATTCTAGGCCTCATCACTCTTACCATAACAGCCACAACAACCCTTCTCAAAAGCTGCTGTCTCACTGTGACACATAACTGAGCATTAAAGTGGTGATTTATACTGAACTTGATCATCAAACCACAAAAGTTTTACCATGGCAGCTGGTTAAGTATAAACATACACACCCCTGGATCCCACTTCTACCACAGGATCTTAAGTATCTATTGAAACCTACAGTTCATCAGATGAAATGGGGGAGGGGAAATCAGATTGGAGATTTATATACTACAGTGGGTCATTAGAACCAAGAAAAGAGTTGTTTTGTCAACAGTAGACCTGTTGTAACTGTTCCTTGTATTTCACCCACTGAAACAGCTGCCTCTGGCTCACCACTGCTCTCCATGGGAAAAAAAAATACCAGTGTGCACAGTAAAATCTTAAAGATTTTTTTCTTCCCATCAGTAACTGGGTCAAGCAGATAACAAACACATTGCATGTCTCGGAGCTCCTCTGCTACACAGGAAGCACCAACAGGGACAGCCAGGAACAAGAACCAGCAAAATGCCATACATCAGCAGAGAAACATCCACTGGGCTGTTACTGTAGTGAAGCAAAGTTCTGCCCTGTGATAAGCACAAGCTGTATAAATATACACACACTCCAGTCACACCCCTGTCTGCTCTATCAGCTCTCCTGCATGCCAAGCATTGTCCAAACACTGTTGGAATGAAGGCTGCTTTCTCACAGGATGTGGCTTCCACAAGTTAAGCAAGATGCTTGGGTGCATGCAGAAAGCACTGGGGTCCATATCATGTGACTACAGCAACCAAATCATTTGTTCTTTCCAATACAATGCTCTGATGAGTTTCTTCATTTAATAAGCTTTTCATAAAAACATAAAGCTCAAGTGAAGCAATGACATGCTTTGTCTGTCATTTCATTTTATGAGATCTCAGTCCTAAACAATGGACTGCACCGAAACAAAGAAAGATTTGCAATTTCTCTCTTCATTCTCTGCTGAACTGTTCTCACAAGCTCCTGACATGACCATGTCAGTGCTTCCTGAATTGCCAGCAACTGAGCCTTGGTTCAGGAAAATTCCCCTCACATTGTAAGTTTGCATATCTTAGGCTGTCTGACTTCAACATCATGCCCAACAAACTCTGCATTAACCTTTGCTTTGGGCAACATCAGGTGAAAATCTTCTGAGCAGAATTTCTATTCAGAAGATGCTGAAGGGGACACAGAACTGGAATAGGAAACCCAGCTAATTTTTGGAACCTGGCTTTATCTTCTTCACAGATTCAGATATCTGACTGAGCTGGTTGCATTTACCATATGTTTTCCTAGGTTGCTTTGGACCAAAGATTTTTCTTTTTCAAAGGAATGAGAAAGAAAAAAAAAACAATTCTCTGGAGAGCAACACAGATGTGTGAGGCCTGTGAACAAACTTTGGAGTCCTATTTATCATTTCTGCAGCAGGTCATCTATCTTGAGGGACCACTGACATACATAACATCTATAGAAGACTAATTAGGAGGAAATCAAGAAAGTGAATTGTATATAAAACGGAGCCCATTTAAAAATAATTCAGTGGCAAAGCCAGACATGAATACATAGGAAGAATTACTTTGAAAATAGGTGACATTTGCTTTAGGCTGTAACAAGATCACAGCTGATCTTTTCTATCAGAAAAGTACAGTTCTGTTGCTTTGCTTTGAGCAAGATAAGGAGAGACTGAGGGGTTTCTTTCTTGCTTGCTGTAAAACAAAAGCATTATATTGAATAACTTTCCAGTAAAGGTCAAGGGACTTTGCTGAGGACCAGTGAGAAGAGATGTGAAGACCACAAATTCCTAAAGTTTCACGGCTCCTCTCTTGCAGGTGGTAAGCTCACTGCAGACATCCAGTCTGACAAGGTGTCAGGATTTTTGCTGAGGCACAGTTGCAAGCACTGTACCAAACAAGCCTCCCAAATCCCTTCCTGGAGAAGTCTGGTTGTCCTGTTATCATGATTTTACAAAGAACATGCAGTTGGAGAAAAATGGACAAAATAAATTCCTTTTGGGTACATGACCTACAATAACCTTGGTGTCTCAGCACTAGACAAAAAACTAGGTGCTAAGTACTGTATTTTATCAAAGTTAGACTCATGACTAAATGACTAAAAGTGGTCAATATCATATCAAATGTTTACATGAAAACTGAGCAGTAGTTATCTACATGACTACTCATCTCATACCACAAAACTATTTTTATCAAGTTTATTACAACTTATATTAGTTTTCTTGCTAGATAAAACAGTTGGAATGTAATAATGACTTGAATAAAGCTGCAATTTTAACTTCCAGGTTTCTAAGAGCTGGACTACACCAGTCAAAAACCCTCACTGCCTTCATTGAGTGGTAGTGGAATAGAATACTGCAGCAAATTACTTTAGTGCAGAACTGACTATCAATATAAAACAACCTTAGGATAAATAAAGTATACAATTTCAGTTGGGCAACATAAGAGGCCTGCTTCTTGTAAGTTTTCTTTTTCCTGTGCTCCATCACTGCTATAGTTTCCTTTAAGAAAATGTAGTATTGATATCTGAAAATATTGTCTTCACAGATATTTTAAAATGTTTCCACAGGCTGTCTGCAAGAAGAGTAAATATTTTATTTATTAAGATATCCAACTATCCCAGTTCTAGACTATAATTTGGTCCTTTATGAGTTCTTTGGTTCTGTTTGTATGCTTGTTATAAGGGGCTTCCTAAATTTGCCATTCTCCTTGTGCTTCACAAGGACAAGTAGCATGTGGGAATATTTTGGAATTTCTGAACAATATGTGGCTAGTTCACCGATAAAGAACGAACTTGTGCTTGTGGTGAAAGTGAGCAACCAGTTGTTCAATAACTTTTTAAACAGAAGTACAGACAACAGCCAGACTACAATAATCAGACTCAATCATATAAACCTATTTATCAGCTAGAAAACTTCCCACACCCAACTCAAATACTAGTAATTTGGGTGACAATACTGGGTGACAATCAAGTAGCTGAAGCCTTCCTTGTCTCTGGTCTTTACAGATGCACGGTCAGACAAACTACTGCAAAAGCAATTCAGAGGTGTGGGTGCACAACCAAACAAAATGGGGGGCTAAAATTATCCTCTCATTCCACTGTACATTAAAATAATTTCAGCAGTTCTGCAAAAGGGAGCCTCATGACTGAGAAACTTTACACTGGAGTTTAGAATCATGGAAACTTATTAGGCAGCTACCCTTTAAAGGAAATGGGTATTGTGTCCTGATCTGAAGTAAAGCAAGAAAAATAATCCCCTGAAAATATAAAGACAACAAAGAGGTGATGATGCAGATACTGAGACTAATGTGCGGAAGTGGCAGACTCCAGCAACCAAGGTTCCTTATTTCTATAGAGAAAGACAGAGATCCAGTTGGTGCTTAGTGTCTTGCATCCATGAACATGAGAGCAGTTTCAGCCGTGTGATGCTTCTGCTCCTGCAGGCCTCCAGCTGACAGCTATCTGCAGTAAGAGCCAGAAGGTTGACCTCCAGTGCTCTTTTCTGATACGTAACATGGTACCTCTGTATACCCTTGCAATACTTCTCCACCCCTCTCAGCTACATAGTACTTGCTCCAGATTACCATGCCACACTTATTTGGCATCCTGGCTTACTCAGCCTGTGGTCACAGCTTTTTGATCATTACAGCACTGATTCACTTCAAAATGCTCTTGCAGTTTCCATTGTGCCATTGAAGAGGATGTGAGTCCATGTGTTAGTTGCACAGCAATTTGGACAGCATGCACTGCCATCCCAACTACAACTAGCTCTTTTAAAGCAGGTCTGTTTATACCTGTTGTTTTTGTTACCAAAGCTAGTGTGGGTACCTCTATGGATGCATCATGCAGTCCAGCCATATCCAGTGTACACACAGAAACCTGGGCTAGAAAGGGAGAACTTGCTGTGGGCCAAACTGGGATTTGAAACCAAGCCACTGCCAACATTTCTTAGAATAAAAGAGCTGCATTAGGGACCTACACACACACACACACACACACAGAGGTTGCTGTTAAAGTCATTGAGACTGTGTAAGTGAAGTCTTATTAACATCAGGGAAGGCTCCAGCATCTGGCTACAAGAAAACCAAATAGTTGCTACCAAGTTATTTAGTGGAAAACAAAGGCAGACTTTCAGTGTTCAAACAAAATTGGATCCTAAAAGAAACAGGCTACAAGTTCATGCATTTGGTGCCAAGTCTACTCTATGTTCACCGGGTTTGTTGTTGGCTACAAGGAACAGAGGAAATGGAGGTTTGGCTTTCTGACAAAGAAACATCCCTTGGGACCTAAAGAATTAAAAAAACTCCCTGTCTGCCAGTTAAGCTGAGAATACAGAGCTGGTCTTGAAAAATCTATATCCTTTCACTAGGAAAAAAATGACAGTGCTATACTATTTCTTAAAATATTACATCTTTCTCTAGTCAATTTTCATAGTTTTGATTGTCCATAGCTCTGTTGAAATTACTGTAATGGAAAACAATACAAAAGGAAACACAGAAGAATCACATTGATTGTCAATCAAAAGAAATTCAGAGGCTGTGAGTACCTCAGAGATGTTTGCAAGCCTCATGGAAGCCTTGTGAGTTAGATGAATTGAGACTGTTTTTTCTTAACAGTAAGAAAAGTACCCAAGACAAGGTGCAACAACAGTAAAGAAATGAGTTGACACTACTCCTAAAGCCAGTGAATAGTAGTTCCTCTTCACTGTTAGCAGAATGGGAATTCAGCACTGGAAAAATTAAAATGCACAGCCAAGGTCTTGAGTCCAGACAAGCCACTGACACAACTGCCATGGTTTAAATAGGCCCTGGTGTCACTGCACATTGCCCTTCTGTATCACCTGATTCCTCTCATATGTGCTGGCAGGTTTTTTGGTGAAAGTGGAAACCAAACATGATTCTACATGTTTGGTAGAAACATGTGTGATTTTGGGCCCTGGCTTTACTGAAAGAGCGATTAGTCCCAAACTTTGAGATGCACCAGAAATCTAGCTGTACTGGCTTTTTATAACCACGTTGTTTCTAAGCATATCCTGCATTCTCCAAATTCACCAGGATGTATCATATTTTCCAAAAACTGTTCTGTGGATATCCAGTTTGCAGGTGAGCCACGCCCTAGACCATCCCTCTGCAGAGTTGTCCCCACAGCACGGGAACATGATGCCTGCCCAGCACTGCCCAGGCCCAGACATGCCCCATCTGCTGCCCACATGCTGCACAGTCAGACACTGCACGCAGAGCAAAGCCAGGGCTTGCACGATGCAGCAGGTTGGGGGTGCCAGTTCCAGCATCTGTGTGGCATGTGGGCACAACAGGCAGAGCATCCTGAGGTACCCTGGTATCCAGCCCTGACCCTGACCAACTGCTGCCTGTATGAGCACCTCTCTGCCTCAGGGATCTCAGGGAAACACTGCAAAACTACCTCTGCTCATGATGAGAGAGGAGGAGAGAGGAGGAGAGAGGAGAAAGAGAAGAGAAAAAAAAAAAGCAGGACAGCATGTTCTTCACCTAGAACTGTAGAGGCAACCAGGTGAACACACTCAGGTGTTGCCAGTCAGGAGGAGGAAGGCATGAGCTCCTGTTAAGCCCACCTGTGCCCAATTAGGACTGGTCCCAATTGCGCATGAGCAGAACTGGGAACCAATAAAAGGCACCCTGCTGGTTTCTCAGGGCCCACCTTTTATTGGTCCCCCAGTTCTCCTCATGTGCAGTTGGGCCCAGCCCTAACTGGACACAGGTGGGCTGAACAGGAGCTCATGCCTTCCTCCTCCTGACTGGCAACACCTGATTGTGCTCACCTGGTTGCCTCTACATAGAACCTTATATTCTAGGTCATTCCTTGAAGGTTGAAGGTCATTCTAGGTTGTTCCTTGAAAACCTAGTTCCGGTTATAGCTGGGGCTGAGGTGACTGGCTGGAAAGACCATTGCCAAATTTCGTAGCTTCCTACCTTAAGAACACCAATGCAGAATCAAACTTCCTTCTGGTTTGTGCTTTTAATAATGACTGATATTCACCTAATTAAATTGAAGGAATCAGGTTAGGTTTTTATATGAACTTGTATCAGCGAAGCTGCATTTCTCTAAGGTATCTTTGTATATTTCATGTAGAAATACAGACAGGAAACGTTTTTACTCCACAAAAAACCCAGCAACAGATATCTATAAAACCATGGGTGGCAAGGAGAGGTCAAATAGGGGCCTGCTTCTACCTGCCTCTTCCAAGACAAGGCTTGGGGGTTATCNAGCAGTTCTGCAAAAGGGAGCCTCATGACTGAGAAACTTTACACTGGAGTTTAGAATCATGGAAACTTATTAGACAGCTACCCTTTAAAGGAAATGGGTATTGTGTCCTGATCTGAAGTAAAGCAAGAAAAATAATCCCCTGAAAATATAAAGAGAGCAAAGAGGCGATGATGCAGATACTGAGACTAATGTGCAGAAGTGGCAGACTCCAGCAACCAACATTCCTAACTTCTATAGAGAAAGACAGATCTAGTTGGTGCTTAGTGTCTTGCATCCATGAACATGAGAGCAGTTTCAGCCGTGTGATGCTTCTGCTCCTGCAGGCCTCCAGCTGACAGCTATCTGCAGTAAGAGCCAGAAGGTTGACCTCCAGTGCTCTTTTCTGATACGTAACATGGTACCTCTGTATACCCTTGCAATACTTCTCCACTCCTCTCAGCTACATAGTACTTGCTCCAGATTACCATGCCACACTTATTTGGCATCCTGGCTTACTCAGCCTGTGGTCACAGCTTTTTGATCATTACAGCACTGATTCACTTCAAAATGCTCTTGCAGTTTCCATCGTGCCATTTAAGAGGATGTGAGTCCATGTGTTAGTTGCACAGCAATTTGGACAGCACACACTGCCATCCCAACTACAATTAGCCCTTTGAAAGCAGGTCTGTACATACCTGTTGTTTTTGTCACCAAAGCTAGTGTGGGTACCTCTATGGATGCATCATGCAGTCCAGCTATATCCAGTGTATGCACAGAAACCTGGTCTAGAAAGGGAGAACTTGCTGTGGGACAAACTGGGATTTGAAACAAAGCCACTGCTAACATTTCTTAGAATAAAAGAGCTGCATTAGGGACCTACACACACACACACACACACACACACAGAGGTTGCTGTTAAAGTCATTGAGACTGTGTAAGTAAAGTCTTATTAACATCAGGGAAGGCTCCAGCATCTGGCTACAAGAAAACCAAATAGTTGCTACCAAGTTATTTAGTGGAAAACAAAGGCAGACTTTCAGTGTTCAAACAAAATTGGATCCTAAAAGAAACAGGCTACAAGTTCATGCATTTGGTGCCAAGTCTACTCTATGTTCACCGGGTTTGCTATTGGCTACAAGGAACAGAGGAAATGGAGGTTTGGCTTTCTGACAAAGAAACATCCCTTGGGACCTAAAGAATTAAAAAAAACCCCTGTCTGCCAGTTAAGCTGAGAATACAGAGCTGGTCTTGAAAAATCTATATCCTTTCACTAGGAAAAAAATGACAGTGCTATACTTACTATTCCTTAAAATATTACATCTTTCTCTAGTCAATTTTCATAGTTTTGATGGTCCATAGCTCTGTTGAAATTACTGTAATGGAAAACAATACAAAAGGAGAGAGGAGAGAG
Organism: Florisuga fusca; assembly: GCA_038090715.1. Taxonomy (NCBI): domain Eukaryota; kingdom Metazoa; phylum Chordata; class Aves; order Apodiformes; family Trochilidae; genus Florisuga; species Florisuga fusca. The sequence goes on from JAAWXA010000010.1 coordinate 12,782,667, forward strand.
GAGAAAGAGAAAGAAAAAAAAAAAAGCAGGAGGACAGCATGTTCTTCACCTAGAACTGTAGAGGCAACCAGGTGAACACACTCAGGTGTTGCCAGTCAGGAGGAGGAAGGCATGAGCTCCTGTTAAGCCCACCTGTGCCCAGTTAGGACTGGTCCCAACTGCGCATGAGCAGAACTGGGGGACCAATAAAAGGCACCCTACTGGTTTCTCAAGGCCCACCTCCCTACTGGTTTCTCAAGGCCCACCTTTTATTGGTCCCCCAGTTCTGCTCATGTGCAGTTGGGCCCAGCCCTAATTGTGCACAGGTGGGCTTAACAGGAGCTCATGCCTTCCTCCTCCTAACTGGCAACACCTGAGTGTGTTCACCTGGTTGCCTCTACATAGAACCTTATATCCTAGGTCATTCTAGGTTGTTCCTTGAAAACCCCCTTCTGGTTATAGCTGGGGCTGAGGTGACAAGCTGGAAAGACCATTGCCAAATTTCGTAGCTTTCTACCTTAAGAACACCAATGCAGAATCAAACTTCCTTCTGGTTTGTGTTTTTAATAATGACTGGTATTCACCCAATTAAATTGAAGGAATCAGGTTAGGTTTTTATATGAACTTGTATCAGCGAAGCTGCATTTCTCTAAGGTATCTTTGTATATTTCATGTAGAAATACAGACAGGAAAATTTTTTACTCCACAAAAAACCCAGCAACAGATATCTATAAAACCATGGGTGGCAAGGAGAGGTCAAATAGGGGCCTGCTTCTACCTGCCTCTTCCAAGACAAGGCTTGGGGGTTATCAACTGATGCTAGCAAATGGAAATTTCAAGAACATGTAAAAGGATGTATTTTTTTTTCCATACAATGCTCAGTCAAATCATACAATGCCTTGCCATAGGATATTGTGGATATGAACAGTTCACATGTATGTGCATACAAACATGGAAGTTCAGAGACTTCATGGGACTACAAGGTTCCTTAAGATGAAAATTATCAGAAGCAGAAAGAGTAAGTTTTTTTCTCAGTATTGCCCTTCTTATATTTTGTTTTTATAAAAAAAAGCATTCTGAGAACCCAACCCTGCATGTGAGCACCAGCATCCAAGATTTATAATTTAAATTAGTTCTTTTTTTGAGCATTTNTATGTATATACAATATACATTATTTTTAATAGTGGGGTTTTTAAAATTATATCTCTCATGCAATTCTGCTTTAAATTTAGTAGATTTTAAAGACTTTAAACTCTTATAGGCTGA
>JAAWXA010000010.1:12783931-12806632 GCA_038090715.1 Florisuga fusca
ATCTATATCCTTTCACTAGGAAAAAAATGACAGTGCTATACTATTTCTTAAAATATTACATCTTTCTCTAGTCAATTTTCATAGTTTTGATTGTCCATAGCTCTGTTGAAATTACTGTAATGGAAAACAATACAAAAGGAAACACAGAAGAATCACATTGATTGTCAATCAAAAGAAATTCAGAGGCTGTGAGTACCTCAGAGATGTTTGCAAGCCTCATGGAAGCCTTGTGAGTTAGATGAATTGAGACTGTTTTTTCTTAACAGTAAGAAAAGTACCCAAGACAAGGTGCAACAACAGTAAAGAAATGAGTTGACACTACTCCTAAAGCCAGTGAATAGTAGTTCCTCTTCACTGTTAGCAGAATGGGAATTCAGCACTGGAAAAATTAAAATGCACAGCCAAGGTCTTGAGTCCAGACAAGCCACTGACACAACTGCCATGGTTTAAATAGGCCCTGGTGTCACTGCACATTGCCCTTCTGTATCACCTGATTCCTCTCATATGTGCTGGCAGGTTTTTTGGTGAAAGTGGAAACCAAACATGATTCTACATGTTTGGTAGAAACATGTGTGATTTTGGGCCCTGGCTTTACTGAAAGAGCGATTAGTCCCAAACTTTGAGATGCACCAGAAATCTAGCTGTACTGGCTTTTTATAACCACGTTGTTTCTAAGCATATCCTGCATTCTCCAAATTCACCAGGATGTATCATATTTTCCAAAAACTGTTCTGTGGATATCCAGTTTGCAGGTGAGCCACGCCCTAGACCATCCCTCTGCAGAGTTGTCCCCACAGCACGGGAACATGATGCCTGCCCAGCACTGCCCAGGCCCAGACATGCCCCATCTGCTGCCCACATGCTGCACAGTCAGACACTGCACGCAGAGCAAAGCCAGGGCTTGCACGATGCAGCAGGTTGGGGGTGCCAGTTCCAGCATCTGTGTGGCATGTGGGCACAACAGGCAGAGCATCCTGAGGTACCCTGGTATCCAGCCCTGACCCTGACCAACTGCTGCCTGTATGAGCACCTCTCTGCCTCAGGGATCTCAGGGAAACACTGCAAAACTACCTCTGCTCATGATGAGAGAGGAGGAGAGAGGAGGAGAGAGGAGAAAGAGAAGAGAAAAAAAAAAAGCAGGACAGCATGTTCTTCACCTAGAACTGTAGAGGCAACCAGGTGAACACACTCAGGTGTTGCCAGTCAGGAGGAGGAAGGCATGAGCTCCTGTTAAGCCCACCTGTGCACAATTAGGACTGGGCCCAACTGCACATGAGCAGAACTGGGAACCAATAAAAGGCACCCTGAGAAACCACAGGGCCCCTTTTATTGGTCCCCAGTTCTCCTCATGCGCAATTGGGACCAGCCCTAACTGGACACAGGTGGGCTGAACAGGAGCTCATGCCTTCCTCCTCCTAACTGGCAACACCTGAGTGTGCTCACCTGGTTGCCTCTACATAGAACCTTATATTCTAGGTCATTCCTTGAAGGTTGAAGGTCATTCTAGGTTGTTCCTTGAAAACCTAGTTCCGGTTATAGCTGGGGCTGAGGTGACAAGCTGGAAAGACCATTGCCAAATTTCGTAGCTTCCTACCTTAAGAACACCAATGCAGAATCAAACTTCCTTCTGGTTTGTGCTTTTAATAATGACTGATATTCACCTAATTAAATTGAAGGAATCAGGTTAGGTTTTTATATGAACTTGTATCAGCGAAGCTGCATTTCTCTAAGGTATCTTTGTATATTTCATGTAGAAATACAGACAGGAAACGTTTTTACTCCACAAAAAACCCAGCAACAGATATCTATAAAACCATGGGTGGCAAGGAGAGGTCAAATAGGGGCCTGCTTCTACCTGCCTCTTCCAAGACAAGGCTTGGGGGTTATCAACTGATGCTAGCAAATGGAAATTTCAAGAACATGTAAAAGGATGTATTTTTTTTTCCATACAATGCTCAGTCAAATCATACAATGCCTTGCCATAGGATATTGTGGTTATGAACAGTTCACATGTATGTGCATACAAACATGGAAGTTCAGAGACTTCATGGGACTACAAGGTTCCTTAAGATGAAAATTATCAGAAGCAGAAAGAGTAAGTTTTTTTCTCAGTATTGCCCTTCTTATATTTTGTTTTTATAAAAAAAAGCATTCTGAGAACCCAACCCTGCATGTGAGCACCAGCATCCAAGATTTATAATTTAAATTAGTTCTTTTTTTGAGCATTTTATTAGGCACTGCAAGTTCTAAGCCCTTTAACAGATAACAGCCTGAAAACATGCTTTTAATTAGTGTCACAAAATCATAAAACTCTGTATTAGAAACAATATTTTACTTTTGCCCTCCTCAGGGACCACAAAAATTAAGCTACTATTTTTGTCTTTCTACCCAGAGAATTTTTTTGTGTGAGATAACAGCATATTTCCAGCCACTATATAATTAGTTCAGAATGGAAAACTCCATATACCAGAAAGAAATACACCTTTTAATAGATTTTTGTCACCAAGCTTGTATTTTAAAGGTGTTGTATGAGCAAAAGACCTCTCAGCATAAATAATGAATAAAGCTGCTATTCTACAAAGCTGTAACAAAACAGGAAAGTGGACCTGTTTCAAAGTGCTACTGTTTTGCAAGAGAATAACGTTGTAATATAATGCTTATACTGCACGAAGGTACTGACCTGCTCCAGCAAGTCAGATTTATAAGATTTACTAAAACAGTGATTGCATACCCATGGGGCTGGACTACTTCACTTTACTTACGTGGTTTTAAGCTGCTCATGAAATGTATCTAGCAAAGTCCCACACACTACTTTACCAGGGTTTGGTTTTTTATTCTCACACTGGCACGTAATCCCAGACTCTTGAAAAGTTTTCCACAGCTTCACAGAAGATGCCATTGCAACACCCAGCACTGGCAAAAATCCCCAAATCACAAACCAGAAAACACAGCAAACTCACAAGTTTTGTTACTGATCAGAAAACAAACATAAATGGCAATTTGTTAATCATCCAGATTGAAGACAAATATACTGAACAATATCAGAGACAGAATCAACCCCTGGGGTAATTTACTCCAAACCAGCTACTAGCTTGACATCTGGCCCATCGTCACTGCCCTTTGAGCCTGGAAGCTCAGGAAGCTTTCAGGCCATCTGGCTGGCTGTTCTTCAAGCCCACAGCTTCCAAATGAGAATGCCATGAGAGATGCTGTCAAAAGCCTTCCTAAACATCAAGGTAGTTTGTCTTTTGCTCTCCGCTCAACCACATAACCAACCATTTGATCAGAGAAGGCAATCCAGCTGGTAAAGCACAATTTGCTCTCAACAAATGCATCCTCTTGCTCTGAAAATATTTGGAAATGGAGTGCAAAAGGATGTATTTCTCTAGGAACTGATGTGAAGCTGAGTGACCAGCCAGGCTGTCTAGGCTGTTGTTACTCCACTACTGGCTGCCCCACCTTTCCAAACACATGGAGGTCTATGCTTATGGGAGCCACTTCATTCTAAGGGGGAGGCAGCTACAAATACACCTGATTTACATTTTAGAAAAACCATCTAACTCTCTGTCATGTGGAAAACAACAGAAAATCATTGCTCAGAAAGTTATCAGTGGAATGTGTTGAAGCCTCACACTTTGAAGTCTGAAGTAGATCAGGGATTACGTATTTTCAGCCCACAGTGCAAAACTAGTTGCCTATGAAGCAGATTTATTTCTGATGTCTAGCCCATTTCCTGACCCATTTTCTGTTTTGCTCCCTGTAGAGAAGACAATACTCTACTAATATGGGCTCAAATTTTTACCTCAGCAATATTTTTTTACCTCAGCATCAGAGGGCTTCTCCTCCGCTGCTCTTGTGAGACCCCACCTGGAGTACTGTGTCCAGTTCTGGAGTCCCCAGCATAAGAAGGGCACAGAGCTCCTGGAATGTGTCCTGAGGAGAAACACTGAAATGATCAGAAGGCTGGAGCACTTCCCCTGTGAAGCCAGGCTGAGGAAGTTGGGGTTGTTCAGCCTGGAGAAGAGGAGACTTTGCAATCCCTGAAAGGGGCCTACAAGAACACCGGGGCAGGACTTTTTGCATGGGTGTGTAGCAAGAGGTAATGTGTAAAAAGAGGCAATGGTTTAAAATGTGAGGAGGGGAGATTCAGATTAGATATTAGGAGGAAATTCTTTACTATGAGGGTCAGAAGAGCCTGGAGCAGGTTGCCCAGGGAAGTTGTGGCAGCCCCCTCCCTGACAGCGTTCAAGGCCAGCTTGGATGCAGCCTCGATCAACCTGACCTGATGACAGGTGTCCCTTCCCATAAAGGGCCTTGGAAATAGATGATCCCTAAGGTCCCTTCCAACCCCAGCCATTCTGTGATTCTAACAGCATCTATGACTTGAAAGTTACATTTTCTCAAATGGGAAATGATGACACAGCCCACTGGGACACCAGACTTCCGAGGGAACCTCTGTGTCAATGTAACTGGATGCTTCAAGTGAGCTTTTTACAGTCTACTGTTCAGTATTGCAAGAAACACTCAAAGTTCAGGGATCTGTGGGAAAAAACTTGTATGTGTTCAGGTTACACTGCTTTCATGTTCTTTTTTTTCTTCCAGCATGGAGGATTCATGGTTTAAGATCAGCTCCTGTATCACAGGGTGAGAACACAAGCTCGAGTTCAGCTTCACCAAAGCCAAGTGCCAGCAGAACAGGGTGTAATGAGGTATCTATTAGAAGGCTGTCATACATTTGGCTTTGGGCTGCTCTGGAGATGTGTATCTAGAAGTGTGTTTTGCAGCTGATAAGCAATTTTGCTTAATGTTAACAAAGGCCATTTATAGAGTGGAAAACATGTAACACTTTCTGTCTTCACAGGAAAATAGGAAGCATTTGCATTCCAACCTCTGATTATAGATCAAGGAGCTAGAATATTTGTAAATTATTTACATATTTAAGTTTATGTACCCGTTCCATGAGCTGATAAACTAGTGCTTATTAGTGCAAGCAGCCCTCATGCTAATCTCAGAAAATGAGCTATTGAGATACGTGAAGATCAATTTCTACATAATTACCTGCAGGGGACAGATGCCAAGGGCTTAGAAGGATATTGCTGTACGTAAGTCAATAAAGATGAGGGGAAATTCGAGACAACTCCTGAGGGAATTTGATGATTCAAAAGATGGACCATTAACAAGCCACTTAAATGCAAGTACCTCAGGGTGAAAGACCTATGTCAGGGACTGCAGGAGACATTTCACTCAGTGATTCTACACATTAATCCAGCTTCAGCTTGTCCAACCACTGTGCTGCTTCCAGGAAGTTTGGCAAGACATGGGCTAATGGTTTGGTGTTCTTTATCATTTTTATAGAAAGAAAAGGGAAGGGATTTTTTCCTTCTCATCTATAAATATACAGAGATCAGTTATTTTTTCTTTCTATAGAATATGCTGACTTGGAGTAGAAAATTTCCATATAGATATTGAGGCATTTGATTAGGTGAGACATATAAGTTAGCAATATCTATTCTTCAATTAAAAATGGAGCTCTAAGGTCTTGAGAAGAGCGATTTCCTGTCACTTCCTATAGTTTCTGCTAGGACCTGAAATAGTGCACCCAAAAGTTTAATTTTCCTGTGGTTATAAGAATCTGAGCTGGCCAGTTTTACTTCTTTTAGATGCCATGTGGTGGACATACTTCAGAGTAGTATTCAGTATTTCTTGGGGAAAAAAAGATAAAAACTAACAGTAACAGTTTAAAACAAAATCACACAGATAAAACCTGCTCAAAAATATATGGCAAAAATGGAGCACAATCTCATCTTTTCAGCTATAGTTATATATATAATATGTATATACAATATACATTATTTTTAATAGTGGGGTTTTTAAAATTATATCTCTCATGCAATTCTGCTTTAAATTTAGTAGATTTTAAAGACTTTAAACTCTTATAGGCTGAGCTCTGGTCTTGCCTCTGTGGCTTGAAGTATCTCAAAGACAGAAAGCTTTGTGCTGTCACTAACCCTCACATAAGACACCTGACATAAGGAAAAAAGGGGAAAAAGCTAGTTTAGTATAAAAACACATCTATCTGCAAAGTTGCAGCAACAAATACTAAAGTAATTCTATTTATTTTGTGGGAAAATAAAGATTTATTTACATGGAAAAGCTTATGGTTTGTCATATTTCTTTCATATTCACTTTACTTAAGAAATAGTCTCCACATTCCCCAAAACAAGAGATTTTGTAACTCCTCTATGCTTGCCACAGAAGACCGTATTGATATATTCTATCAGGGTTTGGGTTGAATCCTTTCTTCCAAGATGAAGTGATGGAATAATTGCTTGCTTCTTAGTTAAAGAGAGAGAGAGAGAGAAAGAAAGGGAAGCCTTTGGTAGGTTCTTTTTGTTAAGTTTTGTTTTACCTCTGTTAATATTTAAGATTTTTAAAGTCTCAGGAACTCAATGTTTTCTACAATTTATATATCAGATCCTGTCAGGTCTCCAGTAGTCCTGAATTTGCTTAGCCAGACACCAGGGGATTTTTGCAGCCTGCAAAACACCATCTCCTAAACCAAATTATTTCACTCTTCATAAATAACATTGAATTTTTACAGCACTTGATCTATTAAGGGGGGTGCTTTATCTGTTATTTTACTGGCAAAGTATTTTGGACAAAATACATATTCAGAATGAGGTAGAATTAAAAAAGTTTGTTATGGGTTTTAAAAAACATGTTTTTCCATGTTTCTCAGGAAGTATTACTTCATACATATACACATACATATACACAACAGGACTGTAGCCCTTTTCATGGAAAAAGATCACCCTATTTGGCTATTTTGTTGGGAGGGTTTTGTTTTCAGATGTCATCTGAACACCTTTAACAACAAACATTTGGAATACACTTTCCAGACACATTTCAGCAAAAGCTCTATTCTGGAAAGGTCCACTTTCATTCCTGTTCTTCACAGGGGATTTTTCAGCACCTTGTACTTGTGGTTTCCTACAGGACATAAGGTCAAAATCCATATGAATTCAATTACCTGAAAAAAACCTCAACCACTACAGCTTCAGTAGTGCATTGGTTATTATCTCATTGCTATTATTGAAGGGAAATGTAGAACTAAACACCCCCCACAGCACTTAATGACCATGTCTCTACAAGGGAGTATTGACCAAGGTTCAATTTGATGTCACTGACAGCAAATAGAAGGTCATTCCCATCAACAGTTAAGTCATGTCAGAAGGTGGCATATTGAAAAGCAAATGTCTCAGTGAAAAAACATCTTTAAAAAGAAAAAAAAAAACAGTTAAAAAGAAATCTGTTCACCTTTCTAATCTGCTTAACAGCAAAAATTAAGACAACAGTTAAGCACATACTTAATTGATGCTGTATTATTTGCAATACTATTCTGAGTTAATAATATATTTGTTCTATTTACAACAATGTGCTAATCCCATGATATTTTAGTGTCCTGGATACTCTGACAGAGCAGGCACTGAACCAGTGCAACTGGCAATTTTTAGAATGCTTGAAACATGGATGGAAAAACCCAAAACACTGTCATATGTGTAACATTGAGAGCAACGCTGGTTTGTTACAGTGGGACTGGTTTTCTGCTCCCAGTATTTGCAAGACTTGGCCTTAACAACAGCAAGCATGCTGCAACATGAATCAGAAAAAAAAAATTAGAAACAGCCCTAAAACATAGAAAAACATAAGATTTTATTAAATAAATATTCTTGCTCAAAGGAAAAAAATGCTTATGTGGGTATTACAGTTGCATCCTGATATACATAAGAATTCGGTTATTTTACCTGTATGGCTCTGGTGTATTACTGAATCACCTTTCCAACCCTTCTACATTTGTGTCACATTTAAGATTGGGTCATTATTGTGAGAAATCCACTTTTTGGTCATATTTCTGTACAGAGGGGATGTTATAATTTGTGATTATTTGAAAATAGAATGTAATTGTCACCAAGATGATATGAGATGAACAGCCATGCCAAAAGCTTTTTTAAAAGCTTGTTCTCTTGAATCTAGGACCACAAGCTGTACAGTGAAGGAACTGAGGTCATTCCATACTCAGTACATTAAAATCAAAAAATAAACATGACCCAGAGTTAACTTCCTTGGGTGCCTTAGGCTTTTTTCCATAGTAGATCTCACTTGGCATCCTTTCAAAATTATCCTCAGCTTTCAGTGTAGAGCAGTGGTGCACCGTCTGACTGAAAAGCAATTTCAGCACCCTTCTCTATCCTCAGCAGAAACAGAAATAAAGAAATCCGGTATTTTACTACAAAACCTAACACAGCATGTGTATTTCACGAGCCCCCTCTACTGTCATTTTCTGGAAATACCTGAGGTTAAACCAGCTTTTTTAGGAAACACAGGCCCTGTAAACTCATTCCTCTTTCCCTATTCTTTCAGACAAAGGGGCTTTACAGAAAACAAGACCACTTTCAAAAGCAAACTGAAATTATTTTTAATGCTTGAGAGAAATTTCAGACCAAGTCCCTGGTACCACCACTGTTACATCAGCTGTGAGTTCATACTTAAAAACAAGTTAACCATAAAAGTTAAAACAAGTTAACCATGGAACTTGCTGCCAAGCTGCTGTTTAACTGTAACTCCAAGGACATTTTTACTGTTTTATCTCTTCTGGAAATACAAAGGGAGTGCTACACACCATGCCTGTCTCTTACTTGGTCGGCGTAGAGACTTTATCCAGCTTTTTGCACACAAGCATCCATGGAAGTTTTCTACCCACCATTTCCCAGGGCAGGTCTTTGTTCTTGCAGTATATGAGCTAGAATAAGCATTCCCAGGAAAACCCCAAACCAACCCCAGCTGGGATAATGCCATACCTGCCCCAAAACTAGGGTGGAATTCAAGGTGGAATGTTCACTACTGCCAGTTAAGACACACTCATCCCAGCTTAACCTTTACACACCAGCAAATTGATTCTGAATTCCTATTACCTTCCTTTTGTCCAACTCATTTTTCCTTGGCCTTCATAAGTCACCTTGTGGGCTTATGTAACTCAATGGTATGCTTATCCTGCCCTAATTTTGCATATAACCTTCAATCTTCTTTCCCTAGGGGAAGGGGGAGTTTGTTCTGAACAAACCAGCATGAGATTTAGGTCTGAAACATCAACCTCTAGATTTATTCAGGACAGAAAGCTTTACCCACTTGTCTTCATAGATATTCTAGCTTTATGTCCAGACTCCCAAATAGTCCCACCATGCACAAATTTGGAAATAAAACTCAACACAGTCCAAATCAGAGTTAACATCACACTACTCTGGTGAGGAAATTTATTCTGTTCTTTCTGCTTACATTTTTTTTCAGGCTTTGTATTTACTAGGTGTAGAAAAGCATCCTTAATATTAAGAAATTGCTCACTGAGGTTATACCTGAGACCATGAGTCTACACATGATATTCCAAACGCCACAACAAGAAATTTAACAGTTGCATTCAAATCACTGTCAATTCACTTCTCAGAACAGAATTTCATTTGTCTTGAAAACTAATACACTGCTTAAGTTATTCCGGTCTGACTGAACAAAATTCCCAAGATTTCCAAAATACAGTATACAATTACAGTAGAATGCAGCAGCCATTACTTGTAATAATTTTCATGAAGCTGTGGGTTAACTGACATTTCCAAGGCATGTCCTATGGAAGCCCTGCCTTTTCTGACCTTGCTCATTTCAGATTAAATTCCTTGGATTCGCTGCTGGAATCAACTCCTGGCTCCAAAGAAAAGTCTCCAGGCTTTTACTCCACAGTGGGAGTTTTGTGTTAGTTTTTGAGAGCCAGATTTAATGGCATACCATCTTGCCCCAGAACAGACACATGTCTTGACACCCCCAGTACTGGGGCTGTAATAAAGAAATCAGTGAGCTCACAGTAAGTATTTCTATTGGTGTCACCAAAGGCAGCAATGTGAACTACATCACACCAATACCTCATTTGTAGAGAGATTAAGTATAACAGGCCATTCCACAAAAAGTGCATTTTTACCTAGTGGCATGAGTCCACAGAACAGTAACAGCACTTAGATTACCACTTTATGTTGCATTCAATATATGCAGCAACAGAAAACCCTTGAAATCACTCAGATTTACACAATAGTCCAAATGTAACACTTTTACAATAATCAGAAATGTGTGGAGGAACTTAAATCAAAATTCAGAACAAAATCACCACCACCAAAATATGAAATGGCACCACCTCAACTCTAGAAACCAAACCCTGTGCTATCTGAACTGCATGAAGGCAGCAAATAAAAATCAATATCATTTCTGGCTGCTGACCACTCTCTCTCCAAAACCTTCCCCACAGAAGTCTCTGATCCCTGATAGCCCCACAGTTAAGTTCAAAGCCATTTATGCTCAACTGTTACATCTTCAGCATTGTAAGAGAGGAATGCCTGTCTACACTGCTGAAGCACACCAGTGGATGTCCCCAATCCCCCTTGCAAACAGAGGCAAATGGCCAAATTTGTGAAACTTTTAGACACAAACAGACATAATTACATAATTTTTGTTTCATGTAGATTGTGCAGACTAAGAAATGCTGTTCGTTGGATACCAGCAATGCCAAAAATCTGTATGTATATGGAAAACATAGAAAGACATGTGAAACAGGGCAATCAATATAACAAGTTATTCTCAGTTACCTTTCAGGTGACTCTTCCCTCTGTCTCCCAACAGGTCCAGGCATTTCTAGACTTTCCTTATTCAACAGCTGTCATTCCCGAAGCCTGAAGGGGCAGGAGCATGCCTGGAGATTTTCAGCCGACACAGATCCCCTGCCTTGTAAACACTTTGGGAATTGGGAATAGATCCCAATGTTTGGCAACTGGAATCAATATGATCTGTTCTTTTACAACCATACTGAACAGCACTGAAGGTGCATGGAACATACTTCCTCAGCAAGCAACAGCATAAAACTGGGTGTTTTGCAAGCAAATTTCCATAATCCCTCCACTCACCAAGCCATTCTAGCAATGGGCTGAATTTGCTGCTTTGCTTAAATAACGAGGCTGAACAAGCTGTGTGGTTGTGGGGAAACGATTCACCTGTGCAGAGCTGGAAGACACTGCAGGTGATGTAAATTTCATAAATTAACTCACGCAGGAGGAAACAGGAACAGAGGCAACAGTAACCAGAGGTGTAGGTGAAATATGTTACTCTGTAGCCATCTGTCCAGCCATCCACAAAGCTCAAGACTGTGTTGCCAGTGACTATTTCAACATTTTATCATTTTTGCAGTGCTGAAGAGCACTCAGGGAGAACAAAGGGATTATACCTGCATTAGCTTTCTCAGAAGAGAGGGAAGGGACCCTCTAGACACAGCTGTGCTTCTCTGAAGCCGGGATGTGACTAGAGAACACGCAGCTCCCACAGCGGGCTGAGCATCCCCACAGACACTGCCCGTCACCCGGGCACCATCACCCCCTGTCCCCGCTTCCAGCCCTCCAGGGGCTACCCACACCTCCTCAGCCCCCTCCTCCTCAGCCGGCACCGCCAGTGTAGCCTGGGGAAGAGGAAGGAGACCCCGGCCCAGACGAACCCCTCAGGACCCGTCCCGTCCTCGCCCTGTCAGCCCCGGCGGCATCTTGTGACAGGCCGAGAGGTCACAGCTCCACAAGGCAGGCGGTACCGGGGGTGTGTGTCTGTCTGTCTGTGATGTGTATGTGTATGTGTGTGTATGTATGTGTGTGTGTGGTTGTCCCGCCGGAACAAAGTCCCATCCTGCAAGCCGAGTGCCCCACTTTGTGAACTGGGCTGAGAAGCAGCATTGGAGCTGCGACCGGCTTTGTTTTAAGGCTGAAGAGACACTAAAGCTGTCAGGCAGCTGGTCATGAAACCTCGCAGCTTGTAAGCAAAGTGCTCAGGGTAAAAAAAAAAAACAAAACAAAAGGGCTATTTTCACCCTTCAGCTACTCCAACCCTAGCACCGAAACCGTCTCCAAAAACGAAGGGAAAAAGCTTTGAGGGAACTTCCAATAGTAGTTCAGTAACTGCACACAAGTGCCTTTGCATTACCACTGCCTGGAAAACGAGAGGTACGGTTAAGCAAAAGAGAGGAAAAAGACAAAGTAATGGGAAGGAAAAGAAGCAGAAGGAACTTTCTTTAAAGTTATTTTCCTCTTCAGGAGGAGTTTTACAGACACGCAGAAAGTAGCCCCTCCTGATCCCCACCACAGCCTGCACCTGATGCAAAACATTTTCACCTTCTCCAGCACCAGAAGCAAATTAAATCTCTGCAGATGGGGGGAGGGAGGTTTGCTGAAGCCTCTGCTCATTTTTCCAAACACTTTTCTATGACCCACTTTTGCATTAGTATGTTTTTTATCCCGTGCAACTTGTTTCTCTTTGGTGTTGCTAGTGCTCAGAGACCTAAGTGACAAGACGGCACAAGCTTTCCTCTCACTTTTTAAATTTTTATTCTGCTTTTGTAAAAGATTTACTCTAGTTCCCTGCCACATGACATGGAAACGAGCTGCCAGTGCTGCATTTGGGACACTCAGATATAGGCTGTTCTGCAAAAATTGTAATTAGACCTAATTGTAATTGGAACACACTCTTTTTGGACAGAATAAAGTTATTCAGTAATACTCCTGCAAGCTATTTAGCCCTTGCTAAACCCTTTCTTCCCCTGCTGTTGAAAGAACTACTTTGTAAATGATGAGTTCCATCTCAGAGATGGCACATTTACCTCATTTCTTATTTCAATAACTTCACAAAGGAACTGAAGGAGTTACTGTCTTATGGGAAGATAAGGCAATGCTGGCTCAATAGGGTTAATTCATTCAAAATGTACTTTCAGTGCTAATTTACTAGTTGGTTTATATAATTTATACCCATTATTCAGTTTTTAAATGGTGTAAAGTACAACAGAATCTCTTAATTTATTGTAGGGTTATTTCAATTTCAAAGAAGCCAAAGAATTCATTATACAAGTTAGCATCAAAACTGAAAAAAGCTAGAGAAAAAACTACCTATGAAGAACAGTTAGACCATTAAATATCTTTGATGATTCCCAATAAAATTACTTCAAATTCTGCCTCATCCATTCCCTGCAAAGGAAGCCAACATGCTGCCAACCTGCACATCTGGTGACAAAAGATGAATCCTGGTGACAATATATGAATTCAGGAGAGTTCTTCTAAAACCACTTATGAAAAAAGTTCAGACACCATTTTGCACTAGATGCACAAGAGTAAAATGAGTAAAATGACACTATAGTTTACTGCCACAATAGAGGCTCTAGAAAAGGAAAGGAACATTTATTTTCTCTGTTCTTCTGAAGATGTAAGACACATTTCAAAATTTCAACAGCTGCCTTGCAGTGCCGTATATTATGCGAGTTAATTCCTTTAAATGACGATTTAAAGGATTCAGATCAGCACCTTTATGATCAGACCACATGAAAGTTGTGTTATTGACAGGTAAATAGGCATAAAGAGGTGTTAGCCCAGGATTAAATAACATTATTGTAGCTTAAAGTCATAAATTTAATTCTGACTGGGGGTGGGGAAAAACACCTCTCTGGGAATCTGTAACCACCCTCAAGAGGTCTAAAATATTGCACTTGATCAAGGAGCTGATCACATTTACAACACTGATAAGGAGCTGCAGTTATCAGCAAGCAGTTGCCACATGCTGCCTAAGATCAAGACTTCTCCCTTTTGCAAAGGTCCTGTGAAAAGGGTGACTCTGTGCCAGTAAGTCTGACACTATTTTCCCAGCAGGACAAACGATGAATGTTGTCATGTGAGAATGTGCTGCCCCACCACACTCTTTGAGGTTGTTTTGTACAATCCACAGCCCACACATGTGGCTGACTTCATTTACAGTGAGGCAGGTTCTGAGCAAATCTCAGTAGCCCATTTCCTGCAGAGCCCTGCTGGTCATTTCCAGTGCAGTCTGACCTGTGGGTTAGCTGAAAACCTCTCCTTACTTGCCCTGGGAATCCTGCACACTCAGGGAGTTTCTTCTCTGCTCCTCCTCCACATGGAGCTTTGAGCTAGGGTTGGGCTTTTTACATGGGTGTGTAGTCAGAGGACAAGGAGAAGTGGTTAAAAACTTAAAGAAGTGAGATTTAGGTTAGACATCAGGAAGAAATAGTTTCCTGTGAGGGTGGCAAGACACTGGCACAGGTTGCCCAAGGAAGTTGTGGCAGCCCCCTCCCTGAAAGGGATCAAGGCCAGGTTGGATGGGGCCTTGAGCAACCTGGTCTAGTGGGAGGTGTCCTTGCCCATGCAGGGGGTTAGAACTAGATGATCTTTAAGGTCCTTTTCAACCCAAACCATTCTATGCATTGTGTAGTTAGGATCCTCTATCAGTTCTCTAATCTGTGATTTTCCCATATATGTGCTGTCCATTAAACAGCACCAAACCAGTTAGCATCAGTATTTCTAACTGCATATTTTTCTGTTTACTTTTACCACAAATGTACACATTAATCACTATAATTGGGGCAGTACAATTTGTGGTATAAGGTACACATATTTGACAGAAAATGTTTCAGTGCTGCCAGCCCTCATGATTTTCTTGGGACTAAGATTAATGAGATAATAAGAATGGAGTTAGATTTTCACTGTTCATTAAAAAGCAAAAAGCAAACATCAGCCTTGAAAGCAGAGAACAAAAATACACACCAGTATCACTGCCACCTCAAAGCATCCCAAAGAGGTTATTAACATCAAATGTTCTACAGTTACTGTGGCTGGCAATGCTTTTGTTTTTCTGTGTCTACAGGAACACCTATAAAGGATCTTTAGAGGAAGTCTGCCCAGCTCACCTCTGAGATCTGAAGAGCAGAGCAGAGCAGAGTGTTCCTCACCAGTGCTGCAGGGGCTTTGTCTGACCTGTGCTCTTTGCTTTCCTCAAAGCTCTAGTTTTGATTTGATACCACATGAAATAACCTTTCCTGTTACTTTAATTAAATGCTGCAAATAATTCCACAGCACCACGACTGAAAGTTAATTTTATTAATTAAATCTTTGACGCCACCAGAATAGATGTCATATTTCCCTTGCAAGAATTATTTTTCACAAAATGCCCTTGATTGTTGTTGTCTTAAATCTCACACTGATTTCATCTGGCCATAGCTTTCCAACATCCAGCCTAAGACTCACTGTCAAGCCAAACAGTCTATATTGGCATGTTCAGCTTTTTAAATACTTTTTTTTTTTCTTTACGCCTCCAAAACTTATCTAGCATCATAAAACATAACGGATATCAGTTTGAGTGATTTAAATTTCCTTTAAATTTGTATGCAGCTTTAAAGCCCCAGGAGACACAGTTTAATTTTGTAATTTCTTTGATATATTTTCTCCAAATAATATCAATATCTTATTTCCAAAAATCTACTTACTGATAAAATTTTCCATGTATAAAATTAATGGATGCATCCAAAGTATATGAAAATGTTATGTAAACAGGAAAAACTAAAAATATCTAGCCAGAGTAGCTACTAACAGCACCATAGCCAAGAGGCAAGAACAGGTCAGAATATATGATAAACATTTACATTGTAAATATAATTCTCTTTGTATAGTTCCCAATTCTATATATAGCCTTTTGAATTACCACATTCAGTCTAAGAGATGGCCTTAAGTATGAAAATAAAGTATAATTTATTTGCAGCAGAGAGCCCATTTGGAATATTTGGGGCTGGTCTGTAGTTTCTTTAAGTAAATAGAAAGAATTCCACTGAATAAGCATTGAAATATTGCTGAGCTTTTGAAAAAAAATAGCAAGATTTAGAGAGAAAGCCTACTTACCTTTTCTGAGACCCTATATTAAGAAAAAAAAAAGTCTAATTTAAAGTGAACTTTAAAAGCAAAACACTTAGATTGGGGCAGATGGGAAATACATGTTAGAACCTTTTTTTTTTTTTTTTTTTTTAAGGTTCTTCTTTCAGCAAGGAAAAGTCCATTACATGAAAACACAAGGAACTCATCCCTGCAAAGTCTATTGTTTTAAATACACATCACTAGATGAGCTGGGTGCTGTTGGGGAGAGAGCAGAGCTGCAGCACTGGAGCCAGACAAGCAGACAGACAGCTCTCCTTAATGAGAAAATAAACCCCTGACCACCACCAAAGTATTGCAATTGCCAAGCTTTTCCAGCTTTTCTTGTGAAAGGTCACTGCTGCCTTATACAACTGTTAGCAAAGAAAGTATACAGCACCCAGGAGAAGGTCTCTTCAGCATTTGGATGGCAGATGGGGCAATTAACCCTCAGGTGCATGTGTATTCTATGATAAATGCCTACAGCAAACCTGCACGTTACATGGAGGTCACTCAGGGTAAACCATTTATAGCCCACCAGAAGTGAGATCCAGAGAGCAGCGAGCACTGGTGTATGCCCGAACCCCTGAGGCAAGGACACACAGCCCATCCTCACATCCAGAGCTGCTTGGGTCTTGCACAGACTTTGGCCTTCTAAACCAAGGCCACCTGTAGAAAGGGAAATGCCTCCATGGTTCTTGTGGGGTGTTGACTCCCTTGCTATCCCTTTTCTCACTTATTCCTCCTTGAAGCAGGAGAGGCCAAGAGGGACTTCTCCAGCTGTAACTGCTCCAAAGCTGATATACTGTAAGGGAAAAGGGACAGAAACTACACACAGGGCAGGAAAAAACAAGGGATCACAGGGACAATGTGCACAAAAACTTCCAAAAGGCAAAGCCTGAGAAAGGCTTTTTTCAGGCTTCTGTGCTGGGTGGAACTGGGGAGTGGGAAAACGTTTTAAAGTTTCACCTAAATCCAAACTGTGGGTTTTAATACATGTTTGAGTACATATCTACATATAAACATGTGAATTGTAAATATATCTCTGTGTGTGTACATATGTCTGTGTGTACAAGAGCAGATTAACATTTTGATCATTTTCATGCCAAAAGCAACACCTTGGAAAGGGTGTACCATTTCCAATCAAATTTCACATCTGTTTAAGAACTCAACCATGATGAGGAAAGAAAATTAAGGATGAAGCAGGACAGAAAGCATAGACCCAAGACAAGGATTCAAGGAGAATTATGGAAACAAAATGCTGAAAGGAAAGTTTATTGTAAGTTTGCCCATCCACTGCAGTAACAGACATCAACACTCAATTTTTAAGGCATGGCTTTCCTTCATTTCTCTGACATCAATAGTTCTCAAAACGTATCCAGTTGTGGAAGCAATAGCTGCCCATGTTTCATCTACACACCCTGACAAGTTCTTTGATGTAAATCATCATCACTTTATTTTTACAATTTTGATTTCCCTAGCCAATATAATTCTCTTTTTCAAATCAGAGGGTGAAATATCTCAAATAACTCAGTTCCTTTGAAGAATTTGCCTTCTCCATGGACATCAATGCCATCTAGTGTGATGATGTTGTGTCTGCACTATTTTAGGTGCAGAAAAAAGCTGAGAAAGATGGTTGTCAGCTACACTGTCAGTACAAAAGTGCTGACAGCATAGAATGAAATTACAGTATTGAAACATAAGGGTTAAAATTATAGTAAAGCTAAACTGAACAGTGTAGCAGCAGTTACCAGAGAACCATTTCAATAGCCAGGTAGTTAAAACAACTGATTTTGCAATCCAACAATGACAACTTTTAATTGTGAGACTGATTTACCATACTTTTTATCTTCTATGTTCAGCTTCTAATCCAAAACATTACGCTCACCCCTTTTTTTTCCCTCCAGTTTATATTAGCTAGGTAAAAAAATAAAGCAAGAAAAGCAAAAACGCCCAAAACAAAACAAGGATTTGGAAAAATGCAATGGCTCGCTGACCATGAGAAAGATGAGAATGAGAATTTCCTCAATACCCTTGAGGAAAGGCTTTCTTTGTTAGTATTAGTTATTCTAAGCTTTTATTCACATCTTGGCCTTTATATTTGCTGCAAGTTTGTGCACTGGTCTACAGGCCTGATGAATTACAGCATCTGTACAGATCAGGGCAGGATAGGTACCCAAGAAGTGTTTCTAACAGGAACTGTATCTCTCTTTCACCTTCTGCCAGCAAGGGTTCCTCTGCTGATAGCTGTGAATTTATTTGTAATACACACCCTGAAGACCTGCTACTTGGACAGTGTGTGGCTCCAGGACACCCCTGACCTTCCTGTAGAGGCTTCTCCAGGCCAGCACAATGACTTATGATGATGTCCCCTTGCAGCACTGTCTTAGGCTGAAATTAGTGACCACAGTGAGCTATTACTTTGGTGGGCTCTCAAAAAACCAGCAGACGATGCAAGCCCCAAAAGAGGAAAAGTTGTATTGCAATGCTATCAGTCTCAGGCCTAAACACAAGCAGGAAAAAAATTCTTCCCTCTGAGACTCTCTCCCTGCTGCTAAGGCTTGTTAAAAAAAACCAAACCAAAACAAAACAAAAAAACCAACAAAACAAAAAAACAAAACATGTAGCTTAAAAGAACAAACCTAAAGTTAAGCTCACAACTTTTCCATTTACAAAGTGTAACTTATTTAATAACTGTCCCTGTGTGTGACTTGAAGCCTAGGGGACAATCTGATGTTGACAAGTTTTGCACCTGCCTATAAAGTAACTTGAGCTGCCCTATATTGAGTGGTCCCTCTGGAGATGGACCTTTATGCAAATAGCACCAGTGAAGGGAAGACACTGCAGAAATCAGGTCATGTTACAATGTCACCCAAAAAATGGTAGTGGCCCAGAGGAATGAGTTGGAGAAACAGGCAGCAGCTGGGAGCTGTAAGAACCAACTCATCCATCAAAAGGCAGATTGCTTTTCTGAGAGCCTGCAAAGTGGAGTGGGGACATGCTACATGGGAGGCAGCTGAGGGACCATAACATAGATAGCTTTAAATATTTTCTACTCTAACTGAAGTGATGTGACACTGATGTGCAAATTCGAGAAAGGGAACAGGCCTAGCACTAGAAACAATGTGGAACATACCTCTATTTTTCAGCACATAACACAGCATATACTTCTCTTTCATTACTATGTTCAAAATCACCTTATTCCTGGCAAATGAGAAATACAACTCCTTGGGAAATACTGTAGAGGTAGGTATTTTCTACAGAAACACACAGACAAAGCTGCTTGAAGCTATTCTTCCAGGTGGCAATTTTTACAAGGTTCTGGATAGTCTCTGATCTCCCACTACACTAAACTGGAGAGTCAAGAGTTAAGAAAGTGCAAGCAACTAAAATACATCTGAGCATACAGCTGCAGCTCTCTTAAAGCTTTTCTGGATGCCTGTGGCACTCCCAAGTGGATTACTTTGACAAATCATGGATATACTTGTTTGTGTCATTTTTTTATACAGTGACTTTGCAAAAGACAAAGCTGCTTCATTTGGCATGTTCATAAAATGATCCTTTAGCTTCCTATAAAAAAGGAAAAACTTGTTAAATTTATAAAAGGGAAGAGGAAATGAGAGAATCAGCCCAGAGCAACGCAAAAACAAGAGCAGGACACTTCTTGTTTTTCTTAAACCCACTCATCTGACCATCCCTTTTATGGAGAAAAATGAGATTTTTTTTTCCCATGACTTCTTTTGTGACTGTTCAAAAATAGTTTTCAGTTTTGTCCCATAAGTTACTTATAAATATCTATTCCAGAATGCAAATCTTTACCAAAAAAATCCTCCCTGAAAAAATAGTGTTGCAACTGCTGCCACATTTTTTGGCTTTTCTCATACCATAGGCGTATGGTTATGTGGTTATCACAAAGAAAAAAAATCCAGCCTTATTTCTAAATCTAAAACCATTGGGAATCCTAGAGGTTGCCTGGGCTGGTTATTGCATAGATGTAGAACTCCCTTGTTTGTTTTTAACAGGACTCTTCTACTTTTCTGCTGTCAGGGGATAACATCTTCCAGACCATACTCAAACTGCACAAACACACATCTAGCAACACCGGTGGAGGACAGCCCAGGAACCCTCCAAATTCTGGTCATTAAGAGATTCCTAAACCAGACCAAAAGAAAAATCTCTCTTCTGTTTTCCCATAAGGATTATTCTCCTTAGAGTTTTCTTGGCTGGCCAAAGCCTCCCCCAACAAACAACCCCTGCACAGTTCCCAAGGTCTGACTAATTTTACTGGTTTTATTTTGCTGCACTATTAAGCAAAATAAGGAGGGCTCTGAATGAGGGTATGTCACGGGTATGTCACCCCTCAGCTTCCCATTTTAAGCCTTGATGCTGTGTCCGAAAGCTACTTGAACTTCCAAAACTGGCTGTATCCCCAAATAAAGCCTTCCCCCCCCCAAAAAAAAAAAAAGGCATAACATAGCCCTGGCTATGCATTTTCATTGTGGATCTGTATACAGGGGCATCAAAGACACCCCAAGCTTTGGTCTGCACAGCTCTCTCAGAAAGTGTGGAGGTCTCCTCCTCCCAAAGCACTCACAGCACACCTGGGAGGTCATGCGACCAAGAGCTTAATACCCCATCTCACCTGGGGCATCACTTCCACCCAAAGTTTGCTTGGTCCTCAAAGGAGACACATTACAGCTGAATACTGAACAGCTGCCCCTCAGAAGGAGCAAACAGATGTGCTGTGAGACACATTAACACCCTACCTAGGGAGGCAGTTCACCACCAACTCTGCAGAAAACCTCAAGGCAGACCCAGAAGTACCCTCGACCTCCCCCAACTCCTCCCTGAACGCTCATGTGACTCTAGAAAATTGCACTTTTTTTTTCCTCACCTTGAAAGGACATCCTTTTTAAAGACCACCTTACTTGAAAGTGCAGAATTCTGATATAATTACTGCCTCATTTTTTTCACTTTCTCCCACACTGCAGGAAACAGCTAAATCTCAACTTTAGCCAGAAATGCTGCTGCATCAAAGTTGCAGGATATTGAGCCTCTAAGCTGTGAATTTCTGCTTTGCTGTACAGAGACAACAAATGGACACCAGAGCAGAAGCTGCTCCAGTCAGAAGAAAGGAAAAGGAGAAGGAGAAGTGTGAGGGTGTGAGCCCTCAAAGGAGAGGGGAATTTCTTCTCAGCAGCATGTAAGAAAGGCTTAACAGTAGTTCAGTCTTTAAAAAGTGCTACAAAAAGTTGCGTTCCCTCTCCTCACTGTCTGGAGCTGAAAGCAATCACAGTTATGATGGGGACAGAGTGAGCTGGCAGAGTCAGAACCAGCCAAAATTATCCCTGTGTGCTCAAGAGAGCCGTCTGCTTTGTGAGGGAGAGGGAGCAGCCCACAAAGCACAACTGCCCTGAAAGCTCATTAGTGGATGAAGTTATTAACACACCTACAGCAGAGGAGTAAAGCAGAAAACAAATCATAAGATGAACAACATGCAAATGACAGTCGGCAGCACAATAAGCAATCCCACGCAGCAGTCAGAATTTTGTACACTTCAGTAAAAACAAATTTGAATACCTTATAGAGAAGGGTAGGGGCAGAGGCCAGAAGAAGAGATGCTGTATCTTCTCCCCGAAGACCAAGGGGCAAGTTCAGTGCTGACAGCCACAGTGAATAGGTTTGATCTTTCCCAGCACTACCGGATTTCTGGAAGCACAGACCTACTGACTTGTTTCCTTACCCCCACTTCAGCTTTCCAGACCAGAGGGAAATCCTGCAAAATGCCTTCTTTACAGCTTTCTCACCCTCTGCACTCACCCTTCCAGTGCAGTTTTACAGAGGCTGTGATTAAGCCCCCATTTGACAAGCTGTGAATTTAGAGCTGTGGTAAGTGGAAGAAAAATCAGTGTTCTTGTCTTTCTTCAATTTCTGGTGTTGTGATACCAAATGCAAAACATTCCAAGAAAAAGTCAGGGCACACTTTAATTTTTTAATGCTTCTGATCTAACAAAGCACTATACATTTAACTTGCAGACCAGAGGAGAAATTGCAGACAAGGTAAAATCACAATCCTGTTTGTTGCTTTTACGGCATACACCACAAGGGGGATTCTTCTACAACTTAATAGGGTGAAAATAATTTCAAAGAGGAAGGAGAAGTTGAATAAATCAGTTCTGCACACAAGTGTGCAGAGACGATTTTAGGCTTAAAGTTTTTAACCTTGAACGAGCTGTTACTCTGCAAAATTCATTAACAGTTATCCTATTGTGTTCATGTAGTCCTGTCTGACCAACCTGATCTCCTTTTATGATCAGGTGACCCACCTGGTGGATGAGGGGAAGGCTGTGGATGTGGTCTACCTGGACTTCAGCAAGGCCTTTGACACCATCTCCCACAGCATTCTCCTGAAAAAGCTGTCAGCCCACAGCTTGGACAGGAGCACCCTGTGCTGGGTTAGGAACTGGCTGGAGGCCCCCAGAGAGTGGTGCTGAACGGGGCTGATCCAGTTGGCGGCCGGTCACTAGTGGTGTCCCCCAGGGATCAGTGTTGGGCCCAGTTCTGTTTAATATCTTTATTGATGATTTAGATGAGGGGATTGAGTCCATCATCAGCAAATTTGCAGATGACACTAAGCTGGGGGGGAGTGTGGATCAGCTGGAAGGCAGGAGGGCTCTGCAGAGGGACCTGGACAGACTGGAGAGTTGGGCTGATTCCAATGGGATGAGGTTCAACACAGCCAAGTGCCGGGTCCTGCACTATGGCCACAACAACCCCATGGGGAGCTCCAGGCTGGGGACAGAGTGGCTGAGAGCAGCCAGACAGAGAGGGACCTGGGGGTTTGGATCGACAGGAACCTGAACATGAGCCAGCAGTGTGCCCAGGTGGCCAAGAA
>JAAWXA010000010.1:12821880-13344368 GCA_038090715.1 Florisuga fusca
GGTTGTGGGGTTTTGTTTGGGGTTTTTGTTTATTTTGGTGGTTGTTTGGGGTTTTTTTTTTTGGATAAAGGTGCATTCAATTGTGCTCCCATTATGTCAAAGTGCATCTTTGGAGAAATTTGAGAATAAATTTCTGAAAGAAAACTTCTGTAAATCACAGGATGGGTAAGCCAGTCATATTTTGACAAAGCAATGTCAGAGATGAAGAGAGATTAAAAACAATGAGATTAATTACTCTTTTAACAGAAACTGGAAACTGCCAATTATGAATCTACTGTTTAATTGATACTTCTACATAACTACTGTACTAATGGGTAAATGCTAGGAGGCTCTCAGAAGTTTTCTTCCAGAGTATTACTGCATTGTAAATTCAGTGCCTTGAGCAGGTCTGGTTTATCTACACAACAAATCAAGCAAATAAAGACCTTAGGACCTACCTACAGGAAATTCTCAGGAACAACATTGGCAAAACTGGCCAGTTTAAAAAACAAAAACTTGATATAAGGCTTTGTGCCAGTGCTAGTCTAGTGGAATCAACTGAGAGGCTTTGCTAGAAATGGATGGTGGAGAAATGAGACTTTAGATTTTATGTAATTTATATATTTTCTTACAGAGTTAATGAAATTTCCATGTTTCTGTGGCTAATAGTGGACTAGCAGTTTGGACTAATAGTGATTATACAAATCCCATTAATTATTTTAATTTATAATCGACCTTTTTAAAAATAAATACCTCCTTGCAGTACACTGAAACAAACCACTATCATTCTTGAATTAATAATGAAAACATTGTTATTTCACTAACAGATACCATCATATTAACTGCCACTGCAATACATGCACATGCACATGCACAAAAGAAAAACCAGGTTTTAGAGAAAGAAAATCATTTGAGGTACAAAAGGATGATGATTACTCTTCAGGTTTTGAGAAGCTAAACTTTGTGTGGTTACTTAGATGACTATACTTTCATTCCTGATAAAGACATACAATTTTCTTCACACACATACATTCAGGTGGATGGAAAGACTGAACAGTTTAAATGGGATCTAAGCTAAACCACTGTGCAGTTGCAACTTTGTGCTATATGGGTACACAAAAAAGCAGGTAAGTGATCATAAATCTAGTTCACATTTCTAATGGAGCTAAAGACAGTAGTTCAAAAGTTAGTATCATGCTTTGCAGCTCAACACCAATTGTCCTAGCAGGATAACTCCTCCCTTCTAGCAGGCTCAAGTAGCTTAAAAATTTAAAGGTTCTGCTCTCCCCCATCTAACAGAGACTTCCTGGCAGAGCTTTGGTGTACCTGTCAGAATTTCTACTACCTTTAAAGTACTCACTCACAAGACTAAGCCAATACTGACCCAAAACTCCAATTTTATTTAGGCTTTCAAGGGTTTGTCTAGATAAATCCAATTGTTGAGAACCAGCTCTGTGGCTTTTTCTACAAGGTAAATTGAACACAGACAGCTTGCACTTATACAAAGCTTCCACACTCCATGTGCCAATAGCACAGCTGAGAGTTCCATGAGGAAGCACATCATGCAGAGGTTGCTAATTTGATGAAAACATAAAGGCCACGTGTGCTGTCAGTAACAGGGTTCCTTCCTACACAACCATGGTCATTCTAAGCACAACTGTGCTAGTGAAAGTGCTTCAAGATTTTTCTACTGAATGACAGCAGACACTCCAGGTTACTAAATTATAAAAGGCAGATACTAAAATGTAGAACAAAGGTGAAGGTCACTTTCAGCAATACTTTCCTGTTACCTATCTCAAACTTTTAAACAGATGTTTAAAAAAAAAAGAAGAAAATCACTGTACTCTTAGGTGAGAAGGGCAGAAGTTGGAACACATAATCCATTTTCTTTTTGGACAGAGCTCACTTTGTACACCTGCTTCTGCACTTCTGTCTTGTACATCACTGGTACCTGAAAACTGAATCTCATGATGCAGAAACAGTCTAATCTCAGCTCTGCTACTAATGCTCCCCAGTTATGGGAATGTTTCTTTGCTGCAATTTCAGTTGTCCCTCCTGCAAACAAGACTAATGTTTACAGCAGAGAACTCATTTGAAGATTAGCAAATGTAGTCTGGTAGGGAAACATAAAATGAAGTTGTGTTTGAATTGTGTCTTCATCCCCATTATCATTCCTGTTCTTCACTAAATTACATCTTTTGCACCTTTTTCTTTCCTGCAGTGTTACACTTTGTGACAGACATAGCCTGCATGAACAGAAGGCTTTTAATAGGTCTGTGCTCTCAGGTTTGCCAAGCTTTCCGTCACAGCTAATGCAAAATGCCATCTTACTTTGCTTCACAATGTGCGTAATACAGAAAGGATTAAATCTAAAAGTGAACACAGCGCCTCTTTAACTACATTACAGAAATTAGCAAAGAAAAGTAAGTACTCTTTCCTGCCATTGCTCACTGAAAATTAATCCTTGTATATCCACCACTTAGTATACTTCATAGTCCCTCAGCAGAATTACACTGGCTTGGTTTTCTGTGATTCTGTCCTTAAGACAGCACATAGGGTTCACATGCTGCAGCAAGAATCTCTGACAGTTTCTTTTTTTGCCTGTCTCTAGTCAAGTGTGTATTGCTTAGGAAAGATCAAACAGAAGGCACAGCAAACAAAATCACTCCTTACTGCAAAATGTCCACCTACTGTTGCTCCTTTTTAAAAGGATGTAGAATCACCAGGGGTCTCTGACTCCGTAATGGCAGTATCCAGGGTCTCACCTGACTGAGACTGTCTGTTTTCCTGGGACACCTTTTTTTTAATTTTCTTTCTTTTCTTGTTGGTACCAGAACTTTGATTCTCAGTATCAGTTTCACCAGAAGAGGCACTAGCTGTGTTTTTTGTCCCTTTGGTACCCTTGGAAGTAACACTGATCTCACTTTCTAGGCAAGATTCATTTTTACTGACAGTTTCCTCCCTGTCACTAGCATCTCTATCAATCTCTTCTGTGCTTTCATCTGCACTCTCCTCACTGTTACTATCTGATTTTCCTCTCTTGTCTTCTTTAGTAGCAGGAGATTTTGCATTGGCAGAGGCTTCAGAAGCTCCCTTATTTGAGTTACCTGTCCTGTCATTGGAGGTTGTGTTGACTTCTTCCACATCCACTTGCTCATCTTCTTCTGACACCTCTTCTATCGTGTCTTTTATTTCAAGGCTGGTGGAGGAGGTTTTGCTCTTATAGCTGGATCCTGAACTTCTCCTGTGGCTTGTGTCCCTGTTGCTACCTGTTGTAGTAGTGTCAATATTTGATTTCTGGCTCAATCGCCTCTCTCTCCCACTAGAGCTGCCTCCCCTACTTTTTACACTTGATTTTTCAGTGCTTCTTCTACTACTCGACTCACTAGTCCCAGATTTGCTGTATGAACTTTGTGTAGATGAGCTTTTTGACAGGCTACCACCCTCATCACTGTCTGAGTCTTCCTCATCATCGTCCTCTTCAGATGAGTCCTCCTCCGATTCACTGCTAGAGCTGGATCCAGAGTCATCAGAATCCTCCAAGTCATGTCCAGTGTCTTCATCTGAGTCCACAGTACTTTCAGTGGCTTCATCTTGGTCTAGAGTTACCTTCAAGTAGTCTTTATCTTCTGACTCTGAGCTAGAGCTACTACTCTTCTCAGATGATTCATCTGAGGTGTATTTTCTTCTCTTCTTTTTCTTCTTCTCATAATCACTATCCTCATGTTCACTCTCTGCTGTGATACTTATTGAAACTCCGGATTTTTCTTCAGCACTTTCCTCTTTTTCTCTGCTAATAGGCTCCTGAAATTTTCTGGAGACACTAATGCGTTTTAACACATGATTTAGTTTTCTCATTGAAGGTCTGTCATCTGTTGGTTTCTGGAAGTAACTTCCCCTGATAATAATGCTTTTCTCACCATCCAGTTGGCGAGCTGACATCAACTTGGCATAACTGGAATCTCTCCTACCAGGTTTCACCTTCTGCAGAATCATTGGGAATATCTTTGCTTTCTTCCATGGAGAACGAGCAGACTCAGTTCTTCCTACGGGTTTGTGAGCACTGACTGATACACGACTTAAGTGCATCACTGCTCTCAGTTTCCTTTTTCCCTGGCCAGTCCTATATGCTCTTCCAGAATCATACCTGAGATCCATCCTATCATCTAAAGGTCTACCTTCTATTTGAACCCCTGCTCTCTGGCTTATACCTCTGCTTGAAGGACCTCTGCCTTGACTTATTGCCTGCAAATTATGAAAATTGAATATGATTACAATTTAAAAGATAGTTAATGTGAAAACTCATATCCTAAAGTAAGTCATCAAGCACAAACATCAGCACCAAAACTAACTTACCTTTTTTAGAATAGCTTTTTAACCAAAGCTATGGGAACAGATTTACTTCTAGAATAGTTTGCAAGTGCAAAACTACCTTACTCTGCAACAGCAAAAAATACTGACTTCGAAATGTTGTCTCTTCTCATTCCATTAAAACCCATGTGATGGATTAAGAGTCTAGCATTTCTGAATATTGGAATTTTTTTTTTTTTTAAAGGAAAATTTATGTCAACTTTCTGCTGGCTGCCACTATCAGTGTAAAATTTCATTATTTCCACTGGTGAACTTTATGATAAATGAGTTTAGGTGACTGCTTTTCTCACTGGAAAATCACCAGTTACAGTCTGAACCTTAGTAATACCCCATTTGGTTAACAATAAATGGAATTACCTAAGGCTATGTGGATTTTTCTTTGAACTAGAAATCTCCATTGAGGGAAAAAATAGATGGAGACATTGAAAAAAACTTTGCAGTTCCTTTTGATTTCTAACAAAGTGGAAAGAGATGCTGACACAAACTTTATCAGTCATCAGAAGGGCAAACAATGATCAGCATGGACAGAGCCACTTATTTGATGCGTACAGAGCACAATATTCAAATCAATTACAAAATACACTTCTCAAGGTTTAATGGTCCTTCACCTTGTTGCAGAGACAGAAACAGCAGAGACACTCACCTCTTCTGCTGTTGGCCCATGAGGACTATAGTAGTAGCCACCGTCACTCTCCACCACGACTTCTCCGTACTCATCATACATCCCGGATGGAGACAGCAACCGTCGGCGGCTCCCGTACTGCGGCAACTCAAACCTGGGAAAAACAACATCAGTGCTTCCTAACATGCACCAACGTACCAGTGTGTCTCTACACACAGCAAAAAATGAACATGCTCTCATCTCAAAAGGACAGTGATTTCTTTGCTCTCTTTTTTCTCTGTATTTGACAAGATTATTGAGTTGGGTTTTTTTTCCTTCACAGTAATACAAAACCAAACTTCTTCCACTTGCAATTGGCTGTAAGCGTGTTACAACTGGAGGGTGACCTGAACTGCCAGATCTCTGGATAACCCAGAAAACCCCCAAGTGCAATGACATTCTTTCCAGGTACCTGATTTTTGGGGGGATCTATTTTAAATTAGGGGATAGAAAAGCAAGTTTCATGGGATCAGTTCCGGAGAATTCCTGCAAGCTTGTAAGAACAGCAATAATTCCCGTAATGCCAGCAGCAAGACAGGCATTATCAGAACAAGGTAAATGTAACAAGCCAGACACTGTCTGGAAACTGAGCAGAGAGCATCAGTTACTGAACTCCATCTGGCAAACCACAGAAGGAGAGATGATGATGAAAATTAATTTCCAAGACAGCAGATACATGCAAATAAAAAAGTGAACGTAAAAACAGCATGATGGATGGAGTATACAGTCTGCAGCTCAATAATTGGATTCCTAAAGAAGCAGGGATGCTCCTTTAGCTTTTATAAAAAGTTTTGTTGTCAGTACATGCCTTTGTGGATGCAAAGATTAAAGTAATCCTGAGATGAAGGAAAGTCTCCAGATTAGATGCTTTAATATGAAATATCACCAATCCGGAAAAGCAACATTTTCAGAAGTATGTAGGAAAAATGAAAATATACCCATGCTCATAACTGTAGTAATCTTGTCCATAATATTCCTGCCCTGGATCAATTCCAGACTCCATACTTAACTCCTATCAAAAGAGAAACACTGATTGAATGCAATTCTTATAAGCAGCAATGACTGGTAAAGAAGAATATCTCATAATGTAAACAAGCAAAATAAAAATTGATAATAATTTGAGGAACCATAATGACTACCAAGAACCATATTGCAAAGCTGACAGGAACTTTACGTGCCCTGTTCCCTGGTATGTTCCCTGGCAGTGCCAGTTCCATGGCAGCTAAATGCAGATGCTGCTCTGGGGTGGGACAATGTACAAAATCCTGATCAGTAAACTGGACCCACAGCAGATACGCTTTCACGTCTTGTCTTTCTCTCAAAGGAAGAGGCTGCATTGAAAGATGGTGCCTATTTTACTTCAGGTCTCTTTTTTGGGTGTTTTCTCAACTATCAACAATCACGAGCAACCTTGGATCAAGTGAAGTACTTGTGCTATCCTACAAAAGTACCAGAGTGTTCTTTAGCTCCTCTCATACACTCGTATTAGGCTACTCTGAGCTGCAGAATCACCATAGAGCACCAGGTTTTGGGTTTTGGCAAGGGGCTGCGTGTTGCCTTTGTCTCACAGCTTTCTGGACATTCTTCTCCTGCCCAGTGAAGCTGTGTCAGAGCATCTTGCTGCAATTACTTACAATGACTACAGAAATGAAGACCATGCAAGATACCGTCAAAAGTGACGTGATAATATTTGCTCTTTTGCTTATTCTGGAAATTATACTGGCTCTAAAAGATTTGAAACAGCAAGTGGTTGGTTTATAATTGAGGGCTGCCTTTGCACTTCCCAGCAGTGTGCTAATGCTTTCGTTACCTTGGCAGGCCAACCACTCAGTGCATCTCTAGGTGCAATAATCAATTATCAGTCAACGGACATCTGAAAAATAGATTGTGGTGGGACAGTGAGGAAATTATTCTGTCTGGGAATCTGCTTTCATATTGTGTGATGAAGTCCATGGCAGCAACAGAAAGATGCTCAAGGGGAAAATCCCAAGACGCAATAAGTTTAAGATATTTGATTCAAACCATGTATATGGGATAAGATTGGACTAGGACTTTCTTTTTCATCTTAAGGACTGAGTAGGGAAACATTGCCTGCAACAGAGAACTTTCTATTAGGAAACTGTGTAAGCCATTAAAAAAGTTATTGAATATTTAAGTAATGAAAAATATTGGTACCTCTGGTCTGAGAAGAGAAGGTCTCAGCAACTGCTGTTGCTACAACAGAAAAGTAGAAAGGGGTTAATTAGGCAGCAACAATTAAAGTGCAGGTAATTTGTTTTTGAGTTAAGGTTGGAAAGAAATGCTAAAACCACAGGTCTTGAAAATTCTTGTACAGCAGTCACCTGGATACACCCACACTCAATGAGAAGTAGAACACTGCTAAGCACCTAATGTAGTAAATTTACTGTTCACTATTTCTTTTGCTTATTTCTTTCTTCTCTTTACTTTATGAAGTAAAATTTCCAGTTTATGTCATGATGCTCTAAATTATTTAACTCAAGAGCCCAAGAGAACTATTGTGTGATCTGTGTTGGAGAAAATGGTAGACAAAATATCATCCATAACAGGTAGAAAGCAAATCTATGGGAACCTGTAGTAGTCTGTGAGTCAGCTATAAAATACCCAGAGTAACCTGATTTCTTACCCCAGCTTCTGCAGTACCATTGTTTAATTTTCTGCCTTTATATACTGCTATGGTTTTTAACTGTGTGCCTTGCAACCACAAATATACTTTAATTCACAATAGCAGTAAGACAATGAGGGATTCTCTTACTGTTTTTCTCTACAGTTTATGGGCTATTTCTTTCTGTATGTGACATGCAGTGAGACAAGCATGCTGATGTGAGGGAAGAGCCCCCAGGAGACTGAAGAGAGAAGAAAGACAGGATGACACAGCTCCTCTCAGGTGTCACAGGCCTCATTTTTGGTAATCATGTTGTTAATCATTCTGCAGCTTCAGTTTCCTGCAAATGGCAGACCGGTGTACATAACTTACAGTTTTATACATTAGGATCAGATTTACTCAGGAAATCAGTGCCATTGTCCCCATGCTCCTCCCAAAACTTGGTGGCACTATTTCAGCCGAGTTTCTTTGCCAAAACCAAACCCTGAGAGATGGGGAAGCTCCGTGTCTGAATTAAGAGACAGAAACCATCTCTGCAAAGGGAGAAAAAACCCCAGCAGAACAGCAGAAAACTTGCAATTTGTAAACACTTCTAGATGAGGAACAAGAGGCTCCAGACACATAACTTAAATATTAGTAAACTCTGGAAAACTGTTTTTGGCAGTTTGCAGAGCAGGAATCTCCTAGCCCGGAGGTTACATTTGTGCCATGCTGGTTAGTAGACCCTGGTGAAGCTATGCCTTGTGAACTTTTTAAACTACTTTATATTTCTGACCTCTAAAATATCCACTAGCCTCTAAAACATGCAGTAGCAAAGAATTGCACATCACAAGCTGTACAGGAGTATGTTAATATAATGAATATTTTAAATGGAAATGGGGAACAACCTTACCTCTTGTTGTGCATAGCCTCTCCTAGAAGTCAGAAAAAGAAAAAAAGAATCAAATTAATACACTTCTGTGAGACTACATTAAGATGAATATTGCCATTCTTGCTGGAGAGAGGGCAAAGTATAATGTAATTAGAAATACTGCTAGCAAGAAAATTCTTGTCTACAATCCAGAATCTGCTTTTCTTTAGATTTGCTCTGGACATATGAATCAGTGCATGAAAAAGGCCAGTGAATCTTGGGCATCTTCTCTTGCTTTAGATTGCAAGTGAATGAGAAGAAATCCCCAGTCCCCACAAGCCAGAGAGTCAGTGCACCCAGTGGAAGCAGTGAAGGGAGAGGGGCTGAATTCTGTGTTCCATTTTCCTTGCAGGCTGCAAAAGAGGTCCAGCCCAGCCACCTTCTCTGTTGTATCAAAGACTTACAATCTACAAAGAGAGTTTGTTATTTCATGCATCTGCATAAGCAGTGAAACAGTTTCTCTTCTACTTATGGTCTTGCTGAATCCACTCAGGACTTGCTAGAAATTGGCCTGGAGCTTCTAATGCTAATTTCTGGTAATGACATTATTATAATTATTACCCATTTTCTAACATTTCTGCTGCAGGGAGAAGTTAAAATTATTTTTGCTATCTATTATTATTTTGCCACAGGCTTCATGTTTTTGAACTTATTGGAAATTATTTGTTATTGTTTTAAGTCATTTTCTTGTAGCCGTAAGTGCCTGAAAAATGCACTTTCTCTATTTTTGCATTTTGGTCCAGACAATTAAAACGGTTTAAACAAATTAGGGAACAGAAGTTTAGTTCTTAGCCTTCTTATTAATTATAAACTTGGATTTTTAATTATTTTTTTTTTTTAAGAAGAGAAGAGTAAGTACTCAAATTACATTGCGCTTAACCTAGAACACAGACAGCAGTCTCCGAAAATTCTTTATTTACACTTAAGTAAATAATAGAGTAGAAATCCTTTTAATTCTTTGATATAACTTCTTATAAAGTTTTCTATTAACATGCAGCAAACGAAATTGATTCTCATAATTAAATCAAAGCTGTTGGCACATGTAAAAATAAAGCTAAAAATACGTGAGATCAAGATTTATCATCAAAAGATTATCTGTGAATTTTCAAAGCCCACTTGAGGAACATTGTATTTAATTTCCATATCACCTACAACAATCTTCAGATAAGAAGGTCTTCTGTCACACAGAGAATAAATAATCGTATTACTCTTATTTGCTCTTGAGTAGTCACTATACTGCAAATTAAACCATAAATAATTCTAATTAAGTTTGGAATTCAGCTTTCTTAAAACGGACACCATGCTGTGTTTTGAGAGATGCTTATATGTCTCTTACAGTTTTGTGTGGCCATGATCAGGAGGAAAAAAAGCTCCCAAAAGACAAAAAATACCCATTCATTCACTACAGCACAAGGATCTATTCTGACAAAATGGCAAGGGTCAAAACAACATAATTTGTTTCCAGGAAGGAATTAAAGCTCTCCATGGAGAGAGGAATTACTTCTGGATAAATATTATCAGCCAGACTTCACTGCAGTCAGTCAGAGAAAAAAATCTTCAGTGCAATATGGGAAGCAAGGCCATAGTGCCTATAATGTTGTGGGATAATATGACAGCTAGTGTGTGCTGCTGCTTCTTAACATGAGAGATAAAACAAGAATGAATGTGCACACACAAAATGTGCTGGCCTTTCTCAGTTCTGTGTTGCTAGCAGAGGCTGAAGGAACTGTAATTTGCCTAAAGAAACAGTTTTCCTCATTACCAGCATCCCAGAAGACTTTTATTTCTTTATATCTGTTTTCATATTGAAAGCAAAAGCATCATAACCCCCAAATACTACAGATATTACTCAGAGAATGCAACTGCTTATCAGTTTGCCCTGACTCTTAACATGAAGATTTCCAGAAGCTCAACGCTGGAATGGAGGAGATAGAATCTGAAAGGAAGACAAGTAATGATAGACTGCTGCTCAGTTTCAGCTTTGCCAAGCACTCTCCACTGGTGGAATCTCTGCTTCTGCTCAGTACTCAGCCCAGCCAAGCTGATGAGGAAAGGGTTAGTGAGATACCCAGGGTCACATCTGTCCCTAATTAGCCACATCAGACAGTCTGAAGGAGAGTCAACAAACTTATAGATGCTCAAATTCTAAGCAAGCAATATACTGGTTGTAATACTTTGTAGTGCTGCAGAGCTGCAGTAGCATACAGACATCACAGTAGGACAGAACCTCCCTGGCTTAGGTTAACAATACAGGCTACTGGTAAAGGTTCTCTCCTGGGCTAATAAAATGACTTGTTTAACAAAGGCTTTTAAAAAAACAAACAAACAACCAACCAAACGAAAAACAGCAGGAGAACAAAGGCTGCATTCATTCCAGACAAAATGAAACTAGATTTGTAAATTTTCCAACTTAATAAAGGTTTCCAGGATGAGAAAGTAGGTATTCCTCATTACTGAAGAGCTCATTATGAGCTCTACAGACTCTTCTGAGACTGGTGAAACTAAATATTTTAAAAGGAGCTCCTTGTGTGATGTCCATTTTTTCTGCTTAAGGAATATCACAAATAATTGTAGGTGAATAAAACCTTTGGAGTTTATGCTGTGAAATAATAAACACCCGTAGCTTTGCATGACACTTCAGACTCCAAAATTAGGTCTTGCTTGTCTTGTATTTCACTACTGTCACAATGAACTTCACAAAGCATCTGTTATGGGTCTATAATGCTCATTTTTGCACAATTTCCACTGGCCTGCTGTTTTCAGGACTGAACCATGGCAGACACACAGAAGCAAGAACACATGTAAATCATCTGATTCTGGCTCTGAAATCTTAGGAGCTTCTCTACCTAGTAGCTGCTAAGTGACTGCTAAGTAGCTGCTACTGATGGTGCTGCAGTAGTGGCACTCCTGGAGAATTAAGCATCATCATCAGGTGTTCTACAGCCGTGCATTTCATAAATTATACAGATTATGTTGCAGCAAAACCACTTTGATGCATTGTTGCTTCCCTCACGCATTTAGCTACTATACATGTCTTGGAACTACATTATAGCCCAAACAGAGTTTTAAGTAAAGAAAAATTCTAATCTATCAGCAAAACCTGGGTGATGAAGTTCACCGAGTCTGGCTCTGGGACAAAGAAAGAGAAACTACCTTTAGCAGTTTCCTACTGAAGCATCCGTACATGTCCTAATCATAGAATCATACAATGGCTGGGGTTGGAAGGGACCTGAAAGATTATCTTGTTCCAAGATCCCCTGCATGGGCCTGGACACCTCCCACTAGATCAGGTTGCTCAAGGCCCCATCCAACCCGGCCTTGAACATTTCCAGCCACAACTTCCTTGGGCAACCTGTTCAGTGTCTCACCGCCCTCACAAGAAATCATTTCTTCCTAATGACTAACCAATATCTCCCCTCTTCAAGTTTGAAACCATTCCCCCTTACCCTCTCATTACACGTCCATGCAAGAAGCCCTACCCCAGCTTTCTTGTAGCCCCCCTTCAGATATTGGAAGGTTGCTATAAGGTCACCTCAGTGTCTCCTCTTCTCCAGGCTGAACAACCCCAACTTCCTCAGCCTGGCTTCACAGGGGAGGTGCTCCAGTCCTCTGATCATTTTAGTGGCTCTCCTCAGGACACATTCCAGGAGCTCTGTGCCCTTCTTATGCTGGGGACTCCAGAACTGGACACAGTACTCCAGGTGGGGTCTCACAAGAGCAGAGCAGAGGGGAAGAACCACCTCCCTTGGCTGTCTGTCTGTGCTTCTTTTGATGCAGCCCAGAGCACAGTTGGCTTTCTGGGCTGCAAGTGATCATTGGCAGCTCACGGTAAGCTTCTTGTCCACCATGTCCCCCAAGTCCTTCTCTTCAGGGCTGTCCACAATCCTTTCTCCTACCAACCCATATTTGTGCATGGAATTGCCTCTACCCAGGTGCAGAACCTTGCACTTGGCCTTGCTGAACTTCATGCAGTTTGCATAAGGCCACTTCTCAAGCCTGTCAACATCCTAACTGCAGATATAAAATAAAAGAGAAAGGAGAAAAAACCAAGCACCATGGAAATGCTGAGTCTCTCTAAAGAGTCCAATAATTAATTACCATTTTGCTCTGAATTACACGTTGGATATCAAAGGGTGGGTTTAGTTTTTCTTGATTATGTAATATTTGCCTGTCTCAATAGGTTTTTAAGAATTGCCGTATTAAACACAAATATTTTTAATTTTTGCGAATGATTAAAAGGCAACTCTCAAGACTGATCAAACTAACATTCTCTGAAGTACCAGAACTGCATTTACTTACCGTTTCTTTCAAAGGACAAGCTAATTTATTATAATTTATATATTCCATATAAAAGTCTGATTTAGATGACTATGAATAAAAAAGCCAGTAAGTAAATCCACATTATATGGATTTTTAAAAGTACCAAACAAACAAATGCTTTGTACATTAAAGAAATTTGTAAAATAAAAACTTTTAATATGCAGTTACAATATAAAAAAAATGCAATGGAAGGCAGAACATAGGTGACATGAGGGAAGACAAAGTTAAGTGAGAAATGAAAAGAAAACCCTTCTGACTGAGAGATGCAAATGTGACCTGAAAGCAAGTATGGCAGAGCCCTGCATCATCTCCCAGGGAAGACAACGATGCATTGCTGCACTACCTCCAGCTCACACTGATGAACCTGCATACTACTGGCACTTGCTTTCTCTGACATTCAGCATTTGACAGTAACAGTCCTCTCAGAGGTAACATTTTATGGGCAAAGAAAAGATTCCAATAACAGCTGAGGAAAAAGCCCTCTGTTTACTTAGATCATGTACAGTGAAAGATGCTTAATGTAAAGCAGTATCAAGCCCCCTGCGGCTATGGCTGATCCCTGGGTAAAAATGGACAGTTTTCCCCAAGAATTTTTTATAAACAGACTAAGAACCAGCATCATAGAACAATAAAATGTAGCTCTGACAGAAGAGTCTCTAGAATTATTATAAATTACAAATTGCCAAGTGACCAGCAAAGACAATGTCTCTCAGTTTTTGGGATCACGTGTGAATAAGTAGTGATGTAAAGCAGAGAAAGGGAGAAAGTTTGAATTTCTAGAGAGTTTGAGGCAGATACCATGTGCATTAGAGTCATCACACTCAACATTTCACATGCAGAAAACATCCAACTGTAAATATTACAGTGCTGTTGACTGAGACGGAAAGTGTTTCTCAAAATCCTCCACAACACAGCTCAAGCTGCCATTGTGCTGGTTGTGCTCAGCCACAGCTTCTGGACTTGGCAGCTCTGGTGTTGCAACTGGTTTATGCTTAGCAACGTGTTTGGGCAGAATGTGGTTTTTGTCTATTTGGCTGTACATGTTGGCCACAGATTTTTCGATGGCTGCTAAATTCGGAATATTTTTAAGAATACCTTTCAGCTCCCTATGGGGAGGAGGCTCTGGCACTGCAGCCGGTGGTGGTATAGCTGGCTTTTTGGCAGGGGATTTTGAATGCCTGGCAGGGGAGAGGTGCTCAGTGCTAAGAGGAGATGAAGAAGAAGAAGGAGAAGCAGTGGTTGGAGGCTGAGTATGTGGTGGCAATAGGGGAGGGGATGGAGGTGGTGCTGGAAGTGGAGGTGGCAACTGTGGAGGTGGGGGTGGGGGTAACTTAGGTGGATCTGGAATGCTTTCTACAACTTCTTTGTTCTCAGGAGCTAGAAGATTTTGGCAAAGTGGTTTCTTTATCCTAGAAGACGGAGGAGTTGGTTTGTGAGCTGGTGGAGGAGAAAGTTCTTCAGGAAAG
Source organism: Florisuga fusca (assembly GCA_038090715.1). Taxonomy (NCBI): domain Eukaryota; kingdom Metazoa; phylum Chordata; class Aves; order Apodiformes; family Trochilidae; genus Florisuga; species Florisuga fusca. Next base: position 12,836,211 of record JAAWXA010000010.1, read on the forward strand.
TCATAGTGAGTGATGATTACAGAGGGGACCGCAGAGGCCTCCAGTTCAACTACTTCAGCACAAGGTGTTGGAGTGGACAGAGGAGAAGAGTGAAGGCAAGGAGAAGCAGCCACAATTTTAGGAGACTGTTCTAGCGTGTTCTCTCCTTCTTGGAAACAGATGCTTGATGACCTGATGGATTTCACATCGGGAGATTTTACTTGCTTCATTTCCTGCGAAGCATGCTGCTCAAACTGTCTTGCCTTCTCTTTTACAGTTAACTTGGGGCCACTTATTTTTTGAAATAGTGGACTGCTACTATCAACACTGCTATGTTGATTTTCAGTTCCTTCATTCTCTGCTGCTTTGAGTCTTTCCTGTTGCCACTGGATGGGGTCCATGATAACTGGCCTACTCAGAGAAGCAGGTGAGTGTCTCTTGGTAACATGAGCTGGCACCGTCCATGCACGGTGACTGCCTCTCAAAGAGGCATCTCTCAAGAGGAGGCCCGAAGGAGAAAGAGTAGCTAGAGTATCCTTTCTTTTCTGTAGAAACCCAGCAGCAGTGGGACTTGGAGTGAGCCCTTCCACATATAATGGGTTTTGAGTTGTTAATGGGTTTTCATCAGATAAAAAAGTAATATTACTTGAAGATTTGGGCAGGTTGTTTTTCAGTGATCCATTGATATTAGATTGCTTGTGAGCCTCAATGGCACGGGAAGCAAAGCTGCTTATAACTTTCTGACGGTCTCCTTCTTCTAAGACTGACTTTTTTCCCCTGCTTTGTTGGAAATGGTAGAGAAGAAAAAGACTTGAAAGAAAAGAAGATAATCACATGTGAGGAAACATGCATGGACATAGACACTTATGAAAGAGAAAAAAAAAGAACTTATGAATCAGAGCCATTACATCTAGCATACTACTACTATCCAACAGAAAGACCACATTTACTAGACTACTGGGCAAGACATTTACTTTTACATCTTCTTTAGGGGAGGACTTGAGGAAGCAAAATCAAAACATATTTTGAGGTATTCAGCAAGATAAAAATTAAGTTAACCTCTTGAAGAAAACCTTAGATTTCAAAAGCATCAATCAATACTGTAGCCTACCTACCCAGTGACACAAACATCAGTGCTATGTAGTTATGTGATACAATCTACCTACAAGAGCATGGAATCATGGTACCTGTCCTGTATGTATGTATAGATGTGTCTCGGTCACTCAAATGGCAGGAGCAAGATGCCACACCGCACACAGCCAACCAAAACATTCCCAGGGATTTTTCAAGGTAAAGCTATTCTATAACAGTTTTGCATCAAAACTGTGCTGTTCTATAAAACATATGGAGGATTAGGCATCGACTTTGTCAGACGGGCCATAGGGCACATGCAAAATGAGAACTTGGGAATGGGCTGACGGTGAGCCTGAAATCACAGCCCCAGGAGGAGTCACAGGGGCTCCCCAGCACATCCCTGCAGAGTGTCTGTGAGAATGACAATAGAAGGTGAGATGTGGGTCATGCTCAGACCCTTCCGAGATAAATTCATAAGGAACTGCCAAGCTGGGCATTGATTCTTGCATTTACAATACATGTATTGATACAGAAATAGCAATGTGTGTATGAATTTCATCTCTGCATCAAGTTAATCCAAGTGAAAAACCCCTGCAATTGGGTTACACAGAATTTCTACCTCAAAAATTAAGGTGTCTCACCATTTTCTGGAATTCATCTAGCACCTCGGAGTGCCTTATCAATCTACTTTCCTCAAATATTTTGAAAACCATGTACTTCTAAGCAGATTTTAAGATAAACAGGATTTTAAAATCAGCAAGTCTAAACTGTCAAGATAGAAAAGTGTTCCCTTTCAGCCCTATTTTAAATAATGATTTCCTGAGGCTGAAAATAAACTTATTTCCCTGTGATTTATTTGCCTGTGACAAATGTAGTATCTTGGCCATCATCAGATAGAGCTAAAAACCACCTCCCTTATCCTTTCAAAGAGCAGGTCACCCTTGTTAGCAATGAGACCAAATCAAAAGGCATTTCCATCTCTGCCATATACAAATATATTGTAAGTAAACCCATGCATTGTCTAAAAAACCCAAAATAACCCAACCAACCAACCAAAACCACAAAAACAAAAAGCAATCAAGACAGTCTTAAAAAGGACACCTAGTCTAAAAAGCTCTCTGAAATACTAAATATACCTATAAGTCCTCTGCCCACTACTGGTACTCCCCACTTTTAATGCCGCTCATAAAACTTTCTTATTTTCTGCAGTTAAGCAACTGCAGCATAGTACAAGTGACAATGACTTCTGCATACACCCACAAAAATAAAAAATGCCATATAAAACTATATAGAGCTGTCCAATTTTTTTAATAAAACATGCTACGTTACAAATTCTAAGTCTTGTCTCTAGCAGCATTTGAGTGCTAATATTTAGCTTTTTAGATAAAAGTTAGGCTTTATTAACAAAAGGAAAAGGAGGAAAAATAAATTCTGCATGATTACATGAATGCTGGAAGATGAAGTTTTATACCTGTTTGCCAGATTGTTCCCTCTTTTTTGGTGTTGTTTTTTCATATCTCTGAAAATATTACCAAATCTAAGTTAATGAAAATTTAATCTCTGGTGGTTAAATATTCCCTAGCAAAACCAGAAGTGAATTTTAAATAACTAGATGCAGGACAGGAGTTAATTCAAGTATATTACATCTCCTCTAAGCTATTTAATATGTGAAAATCTCCACAGGTTTGTATTTAGTAATGAAACACATTTGCTTTTTCACCTTTCTTGTTTTCACTGGGAGATCACCAACAGAGAAAATGCAGCTTCCTAGTGGTGACAGGGACCCGAGTAGACTGGTGAAAGAAACACTGCACAGATTCTGGGATCACTGCCCCATTTGTGAACAACAAAAAGCCAACAAAAACCCCAACAAAACCAACAAAAGCCCAGAAGTGATTTCACCAGTGAATAAACTCTCCCCAAGCACTGCAGTTCTCCAAAAACCTTAGGTATGCCTAAGGCCTACCCCTGGGCAGAATATAACTGGATGAAAAATAATTGACTTCACACTAAAATGAATAAAGAAGCATACTTTGAGTTTGGTTAAGCACCCTCAATCTATATAGAAGTGAGAGAAATTAATAATTCTGAACTTGAAGGAAATACTTTAGAAGGCTCATGCATGATGACATAACCTTTATGCTACTGGAAAAGATTATTTCAAAAGCTTCTCTATTCCTTCCTCACTTCACACAATGCCTCTCAAAGGTGAGGTTTTCCTGCAATCTTTTTCTGTTTTATGTACAGGTATTTTCATCAATGAGTTATGTCAACTCATCTGTTTGAAGCACATTTCTGCAAATTGAAAGAAAAGGATCTGTAAATAGCACACAAGATTTTGCTTGCTTCCAATCATTAGGCCTTTAAGTCCACAAACTGAAGGCATACCTCTGTGCATGACCTCAGTGTTGGTTTTGTTTCTTTTTTATTTTTTTTTTATTTCTAATTTTAAGGTAGTAGGACTATTTGGCTTTAGAAATAATGTCATTCAAGTTCAGCAATCAAAATTCATCTCTACTTCCAAGAAGAAGATAAGGCAGCATGGAAGTATTGAAACTTCACAGTAAATGTCTTACCTGTACTTGAACAATGGACAAATAAAATGAGTTTTGGATTGCAAGGTTTAATGGGAAATACAGAAAAGAAAGTAAACTAGTGCTCTACTAGCTAGAAATACTAAAACAGTGAAATGAGGTTACTTACTGATGCCTATGTATCCAAAGACAGAGAAAAACAAAAATTGTGAGATAAGGCAGATTTAAAACTAAAGATATTGGTTCCATTTCATTTGCTAAAAAGACTGGATAATAATAAAAAACCAAAACAGACAGCCAGCACCACAAATGAAAGATGAATGTCTTCGGACAACTAAAGATAGAAAATACTCTATTACAATTCATGAAAAATGTTAATAAAAGTTATTTCCCAAATAATAATTTCTTAAGGTATACTAGTGTCTTGAAATAAAATATTTTATAGGAAAAGAATGATAATTTGTAATTATTTTTATTGAAGCATGTTACTTGTCTTTAAAGCCCACAGATATTTATCTTGTAAGGATTTTTACTAGTTTATGTTTAATTGATTCCTTAGCATGATGGATATGAATATATCTTAGCTCCATGCAAAGACTCGTGAGAAAAAATATTCCCAATATGGCATTTTTTCAGTGAGGTGAAAACTGGTTTGAGTAAAAAAATAACAAAAATTAAGGCTCAGAATCTATAATGCAAACTAGGAAATTTGCATCTATGCTTTGCAGAACATTAAAAAAAAAAAAAAAAAAAAAAAAAAAAAAAAAAAAGATATTCATCAATATGGAATGCAGATTCATCCACTGTGATATCCAGTTCCCACAGATAATCAGCTTTACATCACTGACAGTAAAAGTAGTGGAAATGAATAATCAATTTCAGTAGAAATTTAGTTAAATGCAAAAGAAAGGGGAATTAAATCCAGCGGGTCACCTCACTGTATGTTTAAGTGTCCAGATGTGATTTCAGGTCATTCAAAGCAGAAGTGCTGACCTTCCAAAATGTGACTACATGATACTGTCAAACAACAGTTTTGCCTCGATTCCTGCCCAAGAAGTAATATTTCCTTCAGGCAAAAGGCATGGGAGGAAACTCAGCAGTTAGGAGATGCTGTTCTTCCTCCAATCTATGTGGAAAAAGCTCAACTTTAGGATTATTTCAAAAGCAGAGACTGCACTCCAGTGTTCAGAGCTGCAGCAGCAGTGACATGCTCTGTCACATTTCCTGAGAATTTCAGCTCAATCACAACAGCTGTAAAATTGCAGCTTTCAGAGAAAAGCAGATACTGATTGGAAAATGAACAGAAGTTGGGCAATCAACACCACCACCAGCTTGCTTTCTCCAAGCACATATATTAATGCTATGCTCTCCAGTGTTACTTGGGTTTAAAATACTAACATATGTAAGTAAGTGTAGTGACCTCAGTATGACACAAGTATTATTTGGCTATTCTTAGCTGCAATATTTTCACACTGAGTGTCCCAATGCTGTTGGAGTCCATAAACTTCAGATTTAGAGAAGCAGGAAGTCAGGCATCTTTGGACTATCATTATTTTAGGAGCACATAATAAGTAAAAGATATATTTATTGGACTGTAAGGGGGTCTCTAATAGTTCCTTTAATTTCAGTATTCAAACAGTTTCAAAATTTAGAAGAAAAAGGCCCACTTTACCCAACAGAATATTTCTTATTACAGTAAATGGAGACTTTGAGGATGCAGTTTCATAGGTTGTGTTTCATCAACAGCTTTGAAAAATGTGATGTGCTGGCTTGGTTTGGAAAAACCCTACAGGAAGCCAGACCTGGCTTGGCCTGGGAGCAGTGGCCTGCTGGAGGGTCTTGCTCCAGAAAAAAATCATCTGGTTATACCCATGTTTTTGCCAAGCACCAGTTAGAGATTGCTCCATGCCCTACAAGAAGCCCTCTTTAGCAGGTTAAAGTATTTTTTCTCTCCTTACAGAGTCATTCTATTTATTTTGTGGATGTTTGAGAACCCCAAGCACAGGTGAAAGACCCTTTTTGGCAGAAAACCCTTTTTGACTGCAGGAAGTGCTACCCCTAGAAAGTGACTCCTGGCTTTGGTTGCTAACAATGTTATTGATGTAGCACAAGGAATACTTACATGGTGCTGTCACCAAGTTCTTCATAGAGGTTACTGGCAGCAGTGCTGTCTGGTTTGCCTGCTGGTAGAGCCATCTGGATTCTTGCAGTCTTTGCACACTCAGCCTGTCGCCTTTGGTAAGCCATGCAGGGAAGGAGAAATACTCATTAGAAATGCTCTATGATCCAATGTGAGCTGAGATATCAAGTTTTCTAGTTTTTTTCTGAAGTTTTCCAAGTATCCCTGCTTTTTGTCTTTCTCAGAGTAAAGTAGTAACAAGATAATATTTTCCTGGCTTTTCCAGCTCTCCATTATTTGTGCTCTGGTGGTGGAAACCCAGAGATCCCTCAGGACAGAAACCTTCTGACCAGCAGCGTGTCACTGCCATGGCAACTGTTTCCCAGGAAACAACCTAAGTGATTTCTCTGACATTGATCTCATTAGGAGGTTTATCTGTTCTGTCTGCCCAAGGCAAACAGTGGACAGAGCAAAGAACTTTGGTCAGCTGTTTCATTCAAGTGCCAAGAAACTTTAGTTTTAAATACAAAAAACCCCACCTCTGGCAGAGTTACCACTTACGACTCCTTTCTCATTAGAGCTGGCTAGGAAATTTCTGTCTCAACAGCTTTCCTGAAAAAATTATTTTCACTTTGAAACAAATGTCTATTTTCTATCCAGAAAGCAAAGCCTGCAGTCCCTCTTGTGTGCCACGGAGGTGACAGGACTGACCCACTTCTCTGTGGTTTTGAGGGTGCTCAATACCTGACCCCTTCCCAAGGAAATCTCACTCTGCACTCCAGCCTGGCATGCACTTGTCTGATTGAGTGATACCATATACATGGAAATAATTGTTTTTTTCCTCTGCAGGACACTTGCAACAACATGAACCATGGTATCTTTAACATGCACTAGCATGCAATAATCAAATACAGTGAGTAACCCTGCGAGTAACTCTTAACCTTGCAATACATAGCATTCAGGTGCCAGCTGGTGAACAGGCAGTTACCCTTTCTAAGTGCCAAGTAGCCCTTCTTATAAATAAAGACTGGTGGGCTGTCAGTATTCATACACAAGGTGTTAGAAACAAAGCTGAAAACACATACTTACTCTTTGAATCTGTTTTGTTATGCACAAAAAGAAAGAGATAAAAAGGAAGGTTCAATTAATTATGTTTGCAACAATTGTCCTTAACAATGAATGTAATAGCAGTAATAAACCAGATGCTTCTGGATTATTCCACATATAAAATCTAGAATTTGTGACACGTTTAAAGAATCATAATTTCCAGAGCTGATCAGTTGCTATTTGTGATACTCTTGAAACAATTTTGCAGTCAGCATAAACACGAATGACATCAGGGAAAACTGTTGTGAGCTGACAGAGAACAGGTCCCTGTTACACATGCACACAGAAGAGAGGGACATGAAAACATGAATATACCTTGTGATATTTATCATAGAATACCAGACAAGTTTGGGTTGGAATGGACCTTGAAGACCATGTAGTTCGAACCTTCTGCCATGGGCAGGGGCACCTTTCATTAGACCAAGTTGCTCCAAGATGAATCCAACATCGCCTTGAACGCTTCCAACAGAAATACTGGAAGGTGGACTATCAGGGATGCATTTTTACAATTGTTTTCTCATTTTAACATGTTTTAAGAATGCTACAGAAAACATCTTCAGTGAAGGAGTATTATTTTTGGTTGCTAATTAGAAGACATTGGTCTTTCGTGATTAGTAACATCATTTATATGGACAGTGCATTTCAAAAACACTACCTTAATATAAAAGAATTATTATAGATTTTGGCTTGTTTATAAGACACAAATGTAAGAACTGAGCTGCACTTTGACTGTGATGACTTCATAAATTTGTTTTCAGTAACTTTTTTTTCACAAAATTTATTAAGCTGATGGCTGAAATGGAAAGCACTAAAAAATGGATCTACTGCACATAAGAAGTTTTAAGAGGTGACAAATCTTACCATTTCCATCTTATGTGCTGTGAGTATGACAGTTAGATTTCTCCTGCTATAACCTCTATACTCAGTGACAGATGGAAGCACCTACTTTGCCAGAAAGTTATCAGGAAAAATACTGAAAATCCCTTTGAAAAGGAGAAAAAAGGCTGTAATGCAAAGCCAAACCATAAGGCTCAGCATAGCTTTTGGTGTTGATAATACCAATAAAATTCCTTTTTGTTTTCTTTGGCACTCTTCAGTGGCTTGCCTTTTTGGTTTTTTTTGTTTTTTTTTTTTTTAGAAGTATACTTAATTTACATTGGTCTGCTATAACACCAAGTCCAAGTCATACTTATAGACAACAAAAATGTGACTTTTTAATTAAATTAAGTAAGAGAGGTTGCTTAGAGCTCTTCAAATTTTTAAACTTTTCAGAATCTAACAGATGCAAATGAAAACCAGTGCTATTAGATTTCTTAAAGAAGCAGAAAATTCAGATAACAAAAACAACAAATGAATTGCAGGTGGAACTGGTTCAGCTTCACTGGAACCAAATTTTGTACACGATTTGGGAAGAAGTAAAGCAGTTTTCAGATGCACTTCCAACCACACAAAAGTTTTTCATGCCCTTTCAAACTCCTTTGAAAGGACTATTTTCCCCCAGCATAAATTGTGAGGAGAAATGGGAATGCAAATATCCTAAGACCTTGCAGTCAAGGCATGGATATCCTTGGCTGTTTTGCTGTTGTCACTAAGGAAAATACGCTCAGGCAGGCTGCTGGTTTTTCATGTAGGATACGCTTTTTAAACAATTCCCAACATGTGGCTTTGCTAACTCCTAACTGTAAGGAAAAAGGCACAGTTTAAATTTCACTTGGCATCTTGTGCCACATTACACCTCCTGCAGCTTGCAGATTCCAATTGTTTTACTACAATATGTGTATCAGCTATTCCAGCATGATGCAACACTGCAGCAAGAGGCTGCAGAGGCACTGGCACTTCACAATGAAGGGTTGCAAAGCTTTTTTTCATAGAAACAAAGCTAATAAAAAAGAAAAATAAACAATGCAAAAGAGTTCCCACATGGTCCTGGGGAGCAGAGGTTTTCCATGGTGAGGGTATATTACATTCTAGCTAGTCAACAGTTTTAAAATGAAGATAAAAAGACATGGAGATGCAAACCAATTTATACAGAAGTTGAATACAGCCTCTTAATGGGGAAGAGGCACAGAATTATTTATATTTTGGTTTTCTAATGGCTGGTAATTCCGAGTGCTCAAAGCCTGCATGTGGAATTAAAAATCTTTCACAAGATCAAATAAAAAAATAAGCATTCAGTCTTTAAGTCCAAATACATTGATTTTAAGTATGAGTGGACTTTAAAAGGCTTAGTTGAGAGGAACTTGTTAGTGATGTTGATCCTTTAATTATTCTCTAAGTCCAGTTACTTAAACCTCTTGAGACTGAGGTGAGTGGAAATAACAAGAAGGTTCTCTCTAGTATGTGCTGCTTTAGATGGCACTAAAATGGCTCAAAATCAATTCCTCATGAAGCATTTGCAGTTAGAGAAGCATACAGCTAGGGAATCACCTAGCCATGAGCATTTCAGGATTCAAACGAAAAAAAGTGAGTCCTCTGAACTTTGCCCATACTGCACAATCGGTTTTCGATTTGTTTCTTCAAATAGTACCTTTTCCTTCTTTTTGGATTTGGTTTGGTTTGGTGTTTTTTTTTTGTTTGTTTGTTTGTTTGTTTGTTTGTTTTTTGTTTTTTCCTCCATTCATGTACAGCCCACATTAGGCACTGACCAACTCTCACGGTGAGAAGGAAACAAAAAATATTTCCCTATATATAATTATTGCCTTGCAACAAGGGGGAATTTTCAAAGCCGTTCCACTAAGAAATGCAGCACTCCTTCTACAAAACTGCTACCATGAGGAGGAGGAGTACTTACTGTTTGTAGCTGACCATAACTATTAAAATAGCTGGCATGCAGCAGAGGATGATGATGACAGCCAGAGCGAGCAAGGCGCCTTCGGTGAAGCTGACAGCTTGCGCCTGCTTCTTGACGTTGGCCACCACGTCCGGGGTGCGGATCTCCAGGATGCGTCCCCCCTGCCCCAGGTATGGCTGAAAGTCTTTGTTGATATCCAGCAGCTTGCCATCCAGGAACCTTCCATGGCAGAAAAGAAAACTATTACAGCCGAGTTCATTAACTGTCTTGGAATTTCTGCGTAGCTGGGTTAATAACTGCGGTCTGATAAAGCAGATTCCTCGTCTTTATCTGATAGAGAATATCAGTAATTCCCTGAAAGCCCTATGTCAGTGCTAACTCCAGTGTACTCAACACCAGGACACAGTTTAAACAGTATAAAGGAGAGGTCAGCTGAAGATCATTCTCATTTCCAGGGGCAAAAAAATTCTCCTTTTTTATTTTATTGAGAAGATGCAGGCCATTTATTTTGGAGTTTCACACCTCTTCTAAAAGGAAAGGCATGCAATACCTCTAATAAACTGCAATTTAAATTTCAAGCATTCTTCAAACACTGCCTGATACCAGAACAATCTTGACTAACCTTACTATTTACAGGACCAATTAGCTATTTATACTGCTGTCAGAAAAACACTGGTTTGAGTAGGCCTATAAGGCACACTGTTAAGACAGTTAGGTCCTAGGCAAAAATAATTAGCCAAGCTGTCAGGTGTCACTGCTCACAGTCTGTAAGAATGTCCATCTTCCCTTTGAGCATCACCTATGAGAGGAACTTGGAATAACATCGTTACTGGAATGGTGACTGAAAAAGCAAACACGGTGTAAGAAGATCAGTATCTGATCCTGGTAATCACCAATTTACAGACAGGTACCTGATGTAAACCCCTAAGCAAATGACCTGATTTCCCATATGACTGAAAATTTTCACCAGATGACTTTTTGACAGCAAAATGAATATTTGTTAAAGAAATCTACTTAAAGAGTTTTGAAAAAAATATTTTTTCTCAGGCTTTATTAAAAAAAAAAATATATTGGCCAAGGCTGTGACTTGCAAAGGAAAATAAAAATTCTTGGATCATGCTTAAAGTGAGGATTGACTGTCTCCCAGGCTGCCAAGTAGTATGTTCCAGCTATAAAGATCGAAGTAGGAGAAACTGATTAGAATGGAGGAGGATCCTGCTTGGGTCTTACATATGCAGTGGTTCTCCCGGAGAAAGATAAAATTAAAAAAAAAAAAAAGAAAAAAAAAAGAAAAAAAAATATTGTGAGAGGATTTCTGCATATAAACTCTGGGTATCTAAAGTATGTTTGAAAAAGCTTTTATTTCCTTAGTGTGGTCATGAGACAGAAAATACACTCCTAAAAGACCATTTCTTAAATAGGTGTTGATTTCTTACAATTGATTTCATCTCCAATTAATTTATTCAAAAACCCCTGTAGCACTGATTGTCCCTGGGGTTTTTGGCACTTTGGGGAGAACTCCCTTTCCTCTGTGTGTGTAATCTATTAGCTGGCTCTCAGAACTCACCGAACAGCTCAGCCCAGGTTCCACAATTCTAACTTCAAAACAGGGCAGTGGCTGCTCATTCTCAGACCCACAGTGTCACACAAGGCATTTTGAAGAATCATTTTCCTTCGTATTAGTATGCTCTGCTAATATTCACAACTAATTCCCTGACTTCTGCAAAAAAATTTCTGCATAGTTGAGAAAAAATCCCTTTTCACATCTTAAAGACCTGCACTGATAGTTTGAAAGACACAAATTTAATGTGACAGGAGCTGGGATTCTTCTGTTGTGCACTAGATGTCACTGGTGCCTGCTACATGTCCTTTGGGTTGGCATAAGCATTCAGGTAGGACAGCACATCATCTCTGGGAGATTTTCAAAATCTTGCCATTAAAATTCTCTTAGCATTTTCTTGACAAACCCTGTTTTAACAGGTTCATAACTCAACCACGCACATTTACTCCATGATGAAACATGACATGTCACACAAAAGATTCATACAGGGTAAGCATTTTATTTTTAATGGTGGACCTTTTCTATTTAATACATGCAGGAGGTATTTCCTGGATTCAAATGTGGTTTTTTTTCTCAAATAAATCAAACCCTCTTTCATATAGAAGACAAAAAAGGAGGCTGATAATTTCAGTCTGTAAAATTATCTAAGTAGAATAAAAATTTTTTAGGAGTTTATGATAAGAGGGAAGAAATATCAAAGCACAGTTACTATTCAGAGTCATTCTTTGGTGTAACCAGACAGATTCCTGATTAATAAAAATGCCAGGTAGCAGTCAGAATAGCCTGAAGGAAAAGTATGAATTTCCCATTGGTTATCCATCTACGAAGTTCAGGACAGAGAAAAATCAGCATATCTTGAGAGATACAAGGGTTTCTCCAGCTGACAGTGAGGAACACAGTATGGTTGTTATATCTATGCCTTCTAAATTGTATCTTTATTTTCCAGCCAAACCTTTTGTTTGAATGCAAAAAAACAGGATTCAGCTACTCGGTTGGGACCACTGGGTGTAAGGCAGTTGGGCAGCAGCTGTGTTGTCATTGTGCACATCAGCATTAATTCAGCACACGCAGAGGATCAAAACTGCAGGCAAGATGGTCACAGAGGGAACTTCTTTTTAGATTTGGGTAAGCACCTTTTAAGATTTGGGTTCACCTGCGAGCTAATGAAAACTCCTTAACTTTGGATATCAAACTATAAAACTCTAATTTCATTTCTCTCCTGACTTTAGTAAGCTGACACTTACCCAACTCTACCCTGAAGACAGGAAATCATTCTTCAGAACTTTCCCGATGCAGGCACATGGAACATTTTAATGAGGTTGCTCCTAAGCTGACACCCCAAACATTTTCAGACCAGGCAAATGAATAACCTCCCCTTTATATGTGAAAAACTACTTTTTAACCTCTCAACTCTGTTCAATTCTGTGTGCTTAACTAGACACACAAACATCCCATAAAAGACACTCAAAATGACACATTTTCTGTTCATGAAGAGAGTCTGCCTCAGAAAAAGATCCTTTTTATGGATTTGAAAGAGTTCACTGCCTCCATGCACAGACACCAGCTCACTTGCAGATACTAGTAATAGTAGATTTGCAGAGAACTTTCCTAAGTGAGGAATAAAAGGGTGCTAGGATTTCCAACTGCCATAAGGTCATAAATTTTCTGATCTCTGACAGCACTGAATAATGTTCTCTTGGCCTTGAGCATTTCTAGTGGGATCCCACTTTGACTGTGCTCTAAGCTGTCTACAGCTGGAAGAAAACACAAACCTCAATGAATTTACAAGTGGCAAAAGTAACAATAAAGAGGGATCAGTAGATAGTCTGGTTGTAAGGCAGGAAGATACTGTATGACCACAGATATACCTACAAACAGAAAATGGCCATCAGAAGGAAGGAAGCTGTACTGTCAATGCTCTAAAAGCTACCACTGCTAAACTGCACCTCAGTTTTATATTCCTAGTTCAGAAAGTGATGCTGGAGAGGTGTAAGTGATTAAAATTACTAAAACGCAGACCAAAGTACAAAGGTCAAGGAACTTCTCAAGAAAAAAAAAATTAAGAGGATGATGTGATTGTAACTTCAGACCTTGGTAGGAACCAGAAATTAAAAGCATCAAGCAAGCAAAGAAAGTTATAATAAAACTTTATGAGTGAAGCTAGACAAATTAAAAAAGAAAAAAAAAAGTCCTAATTTTTGGCAATAAAAATAATTACTCTGCAATAACAACACAAGGTTATGATTGGTTGCATTTTCTTAAACAGTTGCTTTGCAGAAAGACATACTCAAAGTAGAATTAATTTTGAGAGTTCCAGTGGTCTTTATGATACCAAGTCAGACTGACCACAGTGAGCTTTTCAGACCTATAAATGTTGAATACAAGCAGAGCTTTAGTATGCTATAATTAATCCAGACTAAATTCAGAGCTTGGGAGAACAGGTCCTTTTTCAATCACACTCCACCAAGATGACTCACAATCATTTGCTTTGTAGGCTGCTGACTGACATACTGCTTTATACCCTCGTTGAACAGTCTGGTCTAGTTTTCACTGAGATAAAAAGCAAACACAAAGGTGAAACACATGCAAAAAACCCCAAAAGATAGCAGCTGCTTTAGGAGAACCTGATTTGCATTTTCATTGTTTTGCATCATTTGCAGAATGCTGAAACACAAAAATACAGTTTCTAACAAAATTATTTTACAGCCCCATGGATACATTGGTAGCTGAATGGACTGAGATATTATTTTTGTCTGAAAATCTACTTGTCACAAGCGATGCCTCAGAAAAAACATGTGAAGAGAATACCTTAATGTCATTTCTGTACCCATTTAATCTGTGGCTTCTCTTCTCATGCAGGCAGAGCACGGGGTTACCACTGGTCCCCAGAGCAGCAGCATGCCCACGTGAGATCCCACCAGTGCAGAACCCTCAGCATAGCTAGCACCCAACCAGCCTGCTCTGCTGCCATCACCAGAGCTGGCCCATTCCCTGGCAACACACATCAGCAGTCAATAAAAAGCCACCTCTCATCACCTTTCTGTGATACCACGATTTAACTACTCATTTGAAAGTTAATTGAAACAACATCATATTATGCATGTAAGTGGCCTGGCTACTGCTGCTGCTCACCTCCTCTAGCAGCTGGTGGGATGGCCCCATCCAGATGTCTCTGCTCAGCTCCTGAGCACCTGTGAGCACTACTGGTTTCCTGCATGTAAATGGGTCATACTCCCATGTCTATGCTTCAGACTAGTTGCTCACCACCAACCTTCCTTCTCTTTCTTCTCCTCCTTTTGGTTTCCACCAAAGGGAAAACAGATATGCTGCAAATGGAAACTGCAGAAAGCCTAAAGGTCAGTCACTGGAGCAGCAGAGGCCTTGCTTGGAGATCACAGAGAAGTTTTGATACATAAAATGTAAATTCCTTCAGAAGGAATGAAACTGGAAGCTCTTCCACAGGGTTGGCCAAATGGTCAGGGTGTCAATGTCTAAATGATGCATACTATAACCATTCAGCTCAAGGGAGCATATTGAACTCAGCAAAGCTTTTGACTCCCACAGAGCACATCAGACAGGTGTAGGGATACACACCAACTGTTTCCGTGGATATTTCTGATCCTGTTGTGTTGAATCACTTGCTACTAGAGGCAGACCAGTAAGCTTCAAGACAGTCCACACAAATATAGGAAAGGCAAGAAATTCATGTACTTACTTAAAAAGTTCATTCCTCATTATAGCTCGATTTGTTTGAGGGTCGATTGCGTAGACCATGAGGTCAGACTTGGTGTAATCCTCTTCAGAGTACCCATCTCCAAACCTCCGTGCACCGATGGATTCCACCACGACTGTTGCACCAGGAATCTGATCTTGGACATAGCGTTCTAAAATCCTAAAGGTAAGATGGAGCAAGAAAGCTGCGGTGATTTATTTGTGCTGATTAACAACAGCCCAAATGAGATACTGATAGACAAAACCCAGAGACTTAGCAGGATGGTTACCTTCAGAGAATTAAAAAAAAATCTCTGCTTCAATATAACCTCTTAAATGCTGAACTCTTGGGAAAAGCTCAGCAGTGTTAGGAGAAGTCACCAGAAAGAGTGTCCTTAAGTCTAGCTTTTCATATTAATGGCATCAACTGAGTTTTAAATGGCTCACTGGAAACACCACCTATACTTCACACAAAAACCCCTGTCATCCTTTATTAAACTAGGTGACTTCAGAACTCTTCAATTCCAGCCTTACACAGGCTATATACAATAAATTTTCATCAACAGGAACATTTTCAACCTGTCCCTCCAACATAGCACAACATACCAGGTGCCAGAACACCTGTGTCCTGGTTTGGGCCAGGATAAGGTGATTTTCTGGTTTGTACTTTTGCTTTCAGCTAAGTTTCTTGTAAGTAGTTGCACTTGCTGAAATTAACAGAAGTTTCTCAGACAGTGTCTGCTTCTAGGCATGAGCAAGTTTAACAGCTATAAGACAGTTATAATATCAACACATTTACCATAGGAAAAAAATAAACAGCAAAAGTTCTAGAAGAAGAAGAAAGACTGGTTCACAGAATTCAGCAGCAGCTATGTCTGAGACAAAAAGGGCATAACAACAATAAACCAAACCAAACCTGTTTCTTTTGCCAAGAGGATTCGTTACAAGATGCCAGAGCACAGAATGGCATGCTCTGCTGACATGTATATGAATCACCACGTGTCAATATGTGAGATAAATGTAATTATGTGGAATTAACATTTATTGAGGGACTAAAATTTATTGGAGAAGATGACATTTAATGAGTATTTTATTAATCCTTAACTTGCAATCTTTTTTTTTTTTACAACTGACTGCACATGCTTTTGGAAGTGTTTGCTCAAAATCCAAAATTCCATCTTTTTCTAGTTTTCCATGTAGAATTTTTTATGGGAGAAGTCCTAATGTGATGCTTTATCTGAAATATTCAAAAAGACAAAGGGAGAATGGCTGTTTGAAGCCCTTCAAGGAAACTGAAAAATACTCATGCCTCTGTCAGGCTGACACCAAAGCAATGGGGAAAGGACCTCACTGAGCACCTGAGGAGTTTCTGCACAGAGAGCAAGCAAAGCACCCTTGTGCCTCAGATGCAGAGAGCTTATGTAAAGTTACAAGCAGAACCCACTACTGCTCTAAAAACTGCTTTAGCAAGGTCAATACCTTCATAAACTTTGTTAAAAATATGTTCATTCCCTTCCTCTTTGTCTGGTCCTCTACTCTGGTGGGGCCCATGACATTTGCTGAGTTGCTGTAGCAGACTGCTTCCTGCTGTCTGATGCACTGTCAGTCCAGCAGTGTCCCAGCTC
Source organism: Florisuga fusca (assembly GCA_038090715.1). Lineage (NCBI taxonomy): Eukaryota > Metazoa > Chordata > Aves > Apodiformes > Trochilidae > Florisuga > Florisuga fusca. Next base: position 12,852,712 of record JAAWXA010000010.1, read on the forward strand.
AGCTGGGTGACCTTGATATTCTGCACATGTGGAGAATTGGCATTCCCAGCAAGACCACAGCTGGAGCTGACAGCCAGGATGGTGGGGACCCCAACTCTGGCAAGAATGGATGAAGCCAGGAGGAAAATGGAAAGCTGCATAATGCCATCAGAAGAGCTTTAACCACAGCGGTAGGAAAGGACAGAATTTACCCCAGAGAAACCAGGAAAAGCACCTTTGCACACAGACTTGCTAACAGCATGATGAGGCTTCCAGACTGGGATTGAGAAAGGTTCAGTTAAAGCAAACAGAGAGTTTTATAAACAAAGGCATAAAAGCAAATATAATTGATACTGGACACAAAGGCAAAAGTATGAAGAAGTAAACAAAGAGAAGCTAGAAGGCTAAACACTCCATCAGAACTGAGTAAGGGGAAAATGCAAGATTTTCTGGGCTAATTTATGTGACTGGAATGCTAAATACCAAAACCAATAGCTGGGTCAGGATGCAAAAGGAAAGTTCTGAGAGGGAATGTGCTGCCTGATACATCAAGGATGCACTAGGCTGTGGAGGAAGCCAAATCTCATTTAAAAAAAAAAAAAAATAAAAAAAAAATTAAGAAATCTCTTGTTTTAAACAAAAACTTTTGCAGTTGCTGAGTTTACCTTCTCTTGTTTTTTGTTTTTTTGTGACACAGGATTTCTGAAGTACAAGAATGCTGTCAAAACAGCATCACCATCTCTTATTTTTTCAAGACCACTGATCAAGACCACATTTATCCATCTAGTGGTCTCTGCTCTTTGTATGAGAGTTTAGTGTGGCATTAAAATAGAAGCAGTTCTACAAGATTTTGAAAAGACCAACAGTCCTGGGTCCTAGCCCAGCAGTGAATATATACTCTTAGTGCAGAGCCATTTTTGTAGGGAAAATAAAAATGGTAGGTGGTCTCACACATTGCTAGTTGACTGATCTCCACTAAACAAGCTCTCCTGTTGTTTGTAGATACGGGAAATTCTACTCCTCTCTGCTTCCAGAAGCTAAGGTGAAAACCTGAGACAGGCACCACAGTAACAATAATTCTCCCACATGAAACTTGACAGTACAAACCTGAGATATGCAGATAACTATTAAAAAACCCTCCAAACATCACATGAATGTGGCTAAAAGCAACCATAACTTTCTTTAAAATGGCATTTTGCATAGGGATTCAGATAGACAATGTGTCAGAGATTAAACTCCCTAATTTCTATACAATCATCTCCTGTTGCTGCAGGAGGATTTTTTTGTTTCCTTGCACAGAACTATTATTTCACCCAAGACAGAAATGTCCTGTAAAGTTGGAAGGTTACAATGTAGTGTCACTTGTAGCACAACTGGACACAACATTCCCTTTTCTCAGAAATTCCTGTGATGGCTTCTGCTGGAATTCATTGCCTTCAAGAATAACTTTGTTTAAAACATGCTTAAAATTGAAGAATAAATACCATGCTATTTTCTGACCGTGAGACATAATATTGCAGCCATAGGTTTTAACTGACATTGCAAGAAACACTGGAGTGTAATAAAAGGACAGTAATATTTCACCTGAAACACACAAATTGCATGTTTAGGTTGAAATATATATAAAAAAGCAATTAATACCAAAAAGTAGCAATGAAAGAATGCAGTTCTGTATGGCAGTTCCCCATACAGTTATTTTAAAAGTCATTCAGATGAACTTGTGATGCTGAAAACGCTGCAGTGCTTTAAAACACTTGTGCAAGTGGCCACTCCAAGTAAGAGCAGCACCTGCAGTTCTACTGTATTTATCAGCAAAAGTCAGCTTAAAATTAGTCTGTCACTGGTTAACACAATGTGGGTAATTACTATTCTCCCAACAGTGGTGTAGTGAGCAGCAGAACCAGCAACTTCTTAGGTAAGAAGACTTTCCTCCTGCTCTAACTCCATTTAGCTCTGCAGACATCATGTTATGAACAGAAATGCCTCCCTGTGCACCTTCATTACCACTGCTTTCCCAATTCCCGCCAGTGACACCATGAAAATGAAATGAAGGCCAAGAGGATTTTCACTGTCATTGAGGACATAATCTGGTCCTCCACATCCTGAAAACTCAGAAATTGTTTTTTTCATTTTCGGCTGCAAGAGAAACTGAAAGGTAAAAAAAATGCAGGTATGTTGGTTTGCTGAGCTGTCCCTTGGCTGGTGTCCTCCTGCTTCCACCTACTGAAACCAGACCTAACCCCAAATTCTTGGCTAAGGCACCCCATTACCTGTCCACACTCAGTTCTCTGTTCATAAGTCTAGGAGTGTACCTCAGGCACCATGTCATGTGGCATGGCTGAGGGAGCTGCACCCTATTACAGGCAGATGAGATCTCACTGAACAGATCTGGCATGCCAGATGCATGGCCAAGCATGGAGATCCTGCTACTGGGAAAGAGAAAACTTAATTGAAAACTAAAGTAGCAGTCCATATGAGTCAGCTGATTCACCTCAAAAGATGAGATCCAGAAGTGGCCACATGAGAGCCTGGTACTCAACTAGACTAACAGTCCTTGTGTGAGACTTGGCAAGTCATTAGAACTGTTTTGTGACCATCCATCATCCCTGGCAGAGAAGCATGACATGGCCCAAAAGAGCACTGAAACATTCCAGTGGTTTTATACCCTCTAGCCAAACTGCTATCTTGCATAGGTACCTTCTACATCAGGAGGAACAAACAAAACAAACAGTTCAATTTGCTTATCATTTTAGATCCTCACCAGTACCTGAATTTAATTGCTGCACAAGTTTCTTAGCAGAAAATTCGATGGTAAAAAAAAAAAAAATAATCAGTTGTCTAGTAATCTGATAGCCTACTGTGCTTCTGGAGCAGAAAAAATATTTTCAGAAATGAAATGAAAGAATTGTTTCTTTTGGAATTTGAGAATTAGAAGTATTGAAGACTAGATATCCTGCAAAACTTTTGTCTCCTCCGAGTAAAACTCTAGCTCCCTGAAGTAACTTAGTAATAATAATAAATTCATTTTCCAGGTATTTGAAAATGTAACAAATTTGGCAACAATGCCCTGGTGAAAGCACTCAGTTCTGGCAGTACATACCTCCATGGACTTGTCAAATGTTTCATTTAACCCCAGTGCCTTCTCTCAAGTTCCTCAGCTTCAGCCAAATTCTAGATGTGCTGAGCTTTTGCAGTGTTAGTAACTGACCATCTAACTGCTGGTTTTTTAACTGTACAAATAGCTAAGGACCAATTCCAACCCCTCCTGTGCAGTTAACGATGGCTATGGGGGTGTGTGTGTGTGTGTGTGTGTGACCCACTTGGGCCCCAGTTGCCTGCTCCCAGACACCTTATTGCACTGTAAGTGCACCACAGGGGAGGTGACACAATGTCTGTGGCCTCTGGAAAGATGTCCATCTGCTTCAGAGCTGACAGCACAACTCCAGCATCCCTCACCAGTCAGCTAAGCCATCCTGCCTTGTGCTGCAGTGTGGAATAAAATAGCTGTACTGGGGCTTATTTCAAACCCAAGACTATTCCTTTATAAAACAGCCTTTTGACAAAGATTATTTCTACTTCTTTATCATACACAAGGCATGTATCTAGCAGGAAGGAGCACCACTGAGCCAATTTACTCTGCATATAACAACATCCAAATTATTTAGAAAACAACCCAAAGACGTCTTTATACCCTCTTACCCTAATCCTATAAATGCACACCATAGGAAATTTGCTTTCTCACATATTGCTAAAGTGTCTTTTCTTCTTTTTGTGCTCATCATGTATAATGCTATCCTCCATAAAACCTACACACACAATATTTTATTTTAGTAAATTTTTTTTCCATTCACATAAGGAACATCCATGCTACACTCACCTGAAGAGCAATAGACAGAGACATCTTTGACCCAGATGTATCTTTAGATCTTAGCATGAAAGTTTTTACTGCCATAGTAAGCAATTTCAGCATAAAGCACAAGTTTACAGCTTTATTGAAGAAGCCATGCACTACATTACAGGGTCTCACTGAAAATACATTAACAGAAAAAAGACTTGGTTTTACCAAGAGGAGTGGGAAGGAGGGGATTGCTGACCCAGTGTTTCCCCACTGGCAACGGAAGAAGCAAATGGACAAGCTGAGGTTGAATAAGTTTAGTCTCTATTAGCTAACTTAATAAAGGCAGCCCTGTGTTATTAATCATCCTGATTACAGCAGAGGGAGGCTAAGGTCAGCAAAGAAATGGAATGGGTTCAGTTAAACACTGTGCAAAGTGAGAGCTACAGGACATGCATCCTCCAAGCAAAGCCAAACGTAGGCTGGAGACGAAATAAGATGCATCCGGTTAGTGGCAAATGTTTCTCTGATCTCGTTATTTATTTATATGCTAATTTTGCAATTCAATTTAGAATGAAACAATACAGTGCAAAGAAATGAAAAGGTAAAAGGGAGAGGTGAGGTGTTCCAGGAGAAAAATGAACCCATAAAATGGTGTCAGAGAGCACTGAGACAAAGAACGAGGCAGCTATAGCAGTACTTGGGATTAAAGAACACTTAATAAAGGAGAGAAAAGTAACTGCTGGCTGTGAAAAGCACTTAATGGCAAGGTCACTGCCACCACTCCAGTACATGAAAGGTCCAGCAGCTGTAATTTGGCTTAACTCCACAATTATGTGACAAAAATCAGAAAGCAAGCAATAGACGGTACTTCGTGGGAAAACTAATGAATTTAAATGATTTATATATTGCTGCTACATCCATCAGAAAAGACATGCTCATGTTCTATTGATTCATGGACTGAGGACAAGAAGAAACACTGGTGCACTAAAGTTGCATATTTTAATACAGTCCAGAGCACTTTCAGAGGCACCTGTGAGGCAGCCTGCCTCACCTACTGAGAAGTAGTTGTGTCTGGCTTACTAAACCTATGAAGAATGCTGGAATACCAGTAATGCCTCATAACATCTGGTTTCATTCTACAAAGCCACATCTTGGTAAATACACTACATTTCAGAGGCATCCTGACAAATGCTGAACATCCTTACGTGCTAAAGAATTAAAGCAGGAACAGATAAATTAAATACAGTGATATACACACATGCCACATAAAGCACTCACGTTAGATGTTCCTTTTAAATGCTACTGATTGGCTTCTGCAACAGAAATGAGAGAAGGCCATTTGCTATATTATTATCAACAAAATACAACTGAAGGGAAATCATCCTCATTCTGAAACACTGCCCTACAGAAAGGACTGTGCATTGCAGCTCCTCTGTATAAAATATATTGTCATATGCTATGATTATACACAAAATTCTATAATGTACAATGTAAATTATTTATATAATTTATAGCAATATAAATTGCTGTACTATGTATTATGACACTTCTGTTAAGTGTACAACAGTTCCTGTGAAGCACAGCAGAGCAGTCACTCCTTTGAGAAATTATGGCAGTCAGCTTTATGTATGCATACTATTAAGTTAGCAAGCTTAAGTTAGCTCATATTCAGAGACACTCACTCCATGCTTCTCCAAGGATCAGCCATTCATTTTACATTTGGATTTCCTGGTATAAAAGTCTGCCTGTTCACTTCTGCATTGCATTAGGGGCTTGTGTGCAGGTTTTCTTTACCTATGGAACAACTCCTTTCTTTTACAAGCACTATGGTACTAAAGGACTGGTGCCCATATCAGGGCAAAATATATATAAAGGAGAATTCTCTGGAATTATCACATGTCCTATTTCTAGTACATTTGTTTTGAAAAGTAGGGAATAAAATACACAAAATACACATGAACATCCAGAAGACAGATACAAGGTGCATCAGCACTTGAATTCCACTTCCATAGGCAGGTCTGGCCAGGAAGATGTACATGCCAAAATTTCTTAGCTCAGGAGAGCAAAAAATGCTACACCATGCAGAGAGAGGCAGGCTCAAAAGCCATGATAAACAACCAGTACAACAATTTTGTCACCTCTATTTTTGCACTAATACAGGCACTGTGACTTTACTGGTATCAAGTCAGAATATATAAAAAAAGGGGATAACTTCACTGAAAATGTTGAAATATAGGAGACTACAAACACTTCTTGAACGAAGAAGTCAAGATTCCAGTGTTTATTTATACTCATTGCATAATTTATTATTAAATATTGAAACAATTATCAATTGTTGCATGTATAAACTTGTAGTAACATTATGAGGTGACTACATCAGACCCTCTTTTCCAATGAAAGATTCCTATACCACCACTAGGAGATTTTCCTCATATGGATGAAAAGAAATTCTGTTACTTCCAGTCTCACTTTTCACTGCATGAAATAAAAACAACATGTGAACCCTCATATGATTTTTCAAGATGAGGAGATAATTCTCGCATCATTCTTTAACAACTCAGTGCAGTCCAAGATGTTTTCTGCTACATACCTACCTGGACCAGAAAGCACATGCAATGCAAAAAATGTTAACATTAACACTGAAAACAATGCCCAGATGGTTTTGGCTAGCTCCAGCTCAGGCAAAAAGAATTCCCAGACCATTATCTCCATCTTATAAGGTTTATAGACTGTATGACAAACCCAGCCTTTTCAAGAGAAATGTCTGTTTCATCTAAGTGCCCATTTTCAGACATTACATTATTCCATTTCAGATAAAATAATTTGCCATCTAAAGAAGTGTGTACAAAGGAATTTAATTCATAAGACATTCCTATTACCTGTGGAATGAGAAAAACACACTTCTGTCTTGGTAAAATGGAGTTTCTTATTTTAGCCAGAAGTTTATATTGCAGTCACACAAGAACCAAAGAACTAAATGCTCCAAGCATGAAGCTGGCTATTTTATTCCAGCTGAAATGCCACCCCTTGCCCAACAACTAAGTGCTCGCAAACTACCAGATTCCAAGAACACATTGCTGTCTGCCATTGCCAAGTTTTCTGAAGGAGAACACTGACTGCATTTTCTACTAAGCTTCATTCTATTTTCTGCCATCTTCAGTAGCAGACATAAGTGGACCTATCAGAGCAGCTATAATTAAAGTGGGTGAGAGAAGCAGCAAATCTGACTTCGATGGGCAGTCCAGAAGATACAAAAAGCTTGTTGATGAAATTAAAACAGCTGGAAGCAAACCAAGGTGCTTCCTGATTGAACTGCAAAGGATCACAATGCTATGAGAAATGCCAGCTGAAGACAGGTCCATTGTATCTCTCAGAAAGCCCAAACTCCTAAACCAAATAGACATCACTGTTTTAAGTGTCCAGTATGTGGTGTGTAAGTGTCCAGTATGCTGCTTTTATCTGGACCATTACCTAATGCATTTCAGGGCTACCCTCAGTAAAACTTTCCAGTGCAGAACAGATTGATTGACTGATTGATTTATACCTTGTATCCACTCTCTAGTGAGAATTACAGCCAGCCAGGGAGATTCTGTTAAAAGTTGTTTTCCAGAGTTTTTTTAATCACTGTTTATTTTATTGTGAAAAAATCCCTGTAATTTCAAAATGACCCAACTACTCGTTTCCCTAACATTCACCATCACCAAGTATTGCAATTAGTTGTTAGGTGCCATATTTTCAGAGATTAATATTTACTGTCATTCCAGTGCCCAAACAACAGGACAACAACCTTGGTAGAGAATGACTTAGTTAATGACAGTTCTTTTATTTGTTAATGAATTGTACAAAGTGTTCTAATTTTCTATATTAGTGCATTATTTCAAATGGCTCAGAACCTTTTTGGGCAAAAGAACTTTAACCTGATAAGGTCTCCAAATTTGCTGCGGCTTTATTTTCTGTATAGCACGTAAATCATCAATGCCTTTTTTTTGTTTGTTTTATGTCCTGCATGAATCATTAAAGCCTTTACAAAAAAAAAAAAAAAAAAAAAAAAAAGAAATCTGAAGGTAGCAAGGAAATAAATACATTTTGATGTGAAACAGACAAGTACACTTATACAAAATCCTTTCTGAGATTTTGCTTTCTGCGAACACCTTGAGAACAAGCTAATGCAATCTCTTCTGGGGAAGGTTGTCCTTAAAGGCTTATCTCTAGAAGCAAAAATTATTATGCTGCACTCACTTGCTTGCCTCATGATGCTCATGAAGGTGAAGGCTTCCAAGCTCATTTTAAGAACTCAAAAGCTGGTCATGGATTTTTGGTTTTGCACTCATTCAGATGCTTCATTCACTGTGAAATATTTACACATCCGTCAGACTTCCATGAACAAGGGCCCAAACAGCATGAAACAAGTTTTAAAAGACCCCAGCCTGACAGAAAAGAGCCTTTTTGGTGCATGAAGATTGCAGCATGTGGCTCTGGGCCATTTTCCAAGACTGGCAGGGTATGCCAACTATTCCTCTGGGCCCCAAAGGAGAGGGGTGAGGGTATAGTTAAGGCAGTACTTATTGTCGAGGCACTGAATGCTGCTGAGACCTGCTGGGAGCTGGAAATAGCTGCTCCAGGGTTTGCAAAAGGAGGTTTCAGCAGGGATGGAGAAAAGGTGAGATGCTCTGCTCTTGCCATGCCACCAACTGCAGCATTCACACTCCCAGTGCCACAACACGTGTCTCCTGCAGATGACACTCTTCATTCAAGCCAGGCTTGTTCCACCCTGTTTTCAAACCACCTCCTGGATTTTGCTGGTGGCTCCTTTGGCTTCAGGGCAGAACAAAACTGGTAGGATCTCAAACACAGCCTAAGTCAGATTTACCATAATATCTGTGCTACGTCACATAGAAACTCATGGGACAGAGCACATATTTATCTTCTCTCAAGGAAAAAAGAAGCCCAGGAAGGCTACAGTTTACTGTCTGAACTAACAACTGTACAGGGAAGCACACTAAGGTGAACTGAATGCTTAGCAAAGCAGAAGCAAACTTTCCCTATTACTGTCAATAGAAGGTAGATCCCTCTTTCTCTCTAGCCAACACCAACACATGACACTTTTGGAAACCTACATCTTAATTATTGAGCAAGCAGACTTTTTTGTCATTGTTAGCTCTAGGAAATGAAGCCTCTGTGAATGTAGGCTATTGTCTGAACAACTTCACTTAGTGTTTCTGATGTCAGACTCAGTCAGAGCTAACTTACACCCAGCCCAAACCAGAGACAGAAAAGGAGAACATGTCCTAAATCTCCAGAAGCAAACCTGTCTATCTTTTCCTAACCCAACAAAGACATGAGCCATTTAGAGGCACTTCTTTTTCAGTGATTCAGTTTCCATGGAGAAGTAAAGGTAAGGATGGAGACAACCTGCTGAAACCTGAGAAATGCTATTCATCACTGATGACAGTGACAGAAAAGTACAGACTGTTTTTAAACTATTCCCTTTGGTACTTTCTTTCTCATATTGTCTAATTCATGGTTATATGCTCAATGAGACAAAGTAAAGAAAATCATCCTTGTTTTACAAAAATAAGCTAAAAGTGAAAACCTGACTCCTGGAAGCTGCTGCTGATGTGTTCTATAAGGCAATATAGCTCATCAAGACATGCTTGCTTCAGTCTTTTGGAGATGCACTTTATTCATTTTCCATCCCAGATTTTGACAGATGAAGGTTCTGTGTGGTGTAGTTATGTATTAGGGGCAGATCTGAACCTCATTTCAGCCTGCAAAGCAGGGGTGAAATGTGGATTTGGGGAGGGGAAGTTTCAGTGCTGTCACTCAGCCAGTCACGCTCCCCATCAAAACATCTACACGTTCATTTTCAAGTCTCTTGGCAAAAATGGAGATTGTGGAATAAAGAGAGTGCTCCTTGATGAATTTAAACAAAAAAATCAGTGACTTGTCTGTTATTTGTAGAGTAAATAAATTCATTACCCTATTAGTTGATCTTTGTTTTGTTCCACAAGGGTGGGAGGAACATTAGAGACGATGACTTGCATATCCAGCTGATTGACAACAGAGACCTGGAAACAAAAGAGTGAAATTTAGTTGGCACTCCTATGCATAACATCCTCCTCCTACAAAAAGAAAGGAATAATTGCATTCCTGCCTTCACAGCCATGCCCTAATGTATGCATTTCTCATTTTCATTTCAAATAAAAGAGCTGGGAATCTTGCTTTGCTTGGCAGCCGAAACACATGAATAAGAGACAAAGATTTAACTAGAACTGTAATTGCAGGACTGCATCAGAATCACAAATTTTTTAAGGGTGATACTAGAAAACCTGTTCCTCATGGTATAGACTTCACTTACTTTGTCAAGGATCTCCTATGTGGCATATTCAAACTCACTTAAGAGCATTCTGGTATTTTTGATGATTCGACAGGAAAAATCCAACCTTGGAAACATTCAGCTTGCACCAACATAAATGCAAATACCAGTTTAATTCAATTAAATTGATGATACTTTGCTAGAAAATCACAAAGGATGGCACTCATCTATTTTAAAGTAATCAGTTTAATCATTTTAATCTCCAAGGTTTTTTTTTTTTAGCTCCTCTATATGGCATAAAGTTGTGCATAACCCAGTCACTCACACCACCACTGTAACTCTCAGCCACATGCTGCCTGGTCAGTGTGCAGAAAATTCAGCACATCTGGCACACTCTGTTTCTCATCTCCTGATCTAGTCTCCTCTGGCTATTTTTATCCCAAGAAAAGGCTGCCTTCCAGTAAAATAAGTGCATGATTTCACCTCCATTTTAAATATTTTTGCATTTTGCTATAGCTTTCTCTTCACTAGAATAACCAACCTCCACTTAGGTATGGAAAGAACTGTTATGTCCCATTCTGATAGAGAAAAGAGAATGTCTCTTAAAATTTGGCTCGTATTCATGTTTGCATGGACTCCAAACTCAGATGACCGATACAAAATTTTGGAGGTAAATTTGAAAAAGTAGGACAATGTTAAATTCAATTCAATGTTAGATTGAATTCTAAACAAAAAAACCCACAACCAATGATTATCAAGAGAGAACTCTGAGCCCTGTAAGTACTTCAGCAGATAATATACTTCATCAAGCACTGATTAACCAGCTTTGAAGTTTAATTCAACTTTAAATAAGTAAGTGCTCTTGAAATGTCATCAGATGCACTGATCAGCGTACACAGACTTCTGTGTAAGAATAACAAATTCATAATGAACTCAGAATAAATTTTAGACTAAGATCATGGAAAAGAACTCTGGAGAAATAAGCAGTTCAATACAATCAACTACATTAACCAATTCAAGCAGCAATTGTTCACCTATGTACCAAGTAATGAATAAATGCAACAGTTAAAGAAAGGAAGTAATTATTTATATTTAGGGAATCACAATTACATCTACTTGTTCATATAAAAAAATATGGATAAACACATTCATGACAAAATATAGTAAAAAAAAAAGGGTGTTGAACAAAAATAAAGAAAAAGTCAAGGTTTGCATAGTAACATCATCTTGCTTGGTACCCACATTTGGAAGGGCTTTCATGTTTCAATGATTAAGAATAGCATTAAGTTTAGGAATTAAGTCCAATTTAAACACATGGGGACAAACTGTTCCCTTCCACTCTGGGAGAGAAGGAAACACTGGGCACAGAGGTAGAAGGTATGGTAAAGCAAAGGCTCCTCCTGAGGCACCACTATCACCACTTTCTGGGAGCTTTTAGGGCATTGCCAGGGACCATCTGACTCACCATTCCTTAGAAAGCTTTTGCTACTTCCAGCCTCCTGAGGAAAACCATAGCCAGGCCCTGTGAGCAGGCACCAGCCCAAGTTACAGGTCTGGAAGTCAACATGTTCAGATGTCTCATGTCCATAAGTATCTGAAGAATATATTGCCAAGAACTAGGAAAGCTTCAGGTTAAATTAAGTAGCAGAACAAATGGGAAGCTTGCAGCAGAGGCAGGAAAGGCATACAGTTGTTAAAAACCACTAGCCCATAAGTGATATCTCTCTGACCTCATCCTTCACTCACTAGGCACTTGTTAATTTTAAAATCAGAGCCCATTTACAGTCTTGATCATTACAAGGCACCAGTGGATTCCTGGGAGGAGCTTATGCAGAGGACTGAATGAGGAAGGGGCCACTGGACTTCCCCAAACCCTAACAAATGATTAAAAATTACATCATAATGAATGCTAACTATCCACATTTACTTAGTACCTTTAAATGCTTACTTGCAGCAAATTTATTTTTAAATGTAATCTTTTATTTCTTTCTTTTTTTCTCACAAAGGCTAAAAAGGGAACTGCCATCACATGGAACCAAACTGTAAATCCACAGATGTCTAACTTGAGGCACCCTGCCTGTCCCAGGAAGTGCAAACCAGTAGTATCCTTCACCTAGATTATCATCTACAGCATGAAGATGTTCCACCAGTGGGTTTGGAAGCTTATGTGGCTCAAAGAGCTGTGCCAGGGCTCTGAGGAAGTATTCTGGCCCCTAGTTCCAGAGGATGCCTTGCTCTGCTCAGGTTCTTTACAATGCTGTTCCTTATCCCTAGACCTCCTCTCAGTTCAATCCTATCTTCTCCACCCCCATCTTATTTCTATGCGTTTGAGGAGTTAATTTCCCTTATCTATGTGCACTCCACGAGGTTGCATTGAAATGAATTAACCTCTTTCAGTCTCAGCACTGGACACCAGTGTCAGCAGGATAAATACTGTCAAGTCATGAAGCCCAAGAACAGGTTAATTTTGTTAGAAAATGATTTTCATGTATGGATCTTGCTTGGTGAAAACAGAAACCTCCATGGTAGAATGGTGTTGGTCTGTAGTTGTATTTCAAGCTACTCTAAGCTATCATGCCTTGCTCAAAAACACTGTACCAAAGTGCTCATCACTCATAAGACAACCTAGAGATACTTCTATAAGTTAATGAGACATACCTCACTTTCTAATTTTAATGTTGATACCTCCTGGCTATATTTTAATATACTATTACCACCTAAATTGCATGAGGATGACCTATCATTTTGGGAGGTCAAGCATGAGGCTCTCATACATTATATTTATTTGCTGAATTCCTGCATTACTCGATATACCAAGCATTATGGCTGTCATCTGTATGTATCATGTGTTCCCATGAACTAGACAGCACACTTTATCCCTATGACATTATGCTAATATTAATCCAATACATCAAGTTATATAGGCTTTAAAGAAAACTAGTTTTTATGGTTTCTATGACTTAAGTAAGTCAATGTCCTTTACTCAGCACAAAACCATGAGCTCATGGCTTAAATCTGGTGCCATTATCATTTCTTTCCAGACACTAGCAAGTAAAACATGGCCACCTTGGTTTTCCTCAGGAAGCCAACTCACTTCTGACTTTCAGAGACCTGTCTACTCAGGTATTTGCCTGCATTGCAACATGCATTAGCTCTAACTCTGATCTAGAAGAGATATACTCATGTTAACAGAGTACAGCCCAAGTTAGCAAGCTTACAGCTTGGCTTATTAACTGGGATTTAATGCTACACTAACCCTGCTTCACAGCTTTGACAAGGGAGCTAGCTGCACCTTATAGAACAGATGGAGATACTGGCTGTCTTGGTTTAACACAGTGGTGTTTTGGAAGCAGGGGTGGCTCCTGTGAGAAGCTGCTGGAAGCTCCCCCTTTTCGAGTCCTGGCCCCACCTCTGCCCACAGCCAAGCAGATATAGGAAGCTGGATGAACCTCTGCAGGTAACATATGCAAGAAAGGGGAAACGAAACTGCAAAAATATAAACAGAGAGACCTGTAGAGCAGAGGAAAGGAGGAGGTGAGAAAGCAATGCCAGACCAAAGACACTGGCCATGGGGTCAGTGAAGAAGAAGAAAAAGGTGTCTGAGCAGATATTTCCCCACAGCCTGTGTTGAGATGGCAGCTGTCTCCCTACAATCCATGGAAGAGCACAGTGGAGCAGTCCCTGCAGGAGCACGGTGGGGTAAATGTGGATTTGTAGCCCATGAAGTGTCACATGTGAGCAGATGTGAAGCTGCAGCCTGTGCGGGACCACGGAGAGGGGCAGATCTGGATCTGCTGCTGTGGAGGGCCCCGTGCCACAGGAGGTGACTGCTTTCCTGCTTTTCCTAAAACACAGTTTATGGCCTTCCTATGCGTTTGCCTGGAATTAAACTTCACATTGTGTCTGAATTTCCTCAAGAATTATTCCATAAAGATAATGTCCAGCTCATACTTACAAGTACGTCTGCTTTGCTGCTCAGTCCTTGTCCATAATCGTCAGTTGCAATAACCTGAAACTTGAAATAGGATCTTCTCATATTTTTGAACATCATAGCAGTTTTTATAAGTCCTGTGTAAGCTTCAATCACAAAACCTTCTTTACCATCCTTGATTGGAGGAATGATGAGTCTATATTGCATGGCACTGTAATTCCCAGTGTCTTTATCATCAGCCTGACAAGAAAAAGAAAACAAGCAGAGGCAAATAAAGTAAATATTCATGCAAAGAATCATTAACCTTGTCCTTTAACTAAAGGTGAATATTCGTCCAGCAAATTTCTTCCTCTCCAATGTTTAAAACATTAGATCCTGGACAGCAGATATTGCTGTTATTTTAAACAGTTCATTTAACTCTGCTGCACACAGTTTTGCTTTTCCAGCAATTTCTTCCTCATGTGTTGGCACTGAACTGCCCAAAATATAAATAAAAAAAGAAGAAAAATATAAATAGATTTTTCAAGTCTGTGAGTAATTTAACAGGTAAAAACAGTTTAATTCTGAGAAGCCTCCACTACCAAATTAAGCTGGGGGGAGGTTTCACCCCCATCTTGGATGGGCCAATTGTCAATGGCTATCTGCATTGAAGGGACACCTGGCCTTCTGCTGCAACTGTCTGACTTATGCTAATGACAGCTCTCCTTATGGGGAGGAAAGCTGGAAATATGAGTTTCACCTCTCTTTGGTTGAACAAGGGAGCAGTGAATCTTTTTGTCTGGAACTGTGGGAACATGGGGGGCATATAAGTAACACTAAGGCCCCCACTTTGTCTTCATCCTGCACCGACCCACCAGCCTGCATCGGGCCCTGTCCAGGATTGGAATGCCATCTTGAACAAGAAAATCTCACCAGACATTGCCAGACCTGTGGTGGTAACTTTTCCTTCCCTTTCCCTTCCTCTTGGCCTTCCGCTTCCCTTCTCTTCCATTTCCCTTTCATTTCCTTTTCCCTTGCCTTTCCTTTTCCTTCCCTTCCCTTTCCTTCTCTTTTCCTTATGTCTTTTCCTCTCTCTTGTGCCTAGCAACATATGTACCTTCACGGGGTTATGTCACTTTGCTTGGTTTAATTGTCAAATAAAACCTCATGCTTGCACTCACCCCTGGGTAGTTGGACTTTGTTCTTGTGGATCCAAAAATTTTAAATTATTTTGAACTGTAACGTTTGGCATCATCAGCAGGATAAGAACCTGTGGACCGTAAGAAGTAGGCACTGCAGGAGCAATGTTATTTCACCCCTCTTGTGCCTGACAGCCATGAATAGTCTGTTCTGGCCTCTCCAGGTCACCTATTTTGCACAAATCATGCTCCTATTCAAAAAGCAGTGCCCATATTCAGATGAGAGTGGTTTTGAGGACCCTTACAATGCTTTAATGTGCTCTGTCCAGCAAGGGGTCAACAAGATGGCAGTGAATTACCATCTGCACATTTGTCCACTCGTTAGACCCAGAATTGCCTCAGCATCTGGGAGTCTTCAGCATCTATTGGCAGCCTTTTATCAGAATACTGGCATGAATCCTTAAGCCTGTGGCTTCAGATAAGGTTGGAGAAAAAATCCCACTTGTAACTTCTAAAAGGTGTAGGTCTCTGTAAAATTCATACCGTACCATGATGTAAAAACAGCAATAATCACAATCTAGTCAGGGCTTATGGCACCTTGAAGAGTAGTTTACCATGATACACCAGTGCCAAATAAATAAGCATTATCTGTGCAAGGTCATTAGGCCTTCAGTAGATGGGCATTAATTATAATTAACTGCTTCCTCACCATCACTGAGCAAGATGCATAAGATGGAAACTTCTACTCAGTCCTATTTTGTCTTTATTTTCTGATAATTTTCAAGGCATACCAGTGAGAAGATAATAACAAGAGAGTCTATGCAGCACACTGCATTGTGCACCATCAAGAGACACTCCTGTCAGAGGAATGATCCAGGTACTGGCTGTGCTTCCCATGCTGCTCTGCCTGCTCCCAGCCCAGATGGAACAGACACCACCACAGAGTGCTTAAGCAGTAATACCTGGGCTGGTTTAGCTGGAAGTAGCAAACATCTACACAGAGCACAGGGCTGTGCTGCAGAGCTGCCCCAAAAACGAGCTCCCTCAATGGCACCACCCATCACTGAGACAGAACTGTTCAAAAATGGTCCTGCAGCCTTTGTAAATGTTCTGTTTTCTACTACATCGAAAAAGCTTTCTCTGGCTTGGCTATAAAAAGCATAAATATAAAAATATGTTAAGATGCTTTTGTTCTGCAGTTCTATGGCTTTTTCTAAGGCTTTCAAAATCAAGATTATGACCTTGGGTGATCTCACATCCTTTATTAGCATTTTTAGGCAAGATGGAGAGGGCCAAAAGCTTTTTGAAGTTTAGACCTTTTTGTCAGTCAAAATACCAGTGAGCTTTTCCAGAGCACTCTTGCTATCCAACTGGCATGCAAAACCACAACCCCAAAACATCACAGAGCCAGCAGACAGGAGCTTGACAGGTGGGTCCTCAGGCCTAGGCTTTCCTGATGATAAGTAAATTGCTGAAGGAAAAAATAATTGGGAAAGCATGCTACATGGCACAAGGAAGCAAGAAAGGGGTATTAATTAAATATCATGTTGATACACAAGTGCTAACAGTCACCACTGTGTGAGAGATAGATGTTGGTGCTCAGCACCCAGCCTGAGTCAGTCTTTACGATAAGTGCATAAATGCCTGAATTTCACAACAGGGGTTACTTTCACTCCTCCAGCAACCACAGCAACCACCCACCACCTCAAAAGGACAGGGGAGCAAATAAGATAAAAAAACCACACAGGCTGAGACAAGGACAGAGAGCTCACTGTCACAGGCAAAACAAACTCAACTCAAGAAAAACTGGTTTAATTTACTGCCATATAAAATTTACTGCCGTATAAAATATATAAACAATATACTTTGTGACCAGTTACAGTCTGTCCTAATATATGTCCATTTTTTCAGTGTAAGTAAGTAACAAAAGAATTGGGTCATGCTAGAGCACTTCACACAGCAGCTGTCCCTAAAAGCCATCCAAATATTTCACAGCTACGAATTTGGTGGAAAGAGATAAATCTGAGGAGCAGATGCCAGGAGATGCAAAGCTATAGAATTCTGATGCAGCCTGTGGCAGAAGCAAGCTGATAACCATGAGATCCAAAGGGCTAAGGAAAATTAACAGTGTAAGAGAACAGTGGTGAAGAAAAGAAAAGAAAAGAAAAGAAAAGAAAAGAAAAGAAAAGAAAAGAAAAGAAAAGAAAAGAAAAGAAAAGAAAAGAAAAGAAAAGAAAAGAAAAGAAACTGTAGAAGCTACAACAAACATACTGGTTTATACTGGTTTAAGTGTCTGTAAATCATGAAGTAAAAACCACTTTGAAAGCAATAGAATGGCATTTCTGGCTTCAGAAACGAAAATATTAAACAATCTGTACATTCCTGGTGTCAAAAATAGTCTTGTTCTAAAATCTGTTTTATATACCCACAACTGATTGGAAACAGTTGAACCTGCCATCCGCTTAGTGGTGCTAAGATAGGAAGAAGGAAAAAACCCAACAGCCCATCATTTGCCATGCCCTGTTTAGCATCCTCAGGCATGTGATTAAGGGTGACCCTGCTACAGAAACTGGAAAACATTAAGAATTAACAGTTGCATTTAACTGTGAGCATCTCGTCTAAATGGGGCTCATGCAGAGAATGATAAAAACTGTAATTGTCTGATGATTATACAATAGCTTCAGGAATTTCATTTAATGAAGATCTTAATGCTCATCCCAAACAAGCCATCAAATGTGTCAAACCAATGGTAATTTTGGTGACATTATCAGAGTATTCCTGCCATGTGACATTGCTTCTACAAGTGTCAACAGGTGAGGGGGACAAGAGTCCTCCTGTAACACTGTGCTTGGGCAGCCATGTAGTTCCACCTCACACTGTGATATTTGGAAATGTGGAAATCTGAGAACTGTCAAATCCTCACTTTTTGTGAGGGCTGCATGTAGTACAGATAATTAAGTTCACTGTAAATGCATTGTTTTTTAGGCATACATATAGAGGTACCACAACAAAGAGGAAAAGAACAGACTGTGCTAAGCATATTGCTGATCACTGCCAAGCCCACTACAAGTATACCCCAGTTCAGGGAAAATTCTGAGAAATACAGTTAGTAAGAAAGGGAATGAGATTTATTCACTGTTTCCTTCAGTGGTGTCAAAACAGTCTGAAAACATAGACCAATTCTGAGAGGCTGTCTCATGGGGGGGGGAAGAAAAAAGAAAAAAAGTTGAGTAAAAGGTGTTCCCAAACTTGTATTTTGAAAAAAAAAAAAAAAAAAAAAAAAAAAAAAAAAAGAAAACCAAATGAGAAACATTGGGTTTATAGCATTTTTCTGTTACTCCACCAGCTGTTAGTGCTCCATACAATAGGTTTATGTGTATGTGCTGCAAGGGTGTGCAGATCACACACCATAAGCCCCCACAGATTAGGAATGACCCAGCACTACGAACACTCTGGGCATCCTCACCCCTTCCAGCCCATGCAGGAGGTACTTTGCCCTGGAAGGCACGTGCAGGATTAACAGTCTTAAGCATGTCAGAAAATAACAGTAATATGCCACATTTGTAGAATATAGTAATATTTCATAATACAACATAGTAATATTGCATTTGATAAAATCACAAAGGACAGCAGTTTTCTGAACAATGCCAGAGAAATGATAGTACTTTTTTTTAAATAGTAAGATAGTTAGCAAGTCAACATATTATCTAGAGACCTATTCTTTGAAAGAAAATACCTGTGTGCTTGGAATTACTCTTAGCAGGGCAAGCAGCTTCCTGTCAGAGGCCAGATGTTACACATATGTGCCTGTTTAAGGATGTGCTGTTGTCACTCTAAACAAGCTCCTAAGTAGATTTTTATTTCTACCAAGTGTTTTCTCGTTACAGATTACTGTGATTCATAAATCATATTTTAAGTAATAAAAAGATCATAACTGACAAAACAGTTCATTTCTACAAAGAAAAACTTCTGTGTAGATGCAAAAGCAAAATTAGAGAAGGGAAAACTTTGTGTTTCACAGCAGAAAAATGTCTCAAGGTGCTGAGAGCTGAATCTCACTTTTACAAAACTTGCCATTGTGAAGATTTACATGTCAGCCCACGGAAAAAAGAAATGCCAAAAGAAATACAGAGATTATAGGCATGGATAGAAAATAACTGGAGATTAAACATGAAAAAATGCACCTGGGACAAAAAGTAATCCTGGTACTCTCTCTATATGTAATACCCTACCCAGGAATTTTAAACAGTTATTCTATGAATTGCTTTAGATCATTACAAAACATTAAGGTAGATTGCTTTCAAGGATTACCTTTAAATGAAGAGTAATTCCTTGTTCCTCTGAGTGTCATTAAGGTAAAAACCCATAGCATGATAAAATTACCTTATGAAGCCCACCAGGAAGGGACACAAAATGCAGAATTAGTCTGAAATGAAAATTTGGTCAACTGTATTGTAAGAATCAAGTTTCATTCAGAATTTAAATGCATTTCAGACTCCACTGGCTCCTATTCTCATCACACCTCTCTGCTGGATTTAGAGCCATTTCTATCAACTGCAGCACAGCCACTTCTAGAGACTTCAATTCATTTGCAGTTATTTCAGCAAGCTTCCTTTTCTGCAAACATTTTCAGTTCAAAAATTAACATTATAAACTGAGTTATTCAGAAAATCACCTCTCCCTTTCTTTACTAGAACTAGCATCTCCAGTATCTCCTCATTTAAATGCATTTAAACAAAACCAGAAATATTAATACTGTAAATGAAAATGTTTTTTAAAAGGGCCAATAGCACACCATTACAGTAAAAATTCAATTCCTGCTAGTAACTCGTGTTACTTTTGTAGAGCAGATGGAAAATACTGTGTATGTGAGGAAATCCCAACCCACAAAATTCAAAAATCGGTAGTTATGAATATTACATCTGTTTTTAATAAACATTTACAACAAGAAGCACAAAAAGCCCTTTCCTTCTGGAAACATACTCTTATATACATTGAAAATTCTGAGGAAAAAAGAGAATTGCAGAAAAAGAGAGAGAACGTAAAACCAATCCCCATGAGAAGTGTCCAACACTTGAAACCTTTTCCTGAGCTCCAGCAGAATTGTCATTGCAATAAATCTCCAGACAGCAGTCCCAGCTGTCCCACCTCTGAAGGGAGAAAGGGGACCCCAAGTCACCAGCAGCCCAGGTGTCCTGCAGCTGTCCCACCACTGTGGCTTCTCACTCCCCTTTGCTCTTCCATCTAATCCTCAGCCTACAATCAACAGATCTCATCTGGGTGTTGTGCATCTTTAAGAGGCTTTGGGGGGAAACAAGTAGGTTTAAGTAGATGCTGTGTGAAAGTGCTGTAGATTTCAGAAACAATAATCAGCCTCATACCTCATTTCAAATGAAATGGTGTTTAACACAGGTCCACATTTCCTGATGAACTATTAGCAGTATAAACATGGTCTTCAAGATGCAAGGACTAAAGCTTAAAAAGTGCAATTTTTTCCTTTGAGACATTAGTACTTACCAGCTTTCAGAGGACATTAGCTTTAAAGCAATTATATTCATATAGCGTATCATTAACCAAATTAATTCTAATTAAAAGTGACTCTTATGATTTGCCACATTCTGCTGAGCTGAAGCTTCCTTTTTAGTTACTTATAGCAATATTCCTAAAAAGTCTAGAGCAAAATAATACATTATCCTAAAAGGATTATATACTCAAATGAAAAAGCATGAGAGTGGTTGCTGCTGCCAGCATTTACAAAAAAGTGTCTAAAAGAAAACTAGAGAGGAACTTTTTACAAGGGCAGAGTGATAAGACTAGGGGAAATGCCTTTAAGTTGGAAAGGTAGAGATTTAGGTTAGACATGAGGAAGAAATTCTTCCCTGTAAGGGTGGTGAGACACTGGAACAGGTTGCCCAGAGAAGCTGTAGGTGCCCCATTTCCTAATAATGCTATCAGAACAGCGGGAGGTGTCCCTGGCCATGGGAGAGGGGGTGGAACAAGGTGATTTTTAAGGTTCTTTTCTACCCAAATCATTCTATGGTTCTGTGAAACTGGGATTGAGCAGGGCAGTTTCTGTTCAGGTGTCATCCTGGGTAACTGATGTCCTGCTGACACTCCCTTAAGCTCTGGGTAGATCTCCAGTTCTATCTTATTTTGGCATTTAATAAGTTATTCTCAGCTACCTTTACCTCTCTTTTTAAAAATTACATTGGCTCATAAGAATGACTAATTTAAAGCCATTCCCCCTAGTCCTATCACTCCCTGCCCTTGTAAAAAGTTCCCCTTCAGATTGCTTTTAGACCCCTTTCAAGTATTGGAAAATGCTCCAGGGTGTCCCAGGAGTCTTCTCTTCTCAACCGAGCAACCCGATCTGGTGGGAGGTGTCCCTGTCTACGTCTGGGAACTCGATGACTGTTGGAACTAGATGAACCTTCACGTCCCTTCCAACCCCAACCATTCTGTGATTCTATGATAAACACAGCTGTCAATCCTATTTTGCAGCATAAACACCTCTTGGTTAACACCAACAAGGTTCTGACATATCAGACTATTTTTAAACTATTACAAAGCTAGATATATGGGTTTTTTTAAATTTAAAATGTTGTCTCTCACTTAATGTAACCCACATACTTTCTAAAATAAAGACACAGTGAATTTTAAGTCAGATTATAAAATAATTTTTGAACCACCTTACCATGAGTATACACTTAGCATTTAGTACTTCCTGGCTAACATCTCCCAGCTCTTCTTTTCTATATCCTATTTGATAAAAAGGAAGAACTATATTAGTTTAAACTACTGCTAAATGGTAACCGCTGGCAAGGGGCTGCCACTGTGATTATTATGCTTAACTAATTTAATTACAACAATGGCAAATAAAAGCAGGCAGACCATGTAAATCACATCTAACTGCAGGAGACATCTACTATCAGTATCTAAATACCAGCCACTGAGATTACTGCAATTATCCACCCATCCAGTGATATGAATGTAATCAAACCAAGCGCCAAATGGTGGCTGTCCCTTAATGCTTCCAACACTTGGGCAAGTAGGTCACCTCAAAAAAGGAGAACTCTGCCATAATTCATCACTTTCACATAAGGTAGTAAATGTAGGTGCTCATAATGTGCACTACCTTTCCTTCGTGACTTAAATATCCCTTTCCACGATGTATACTACCTTTATGGTACATAAGAGCTACAGAAAGGAAGAGTGATGAGAAATACATCACTGTTATATGAGTTGCATTTTTATGATATAAAAGCTGCTTCCTTCTTATTGTCTCTTTACTGAACTGGGTTGCCCTCATTTCTCTTCTAGCCCTGCTGCTTTACAGACTTCAGTTTATCATCTCCTCAGTATAATTTCTCTCACCTCACTTCCAGAACAGACCTTTGGCAACCACCTCTCAGTATTGAGAGCACAGCAAATGCCTGGTACAAAGCAATGTTATGACTTAATTGGCTCTATCCAAAGATGCAGGAACCAAGACAGGTCACTAGGAGCATGGATACTCATGGGTAGGGATATAAAACTAATGACTTTGGAGAATGAGGAGGAGGAGGAGCTGCTATTAAACATACATACACACACACAATGACTGACAAAGAAAAGGTGGATTGGGAATCTGCAAACAACTGACTTGTCTATCCAAATAACTCACAGCTAATGTAAGTCTTTGATTTTCAGCTTTTCAAGCAAAATCTGTCACATACAGATAAAAACAAAGAGAAAACCCAAAGAAGCCAGGAGTTAATCAACAGAGTCCCTGCTGTACCTAATTTCATTTAACATAAGAAAAACACTGGCTCAACTCAGAGTCAATTCTTTTTTTGGCAAGAACAACCTCATACTTTAAAATAAACACTTTCTCCTTCCCTTAGGGGTAATGGAATGTACTTAAGAAACCAATTCACAAGTTAGTGTCACATCTACATATTTAGTACCTATTTATTGCTGGTATCTCCTGGAAATAAATGGGAAAAAATGGAAATTTTGGGTCCTAGTGTGCATGTCCTGCAACAGCGACTGTATGGGACTGCTGAATAATATGACCCTACCCATAGAAATGTTGGTGCACTGCAAGTCCCAATAACAATGATTTCAGCCACCTATAACATGCAGCTTTACATCTGTTATTTTGTAAAAAAATTTCTGCTAGTCAATATCATGTTCAGGGACCATCAAAGATGTTGTAAGTGACAGGAAGCATGAGAACATGCCGAGAATATAGGTTTCTTGAGAATACACTGAGAGTATCAGTTTCTTTTCAAAGTTACTCACAAAAAATGTTAGCAACTATTACTGAATGCAGAACTTGAAAGCAAACACATTTTAAATTGCTATTAAGGAGGTTCTCTTAATCAGAATAAAAATGGAAAAATAATGAAATAAATTCTATTTATTAGAAGAATTTGAATAATTTCTATGGCACAAGCTATGCCTGCACTTCATTAATGTTTTTGAAAATTCCAACTTTGAAAACTACTCATTTGCTTCTATTCCACTGAACTCTTCAAGAAAAGACACCAATTTGATTACTTCTTAAGACTCATTAGAATGGGTATCATATTTAACTAACAAAGTAACTACTATTTTTTTCCCTAAAGGACAGAAAATCAGCTAACTCGCATCAATTGCTGGAAATGCCTGGTGATAAAACAATAAATTGCAGCCTGATTTTCTGTGACAGGCACTTCTAAAGAACTTCTAATTTTATTTTAACTAAACACAGAGTTATGTTTGATGCCATCCACAAGTAACAATTCCTGTCTTACACCTTGTTCTATTTTGCCCGTCAGCAAAGCCAGGGAGAATTCTGTCTCATGTTTTGGTTGGATCTCTAAGGTCAACCTAAGCCATTCTGTGATTCCAACAGGAATGGGTTAGAAACACACAGTTTTAATTTCTCTTGTGTCATGGTTTTCTGTCCTTTGGTCACTTCTCTCGAGTCAAGTGTTTCTGAAGGGGAAAAGCAAGTTCTCTTCCTCACCCCCAAATATCCCTTACCTGACATGCATGAATACCTGTGCCTAAGAAATCAGGAATGCCTCGTGAAATTCAAACAGGACTATACAGCCTGTTTAAAGCTTGTTCTATGATCCACTCAGAATGTAATTTTATGTTTGTGTCCTTTACTTTGACATAACACTCGCTTATATAAGTAACTGTACTATTCACTATTCTTTACCTACTCCAGTATCTTCAGCACTTCTGAACTTCATTGATTTGACACAATTCTCTGTTTCCTATTTTTGGATATGGCAGGGCTTCAGCTTAAGGTTGACAGGCAGAAGGAGTAACTACCAAAACTGCTGGAAAAATAGGCATTAAAAAAAATATTAACCCTGCCTTCAAAACTCTTCTCTGTTATGGTCCGGGATTACCTTAACAGCAACACTACCACCATTTCTTTAATCTGTGCATGTAGAATTTCCTTTTAATTGAATCAAGCATATGTCTGGTTATATTTCAGTATCTATTTCTGACAGAAATAGACAGAAAATTTAGAAATACTTGAAACTTCAATACAAAAGACAGAGAAAAAAATTTATAAAAGGAAATTTTGCAACTGATTTTCTGAACACATTATTTCCAACACACAATGTTGCCTTATTACTCAGCAACATTTTTATTTGCATGTAAGTAAAACTTTAATTTAAAACATAGGCATTGCAAATACTATATGACTTTGTTTGGCTTCATGTAAAAAGTCTGTTGAACAGAGTCTTTACAGCTGATAAACTAGAAGTAAATAAACATGGCTGTTCAACAAGCATTCTGGGCTAATCGCTCTTTCCATTACCAATGCAGATCTATATGTAAGGGAGACCTTAGAGCTGCCTTCCAGCATCTGAAGGGTCCTAAAATAAAGCCTGGGAGGGACTTTTTACAACGGTGTGTAGTAGCAGGATGAGAAATGGCCTTTAACTGGAAGGAGAGAGATTTAGGTTAGACATTAGGAAGAAATTCTCTCCTGTAAGGGTGGTGAGACACTGTCCCAGGTTGCCCAGAGAAGCTGTGTCTGCCCCATTCCTGGAAGTGTTCAGAGCCAGGTGGATGGGGCTTGAAGCAAACTGGTTGTAGTGGGAGGGGGGCTGGGACTAGATGGTCTTTAAGGTTCCTTCCAACCAAACCTCTCTGTGATTATATGAATCTCCTCGCATCATAAGTTTTTCCTATACCCTCCTTTCCATTCAGGATTGCTACTTCATTTAACCACTCACTGTTTTCCTAGTGATGCTATCAGAACACTTCTACTGACTTTGATCAGCTAACTGAGCTTACCTGATCCAGTTCCCCAAAATTCCCTGTAGGCTGGGCACAGGTCTTTCTATCAGACAGAGTTTCATGCTGCTGCTGAACCATCCATTGCTCTGCCAGGAACACGCCTGGGGCAACATGGTATTAAGGCTCCCTTAAGGTTTTTGCAGTTGGGAGACCATTAAGCACAAGCTCAGCCCTAGAACCAGCCCAGGGCAGCATGTCATATGAAATTCCTGACCACTCCCATCCTCTAAGTCTATCCCTACCTGCCATGGCCTCAAACACCATCTGCCTGCAGAGGAACCTGGAAAGAACTGTCACAGCACAGATTTACACAGTACAATGTTCCCTTTCCATGTTATCTTCCTAGCTGTTTACTTGGACTGGGGTGTGCCTATAATAAACACTGTATGAAAAACAAAACAAAACACAAAAAGCCCACTCTGGGCTAGTGCACAAAGTAAACAAGTGTCATCTGCAGAGGTTTCTATCTTACAGTCTGTGCTTAACATTTTCCCACTTTCCTGCCCTGTCTGGGCTTACTTTGGGAAGGCATGCCATGAATCAAAAATTGATGGACAATTTTTTAAGCTCTGATATTCTTTATTTCATTCCTGGTGCTCTAAACACATCATGGAGTCTAAGCAAAATTCTTAGCAGGTCACATTTCTGTGTCCTTTCATGCATAAGGTAGAATCAGCAACTGCAAAGCTATTCCACTAGCACTGAAATTGCAAAAAGGTGCAGGAGGTGCCTGCTGAGGTCACAAAATAAAGGCACGGGAAACAAACTGACTTGGGAAGTCCTGGCAACTCAAGCTATCTCTAGCACACAAGATTGCATCACAAAGCACGCTAGTGACAGCAAACAGTTTTTATTACAAGCTATTTTTCTGTCTGAAGTTAATTACATTCTACATATTATATTTTCTTGAATTCTCTCCTTTAAAAAAAACCAAACACTTACAAATCTTATTCTAGTCTTACTCAGCAATTGCATCACAGTGAACAGACTTGAAACTACTTTGCTACTTGAAACAGAAACTGTTCTTTCATTTTTAAAGCATAAACATCCTGCTGCCAAAGAAGCAGTCAGAAGAATTTAAGGTTAAAAACTACTGTGGAGCATAAGAAAATCCTTTAAATATTAGCACATCCAAAATGATAGCTACATATATTCAAGTGAAAAATGAGTACATAAATTCAAAAGAAATAAACCCAGCAAAACTCTTCTAAGCTGAAAATCAACCTTGTGCCAGTAACTGCTGGAGTGCCGGGCCGATGCATGTCAATCATACACATACAAATGGAACCCATCACACACATATTCATACTCAGCCACTGATTTCATAAGAAGAATTACCCATTCTGTGCTCACTAGAATTGATTATAAAAAGAAATAAAACTGAAATTACTGCTAATACCTGAGGTGCTCAGGCAGTTTTGAAGAAATGCATTTTGTAATCTCCTGTGAAATCAAACCAGTGAGTAAATGTTTTCCCACTGCAAGGGAATGGTATTTAAAATAAAATTCAGTCTTACCTTAACTTTAAGCACAGAAGAAAACATTCTGGCATCTTCAGATACTCCTCCTATGTACATTTTTTTGGTGAAGACAGGTGCATGGTCATTTTCATCCTTCACTTCAATAAACACCCTGGCTGTATTACCTGAAAGGAGGAATGAAAAGTATACACAGAATATTTGGCAATAAATGTTTAACACTTGATGGAGTTCATGTATTTATAGTCCAAACAGACCATGTAAAATAAGAGCATAGATGAACTCTGTAAAAATAATTACATTAGAAATAAGAGCACATTTGGTGTAAGAAGTATGAACTTGAAGGAAGATTTTATTTTTTTTTTACTCTTCCTTTATTGTTTCTGCATTTGCCATTTTTTCTGAATTAATTTGGAGCTGAAATCTGTACTTTTATAGAAAACTATTCCCATTAGCTGTACACTTGCACTTTGCTTTTAGGGCTATGTGAATTTCCCTGCAAGTCAAAAGCTGCCATGGATATTTGGGGAGAATATAAGGAAAGACCTGTAACTACTTTTTCAAATTAGCAAAAAAGCACAAGAATATTGCCCTTCATTAACAAAGATTATGGTCACATCAAATTCTCACAAGTGTTATAAAGAGATAATGACCAGATGTATACTAGTAGTGATATTGTAAAGAGCAGCTTGCTTTTTCCACTTCATTCCTTTATGGATTTTAATTATTACTAACTCCCATGTGGGTCTAGGTAGGTAGCACTTAATGGGTGATTCTGCCACCCTGTCTGTGAACTCACAAATGTTCATACAATAGCAGAAACCTCCTCTGAATAATGCTTTACATTGCTGGGCAATGAAGATTTTTCTATACCTTCCTGAGCTATAAAGCATAAATATTTGACAGGTTTGTCTGTACTTTCATACAGCCTCATCACCCAATTAATTTACTGTGTTTATTGAGTGCAGGCCTGTGTCTGTCTTCATCACAATCCTGGCCTGGCCCATGGGAACTCAAGAAGTATTACTTTGCCCCTAGATGTTCAACACATCTTCAAGCAAAATACAGATGATATTTTGTGTTCTGTTAAATAGTTCTGATCCACCCCACTGTACAATAAATATTTCTCTCCTGAAAGGAAAAAATATCTGGTAAAAATTATGGGTTTAGAGCAAAAATGACTTAACTTTATGGCAATCTATACCAACATCTTTATGTCTCTTTCAGAACTGTATAATCCAGGAGGATGGCTGGAATTATGATACCTGGCTCATTAAAACAACATTTTCTAGTGATAAATTGTCTCATTTTATAGTTAGTTTTCCCAGCTTGTTTCAGTGCCAGGGTAAATCAAATGCTGCACAGGTGCCATCCTGATCTGAGCTAACTTCAGAACGCAGGCTCATTTAGAGAGTTTGGTAACCGTATCTGTAGGGGACATGGGAATTACAACAGACTATTTCTTAGATTGCCAAAGGTAATCTGTTGATGGTTCAACTGATGGAAACAGGTGGAGACTTCAGAGATGTAACTGAACTCTGAGAAAAAAAAAAACCAAAACATTTAAAATGCCATCTAGCGCATTAGTGTGGAGAGGAAAAAAAAATCAAAGGGGAAAGGAAAGAAAAAAAAAAGGAAATTACATAATCAACATGAATAATCGTTCACCATCCACCCTGATTTCTGCAGATACATTAAACAACTTATAGGTGCTGTTACTTCATTGGAAAATGACTTCATGACAAGCTCTCTTTTTATGGAGATGAAAAAAAGCCATAATCCAACCTGAATGTGTATAATGTGGACATAATGGTCTGTTTCTAATCGCCTCTAGTTTCCTTACGCTCATTTTAAAATAATGCTTCCTACCTTGATTACATTATTTATGACAGTGAAGAAAATTTTCTTTCAAAGAAGTATTGTGAGGTCCTATGAATTGTCAAATCTATTTCATTTAACCAGATCATTAGTATTTCTCATCAAAATACTAGAGTTACAGTTAGAAACTGCAGCCCTGGTAAGAAAAATGGGATTCCCTATGAGGCTTTTTCACTGTAGTTCCACCCTTTTGGGAAGGTGGCAATGGAACCAGGACTTCAGGCAATGTGTGTAAGTGACCTTGTTCTGCTGAGCTAATAAACAGATCTCTCAATGGCTGGCACCAGTTTACTGCTGTAGGGAAGATGCTAATTGCATCACATTCAGTGCTGGGAGGACTCGGCATCTGCTGGCCTGCACTGCCTCTCTCTAACATAAATTAAACATTGTTGCATAAGGCTCTCTATCTTCATCATTTTGAAGCTAGTTTGGGTGAGGTGGATTAGCCTTGTGCAAAGTTTGCTTTGCAGTTCGCTCAAAAAACCCATTTGTTTAATTTCCTTGTAGCTCTCCAAGCTGCCAAAATGCTGATTTCTTTCGCGATGGCTGAACGCTTTGAAAATGAGAAATGAAAGTTACTGCATTAAGAATAAAAGCAAATTGAATATCATGCATATAAATTAGCATCATTAATGTTAAGTTAAACGTATATCTTCATTTTATCTTACTGCCTGATCTTTATACACAGTTTATATTTCATTCTGGCAGCCAGAGGGGAACGCAGCATCTGTGAGCTCCTCACCACCGTGCACTTTTCATCTGATTCCAGCCTCCAGCTGGTGATAGTGTTTAGCCTCCAGCCTGTCAGAGGTTGCCTTCTTCTCACATCAGATAAACCCAGAAGCACACATTTAAAAATGCCTCATCGGAAACTGTGCCATGTGTGTGAAGTTCATGTCAGAGCTTTGGCTGCTCTGCTTGATTCCATCAGGGATCCCCAGAGTGCCAGGAACACAGGGTACAGTGCTACCACCCTTGCTCCTCCAGTACTCTGCCTGTACTGACAGTGCCACCCAACCCAAGCAAGCTCTTACAGCACCTGGTTACAGAGTCAGACTCTTTTTTCCTGCATATTTCAAATATTTAGTGTTTATTCTACATAGCGCTTGTCTGTGGCTCCTAGCCCTCTTTCCTGGTACCTGAAGGGAGGCAATAGCACATATAATGTGTCCTGTTAGTTACTGGTGCTCTGGCAGGTTGGGAGGGCAGTGAAAGTTGGACACCAATATTTACACTCACCTTTCAGAGAGGGCATGTTGTAACCAGATGTGTGTAAAAACTCACCCCCATTACGTTCTTTTTCATGAATTTCAGGAGATGAAATCACAATTTATCCCTCGGTAGTACTTCTTGGGAGACCTCATGCAGACAAAGTACAATTATTACTCTGACTGAGCTAGCTGAATAACTGGTCAGGTGAAAGAAAAAGGTGGCCAAAAAGAGAAGGGAAGAAAACTGGCTGCTACAATTACCTCCCTTCAGCTTAAATGGGAGTGCTTCCCTGCACACAAAGTGTGCAAATAATACTGTATAAGCAAACAGATTCTTCAGCTTTACTGCACATTTTACAGCGAAGACACATTTATTGTCTGGATTTTTCACACCAATTAGTTCAGCAGCCATGAAGGTCTGGTCAGCCCCTCGGACATTACATTGCAAAGGAAGTTCCTGCACCTCAGTATCCCACAGTCTCCTGTGTCCCATTTGCCTCCTCTCTACTAGACCCCTGAGATGAGCTGCAGTGTACAAAGAACACAGAACTGCAGCTGCCTGTAGGCTATTGAGAGCCAACCATATTGCATGCACTGCTCCGGATAAATAGTTGCTCCCAAGACTAGAAATAGAGGCATTTGGATCTTTCAGCTTCTGTGATTTGCTTAAGGAGAGTGAACATAGAATGAAAGCTACTCTAAAGGAAAATTGGGGATCCCCTGAAGTAAGAAAAATAGGAGATCATAAACAACATAGAAAATAGCAACAAAACCTCCAGGAAGTTTGTCAGAACTAGTATCTATTTCCCGGAGTTTTTATCAAACAAGCTTGTTGAAAACCTTTCCCCAATATCACTGCTTATAGAAGCAGTGCTAGGAACATGCCTGATTCACGTGGGCCTGCAGTTCTTCACCAGCCTGCAAAATTTTTTTTTGCTTTATTACAGCCTTAAGTATCTGTTGACTTTGTGCTTTGGCAGGTGATATAAACAGAACTGCAGCTACACTCAATCTTGTCGCATTGAATTTGGCAGAACCAAATAGAAAGTAGCTCTGAATATGTTTTAATGGCATTTTGGTCTAAATCAACATGTGCTCATAAACCTGAAGAAGCTCATATGCCTCAGCTGATCAAGAACAGGGCAAATCAGAGCTTTGACGAGATGCAAACAGCAGAGTATTTGGAACAGCACAGATTGAAAGTCTGATTTACGTTAACATAAAGTATCTTTTTCTACCAAATAATTAATTGAAAGGGAACTCATATTTTATGCAGTCTCTCTGAAACCCATTGCTTTGTTGCCCAAAGATGTTTGAAGTTTGTCCCAGTAGCTTTCACGAAAACTGCCCCAGAGCTGTGTGGCAACAGAGGCAAGTTTAGAGCTTTTCAGGCTCTGTAGCATGTTCTGTCCATCTGTCACATCTCCCAGATTCAGGGACTAGCATGCCAGCCAGCTTATAAAACACCATCAGTGCCAAAGTTGCAACATGTTTGAAAGTAAAAATGTAAGGCTACTTGAAAAGTCAATAATCCAGGAACACAGAATTATTTTTCATATTCAACTTAATAAAAGCATAGCTCCAACTTCCACCAGTTGCTGATTCTTCAAGACAGAATTACAACATTTTAAATTCATTACCATCAGAAAACCTAACTTTTCTCCCTCTCAAAAGAAATAAAAATGCACTGCTATTTCATATTACAAAGTTTCAGTTAAAGTAAGTCAAATATTTAAGGAGTTCAATTCTGCTGAAAGCAAGAGTGTTATTTTGCATGATTTAGCATCACATTTTAAAAAACACAGTTAATCACCAATTTTGTTCTCATACCCCAAAGGACATCTCAATTTACTTCCCTCATTTATTTAGTCAATGATTACTGTGCTATCAATTGGCACTATCACTGAATTACAAGCTTAGTTACACTTAATGCAGTATCATCCACTTTTCCACTGAAGGTAACTAGCTTCTAAGTTTTGTACAATTCAAGTGTTTTGTGGCAAAGCAGTTCATCAGTGCTGTGTTATCTAGCTCCAGAAAGGCTTATTACAGCTCCAGAGTAGCTCATCAACTCACTGTCAACAAAGTCCAGGATGGTAACCTGTTTCAGTGGTATCTAATTCTGGAACTGGCGGCAATGTCAAGAGCCATGTATTGATTCAGTGTCACATAATTCCAGAGCAGCACAATCAAAGGCAACTATCTGCATAATGGTTCACCATTTCAATATCAATAAAGTCTACATTGGTGGTGCATTACCTCTGACTCATATCCTTCCACTGTAGTTCATCAATTTAGTGTCCTGAAACGCTGAAGTAGTATTCAACCTGACTGAAACTCACCAAGAAAAAAAAGGTGCCAAGAAAATAGAAAGATAAACATAAAAAAAAAGTAGAAATCAAGCCTAGGTGTCAAGGGATCTCCATTACAAAGACATGATTTCGTTATCCTGATATTTTTGCTAAGTATTTTTAAAATACACAACTACCAAATTCTTTAGCTATCCATCCAGCACAGTGCATGTTCAACACTGAATACATGTTGCATACTCCTGGATACACATACAGCATGGGCCTATCTTCCTTTAAATTGGACCAAATTCAAACTCCAGTCATTATCAAGTATCCCCGAATAAAATAACTCAGCCATCACCTTTTGGAACTGCTGCCCAGCTGGAAGAACTGCTCTGGGGCAGACTGTGAGTCAGAAGACAGTGGCCACTGATCAAGGAGGGCAGCCAACAGACCTCTGCTGTAACCTGCTGAATCCCTCATCTTTTCATCCTTGTCAGAGAAAGATTTGAAAAAAGCTGTACACTGCACAGAAGCCTCATGTCCTCACCCCATATGGCATGGCCACACTTTGTAGCATATAACCTTAGTGACACCTCTCCAAGACACAAAGAGATGCAGTCAACTGATATTAGCTCTTGCTTCCTCTCCATCTCCCTCTTCAGATACACCAGTGATGGTGGCTGTAGCAACACACAGAATCATACATTTCTGTTAATACAATTCAGCTTCTAACCAGTGAATAATTCTTATGTGTTATACCACACACATGCTCATTTCTTTCTTAAGGAAGAAGAAACAACTAACATGTTCAATTTCCAAAAATCTGCTGTTTAAATTGGTAGTAGTACTGAAAAGCCTGATGAATGTGTTTTAACTGCCTCCCATGCTCCAAAAAACAATGTCTCATCACCCCCTTTTATGGTATGCTCTCAAACACTTAAGCCCATTAAATCTGATATCTTTAATAACTTGAAAATCC
The DNA here is from genome assembly GCA_038090715.1 of Florisuga fusca. Lineage (NCBI taxonomy): Eukaryota > Metazoa > Chordata > Aves > Apodiformes > Trochilidae > Florisuga > Florisuga fusca. Next base: position 12,886,024 of record JAAWXA010000010.1, read on the forward strand.
ATAAGCAGTTTTTTATGAAGTATCAATTTTATCATCACAAGCAGGTTCTACAGCAATACTTCTACGTATATATATATATAATAATTTATATATACAGAAGAAACAGACTTGCACTTTGTTTAAATTACCATCCCAGAAAAATCTGATTTTGGTTTTCTAATCTATACACAATACCCTTAAGCAAATGCACTGAGAGGTGAGCTTCCTGATATTCACAGCTATTACTGTATCCATCAGAATAATAATTAGAAGAGTAATTATAGAAAGAGGACAGCAGAATCAGACTGGACAGTTAAGGGTGTTTGAGGGCCCGTTGCAGCCCTCAGACTATTAGCCCTGTGGATCACAACCTGCGGTGTGGGAAAGGTTCCTGGAACACCTTTGTCACCTTTGGCAGTGATGGGGTGGCACTTTGGGCTCTCTGCCTGCCAACATGCCAGCCATGGAGCCCAGAGTGAGAAGCAACAACAAAAAGCTGGCACAGCTCCCCTCTCCCTCCAGGAAGAGAGAACAAGGGATCACACTATGTTCCAAGTCCCAATTTTCCCAGTGTTCTGTGCCTCGACATAGGCACAATGAATTATCTCTTGAAGCAGGTGGAAAAGTGACAGTCTAACATTAGTGGAGTAACCAGTGGAAAAACAAAACAGTCTGTGGCAGCACAATCCCTGCAGCACTGTACTTCCAGTACTGCTTTAAAAGAAGCACTAGAACTGAACTTGCTCATTATATTACTGGGAGCCATATGAAAATTGTTAGGTTTTTTCTATGTGCACATTCAGTAAGCACCCAAATCTCACTGACATTTAGGAGCAGTGTGGTTTCCAGCATCATATGGTATCTCCCCCCCACACACCTCCCTTGATTGACAAGTAAATGAATATTGATTATCTGCATAAAACTGAAGTCTGAAGCAAACAGAAACTCCATTTGTATTTCTTAGTTTCAAAATACCAATGTAATGTCCTTTTTTAAAGGAATTTTACCCACACATCAATAAACTGCAGGCACCAAAAGCCTGGCCTCCTGGGCATTCCTCAGGTCACTCAAGGGCAAACACAATGAGCTGGTACAGCAGCTTCTCTTGGACAGACATTTATACATCAAAGAGGCTGAAAGACATGGACCAGTTGGGGCCTGATGTCTAGAGGAAACCAGAAAGATGCTCAGAGTGATGGAGCTCCTCTGCTATGGAGAAAGCCTGAGAGAGTTGTGGTTGTCTAGCCTGGAGAAGAGGAGGCTCCAGGGAGACTTTACAGCACCTTCCAGTACCTGAAGGGGCTACAAGAAAGCTGGGGAGGGACTTTTTCAAAGGGCATGGAGTGAAAAGACAAGAGAGAAAACAGTTTCAAACTGCAAGAAGGGAGATAATAGAGCAGGAAAAGCAGACCCACAGAGACCAAAAACAACAACAACAACAAAACACCAAGACAACAAAATCAGTCTGTGCTTTTTCACCAGGGCCCACAGGAAGTTGTATATGATGGGATAGGACACTAAGAGAACCAGCTGTTTAAAAGCCAGACTTCCCAGACCTTGTCCTTAGAGGAAGGATAATAAAAATCATCAAAAGACCTCTTAAATAACTCTTATTAGAAGAAGAACCCAATTAAATGGAAAATTAAAACTGTTGCAAAGCCAAAGCAAACCAATTTGTAAAAAACTCCTTCCTGTCCAGAGATGCTGAAAAGGACCTTCTTATCTTCATCACAGCTCGTCTTGTTTTCTCTCAGTAAGGGTTGCAACCATCAGGGGTAGTAGAGGACTCTTCCTTCCTGTAGCCCTTGCTATGTATTTGTTCCCCTCTCCTCTCAGCAGTGTCCTAACATTTGCTGAGATGTCACCAGCCCAGTAGGAAGGAAGCCTGGATTCAGGTTGTACCACACGTTTACTAACCGTTTACTAACACGTTTACCACAAGTAACTAACATTCCATGACAAAACCTGAAAATGTTAGAATGGTGCCATCAGCTCTCTGTTTCTATATAAACATGGCTTTTGCCTGTATCAGTGAGACCTACAACTGTGCAACATTGACAGGATTTGTCTTGGCTCAAGACCCATCAGCTCCTCTGTATGGAAGAGGACACCATCCTCAAACACCATCACCCACAAATGCACCCTCTGCTGCACAAACACCATCATCATTGTTATACATCTGATGACAAATCAAGGTCAGAGCCCAAGGACAGTTATCAGCATCCTCAAAAATTAACAATATGTATTAATATTAAAAAATAAGTTTTAAAATAAGTATTTTTAAACTTACTTTTGGAAGGGACACGCAGATTGGATTGTACCACATGTAAGGAGTCTGCTTGAACCCGAAGCTCGTAACTTTTCACACTTTCATAATCCAGAGACTTTTTTACTGAGATCACACCTGTTCTGTTATTAATAGCAAACACATCTGAAATCCAGCAAAAACAGAAGTAACTTTCTAAGATGCATAAACACTAGTTTTAATGTCTAAGTGCTTCTAATTTGATAAGGACACTATTCTCCGAAACTGGCATCAGACAGTCCTTCCCATCCCTCCCTCAGGCTTTTAAAAGCCCCCTCTTATGAAGATGTCTTCAAAGCAGCACAGCAGCTAAATCTGACCTGGTGTGGGAACAACCAGCTTGTTGGCAATAACAAATGCACTGGCAAAAGCAGACAAGACAAAATGCCACAAAAAGCAGGATGGGACAGGGAATTCTTCCTGTCAAAAAACTTACTGTAATTTTGCTATTTCAAGGTGGATCACAAAGAATACCCAAGAAGGATGCAAATACAGCAGTCAGGTTTTGTTGAAATATCAAACTCTAAACTAATACTGGTGGTTACAGCATGGCCAAGCCTATAATGCCTTAAAACAGACTGCTGTGCAAGAAGTACAATTCTATCAAAGCTGTTTATCTTCTTATTTCAGTATGTCATGGGGAGGGGAACATTACCACCACAGATGAGAAAAAGTCTGAGATACTTAATGCCTTCCTTGCCACCCTCTTTATTAGTCAGACCAGCTACCTCCAGGGTATTCAGCTCCCTGAGCTGCAAGATAAGGATGTAGAGTAGAATAACCTCCCCCTAATTCAGGAGGAAGCAGTTAATGACCTACTACAGCATCTGGACCCTCCCAAGTTTATGGGGCTGGATGAGATCCAACCAAAAGTAGAGGGAGCTAGTAGAGGATTTTGCCAAGCCTCTCTCTATTTACCAACAGTCTAGGTTAATAGGGGAGGTCCAAGATGACTGGAGGCTTGCCAGCTTGGTGCCCATTTACAAGAAGGGCTGCAAGAAGGATACAGGGAACTATAGGCCTATCAGCCTGACCTTGGTACCTGGAAAAATTATTGCAAATGCCTCCAATGGCAAGTGCAGAACAGCCAGAGGATCAGGCCCCAGGCTGGGTTAAGGAAAAGAATGTCCTTCTTAATGAGCCTGATCTCCTTCTATGACCAGGTGAGCTGCCTAGTGGACAATGGAAAGGCTGTGGAAGTCGTGTACCTGGAATTTAGCAAAGCCTTTGACACCACCTCCTACAGCATCCTCCTGGAGAAGCTGGTGGCTCATGGCATAGGCAGGTGTACTCTTCACTGCATTACAAACTGGCTGCATGGCCATGCCCGAAGAGTTGTAGTCAATGGAGTAAAATCCAGTTGGTGACTGGTCACCAGTTGTGTTCCCCAGGGCTCAGTTTTAGGGCTGGTCTTGTTCAATATCTTTATCAATGATCTAGATGAGGGAACTGAGTGGGTCCTCAGCAAGTTTGCAGACAACCCCAGTTGGGTGTGCGTGTTGATCTGCCTGAGGGTAGAAAGACTCTGCAGAGGGGTTTGGACAGGTTGAACTGATGGGATGCAGCCAACTGGATGAGTTTTAACAAGGCCAAGTGCCAGATCCTGCATTTTGATGCAGGCAACGTTATAGGCTTGGGGAAGAGCAGCTGGAAAGCTGACTGGTGAAAAAGGACCTGGGGATGCTGGTCGACACCTGTCTGAATATGAGCCAGCAGTGTGCCCAGGTGGCCAAGAAGGCCGACAGCATCCTGGCTTGTATTAGAAGCAGTGTGGCCAACAGGAGAAGGGAAGTGATTGTGCCCTTGTACTCAGCACTGAGGCAGCACCTCAAGTGCTGTGTTCAGTTCTGTGTTCCTCACTACATGAAAGACACTGAGCTGCTGGAGTGAGTTCAGAGAGGGGCAAGCAAGATGGTGAAGGGTCTGGAGAACAACTCCTATGAGGAGAGTCTGAGGGAATAGGGATTGTTTATTTTGGAGGCTGAAAGACCTTATTGCTCTCCACAGCTACCTGAGTGGAGGTAGTAGGGAGGTGGGTGTTGACCTCTTCTCTCAAGTAAATAATGACAGGACTAGAGGAAATGACCTGAAGTTGCACCAGGGGAGGTTTAGACTAGAGCTGAGGAAGAATTTCTTTACCAAGAGAGTAGTCAAGTGATGGAATAGGCTGCCTAGGGAGGTGGAGAATTCAGCATTCCTGGAGGTATTAAAAATCCATCCTGAAGTGCCTTATCTACACAAGCTCCACTGGGCACAGTGATTTTTTAATTTTTTTGTTTTAAAGCGGGGCAGTGGATGCAGTGATCTTAGAGGATTTTTCCAGCCGTGACAGTGCTGTGATTCTCTGATTTCTAATCACTGTTTCTTGAAGACTTCTGACACACACACACTAGACTCAGCATAACTAAGACTGAAATATAAGTTCTTACCCTCTTCATTTCCAGAAACAATTGAATATACAATTGTCTGGTTCAAGGCAGCTGCTGTAACAACGGCGACCACGGCTCCTTTTGGGGCATTTTCACTCACTGGAGGGGGTCTGCAGAACAAAAGTATTTGTGTTATCTCCTGATTGCCTGAACATCAGCTTACTGAAACCTATTCCTCAGGTTAGCAGTTTGAGACATCTATTAGGCTGTGAAAGCAAGTGGATTTGTTATTACCAAAAGACATGAAAAGAAAAAGGTTTCACCTTCACCTCTGAAAATGCAAAAAGCAATTGAAAAGTCTAACTGACAAGAGGTGACAATAAAAAGATAAAATGATTCTTTAAGATTAGAAACAGAAATGTAGGTGAACAACAAGTAGATAATAAGAGAAACAATACCACAGACTGATAAATGAGCAAGTAAAATTGAGAATATATAGTAACTTTTGTAATACTCACCTCCACCAAAAAAATCTCAGTAATTTATCAAAAATGTACACAGGAAAATTCATTCACAGGTAAAACTCTAGCACTTACACAGCAGCCACCTAAAAGCTACCTCTATAGGAATTTCGACTCTTCAGAAAGATAAAAATTTCTTTTGGTACTAAAAGCCAAGATGCTTTTCAGGAACTAATCTGAGTGTACATACAAAACTTCTAAGTGTTCAGTAGCTTTTTTCTAATTGACTAAGCACTGGTTCATGTAAAGAAAAAAAAAGGAAAAAGTTTACACTACTCGCACTTTGATATCTGATGTTATTCATACCCTACAAACTGAGCATCTCATATTCAGCACAGTTTTCTCATGTATATATAAATAACGAGTTTCCCCCTGAAATGCAGCAAAGAATTACTCCACTCTTTCTTTCCTGTTGTTCAAACGCTCACTCCTCAGACAATATGATGAGTAACATTTTGAGGTGTTTTCTCCTCAAGGAAATTGTAAGTACTCCTGGATGAACAGAGTCTATATGAATATATTTAAAACAGCAATCTGAACAATTTCAAGAGAAAGAAATGAGACTCTAAAAGACATATGAGGATATATTGAGATAAGCTTCTAAATAGAAGCAGACTTTAAAGAGGTTTTTTTCCATTGTGAACTGATCTTCAAAATTCTGGACAGAATCTCCACCTGCTGTCATTTCAGAGAATATTTTTGGACTACACTCTTTCTCCACGTATTTTTCAAATACTCCACACCACATTTTCCCATTCCAAGGGCACAAAGATGGTGCCCTGTTGGACCCAAACCTTTGCCATCACACACCAAGAGACCAACAATCTATCCTCAGTCTCTGTCTTGCAAACATATCGTTTGTGCCAACATCCTGGAAAAAGTACTACACAGTGACATTGAACATAGGGAACTGAAAAATTTCAGCAGGCAAATAGTTCATCACTGTTTGAAAAAAAACAAAAAAACCAAAAAACAAAAAATCCACAAAGAAACAACAACAAAAAAGAAAAATAAAACAGAGACCTTTTTAAGGTCTTTTAAATATTTATATTTCCTTGCCTTTCTGCTTTGCTGCTTTCTGCAGCAACTGCCTTTTGCCTTCAAGAAGGTTGGTCAGAAGTTTACCTGTCCTTCTTCTCCTCTTCCCAGGAGTTGCTATTCAGACTGCCCTCACCCAGACCCAAAATCCTCTGACTCCTCCCTTACTAGGCCCTAAGGGTAGTAACTTCTCTTGCTCTTCCCCATTTCTTACTCTCAGCTAAATCCAATTATGGCACGATAATACCAGCTTTAATGCTCATCCTCCATCTTATACCACCTGTAATAAGATGCTAACAGCAAATCATACTCAAGGCCCAGAGGGCTAAAACACACTCTTCATTCCCTTCTGGTAATAACTTCCACTGCACACTTCCATGTGCTTGTTTTGTGGAGGGACCAGTCTCTTTATAATTAAAGTGTTGAATCTCTACATGGTGAGGTATCAGTTTGTTCTAAGCAGCCCCAGGCCTTCCACTGTGCAAATAAGGGGAGAAAACACAGTTCCAGATGGAGCCACACTGGATCATATAATAAGGACTGTACTTAAAACCCTGACCTCCCAAGTTTTTTTGCAGAAAATGATGGCAGGAAGTTCATTTAAACACATGCACAGAACACATCACTCTGGCTCCCACCCTTCTGCCTCAAGCGCACCATCAGTAGTAGAAATAAAATTCATTACTGCTACCTGATTTATTAAGCTGCAGAATTCATGCTATAAAATGCTTTTAAATGTTCATTTTACAAATGCAGATGTTAATCTTAGAGACAGGAAAAAAAAAAAAAAGCTGTCAAACCTGAAAACATTTTAAGCTGTAGCTCTTCTGATAAGGTCGGAGATGTAGGCCACCAAGGAAAATAAAGATCCTTTTTATGTTGCATTATATCTTATTATGTTGGTTTCTTTTTCTTCTGAAAGCATATAATTTGAACAAAGAATCTAACAACTGTGTATACTCAAACCCCACATTTCATCTGAAGCACACTTCAGTATATTCTTTTAATGGAAATGGCCTTGTAACCTAATCTCTGGCATTGCTGAATTTAATGAATTTGCAAATCAATATCAGTTAGCAAGCGGCTTTTACATTTGCTATGACAGGCTGGAGAGGGAGTGGATAGAAAACTGCTACAGTAATTGTATTGATTTAATTTCTCTGATTTAACTATGGGGATCAGCTATAATGGGACCAATACATCAGCTGAATTAAACCACACAGCTGGGGGCTTAAGAGCCTTTTGCTGACTTGTAAAGAAGTGAATGGGCAAAAAACCAAAGGTATTCAGCTGTCAATATACTGTTCTTTATCCTGTACTACAAGCTCTAATAAACTTTCTTTGTGAATAAATTAACTATTTTCCAGTTTTTGAATTACTGAGATGTACAACAGTGCTTTTCCTTTTGCCATTTTTTAAAAACAGGCAAAGGCATATACCACACAATTATAGGCTGGTTGTTACTGAGAGAAGACATAGCTAGCAAAGCAGTGCAGTCCATCCCCAGACACCAAATGAAGGCTTGGAAAACTGACAGCACAGAGACAGGGAATGGAGGTGCTGTGACTTCAACAAATGGTTAAGATTCAGAGCATCTGAAGGTATTTTTGACTGTTAATGTTTGCAACACCTAATTAAGCCTCTGAATACAACTGCCAATATAGTCATTATCTTGCCAGCCACTCTGACCATACCTGATAGCATATTTCTGCCACTGTCACCAGTGTGGGACGGCCACACCCACTGCCTCACAGTCCAGTCCTGACTGAGTTGAAATATCATGAAGGAAACAGTTACTTTCTCTGAGCTTCTGAACAAAACATTCTCTATATGATTTCTGATATTCCTTCCCCAATACTTAATACGGAAGCAAAAAAGCAAAAAAAAAAAAATAATTATGATACATTCCCATACCTGAATCAATAAGACAGATAGGTACTGATGGGATCAACTCCAAGGATAGCATGGTGGGTTTTTACTTTCGTAGTATTTGTTGGAAAGACAAAAGAGTTTGATGCCATGTTTGTGCATTATTTCTGTTCCATATTCACATTCCCAGAGTGACACAATTCTCCTTTTCATTAATCTGTACCATGATGGTGAAAGCTCTCACCCTCAAAGCTCTGGCCAAGCACAGCAAGGCAGATACCCTGAAAGGACCTGGACCCTGTGTGCTTACCTCTTCTGGTAAAACCAGGTAACATGCAGATAGATTCATTTTGCCAGGGAAAAAAAGCACACAAAATTACTTTCCTTTTAATTTGGTAAAGAGAAGTAAAAGATTTTAATAAAATGCAATAATACGCTAGTAGAACCAAGAAAACATATGCATCATTCCTCCAGCTTTAGTCTGAGAAAACCACTGACTATTTTTACCCCCCTGTCTTAGAAACACTGCATTCATAAAATGTAAATTCCATTACAGGAAATGGGGGAGAAGCAATGGTAAGACTTGGATATCCTGGACAAAGACATTACTTAAATAGATGCTCTAAATCTACCTTAATAAAAAAAAAAAAATACTTCTGAAGTACAAACTTAAAAGTTTGTGCACTCCTGCTACATGAAATGGAAAAAAACCCAGTACCCAACTGCCCTAACTGAGCACTACTCAAAATGACAGTGAACTCCAAGAGGAAGGGGGAAAGAAAACATAAGTAAACTGTGTCTTAAAGAAATTAATCTCGCCTGATGAAAAACCAACTTCACCTAAGGCTTAAGTTTATATCTTCACAGGGCACATGGCTTCATTTTGGAAGCATCTGCATTCCTACAGAATGCCATCTAACTCATAGGAAGCAAATTCTAAAATTACTTCCCAAAGCAACATGCCAAAAGACAAATAAGTAACTCAACAAGAAAATAGCTTTAGAAACCTCCCTGTTGCCTAAAACACAAAAATGTTCTCTTGCCCTCCAAAACCCATGGTTTGGGTTTTTTCCTTCCTGTCCCGTTCTTTATTTAGACAAAGGATATTCTCAGCTGCTGTATTAATTTCTGAAGAGAGCTTATCATCCATGATTATTTAAGACATGTAGAGATTAACCTGTTTCTCTCCTGGAATAACTGATTTCTTGTAATATTTATTCTTTGTCTCTCACACATTGTAAAGAAAGATGACTTAATTAGTAGGATACTCATGATAAGAAAAGCACAGTCGCTTCCATGAGGCCTCAGATGTTTACAATATTGTGGATGCTGTTCTGTGCCAATTGGCAGCTTTTTGAAAGAGGCACCAAATTACAGAGATTTCAAACATGAAATGCTACTCACAATGCCTCTGTGCAAGATCCCACATTTTCAGTGAGAGTAAGTGTCTGATAGAGCAGCAGTAAAATCAGAGAACTGGGAAAAGTCTTTTGGAATAACACCACAATTGAATCCTGACATGCCTCAATGAGTTTGTTTTGTGAAATCCTATGAAATGTTGCTACTTGCTTGGATGATATCTGCTATAGTGTTGATAGATTTAATTAAGTGTAAAACATTACATTGTACCTTCAACTGAGTGAGAGGTCCACATGTAACACATTTTCACTTTTTAACCAAAACACATTTTCACAGTAAAGTGTTATTGGTAGTAGAGAAATAAAACGCCACGCTACATTTACATGAAGTGATATCCTCAAATTTGCAACCACACTTTTTTTCTTATAAATTGGAATCAAACTTCAGATTACCATACAAGTGGACTAGGGATCTATAATACAATGCTAACAGAAGCTAAAAGTTTCCAGTATTTTTCTTTTTCTGCTACAAAATGGCTGAACACCTGTTTAACGTGCCCATAGGCAATAATTAGGAACCAATGATGCTGCTTTCAGTTAACATTCCATTTCCTGCTACTGTGGCACATTGCTATTAGCAATGACCTTCTAGTTGCAGAGGATGTGGTATTTATTAATTAACAAAACAAGAAAAATATCCGAAGTCCCTTTGAACTTTTACTTTTTTAAAGTGGAAAAAAAATTTATGAAAAAATTCATAGAAAGAACAAGCTTGCTAAAAAAAATGTCTTTATATTAGTCTGAGGTTTGTTTCACATCTGGTTTTCACTGTTCTGTAGCACTACTAATCATGGTCTATTTATTAAAAAATAAAAGGGCTGCCATTACCTCTTTGGGAAGAGTGGAAACTTCTGAATCAATTACTTGCCCTGGAGTTCAATCAAGAGGTGATGTGGGTGGAACCACCAAGACCAGAGTAATAACAGCTTGGAAAAGAAGCACGTAAAACAGCTGATTTCATTTTCCTAAGCAAGTGATTTATTGGCAGAGATGTGTCTGTTTTGCCAGCACTAAGCAGAATAAGATCAAAGTGTGCATGAAAAAACTTAATAAACCGTGTGAACTGTCTTAGATTCTTTTGGGCAGTGATGCAGAAAGTCTCACATGACAGCAGCTCCTTCTTCATCACACATCTCCCCAGGCCCTTGCTGCTCTCTAGGCTGGAGATTAGCAGCTCAGGCCCTGTTCATACAGTGCAGACAACTGCCTGGACGTGTCACATTAGGTGCCTGTGCACCCTCTGCTGTCAGTGCTTTGGAGACCCAGGAAAATCCCACTGACTGCAAACCAGCCCTATGGAGATGAGGTGAGAAGAGCATCAGCATCAGTGTCCTCTTCTAGCTGCAAAAGGTCAAGAGGGCTCAGAGGTGGAGCAGCCATCTACAATTTAATGTCTGCATGTTATAGGCCTTGGATTCTTTTTGATTTTTTTTCTATTCACCCTTTGTGTTTTTATGGAACCAGACAACACCTGGTTTGGGAAACACTTTATTTAGCAGACACCGTGGCTCTCAAAGTCACATGGAATGTCCATGACAAGGACACACAAGGATCTAAGTAGAGAAGGCTCCACATTGCTAAAGCAATTAAACTTTTTGGCTTAAGATGGAAGATCCAGTCTAGGAGCACTGGGACAGCCTGGAGTGCCATCTAAGTGTGGTGAAGGCAGTTAGGCTCACACAAGGATGCACCAGGGAGAGATCTGTGGGAGTTGCAGTATCTATTGGTGTTCCCAGAGGGCCATGTGCAAGGAGCACCAGGCATGGATCATCTGGCCCTTATTAACCAAGGTCCCTTCCAACCCTAACCATTCTATGATTCTAACTACAGTAATGACCTGGAAATCTCTGGGGTGGCATCTTCACAAGCTGCTGGGCCAGATCACGGAGACCTGTTGGCTGATGCTCTGCTTCTAACAGGGTGTGTGTGTGGAGGAGGAATGCCCTAAAGGATGCTGTCCCAGGGTGCTGAGATGCCTGGCTTTGGCTTGCCAGTTCCCATCAGAGGAGCTGACTGGTTGCAGCAGATATCCTCCTGATGTATTTTAGTGGTCATCTGTCTCAGCCATTAGGAAGGAACTGTATTTTCATACTTGCCATAAAGCAACTGCTCCATGTTCTATTTTATGATTCTCAGAGCTCTTAGCTTCTCTCTGCTGCTTTATATGTATAGTACAGTGACATTTAAAAGCCTTCAGTTTAATTTACAATCCAAACAAAGAAGTCTGGGGAAAAGGACTTAGTAATTTGCTCCAAATTATGGAACAATACAGAGGGAGAGCCAGTTAATTGAGTGCAAATCTTTGACTCTCATCTACTTGACTGCTGCCTCCTGCAGAAGACACTTTGAGACATGGATAATAAGCAGACAAAGCCTCCCTTAGCACAAACAGGACTCCAAGCAGCTATCCTAACAGGCTGGTGTGCTTCTGACAGAGCAGAGAGATGCCAGACCAGCAGCTAGAGACAAAGTTGCACTTCTGCCTCCCTACCCTTCTAATACAGATATGCCTTTTTGATCACACCATGTGGTTCCCTCTGTCATTCCTTGCATTTGTTTTTCATTTGTAATACATGCTTCAACTGTGCAGGCAGCTTTATTTGGTAAAACTGTTTAACTGTGACCTTCTTCTAAATACACAGAAATGAAGTTTGTAAAACAGCTAGGAAAAGAGTGCTGGAATCATTCATGTTATAATAATTATGCAAGCAAAGATCAATACTAATCCACTCTCAAGACACTAATTCTCAGTCCTACTGAAATTTTAGTATTCAAATTGAACAGTTTCATCATTTTGCAAGCAGCATTAATCTGTGCTGACATTTACTCTAAAGATGTAACATGTCAAGTGAAAAAATTAGGTTATATGAAACCTACCACTTTCAGCTTGCATCACTGTCAAGACACCAAACACAAAATGCAGTTTGCAGAGTGTGGCAATCCTTAGGAATCAAAACTAGTTCTGCTCCAAAGTGTTTGAGAGAGTCTCAGATCCGAATCACAAAGTTTTACAGTTGTTTTCATTTAATTACTGACGTTGAAAAAAAAACGCTCTCAACAGATTAAGAGTTTTTTACATTGGTGCACATCAAGGAATTTAACACGAATGGAGAAGCACAGTTTCTTTGGAAAGAGAAACCAGACTATTCACCTAATCCTGATGAGTTCTAAAGAAGGTAACACGGGTTATTCGGTTGTTATCTATGGGTATTAGGGGATACGAACCAATTCTTTATTTTAAGCTGTCTTTGTTGCAGTTAAATAGAGTTCCTGCTTCCTGGGATAGAACTGAAGCTTAAGGCAGGCTCAGGAAATTGGGACCTCTGTTCATTTTCAGAAGGCAATGTAACCTCTGCCCGTGCTCCTGAACCTTAAAAAATCTCTTCTTGCAATCACACAAACAAAACTGCTGCACTGACAGATATGAGAACTCCAAGATCCCTCTTCTACACCACAGAGGTTGCACTCTGCTCCCATTACTCTTGAGGCTGGACTGGATATGAGTGGCCCAGCACTCTGGCTTCACCATAGCCTCTCCCACAACACACTGCCCAGGATCACATTTATCACCAGATAAGATTCAAGAACAGGCTCCTTAAAGGCAAAGTCACAAATGAAAAAGGACACAAAGTGTGTTACTAAATATGTTAACAACAGTCAAGTCTCTTGCTCTGCTCCAGCCCCCTGGCTTTCTCCTCAGAGTAAATTAGATTTTGTAATTTACCAAAATAGGGAACATCTTGGAAAGGTCTTATAAGTATCATATTTTCATGTCTTTCTGTTAAACATAGCTATGTTTGGGGTTTGTTTTGTTGTTGTTTTGTTTTGTCTTGTTTTCTTCACAGCTACACAAATGAGACCTGTTCAATTTTTTTCTTGAAAACACAGAAGTCTAAGTCCATTACAGAAGTGTTTCACATATTATTCAGAAATTGCATGGATTCATGTGACAGCTGAAATTAAAAAAACTAAATTTATTTATTTTTTTATTTTAAAGGTCTTCCTTTTGCTATATCACCTGAAGTACACTTAATATATCTGAAGATATCTAACAAAAGTCAGGCAGTAGCAGGAATAATGTCTCTCTAGAAAATTTCTTCAGCAAAGGGTTATAATTTACACTATAAATGCAAATTCTATAATTTTGAACTGTTTTTTCAGATTTAATATTTAATTTCAACTCAAATAGACAAGTTGTGTGTTTTGCCATTTTTCATTTTCTTTAGGTATTCCTTCAAAATGCTAATTACTAATCCTGAGGAAAACAAGAATGCACCTCGTTTTTTTTCCTAAATCTCTTAAAATAGCTGAGCAAGTCCTCTCATAAAGGTCTACTGAAGGCAATAACGTTCCACCCAATTTCTGATTTCCTGCAGTACTTACTTTTGAAAATATATGCACAAACCCCATTATATTTTGATACTGATTATGTTGCTACATTTGAATCAAGAGCACGTTTTGCAGCAAGGCTGTAACTTCTTTCTATCAAGAGACTGTGTGCATTGATCCTGTAACTTCCCATTACTATGCTGTCAGAAACCTGTTATGAACACATTCTCTAAAATAAAACTTAACAAACTAACCACCCTCTGCACCCTTTGTTTTTTCACTTGATTTTGAGAAAATGGAGTTGGTTTTATTAAACTGTCAGAGGGTAAACGTTATCAAATCATGACTCTGTAGTAACAATAACTATCATCTGCACTTCAGTGTCAAAGAAGTCCAGTCTGACTGCTCTCATGTCCCATATGAATGGTGTACAGGATCAAAACACACTCAGACTGAAATAAACTTAACCTAGATCCCCAGTGATCCCAGCTACAGTTTCAATGCACAACAATTTTTCTTTATCCACATAACTGACATTTTCGACAGCTTCTGACAGAGTAATTTCTAACAAACCTTTCCTCAGAGTTGGAGACAACCTGTTAAGATGGTAAAATTGCACTACTACCTGACATGACTAGGAATTGGCCAGCTGCCAAATAACTACTGGCTAGGAGAAAGATCCAACTCTCAAGTATTTTGTTACCCTCCCTTTGTTAAATGGGAGTGCTGTGAAAAAGTCCTGCATGTAACATCACACAGTTGGGATGGTGGACCAGAACAGTATCCAGTTCTGTTTCCATCAGTAAATATGGCATTGGCTCTCAGTACACAACGCTTTTGATTCTTTGGTTCAAATCTTAATTTTGTGTCTTATTTCCTTCCATGAGCCAAAGTCAACAGCAGAAGACACAAAAGCTGAGGTATATGCAGAGGAAGCACTTCCACACTGACAACAGACTATTTTTGTAGCCCATGTATCATCTCAGAGTAGCATTCAAACAGGAGCTTATTTCAGCTTAAACAATAACAGTTGTAATGTGAGTGAATGAATGAATGAATGAATGCTTTACCTGTATTCATCCTGTGTAAACCGTGGAATTACTGAAGGCTGCAGTACAGCAATTTCTACAGTAGCAGTGTCGAATTTCACAGGTTCCCCATCATCATAGGCAATGACCACTAGCTAGAAACAATAAAGAAAACAATTCTCTTAGTATAGGCAGGAACACTTTTTATGTTGACTTGCAACAAAACTTCTTGTATTTTCATAGTCTGAGAAGTCAGATGAGATTTTCTTTCACTGAAAATCCTACATTGTGTAAGAACAAAACTTATGAGGAAAGAGGTGATAGTAATCCACAAGTTGAACCATATACTAGAAAATTTACAGAAACACAGTAAACTGCAACTAAAATACATCAGCCTTTTACAAATATCTCTCCAAAACACATTGCCAGCTTGATGTACATTTTTCAGGGTATTCTCTTCAAATCTAACTTTACTCAGAACTCCAGAAACCCGTATCAACTTCTTTTTTGGTATATAGTTCAGCTAAATACTTATGTATTTTTAATTGAGAAACCATGTGTAGCTCCTAAAAAACAAAAAAGTGTTAGGTGACAATTCCGTGCTGCTGACATTATTATCTAAAACTGAGGCCTGATACGAAAAAAAGAAAATTAAAATTACTTCCTCTGCCATCCCCTCCCCCCCAAAAAAAACCCCCCACAAACTTAAAGCGATCATCTGTATGTTAAAACATGGAAGACTAACATTTGTAATATTTAAAAAACATTTCTCCAAGGGGGCCTGTTATAACTCTTTCTCTTAGATGATCTTCATTCATGTCTATTTGTTTACTCAATCTGTGTTTGTCTGCTGTGACAAACAGATTCCCCTATTTTCAGCTTTCATCTGAAGGAAGATATCTACTAGTAGGAGGATGACTCCTGCTCACCAGTGACCAGCTCACTGAAGATGGAGTAATGGACAGTTTCCCAGTTTGCTCTCTCTCTCTAAATGTGCCCTTATTTCAGGAGGTCACAAGAATGAGCAGGTCAGCACCTCATTCTAGCAAGGCATTTTCAAGTAATTTTCCGTGGGTCCAAGTTACTCTCAGGTCAGTGAAGAGACAGCTTAAAACAAAAGTAGGTTGTTTTTTTTTCAAGCAATATAATAGGGAACTCACCAGTGCAAGACACCATAATTGCAGAAAATATGAGTATGTTAAAAATTGACTGGGAAAATTCACAGGAGATTCAGTGACTAATACAAGCCAAATGGTTTTGGATCCACCGATTTCTGGAGTCTTTCAGAGGTGCTTATTTCCTAAGTTTCCATATTTTCTGAAAAGTAGTGCTCAGATAAACTTACCACTGATCTGCCCTAAGATAAATCTGTCTTCCTATACACATGTAGCCCCATGTCCAGATGCATGACATGTATCACGGCTTCAGCAAACAGCCACACAGAACAGTTACAAAGAAGTAAAAACACAAAGTGAAGCAATAGAAAAGTTACACCCCAGTGATGTTAACCAAGAGATAATTCTCTTCCTCTTGGAGCTTCCTCTGTTAGTTAAAAACTGGAAAGGACTCAAATTAGCACTATTCCTAAAGCACTGACACTAAGTTCCTAAAACAGTGAGCACATTTCAATGCTAATCGAGCTCAAAGCAGTGCTTGATGGGACAAAACAGTGAAGCAGACAGCTTTATGCCTTATATCGAACAATTATGCAAATAAGCCTCTCTATAATCCTCATTTCAAAATAAATCACTGAAAGAAGACATAAATCACATCTCAGTGACCATGCAGAAGGCTCACAATTTCCAAGTAGAGAAATTAAACACAACCCCCCACATAATATAGATAGATTTTTTTTTTTTCTCACTGACAGACTTCAACTTTAATTTTTAACTATTCCCCTCACTCGCGGATTTAAGATGGAGATCTGTCCTGATGACTATGATTAAAAACATAACATATTCCACACTAACTACACAATAGTAATTTTAATCTAAGCCTCCTTCAAGCCAAAGATTTTACACTGTAGCACTTGTGAACAGATAGTCCCAAACTATGCAGTAACCTTATTTACAATGTATCTTACTATTCTTACAAAGTTCTCACAGTTGCTGGACTGACAGACCCGTTGAGAACTTTCAAAAAATGAGGTTTCCTTCTAACCTCTTAACAGTAGCAATCATATTCATTCAAGATGTTTCTGAAATCAAAAATTTACAAAGCACGTGAGGAAAAAATTAAGGAAGTAAAGAAACAAAGAAAATAAAAATTTCACATCTTTCTATACAATATCAAGCAACAAATTGAAACGTGAGAGTAAAAGGAATGTCACCAAATGCAGGCAACATCTACTGACAATATACAGCTACCTGAATTCATACCTTAAACACTGTACTTGGCTGCTCATTCAGGTTTACTCGGGTTACTACACGTCCTGAGTCTTCCTCCACGTCAAAAATGCTGGCACTGTAAGGAAACGGCTCCACATCCACTTTGTATCGGACTCGACTTGCTGGTGTGCCCTGTCAGGCAATACAAAGCAAACTGCATATTGTTGTATTTTTACACATCTCATTAAGTAAAGGATTAAAACACAACAGAACATCTTGTCTGTCTTCCTATAACTGGGTTTGTTACTGTCTCCCCTCAAAATACTCTACAGTGACATCGGCAAGAATAATGACCAGAGATTTGGGAAGAAGAGAGCTGAAAACCCACCTACCTAAACACAGACGGTGGTCTGCTTTCTAACTACAGGAATTTTTTAATAATAGAAGATGGGCATAGCTGGTTGGTTAATATAGCTTTCAAAAATGTTTTAACATAATATACAACAACTTGGAGGCTCACAAAACTGCTAAATGCTCTATAAACTTCAACACTTATTCAGCTTGTTACAGCGTCTCGTTGCTGAAGACAGGAGGATCTGTGTTATATTCTTTTCTGAAGCCATACCATAGTTCTGCACATAGGATAGTCCAGCCTATTTGAAATTCATACACTTCTCTTTTAGAGGAAGCTACATGAAAATGGCACCAGGTTGTCCAGGCAAACTCACCGTGCAAACTTTTTTACATATAAACCAAACAGCAGCACCAGAGGGTTTTATTTTTCAGCAAAGATGAGTGATGAAGATCTAATAAATTTCAAAATCCTCGTCTCCAAAAAGTAAAATGCCTGAGTTTTTATGACCTGCAGCACTTCCAAACATAATCCACATGTTTTTTCTGTGTCTGAGCTGTGCATATCTAGCAGTTTTGGCACAACTACCTAAAGTTCACATCCATGCTGTCCTTACTGAGGAGGTGAGCCTGCCCCACTCTGCAGGGCTGAGGTGGTCACAAGCCCTTGTGCAAAGTGACTGCGTGTCTGTGGCCCTCCCCATCTGAAACTGCCTCTCACCAGAGGGCTGAGGATCACCAGTACCTCTTACTGCTGGGTATGGGAGCTGGTTCAAAGCATCACATCAGAAAAGAAACTGAAGAATACATTTTTCATAACAGCAGTAACAGAAAATGCAGGTTTGCAAACAGATTTCACATAGTCCTGTAATGAAGCCTCCCACTGTTCAAATCCTGCTCCAATAACTAGAAGCACAGGCAGCCCACACATGTATCACAAATTCTCTGCATGCTTATGGGCCCCAAAATAAGTTGACTGCAGAATCAGAAGCAGCATTGCCAGAGATTAATTTTTTTAGATCGGTAACTCAGCATTTTCTAATAGAGGATATTTATTTACCTGATTTAACTGCTTTAGCACTAACTGCCTAAACAAATAACACTTATTGTGAAGAATGAAGTTTCTTAAAGTATCCACTATGTTTCACTGGTTCCACTCCAGCAGTGACCCTCCAGAGACCTTCAGAACATGTGGAATAATACCATGCCTATAAGCAACAACCTGAGAGGCAGCTGCTCCCACATCAGAGAGATGGTTGGGGCCTGGCAGCTTGCACTGACCTGTGTGACCTACCATGTCCCAGAAAGCTTAACAGGTGACAGTGCTTGCCCCTGGGATCTCCAGAGTCCCATCAATCCCTGGTTGCACACCAGCCTCTCCAGTAGCAGCATGATGGTTCCTGACACCTATATAGCTTAAAACCAGCAGACACTTCTGGCAGGAATCACCCAGCCTCTTTTTGGATGAGTTGAATGGCACCACCATCTGGTTACAGAGGATGTCTGGGAGATATTAAATTTTAACAAATTACGTCCATTCTCAGCCAGTGCCCCTTCCCTAATATTGACAGTAAACGACTGTTTTCAAAGCTTAAAAGGTGATGAAGCACAAGTTACAAATGCAGTAATGGGCACATGAGCAGTGGAGCCCATGTGAATATAAACAATGCACTCAGGTGTAAAAAAAAACAGGGGCACCAAAAAAGGGGTTTAAAGCAAAGAAGTATGGTTTTTTGCACACTGCTGTCTAAAGAAATGTATTTCAGCAGAGCAAAGTCTGTATTACCTGGATATGTAGACACTTGTGACATTTAACAAAATTCAAACTACTTACTGGCTAAGTATATCTGGGACTAGATTCAGAAAAGCACTGAGAAACTTGGGCCTTATCATTGGCACGATTTCAGTTTATTGCTCAGACTCTGATTCTAAACTTCAGATCAGGTTTTGACCTTTACTTTGTATTTAAACTAACAAAATATCAGAGCCTTATTTTGTTAACAGCAAATTGGTAATTTTTATCAACATGTGGTGTGATATTTATTTAATATTTATTTGATAATGTGGTATGAAGCAGCTTTGTAGTTACTGAGAATATAGTGAATGTACCATGCCAGCTTCCAACTGCAAGGAAACAGCAATAGAACGTTTTTGTTCTGTAAACTACAATAGAAACAGATGCAAGAGGGGTTTAAGCTCACTGAATCACATCAACATTTTGATGCTACACAAAATGATCAGTGAAAATACACACTCTAAACTACTAGTTTTACTGGAAAGTAGTTGAAACAGGTACATCATGCTAATGCACACTAGAGAGATGTATAATGTCAGTCAGATTTCGCCACATTAACTTCTGATGAGTGCTATTACAATTAATGAAAAAAAAATACTACAGGAGGCTACAGGAAAGCTGAGGAGTGAATTTTTAACAAGGATATGGAGCAATAAACAAGGGGCAACTGTTTCAAACTTGCAAGAGGGGAGACCGAGATCTTTGGAAGAAATTCTTTGCTATGATAGTGGTAAGACACTGGCTCAGGTTGCCCTGAGAAGATGTGGTTGCCCCCTTCCAGGACATGTTCAAGGCCAGGCTGGATCAGGAGCACCCTGGTCTAGTGGGAGGTGTCCTTGGAGGGGGAGCCCTCCACGGAAATCCAGCCCAGGAAGGGTTTAGGCTGTACAGCATTAGCTCTGGTGCCACTGGAAGGTCAGCATCAGCATCTTTCGTAACTCCATACTGGGTCTGCCAGATTTGGTTTGTTTTTTTGTGAGTTTAGTGAAGCTATATACAAAAAGACCATGTTAACAGTTAGAAGTAATTGCACACAAAAGAGAGCAAATCGTTGCAAACATGAGAATATCAGAGATCATAGTATAACAGAGGAGATCATACAATTTTCCTCCCTGGCATTCTCTGATTTGATCATTTTTCTTCAACATTATAATTATGAGAAAATTACCTGCTGGAATCCACTCTATTTGATTTCCTAGTGATGGTGTCATGGTTTAGGCCCAGTCAGTATCAACCAGGCCTCCTCTGCTTGCTCGCCCCTCACCCCACTGTGGGACAGGGAAAAGAAAATCCATCCAAAGGCTCGTTAATTGAGACAAGGATAAGGAGATTTCCATTCCCCAGTTATGGTAATAGGGAAAAACCAGTCAGACTCAACTTGGGAAATAAAAACCTAATTTAACCTTCTGTGAGAAAGAGAAAACATGCCCACAGTTAATCTCCCTTCCACACCCCTCTCTTCTACCAGGGCTGGAATTGCTTCAATTCCTGCCTCCCCCTCAGTGGCAGAGGCGGACAGGGACTGGGGGTTCAGGGTCAGTTCACCACACGTTGCCTCTGCTGCTCCTTCCTCCTCAGGGGGAGGATTCCTAACAGCCTTCCCCCCACTCCAATGTGGGGTCCCTCTCATGGGAGAGAGTCCTTCACAAACCCCTCCAACATGAGTCCCTCCCACAGGTGCAGTCCCTCAGGAGCTGCTCCAGCCTGGGCTGCACACAGAGTCACAGCTGCTTCAGGAACAGTCACCAACTCTGGCACAGTGTCCTCCACAGCTACAGATCCACATCTGCCCCTCTGTGATCCTGCACAGGCTGCAGCTTCATGTCTGCCCACCTGTGACATTGCAGGGGCTACAAATCCACATCTGTCCCACTGTGGTCCTTCAGGGCTTACTCCACCCTGGTTCTTCAGGGACTGCAGAGGGACAGCCGCCATCTCACCACAGGCTGCAGGGAAATCTCTGCTCGGGCATCTTCTCCCCATTCTTCTCTGACCTTTGTGTCTTTGTTCTAGAATTGCTCTCACATCCTCCGCTTCTTTGCAGTTTTCTTTTCCCTTTCTTGAATATATTGCTCCAGAGGCACAACCAGCTGCCTGTGTCTGCTCAGCCGTGGGCAGAGGCAGAACTGAAACCAGGGGAGCTTCCCCAGCAGCTTCTCAAAGCAGCCACCTCTGTGGCCCTTCCACTTCCAAAACACCACTGCACTAACCCAAGACAGATGGGCCTCACATTTGCTTCTAAGACTAAAAGCTATCATCATTATTAAGCCTGCACACACAAGGTAATTTGTTACTAAATAAACAAAAATCTCATCAGGATAATTTTCCTAATATGACTATCAAGTATGCTTTTTTCTTATTTTTAAAATTAACAAAATAGGGACTTATTTTTTATTTACTATATTTTGGCACCAATGTAATTAAAAAAATCTCCAGATAAATTTTCCAGATTTTTTTTCTATTTAGAAACAACTATTAATTACCTCAAATATTAATCATCTTTTCCTCTCTTCTAAATCAATTAGATCAACATAGCATTCCTATGTTGACAACAAAACTCAAATACAGAAGGTAATATTCTCAAACAAACCATAAAGCAGGACTGACATGGCAGGAACCATGTTCAGACTCTCAACCCAAAAATGTTCCTGAGTGTTCAAGACTAATATGAAACTTAGATGTAAAGCTCATCCAGCTTCAATTATTTATTTTATTGTTGCATAATTGCTTCAGCTTCAATTTGCTTCAGAGAAATGACACAGCTGACAGGTCAAAAAATATCCCCAACACCGAGGGTAGATGGTGGGGCTGCACAGGAAAGTCCTGGGAGAAAAGGCCATAGAGGGTGGACATGTGCACTGACAAGATAACTCTCAGCCAGGCACAGATTTGCTGCAAAAAACCTGTACAGCTCTAAAGCCAGAAAAATGGAAAGAAGTGTAACACAACAGTAGCAATGTGTTTTTATGTATATTTCTGAAAGCAACACAAAAGGAAACTGAGAATCATTACTACCATTATCCAAATGGGTAACAGAGGTACAAAACCAGAATGATCTGGCCCAGAAAAGAGCAGGACAAAATAGATTTTGCTTTCATTTGTAGCCTACTTGTGAAGATCCCACTGCTGGAGATCGGAATACAGAATGATCTGAAATTAGAAAACACCTGAGGGTGTTAGAGATAAAATGTGAAACTGGTAAGGAGCTTAATAAATTATCTCCACCTGTAGATTTCAATGTAAATCTGAATGATTTGCATTGTGAAGACTTCACTAAGACAAATCTTGTGAAATTCTATGAACAAAAACGAAAGTGATGCTAAAATAAAAATTTACAAGTGGTGGCACGTTCTTTGTAACATGCTCAAAGTAGCTGATAAAGACAGTTGAATAATTCTGGCGGGTTCTATACCAGCTATGGATTGTAAATGGTGCACTCATGTATATTCACCCTAAAATAATTTACATAAACTATAAAATCTGAAGTATTTTCTTCTTTAGTATGCAACTCAAGAAGTGGGCCTGAAATTCTGAATTATTAAGTCTGGAAATTCTGAATTATTAACTGTAACAGGCAGAACACAAACAGAACATCAATTTTTAAAGCCATGAGATAAAATTACTTCAAAATCTCTTTGAATTAGCAGTATGCTTCCCAAATACACATCTCTAGCAGACACTGTGAAATCCAACAGCGATAATTAAAGATCAAGCTCTGGACTGCTTGAAAATGCTTTCATCTCCAGTTAAACACTTATTAAATCTCTAATTAAATACCTGTTGGCATCTTACATTTAGTGAGTGCTTGCAAAAGAATTAGGATGATTACTCTTGATTTGACAAAGGGGCTCCATTGAACAAAAACCTTACAAGATGTTATGAGACTGGATAAACCATTAAATTGAATGTTCTGGAGTTCTCCAAGCTGGCTGCTCATTAGAAGTGTTCTGCATCTGTTCCTATTGACATTTCAAATGAACAAAATCAGAATATGCAAGGCAACTGCCCACAGAAGAAATATTCCAGTTTTCATAGTGATAAGCATACAGAAAAGGCATACACAGGAAAAGCAAGCACCTCAAGTTATATAAATTCTGGGAATATTCATCTTCTGATAAACAAAACAAACAGACTAAGCACCAATCAAATAGCTCATGTTACTATCCTTCAAAATATCTGTAGTTTGTTTCCTCCATTATTTCAGTGTTATCTGACACATCATATGCAGGGATTATAAAACTGGATTATATATAAGAATGGGCAAATACATTATCAAGACCAAAATATCTTATTGTAGGGCAAAAGATACTAGTAAATAAAAGGTCCACAAAAAACACATTGGAAAGCAGCCACTGGTTTTCTATCCTCACTAACCCACTCATGCTGATAGTTCCATGGAGCAGAAACTAATCTTCTCGCCTAGTTTCACAGATCCTTAACATTCTTTTCTGCAGCGTTTTCTCAAAGGCCAGTATGATAAACCTTCTAGAAGCAAATACAGAGTCACATCCATAGGACTATGAATAATTGACTTACTGTTCTTAATTTCTACTGTGGTAAAAAAACCTGAATTTCTAACAGTGGTGCACAACCAGTTTTCCCCAGTCTCCACTGGCAGATCACTCTGAATTTACTCCACCTGTGATGTGGGCAGAGCGTTTCAGAGTGTTACACTGCTACTAGAGACATATTCCCTTGCTTAATGGTTCAAGTCCAGAAAAGGACCAGGTGGTTGTGGATAAAAAAGTCTGGTTAACTTTGCATGTCTCCAATCTTCACAGATGCTGCAGCTTGCTGCCTATATAACAAATTCCTGTCTTGGAAGATTTCCACACCTGCAGATATGCCTTAAGGTTGTCAGAATTCTGTCCATCCTCTTCCATGGCAGTTTTTTTTGTATGGAAAAAGAGTGAAGGGTTTGAATCCTTCAGTCAGTGGAGGGATGGCAGCATAGCCCTCTTAATCTGCCATGGAAACGCTATAGGTTAATATAACAAGATGCAGAGAGAAGAGCACGCACTACCAGTGCACCATCTTTCCCCTGCTGCATGCTGAGAGCTAAGAGTGCACCCCAATTTGTCTTTGAAAGAGAGTCTAGGTGCCCACTGTGAAGAGAATGGTCCTAGGCTATGCATTTTAAAAACACCTCTAAAGACAGTAGAAATTCCCACTTGCCTTAGCTGATCAGTCTAACATATGCATGCCCTGACTATTTTGCTTTTAATTAAGTAGATTTTTGATTAACATGTTGGCTGGTTGGGTCCCTCTTATATCGTGCCTGCACTCTTTGGAAGGAGCTTAACATCCACCTCAGGCTCCATCCTCCAAGCAAAGCATTCAAAACCAGGCACCAATATCTCTTACAGTCCCTCTAAAATTACCCAGATCTAGCCATTAAGGCACACATCTCATTTCTTATTTCCTGCACAAATAATGCCTGTCCTCTGTTGCTACATTCCTTAAATACTCTGTAGTACTATCAGTTGATAACAACTGTTCTTCATCACCTATTTGATGATAATTCTGTCTTTCATATATCTTAAACAAACAACAGCCCAGATCTTCAGCTATTATAAACTATCTACCTCCAAGCTCAGTAACACCCCACTGCCATGTATCAGCTGGAGAGAATTTAATTACCTCTGAGCCTCAGTAATTTTACAAGGAGGTAGTAGAACTGTCCTTACAGAAACACTGATTTAGCCATTTCTCTCCTGGGGGGGTAACATAAATTACTATGTAGCATATTTAGCTAAGCTGCAGTTTAGCTGCACTGCCGTAAGTTTTTAAAATGCACGGCACATTTTCCCTGAACTCTTCTCCCAGAGGATTCTCCTTAATATGCCAAATACTAACAATTAAAAATTAAACCTGACTGCAGATTATCTTTGTTTTTATTGTCCTCTGCATATCACCTGGTTACCAATGTTCATCAACCTCTGATTACAAAAATCTGTATTACCCTTTAGAATAGCTAAGAAGTAAAAAATATATGCCCAGTTCTGTCAATTCAGTGTTTCATCAAGGAAGAGTGATACAGTGGTAAAAATAAACTATCCCCAAACAGGTGCACGTGGTTTAAATACTGTACATCCAACAGGGCTGGCTGATGAGCTGTATACCTCTATGTGACCCTGTGATGTCTCAGAGTAGAAATGCACAACGACCGTGAAATCAAGAAAGTGACAATCTTACACATTTGTGTTTTGTTTCCTATTTAAGCTGCAGAACTGTAAGAAAGACAGGCATGGCTTCCCTTCCAGCCTGTTCCTCTTGCTCATCTATACTATGAAGTCAGATGAAGAGCTTTCAAAAAATCTTCCAGACAGAAAGGAGCTGTATCATTGATTTTCCAGCTTCAGGAATAATCACTGTAAACACCATTTCTGTCCAGAACAACAAAGGACAGTCTGACATAAAAAATGCATGAGTTAGTTCTCTATGAAACTCATAATAATCACATTTGTTGTTGAGAGAGTTAGGTCACTTATGAGGGTTAAAGGTATTTCCCCTTTGGGCACAGAGCATTAACAGAAGCCTTTTGCTTACCGGAGGATCTTGATCCTCAGCTGACACGGTGGTGATAATGGTGCCCTTGACTGCATTAGGAGCAACCATTCCCCTGTAGAGATTTTTGCTAAATACTGGAGAATAATCATTCATATCCTGCAAAACATAATTGAGAGGTTAGTTCTGTAGTTCAAACAAAATTATTGATGCATTCACAACCATTTTTTTCAAACTCTACCCCATCACTCCTTCCTCACTAGGAAGCCTATTTTTGCCATTCAGTCTGTCTTGTCTCTCAATTCCATTACCAGAGCATGAAAAACACACAAGGGGAAGGTGACAAAGTTTCAAAAATAATATTCATGTGGAACAGATCAACAGAACAAAATTCTGCAGAACACAGTCTCATAAACAAGAAAAGCAGAGATTTCCACGATATCTGCTTCACAAGCAGTGGGCCACAATGTAGTTCTTCTAATTTCCTAAAATTCATGAGCTGCTGTTGCTTTACAGTGCTTGTTACTTCTAATATGCAATAAACAAACACAAAATATAACTTCAGGTTAGCATCAATACCTCATGAAAGTTTAAGGTGGTGATCTTCAGGCTGAGGTGTATGTTGTCAAAAAGAAGCATCAAAGGCTTGAGTTAAGCCCAGTTTCACTGAAGCAGCAGTGCATATGTGCACATACATATATTTCCACATCTATATATGTGTACACAGCTATATATGGCTATGCACACTCATAGGTGTGTGAAAGACCCTGTCCTGGATGGATTGTGCAAGCTGGCAGCAAGGTTGATTAAGCAGTTGAATGCATGTGGCTCTTGGTGACATGGTGCCCCGTGCATCAGAAGCTGCAAACATACAGAAACTCAACCAGTACTACGGGTCATTAAAAAGGCATTCATTCTGACTCTTGTAAGTTGCCAGAAAATAATTTTTTGTGAAAATCCTCTCACAGAGTTCCAGAAATTTTATCTGTATGTTCCTTTAAAAAGCCTGAATATACATGTCTAAATCATACTATTTATTTTAGTAATAAAACTGTTCTGCAGTCCTTCTTATATAGAGCCACTTCCTAACTTGAACTCTGTGGAGAACAGTGTTACTAATTTTTGCATACTAGTATTTTCATAGTTTTGTGCATGACAGATTAAAATCTTATGGGGTTTTTGCAGAACAATTAAGAAGCAAGAGTAAATTTACTGATCCACAAATGAAGGGTAGATTTTTTCCCCTTAAAGCAAAATGTATGCCTAAGTTCTGCAAATACAATATGCTGATACTGGCTAGCACACTATATTACACAATCATTTAAAACATTCACCTATAGCTCATCAGAGGAAACAAAATTATAATAACCATCTCTATTTAAAACAAACAAATAAACAAAAAACCTGGATCATCATAAAGTGACTACCGGGCAATTCAAATTAGGAGAGCATACAAATGAAAACATTTTGGAAAAACATTCACATTTAAATAGATAAGCATTCTTGCATGGAATTACAGACATTGAATCTTAGAATTTCAATTTCTCTACCTGTTTGCAAGAAAATAATTTACCTCATCCACGAACGAAATACTGATGACTATTTACATAAACCATCTTGTTTCTCACAACTCTTCAGAGTGACATTGTGACTGTAAAATAAGCTCTCTTTTGCTCGATTTTGCTCCCAGAAATCCCACTCCAGACTACACAGCTGTGGCAAAGAAACCAACATCACATGGCAAGCTCATGCAGAGGCAAGCAGGTAAAGACAACCAGGTGTTGCCAGTCAGGAGGAGGAAGGCATCAGCTCCTGTTAAGCCCACCTGTGCAGAACTGGGGGACCAATAAAAGGTGGGCTTCCAGAGGCATGGGGAGTGCTTCCCTAGAGCTGCCAGAGGAGCGGGCTGAACAGTCTCCCGTTTTTTTGCTGACCCTGATGTGATTCGAGCCCGCAGCTTTCTGATCTGGAGTCAGAGTGGCTACCACTGCGCTAACAGGAGCTCACCCCGTCAGCCTGACGATGACCCAGGTGCAATGAATCCCCACAGGTGGGCTTAACAGGAGCTCACGCCTTCCTCCTCGGGATTGGCAACACCTGATTGTCTTTACCTGATTGCCTCTGCAATCTCCCACTGTAAAACTCAAATCACAGCCATTCTAATTCAAAAAAATAAAAAAAGAAAAAAAGATGTGGAATGACTTCATTTGAAGCAGACAGCAGATACAAGTAGCTATGAAAACAGAACTCCTAGGCATGGAATATAAAAAACAATCCCCAATAGGATAGGGGAAATGTCATATAACACTACATGCATAGGTCTTACAACTGATTGAATCAGTGTGTATGGGACTGCTTTGGTTCATAGACCCTGAAAGTCTTACAGTGGGATACACAACCTTTTAAAAACCTCATGCACACAGAGAAGACACCTTCTGTCCTCTATGAAATCTCCATCAGGGTTAATGACCCAATACTATGCCTGTAACTCTCTTCTGCAGCTTTTGCTTCCCACAGTCTGGTTGCTTAGAATCACCTGCAGGAAGCATGTGAATTTTCCCATACAGCTTTTAATCTGTATTTTTCATTTATTCTGAATCCATCTCTCTCTGTGTATGTGCAAATCCACAGCCCTATCTGGTGGGGTTCCCTGGTGCAGTTGCAAGAGATATGACTCTGTTGTTTGCTCACTTGGGGGGTGGGGAGAATCACCATGTGATTTTTTTTTATCTTTCAAATACCTTTATGTGACCTTAGCACCTGAAAATCTCTGACTTAAGGTATTGAAAAGCATAATCCTGTTTAAAAAGGATAAACTGCATCCCCTGCTATAGAAAACGATTAAGTCGTTATACTTAATGCACCTGTTTTTCATGATACATGGATCCCTACAAAATACACAAAAATAGAAAATAAAGCATTAAATAGGACACAAAGCTTTCTCTATCTTTCCTCTAGAACAAGCTTTTTGCATGATTGTGTCTCATAAAGCTTAGCTGAGCTGACAGAACAGGCACCTAATGTTTCAGTCATAACTAGACAGAACAGCTCCATGTGCTTTTCTTCCTGGCTCAGTCCTAAAGCATCCAGTTATTCTTTATAGAAACGTTCCAGCTGAAATGTTTCCATTTTTAACAAAATAAAAGTTGCCCGTAAGAATCACCACAGGTCTCCCCATCACACAGCTGCAGTAAGTGCACTTTGGAGGAGAAGACTGGCATTAGAGGTGACCAAGCCTCGTGTACTCCTAACAAACACCCATCATGAGTGAGGAGCCTTATACTGCTCTTTAACAAAAGAGTTTTGAGCCCAAGTGAGCAAGTGCTGTCATTTTGATGTAACTAGGGCTTTGTAATAGGTTCATGAAGCTCTGTTGAGCTGTAAAGGAAATGCCAAGTGGGGGTTATTCCTTAGCAGAAACCTCTCCAGCACACCACTCACTGATATTCACACTGGATGTGATCTTTGCTACCATTGTCACATTTGAGCCAGAGCACCTCTTCAATGCCATACTTCCTTACTATCCATTCCTCTGGTCCATGCTACCTGGCAACATCCATCTAGTGCCCTCTATTCTAAACTCAGCTAAAACAAAATTTTCGCAAATCCTCATATGATTCTATTTCTATTATTAAACTTACGAAGTTTCCAAAGCCTTTCAATACGATTCTAATCAACCTTATTCAGAACAGTACAAATGTACAAATTTATTATCAAATTGTAAATTTCATTAACTTTCATATTATAGAGATCTTAAATCATACAATGGTCTAAAAATAATTTAAAGCTCTTCTAAAATGAGGTTGCTGTATTTGGAGTCGGACTCAGCATTGAAAAAAATGAAAATTTGAGCTGTGACTTCAGAAAACCATTCTCACACAGCTGAGTTTATTTTTTTCTGAAAGACAACCGAAATGAACTAAAAATCCCTTTATTAGAAGATTTTTTCTTTTCCTCTTCCCTTAAATGTCTACCGTACCATAGAAAGAAGTACAACAAAATACAACCACTGAGCTTTAGTATGAGCCAAGAGTTGATTGATATATACATCTATATTATATATATACATAATATATTCATGCATGTATGTAAACTGTACCTATTCTTTCATTAAACACTCATGCAAGCTAAGAAGGTACTGCATTATTCTCCAGGCCTTAAGAACTACTAGCAACCCCCTCCAGGACTACCATAGGCATTTAGTATACTATTGAAGAAGACGACAACAACCAGGATCTTAAGATTTCAAGCAAGTTCTCATCCTTCAGCTAAAAGACTGGTACTATTAATTTAAATGAGTGATTTCTTATAAGTTACCCAAACAATTCTGTAGCATGGTTCACAGGAACATAATATTACACATCAAGGTATACCTAGCCTTTCAAATTGATTGTGAAGGGATTAGAAATGAGTAACTGAAAAATGCCTTAAAATCATACAGGAAAATAATTATTTTGAAGATATTTTCAATTATTTCCGTTATAATTTGTGCTTTCATTTCATCAGCCAGTTTTTGTAATGTATATGAAGAGGGTGAGTACAGAACAATTTATACTTCCAAAGGTGTATGACAGAAGTAATGGAAAAAATAAATCTACTTATCACTTATCTCACTGATTCTCAGTTTTAAAATTGTTTCTTTTACAAATGTAATAACAAGTTAATTTTATAATCAATAATCATACATGCAATGAAAACCTACTGTCATTATTTCCACTTCAAATTACATCTGTAAAAGAATGCCTTCAAAGTTCTGACTGGTGAAAAATGCAGCCTTTGGGGAGGGAGGTGAAGTTGATGAGGTACACTCCTAACAGGGAGTAATACAGCAGAACCTAATCTCACCAAGTACTGGAGTATCAACAACTGGAAATTCCTTCCCATTCTTTAGGTAACCTCTTAGATGTGTGCCTAGATGTGTGCTCTGTGAGAGAAGGTCCTTCTACAACATTTTATTCCACTGTCTTAAATGCTGAGTTCCTGTGTACTTTGTCTAACACACTTTTATTTTGCTTTGCTTCTGGCTGCAGCTGGTTTGAGAGGTTGATTCATCCACAGACATCTCCTTGTTTTAATCTGGTAATTTATTGTACAATGTTTAACTCAGTCCACTGTAGACTGAGTCCACTGTAGAAATTGTATGAAATATTTGGTTTTCCATCTTGTAATATGACATTGTAATGAAATCTAGAAAAAAATATATCTGTTTTTATTTATTCTTGTTGCTCTGTCACTTTGAATCACCAGCTAGTGATAATGGCTTCATTATACTACATACTCTACTTGAAATCTAAGAAGAAAACCAACCCCAGAACACAGGAGAAGAAAAAGCAATTACAACAAACAAGGAGACAAAGTAATGCAAAACAATGGTGAAAATAATAGTAAGAGGAGGTCACAGCATAAAATATGCAACTACCTTACAGGCCCAGTGATACAGGAATTCTTATATGTATTGAGGAAGACATTACTCATAACATCAATATAAACTGGAAAAAGATGAGTCCTGTTTCTGTTAAGAAGCTCTCTGACCACATCAATTGCTTCTAAATGCTAAATCCTAATAATAAGCACAATGTTTGAACAGTAATGATTTAACTTCTTCCAATATTGTAAAACATTTATATTGTGAGGTGATGCTTGTGGGTACTACAGGCACTCTTTACAAACTCAGCCCTTCCAGACACTGAGGGAATGCAAATCTCTGCTGTTCTCAGTGGTGAAAGAAATTACACTTTGACAGTGGCAGAACACTCAAAACCAACACTGAAATTGCTTTTTGGAGTTGTTAATGTTTTTATCCCTTAAACTACATTTTCACGACTGATAACATTCGCTACATCTAACCTGTATAATTATTTCTATAAAAAATACAAACTGGGTAAAATGTTTGGTTCTTGATTACACATCAGATCACAATCATCAATTACTGTGGATAAACACTTGTTCAATCTTTCATGCCATCCCAAGACAAGATGACTCATTACTGTTTTCAGCTTAAGGTGAAAAGCTATGAAAGCAGCAAGAGGAATCTGAGAACTGGGAAACAAAGAAAAATCTCTGTTGGAGGTGGTTTGATCTTTCTAGTGAGAAGAAATCAATGCCACTTACACTATTTCTCTTCAGTAATACTAGAAAGGATAAAGGATGAAACAATTGATGAATTTACCTTTGGATTTCTTCAATGAAATTCATACAACAGCCACACAATGTAAAGGGCCATTTGGCTTCAGTACTGGCCAAAAAGGTATTTTAACACTAACAGGCAGGTAATAGATTAAGGTTTTTTTGCTTTTTGGTTTGTGTGTTTTTTTTGTTTTGTTTTTTTTTCCTGCAGTGAGCATTCTGCTATGCAGCCTGTGTTTAGATCGAGTTCAGGGAAGGTTAATACAAACTATTTGTAACTTGTCATGCCAAAGACAGGAAGCAAGAGTCTCTGTGTATCCACACTCCTCCAAGCTACAAAGATTGGTGTGATTATGAGTCTACTGCACTGCTGCTCATTCGGGTTTGTATCATATAAATGATAGATGACACCATAAGATGTCCATAGTTGGTTAACAGAACCCTATTACACAGTGAAAATTACAATGTTTTTGGTTAAGAGGTGGACTGTGGAAAATGACAGATGTTAATGGACCAGCACAAGCTTAAAAAGACTTGGAGACCTTTGTAATAAAAGTAATACTCTGAGGATTATGAGGACTGTATCTATCATAGAATCCCAGACAGGTTTGGGTTGGAAGGGACTTTAATGCTCATCTATTTCCAACCCCCTGCCATGGGCACGGACACCTCCCACTAGACCAGTTGCTAAAAGTCCTGTCAATCTGGCCTTGAACACTTTCAGGGATGGAGACTCCACAACTTTCCTGGGCAACCTGTTCCAGTCCCTAATGGTTACATGAATTCCCTGCTTGGATCCACTATTGTGGCTTCTGGTTTTCCCTAGCTGAGTTTTGTGTTATTAAAGACTGCAATTCCTCACAACTCTTATGTTAGTGCCTACAGTATAACTACACTTGTTTTTTTTCCTACTTAGGTGTCACAAACACTGTATTAAAATAATTACTCAAATACCACCTTCTATACAAAGTGAAAGCACATTTACTACTAAGAGGAAAAAGACACATCCAGTTCCTGGTCCCAGAGTAAGAGCGAAAGACAGGCTGGGTGGGAGGAAACAACTCCTGCAAAGTTATGGCAGAGATGTACACCCCATGCAGAAGCACCCTGTCCCCAAACACGATTTCTGACTTGGCAGATGGCCTGACAGAAACAGTGAGATTTAGAAACCCTTCAGTTACCTGTGCAGACATCTTAATTGGTCAAAATAAATTATGAAAGACTCCAATGAAACAGTGAACATTTAAGGTGTTCTTCTGTGGATCTTTCTCATCTCACACAGGGTTAGCACAAGGCTCTGATTTTAAACTCCTCCTTCCTCCCTGCTCATGTAAATTTTGTATCTGAGAAATTCATCAGTAAGCTCAAATTAAGCCATTCCTTCTATTCAATACATCAGTTGTGACTAGGTTTTATTTTAAATTTCCACCGTCTGACATATAACCCATTAATGACATCTGCCCAACAAAATGGGGTACCACAAATGCATTCTCCATGAGCCGACCCCCATTCTCTCAACTCCTACTCAAAATACTCTTCTACCTGCCACTCAAGGCTGGAACCTAAGCATCATCTCAGTGATACATATAAACATCTAATTATGGCCCCTGATCCACTGAGAAATACAGCCTGCTGCTGAGTATGACAGTACTCAATTTCTTTGATTTATTTTCTCTCCCATTTAAAATATAAGCTGCTGCTTCTCACTTCCAAGCCCTGTTCTGCCTCCAGCCTTTTACTGCTGGAATACTTGCTCCTAGCTTCAGCCTAGCATTCCAGCCTCTCACATACTGAGTATCATCATGCTCCCTTTTTGTTGCTCATGTGTGGGAAGAATTACCTGGAAAACCAGAGACCAACTTTCATCCTACTAATCCCCTTCTTAAGTACCCTATTCCCACAACACCTCCTTTGCACAAGCTCCTGTTGCACAAGGTCATCAAGTTGAACTCTATTGCTTCCCTGCACCCTGACATGAATTAATACAATACCAATGCACAATCATAGAGTAGGGGCAGCCCTATGATGCAGACTATAGCTTTTCTCTCAGTACAGTCCTATTTGAAAACAAGTACCTTTAAAACAACTAATAAAAACACACAAATATTTAATTCTGAAAAAATGTTTCTTTTAAGAAAAAAAAAAAAGTCAAAAAACTTCTTAAAAGTACAACAATAACAACAATAAAAGTTCAGGGAATGATGTCAAATGCTGTATTTTCTTTGATTGACCTTGAAACTGCCATTCCAGACCACAGACTATTAGGAAAAAACTGACCTGGATCCATCTCAGTCAGAAATTCTGCAGAGATAGAAAGGTATTGTAGAAGCCTTCTTCATATGTCATCAAAGCTAACTGGAGACATTTATTGCCCCTAAAATAATTCTGAGCTCAGTAGTAACATGATCAAAATCATGTGCCAATTTGTAACATCTGCAGATACACAGTAAGTTGAACCTGAGACTGATTCATATATGATCAATGCTTTCTGCAGATTTACATTAAATCCAGGATATGAAATGCACATTTGTGAGCTGTGCTTTTGTTTCTGCTACAATTATTGCTTCTTAGTTAAATGGGAGTAATTAACTCTTAGGTAATTAGTTCTTCACTGTCACAATCAACAAAAATGAAGCAACTGCTGAAAATGACTGGACTAACTGGCTCCAGAACCATACCTTTGTGAATCCAAGAGAGCATGATTTAGAGCATCTGGAGTATCCTCTCCTTTTGAACATGAGTACATCAATCAAATTAAGATGGGTAAATGCTAACATTTCAGCTACAAATGCTTTTAATTTGTGGATCATTACCAAACAAAACCATTATCCCCATATTACTGGTGAGATAACTGAAATCCAGAGGTGATGCTGTAACTCACTGAGTTCTCACCGAGTCAGACAATTAAACAAGCCTGTTTCTTTGCAGCTCTGCATTTACAAGCACCAGAATCTGAAATATAGGATGTGGTGTGCCATATCAGCACTCAATATACCCAAATGAGTTATAAAATTGTAGTTTATGAGAGCTTAAACTGAAACGTGATGGTGTAATTTTTCCAAATGATTTCATTAGGTAGGTACTTAAATCTTTCAGGGATTCCAAAGGATTAAACATATTTATGTGTATCAGGTATTCTCATATTTCATAAATCTGTTGCCCCAGATTTAACTATGTAATTGCATATAGCAAAGTAATTATAGCTGTTATATACTGTATGTTCACCTGAACCAGCTGCTGTCAGAAAAAGGCAGTAGCTTCATGCAAATTTAAAAAAACAGGGAAGTGGACATACTGCTAACCATGCTCTGGTGTTTGATCAGGACCTGTAAGGGCTGATGAAGTATTTTGTAACATAAGGAAGCTACCAACCAGAAAGTTATTTCTCTTACCTTCACTCTCACTGTGACAGTAGCAAGCCCAGGAGGCATCGTGCCCTTGCTATCAAAGGCTTCCACAAGAAAGATTAAGGTTGGTTCTGTGTCAGAGAACGATTCATAATCCAAGGATTTCACAAGTGATAACTCGCCTGTGTACTTGTTCAGTGCAAAATACTCCAGTGCTTCCTGTGTCCGTATTCGATAGTTAACATCAGAACCAAGATCAACGTCCTTTGCCTAGAGTATGCCATGCAGAAAAAAATCCAATGTACTTAAAAGCAAAACAGTCCATTTTCACAAAAAGTCCCTACCATATCTAGAGTATAAAAAAGCAAACTAATGAAAACAACTTCAGCTTTTTTATATTAGTCCAATAGTATTGGATGGACCTAGTACTGTTACACAAGCACGAGGAGGACAAGCCTACTTAAGGTTATAACATCCAGAGACAGCTGCCACAGGAAACAAACACAATATTCTACTCTAGGCAAGAGTCACTGGAAGCTCAGTGTGTTCTTGTTCTTTTCCCTAGGCACCTGCTATGGTCCACTACCAGGGAGAGGAGGTTGGGCTGAGCAGATGTTTGATCTCACCTCCATATGGCAGCACAGATGCTTTTATTTCATACCAGTATTTACACAAAGAATATTAATTTTCATCAGTACAGTTTAGCTGTAATTTGAGATTAGATTTATCTGTGGTCAGGTGCACAGAAAACTCTTGTTGAAGTTGCCCCAGAACAAATTCTTCTCATTAAAGGATGTTGACCAGCACATCAGGAAGCTATATAAACTGCTTGCTAGAAGTATATCTCTGCTGTCTTCAGAGATCTAGGTCATCCCAAACAATTGAATCCCACTTGTCTGAGTACCTCTTATAGTTAGTGAAGAGAAGACATCACCTCCAGATGTTCACTTTATTCCAGCTATCTTAGATGACAATCTTGGTATTGGATTAATTGCTTCTGGAAGCAACTATTTATCTTCATCAAGTATAATGTGAGGTAAGGTAGTTGGGCTTGAATTACATGTCTAAATCAATTGAGATAAAATGTTCTTTTGCTACTAATGTAAACAGGTAGAAGTTATAGGATGAGCTTTCAAAAACAAATCAAAAGCCCTTCAAATATGTATAACAAAAAAAAAATACAGTAGCAGAATAGGTTCTGTTGTTTCTTTGTTTTTAATAATTGCTCTTAAAAGGGAACCTCAGTTTCAAAGTATTTTGATTTGCCTAAAGGTCATGCATTTTTCAGTATTTATGTCATAACTTCCTCCACTCCAGTTTGCACCCTCTTACTGCAGTGTCACTAAAAAGTTGAATAAGAACATGCTTAGTATTGCAGAACATTTACAAAACATAACTCCATAATGCCTTCTTACCTCTATTTGCAGGAAGACAGTGCCTGGTGGTAGGTTTTCTGGCACAGTCACAGTGTAGGAAGCATTAGTAAAAACAGGGCTGTTGTCATCAATATCCAGCACCTTGATGCCTAAAGTTAGTGTTGAATGTCGAGGGTCCAAAGCTCCATCTGTTGCTTTAACAATAAGTTCATAATAGTCCCTTACTTCCCTGTCCAGTTTGACTGCTGTGTAAATGCTCCCATTTGATGTGATTCGGAAAAGATTGTTGAAGTTTGCCAAACTGTAATGAACCTGACCATTAACACCAGCATCTGCATCTGTAGCCTAAGGAAACAAGAAAGAACCATGTTTTAGCGCACATTTTAAACACCAGGGAGGAACAAGCCAGGGCAATATTCTACAGGGAACTAATGCTTGTGTGGCTACTTAGCACTTCTGGCTTACAGCAGCTTGCCTCTCTTTGGGATTTTGTTGATGATGAAATACCCTGTGAAAACAAGTCTCTTATCTTGCAGTGACAGAAGGTAGTTTTACTAAATCCCAACTGGATTTGAGGAGAAAATACGCATGAAGTTGATTGGGCAACTGTGCACATAAACGGAAGACAAACCAGATACTTTTCAAGTCAAGTCCTCAGATACTTCCAGTGATGAGGTATCTTCAGTGTTAGGTGGTTTCTGAGAGGAATTTGTATTTTGCACTCTTGATTTAAGGTGTTTCATTGCTGCTCAAATCATTATGGAGTACACACTTGTATAAAAGATGGACATGGTCAGCAGATAGTTAGAAAGGACACATCAGTTTGACATCTTCTTTTCACTTAAACATGTTTGTCACATTTAGCAATATTGTAGTCATTGCTCTCTGAAGAACTACTCAACTTTCTATAGTTTGTTTATTGTGTTCTTAAAACCAGAGATTACCACATTGCATCCTTACTCTTCTAGACTCAGAAGAGGAAGATGACTGCAACAGAAAACTGTTTAGATTTTGTGCAGCTGATATCTTTGCTCTCACACACTGAACTAAGTCTCAAATTGCCATATCACCCATGTAATTCTTGTTCTTACATAACTGGCCTTATGCAGATGAAAAAAATTCATGTTTTTGCTAGAGCTACCAGGCCCTCAACATAGTCTGAATAGTGACCTGTTACTTTTCCTCCTCTTAATTAAATTATAGCATTATGAATGATGCTATGAAAGTTAAACAAAGGTCACTCTGAAAGCAAGGTATTTTCATTTATTTGATTTTATGAATGAGGCTGCAGGCATCTGGGAAGAGCATAAAAGAGTTTCATGTTTTGTTACCACAATTGTCAGGAAGTTTCTATGAATGTTTAATTCTGCTGAAGAAATTCATTGTAAGACTGTAATGAAAGCATTTATCTTCCAATAAATATATTAGAAGTTAATTAATGTTGTTAAAAAGAAAAAACTCACTTTGCTTTCTTCCTGCACTACGCTGATGTGCTAAGCAGTAGTGGCTACAACTTCCTAATGACCAGTCTATTGATAACATATCCTTTTCATCAACATCTTTCAGCATGTGATTGATTTGCTCACAATCAATACTATCCCCTCTGCAAAAATAACCAGTTTGGGGCAGAAAAACCTCTTAGATGATATGCTGAAAAACTACTCAGAGAGCTACTTAAGGAGAAAAGTTTAAAGGATACAGTTACAGACACTTAGGCCCACTAAAGCGAAAGCAAAACAGAAGAAAGGCAGAGGAAGCTGGAGAGCTTCTGGATAAGACACTAGCAGCACAATTCACCTTCATAAGAATTTATCTCCAATGCATGTTTGAGGTCAGTCCTCTGACTCAGCTTCAAATTTGAGCCAAAGCCATATTATAGCAATTAAATTGATATTAAACATCTGGAGTTAAGAACCAAACAAAATGGTACAAAAATCTCTAAGAGTAATCTTAACTACCACAATCGTTGGAAAATATGAGACTAAACCAGAGAATCATAGAATAGAATCATTAAGGTTGGAAGAGACCTTCAAGATCATCGAGTCCAACCATAATCCAACTACCAAAACCACTAAACCATATCCTGAAGCACCACATCAAAATGCTTCTTGAACAACTCCAGGGACAAAAATCCCACCACCACCTTGGGAAGCCCATTTCAATGCCTCACCACTCCTTAAGTAAAGAAATTTTTGCTAATCTCAAACTTCCTCTGGCACAACTTCACCCCATTTCCTCTCATCCTATTTCTGGTTACCTGGGAGAAGAAACACAACATAAACCTCTCTACAACCTCCCTTCAGTTAGCTGTAGAGAGCAGTAAGATCTCCTCTGAGCCTTCTCCGATTCAGATCAAATAACCCCAGTTCCCTCAGTCACTTCTCATACGACCTGCACTCCAAACCCCTCACCAGCCCCATAGCTCTTCTCTGGACATGCTCCAGGACCTCAATATCTTTCTTGTATTGTGGTGCCCAGAACTGAACACAATATTCAAGCTGTGGCCTCAGCAGGACCAAATACAGGGGCATGATCACTTCCCTACTCCTGCTGGACACACTGTTTTTGTCACAGGCCAGGATGCTGTTGGCCTTCTTGGCCACCTGGGCACACTGATGGCTCATGTT
The DNA here is from genome assembly GCA_038090715.1 of Florisuga fusca. Classification (NCBI taxonomy): domain Eukaryota; kingdom Metazoa; phylum Chordata; class Aves; order Apodiformes; family Trochilidae; genus Florisuga; species Florisuga fusca. The sequence continues at coordinate 12,925,336 of JAAWXA010000010.1, forward strand.
CATCCTGACATCCACCAGTACTCCCAGACCCTTCTCCACTGGGCTGCTTTCTAGCCACTCTTCCCCCAGCCTGTAACGTTGCTTGGGGTTATTGCAAGCAAAGTGCAGGACCTGGTACTTGGTCTTGTTAAACCTCATACCACTGACCTCAGCCCACTGATCTAACCTGTCCAGATCTCTCTGCAGTGCCTTCCGACCCTTGAGCAGATCAACACTCCTGCTCAACTGAGTGTTATCTGCAAACTTGCTGAGCATGCATTCAATCCTCTCAACCAAATTGTTGATAAAAATATTTAATAGAACTGGTCCCAGGACTGAGCCCTGGGGTACACCACTTGTGACCAGCTGCCAGCTGGGTTTAACTCCATTTATCACAACTCTTTGGGCCATCCAAACAGTTTTTAGCCCAGCGAAAAGTCCACCTGTCTTTTGAACAATTCATTCATTGTTTGGCTATGGCTATTCAGAGGAGTGTGGCTGACAGCACTGCTTCTGACATTTTCCTAAAACAATTGGCATTTGAAGATCGAAATAAGGATTCTAAGCAGGCACTGGCAGGTTCTAAACAGACCACGACAATTACAGATACGATACACAGGGTGCTGGCACTGCTACACACAATGCTCATCTAATGGCAACTGCTTGACAATCTGTCAAGAAGGGAAAATGCTTTAATTGTGGTAAAGAGGGACATCTAGTGAGAGACTGGAGAAGGACAAAGAGCCAACCTAAGTCCAGACCACCTCCTCAATTATGTCTGAAATGTCACAGCGGGTGTCACTGGGCATCTCAATGCAGAACAAGATTATAACAATGGGGTTCAGCTGTCAGGAAACTGGCAGTGGCGCCTACCCCCACCCCCCAAAAAATAGGGGCAGCAATCTCACTGACACCTCCACAAACGATCCTGGCAAATCACAGCTTCAAAGCCTCAGCAGGGAAGCCCCAGCAGTCCAGGATAGGATCTCTACACCACCTCCTGAAGTGTACTAACTCCTGAAGTGGGGATTCAAAAAATTCCTACCACTATTATGGGGCCTCTTCCTATTGGTACAGTAGGACTTCCATTAGGCCATATTGGCAAATCAGCAAAAGGGCTTCTTGTAATGCCTAGTGTAGTGGATGAGGATTATTTTTGTTTTATAATGGTTTTGGCATGGTCTCAATGAGTCATTGAGATCCCAGAGAAACCTAGAATTGCACAAATTCTTAGACTTCCATATGTTAAACTTGGCCAGGAACAGAAACGAGTGAGAGGAGCTACTGGAGTTGGTAGCTCCGGAACAACAAATTTTTTGTCTCAAGTAGTTATTGATCAATGAAGCACACTAACATTAACTATTCAAGGAAGAAAATTTGAAGAACTTACTGAAACTGGAGTAGATAAGTCTGTCATTGCTTTAAAGCATTGGCCAAAATCATGGCCTCTACAAGAAGGGCCTACTCTTTGGCAGGAGAGTAGGTCAAGTGTTATTGCCCTGGCAGAGTTCTGCACATCTCACATGGCAGGACCCCATTGGAAAAACAGGAGATTTTCAACTATAAATTTTACACAAATTACCAATAGCTCTATGAAGACAGGAAGTCTTCAGAAAAATGGGAGTGTACTTATATAGCCCATTCGAGCAGGTAACTGCCATGATGAATACTCAAAAATCTCAATCTTTAAAGGAATTAGGCAAGCAGCAGCAAGAAATGAAAGAATGTCTGCCTTCAAAAATTAACACAGACCACAAAGGTTTGGGATATCCTTTTGTTTAGGAGCTGCTGTTGACGCTTCTGTTCCCTGTGCTGACCCCTTTCAATGGATTTCAGATGATCCTGTCTGGGTTGAACAGTGGCCCCTACCTAAAGAGAAGTTTTTGTCTTGCAGGAGTTGGTTAAAGAACATCTAGATGCCAATCATATTGAGTTTTCAGTCAGCCATTTGAATTCTCCACTTTTTGTTATCAAAAAGAAATCTGGGAAGCAGTGAATGCTACATGATCTGAGTGCTATTAATGCCATTATAGTCTCTATGGGCCCATTACAACCTCGACTGATATCTCCTGCTGCCATACCTTCCAACTGGCCCCTTGTAGTCACAGACTTAAAGGATTGTTTTTTCACTATTCCTCTTCAGGAGTCAGACAGGTGTAGATTTGCCTTTTCAATATCCAGTATTAATATGGAAGAGCCAGCTTTAAGAGATTAGTGGAAAGTTCTCCCACAAGGAATGAAAAATCCAACTATGTGTCAAAATTTTGTACAGCAAGCTGTTGCACCTGTGAGATACAAAAGGCCAGAGGCAAAAATTATTCACTATGTGCATGGTATTTTGTGTGCTCATTGTGATCAAGAGGAAGTACAAGAAATACTAAAGGACTTGTGTATTCACCAAGTGTGACAGGGCTTACAGGCGGCCCCAGAAAAGGTACAACAGACTCCAGCGTTTTCATACCTCGGTTATTTTTTACATCAGCGTACCATTCGTCCACAAAAAAATCAAACTATGCCTTACCGATTTGAAAACATTAAATGATTTTCAGAAATTGTTAGGAGATATTAACTGGCTAGGAATTTCTACAACTCAGCTGACTCATATATTTGAAATGCTGCATGGCGATTCTAATATAAATTCTTCCTGCATGCTCTCAGAAGAAGCAAAGAAAGAATTACAGCCTATAGAACAAGCTATACCAACTGCTTAATTATCACATATTTCCCTTCAACAACCAGTAGAAGGTGCTGATTTAGTCACTCCTTATATCCCTACTGATATTCCTTTCCAATCACAGGGTACACTTCCTTCCCTTTTCAAAACACTTCCTCATTGACCCCATATGGGACAATAGTTGCATTCTTGATTTCTGAATTGTCTAAGTGACATTTGCAACTTACAGGCTTGTACTTGTCTGTCATTCACCAACCTGACACACAAGCACAATTGCAGGAGTTAATTCAGAATAATGAGCAATGGCAGATAGTCGCTGTTAACTACACAGGACACCTGGAAAATCACAAACTTTCCTCAGAATTATTAAATTTTGCTGAACAATATGCATGACTTTTTCCTGTGATAAGTTCTTCTACCCCCTTTGGTTCCCCTACAGTGTTTACTGATGCTTCTAGTAATGGTAAGGCTGGATATTATTCTCCTGAATTGGGAAATCGTGTAGAACATGCCATGTATACCTCAGCACACAAGGTAGAGTTATTTGAACTTATCCTTGTTTTTGAGGATTTCCCTCAGTCTATTAATGTCTCGACCGACAGCCACTATGCAGCATATGTCTGCCAAAATATTGAAACAATTCAGATCAAATATACTTCTAATAGTGATCTTTTGCAGCTCTTTTATCACTTACAGATGCTTGTATGCACACACTGTGCATCTTTTTTTTTTATCAGTCATATTCGTGCACATTCCTCTCTACCAGGACCTCTGTCAGCAGGAAATGCTGCAGCAGATAGTCAGGTACGAGCGTTTTTAGCAGATTCTGATACTCCCTTACCCAGGAGCCTGCTTTACATAGATCTAAGGTAATTTATTTTCTTAAAACTGAAAGCATCTGCAGCAGACTTTTAAAAAAAAGACAAGAAACTTGCTGATTGGCTCCTGTGCCAATGCTGCAAGAGATGCAGAAAGATGAGAGACATGTTTCTGCCCCTCCCATCTCATTATGTTCATTGAGAATTAGGAAACACATGTTCCTCTGAAGAGTCTCTAGTAAACAACTGCTGTTATTCTAGGAATTCCTCATATTTGCCTGACTGCTCTCATTTCCATCTCTCACGGGGCTAACTTATGAAGTACTGCATAATAAAACAAACCTGGAATCCTAGGACTATAAACGAATCATTACTTTATTTCACAGAAAAAAAAGAAAACGTTCCACATGTACTAGAGCTATCACAATCCACAAGATATCCTTCATTTGTTGTGGTAAGTTTCAATATGCATTAGAAACTATGCTTCAACATTACAAGAAAACTTCATTAATATAAATCAAGAGTATCCCAGCGTAACAGATTATCTTCCCTCATCTCAAGAAGCTTGAAACTATAATTCTGGAAGGTTTGAATTACCAAAATGTCTCTTGAAGGATCATTAACTATGAAATATAATGACAAGCATTTAAATGTCAACAGTATTAATTATATCATTATTATTCTTTTCCAAATAAATCTCCTACTAATATCTACTACTCTTGCTCACAACAGGCAACAGCAGCAGGATTTAAGGAAGTTAATTGAGGGTTTATACTCAGACTTCTGGACCTTGAAAACACCAAGAAAAAAGAAAAGGAACACATTGTGTTGTTATTCATAATTGTGAACAAGGCAGAACAAACATGATAGGGAACCCCTCAATTAAAGCTGCAAGTTGAAGTACTTCTTAGGGAGCAGTTTACCATGAACCCAACTTCCTGCAGACTACATTTCACTTCACATCTTCTTCAAGGAGAGAAGTTTCCTGTTATCCCCTCCCACCCCAACAAAATTTCCTGATGTCCAAAAGCCTCTGCAGTATTCCAGCAAACAGTTCATCTCAAGGGAGGGATGGAAACTGTGCTGGAAGATACCAAGGACAATGTTGGCAGGATTTGGTTTATTGTTTTTTATGGATGATAACATGATTATTTATTATTATGGGTTTAATGGCCTTATTATTATGGATTTAATTTTTTATTATTATGGGTTTAAAAGATTCCCAGGCCCCTCAATTATGTCAAATAGCAAATAATGTGTGTGAATGTTAAATTGGATGTTGTACTTGTTTTTCAGGGAGATTACTGTTCATGCTCTTACAACAGAAGTACCATCTCCCAGATGCAGTAAGAAGCCCTAGATATTTGAAACATTTCTGAACTCTTGGCATTTATTTAAAAAAATTTTAAGGAAAAATAATTAGTCATACATAAAAGTTTGGAATTTTTCTTGTTCCCTACATGTCAGGAAATCTTCTCCTCTCATTTCTTTTTGCCAGCCTTTTATTTCCCTATTCCATTCATTACATGCTCTAAGCAAAGTAAAAGATTGAAAGGTGCCAATAGTTTTGAAAGATTTTAGTCAAAATCATGTCAAAAGAAGTAAGGGAACTAAGAATTACTTTCATCCTCTAGTTGTTGTCAGCATTTTACCACACACTTTTCTCTTCTTTTACACAGTTAGATTGATAAATCATGCTTTTAAACATACATGGCATTATTGAGTACCCATTACAGATATTTGCAATGCTCTCATGAAGCCTAAAGATGTATAAGAGTTCATTTCTGCAGAATTCCCTGAAAAATAGACATTTAACTTTCATTGTTCATATAAAAAATAAATTCTTTTACAGACTTGCAGGAATAGAGGACTCCAGGTTTTGTTCAAGTTTCTGATAAGCAGTTATATAATACTTTTATGCCATGTTCATGTTCAACTAAAAGTATACAGAAGGCTTTTTAATTTATTCAGCTATATAATCTCTGACATGCCACAAAACTTAATATTAAACTGCAAGAAGAGATAGAGGCTTAGTTACAATGTGTGATAAACTTAAATGTTCTGAATTACTGGCCTGCAAAAATTACTTGATAAGGAAAGAAGGTATAAAGAATATACAATAAAATTGGATATTGCAATATCTGGTGGCAATCTGACTGATTTACCACTGGATGGGGGAGTCCAATTGGGTGTAGCTGGTCTAAAAATGAAACTCGGAGGATGACTCCTCAAATTTTGGCTATCTTGAAATGTCAAGGCAATTCCTACTTCTTAAGAGAACAAACTAATGCCCTACACACACATGCTTTTGAAAAACTACAGGTTTTCTGTATATCCTCCAGGAACTTTTCAAAAAGTATCTCGCTGAACTACCAAGTCATCCCAGCTTATTATTTTTCTCATAACTACAATTGAGAGCAATTTTTTATGGTAAAGGTAGCACACAGCAGATTTTCAAATACTGATATATTTTAGCCATTGTGCAAGATGGGAAAATCTTTGATAATTACTTTCACAGTCAATGCTAATTCTAGTATATCTGGAGGGTTAGTTTAGAAACCAGTTAAATGTGACTCTAAGTAAAACTACATAGTAAGAACAGCTAAATGTTACAAATAAAAATAATTAAAATAAATTAAAAATCAGAAAGATCATGGCTGAAAAAACTTTTTATGGACTAGTGAACCTCCTACAAAATTTGATCACACTGTAACACTTAAAAACAGACAAGATTTCTTCAGTCATGTCTTTTTTCATGCAATCAAATCCTAAATTTACAGGTCTGCACTAGCTGTTTTAAGATGAAAGTTTATTAGAAATTTTGCTTTTATGATAAGTATGTTCTTTGCCAATGATATGATCAAGCAATTCAGAGATTAAATTAATGAAAATACATATTAGCAAATATAAAAACTAGTTTTCAAAATCACAGATGAAATATTTTTTATCTCCACATTTTGCTAGGCTCCGAAAAACTTGTCTAATATGTTAACCCATTTTAAAGGTATTTTTGTAATTTATCTAGACTGTTTGCTCTCTTTCTAAGCCTGCCAGTTTGGGAACATTAGAATTAGAATCTGAGCTGGACCGTAACAGCCAACATTTGGATTTGAAACTACTTATCTCACTGGTCAGACTCTTCAAACGCTCTCAGTTGTGTTCTGCTCTCTTCTCTTGTTCGCAGAGTAACACTTAAAGGAAATTAGTTTTCTTACATCACTAACAGATACCAAGACCACAAGTTCTGAATATCAGAAAAAAGCTAGGTACCTGGCATATATCACAAGAAAATTCCCCAGCTTTTCCTTCTATCAGGAAGTCTTCAAAAAAGGAATCACTGATGTAGGCAATTCTTCAAGGCACAGAAGAACATACACAATGAGAGAATGCAGTCAAAAGTTAGCAGGCCCAGTATAAAACATTCTAATTTGTAAGCTCAGGAAAACTATAATTTCTTATCCCAGTGACAGAAATCTGAACAGCCAAATCTAAACTAGCAGAATCAGCTATCAAAATACTAGATGGGCGTGTATTAGAGACATGAAACCACTGATCTAGAAGATCTAGTATGGCATCAGGCTGAAATAGATGAAATGACTTAAAAATATACTGGGATGCAAGGTGACAGGCAGACAAAACCAAGAATGCCTTTCATATGGAAGTCCCTGCACTTCCAGTGATCGACTGTTGTGAGTGTGAATATGGTTGAAATCTCTCTGATTACAAGTATCAAATTTCTACTACATGAAAGCACAAATGTTATTACTCTGAAGACAAAGATGTAATTAATGCACAAATTTTATAACAGAAACAGGAAAGATAGGAGGCATGGACTCACTGCAGGTATATGAAATTTACTTCAGAGGAAGTGTTTTTTCTCTTTCCCAAGGGATTAATTCCTTTCCCTCACAGACTGTCCTCTCCTGTCAATAAATCTCCCTTTTTTTTGGTCATGTTCTTTTTCCTCCATCTCCAGTTTTCCTAAAAGATGTCTAAAGGTACAGGAGACCCAAAAATTTATTTTCAAAAGATGCTATTTTTAATACAGGTAAGGTGTAATCTACAGTGCAGGCTGTGGGAAATCATACCCTGTCCTATGAGCCTTCACACACAGAATATGACAAAGGTGATATAGGTAAAACAATATTTCTTTCTAGGCTCTTTAAAACAAAATCTCATAATGTAATACCTCATCAGCATTTGAAGCAGTTTTCCTGTATGCAGAAACACAGAATCACGTAGTTGTAAGGGATCTCCAGAGGTCATTTAGTCTAATAAAATAAACTTAAGTGACATCTGCAAAGCTTAAACCGGGCTTTGAATCATGACACTTGCAGAGTTTAGCACCTTACAAATTTAAATCAAAACAGAAGCTTGTAAGAATTCACTGCTATTCAGAGACAGAGTTTCATTAGGGAATTGGCATCATAATCATAATGCATTAGCATTCAAAAGTGATAGCTTGCTTCTTTACACAACAGATTTTAAACACTTCTATACCATTACAAGAAGATGTCTAGAATAAGTAAACTGGTGCTCTATAGGCTGTGTGTCACTTGTCTTACAGTTTTGTTTTGTTTTGCTTTGCAGGTGACAGATGCTGTTGGATGTATACCATGGGTATGAACTTACATTTATGATATAAATACAAAAGTAAACTCGTTCCATTGTACAGTGCAATCAAAAAAAGCCCCCTGGAGCTCACTTTTCCAGCAGGTAGAATAGCTCCAACCTAAGAATCAACTTACTTCCTTGAAGCATTTCTTACTTTAAAAAGCAGCAGAGGTTTTACACATGCCATTTGCTTATCACTTTCATTACTGGAGTTTATTTATACTGCCTCAATTTTAGGGAAGATTATAAACTCCAGTGATACTTGAACACCTGATATGGCATTGTTTTTTCCACTGCCATCTAACTCTTTATCCAAATTTTTATTTTTGTTCCCTTTCATCTCTATCTTCCTTTGATACCCACATGCCCATGTTGGAGACTGGAAGCAGTTCTGATCAGTGACACAAAACTATGCTTATAATAAATGAGAGGATGATGTAAAAGAATCTGCTAAATAAACAAAAACAGAATAAAAACTTCAGTCAAGGGATTTGTTTTCTGCGTGGGCCTCATCAGGTCAAGACCTCCTTTTTTAACCACAGAGTGCATTTTTGAAGTCTTTAACAAACTACTCACAACTTTCTTTTGCTGAAAAATGATAACACATACCTGTTTGTAGGCTTTGCAGTTGACACATCAATTCCCACCTAAATTTCATTCCACATTTTTTTACCTGCTATGCAGCTGGTACTGATAAACAGCACTCTGTAAAATGCTAATCATTCTGATGACCTATCTTCTACAGGACCTCACCTATTTTAAACTGCAGTACACAACATGGTCCCTGAATTTCATTTTCAAGTTTCCTATTTGAAGCTTTTTGTTTCCTGTTGGTCCTTTGTATTTTGTTCAGCAATTTTCCTTCTGCCTTGCTGGGGGATTCCCATCATCAGAAATGAAAGAACAGTGGGGAAACTAATATACCTCCAACTGTCCCAATTTAGACAGCACTGGGTAAAAGAAAACATATTTGAAATACATCTACTGAAATTTCAGTCTTACCCCTTCGAGCTTTTTTTCTTTTAATCTTCAGTATACTCCTCAAATCCCCAGAGGCAGCACTATGCCAGTGCCTTCAGGAACTTCAGTTTGCAAAGAACCATCAGAATAGTGTGGAATGACAGTGCTGCATTGTGAATGCTTGTGTTCCTGCCTGTCACAAGCCCTCTTCTCTCCAACAGAAAACGTTTCATTGCCCTTGTTCTGTACCTCATTGGGAAACAGGCTTCCAAATGCTACATAAGCCCTTACGGGAATCCCCTTTTAAGTCCATCTCTCCAGAAGCAGAGCACAGAAATCTCTGTTCTGTTGCAGGAGTTATTCATGGAAGTGTTTGATCCAATTTTTTAATTTTTCACATAGCTTACAACCTTAAGTGTAGTAGGGCAGGGGATAGGAATATGATTCATCACTTGTTTGGAACAGATAAGCAGACAAAAGATGTGAAGTTTTGCAGTCTCAGGAGAGGAAAGAAAGAGAAAGCCCATATAGAAAGTCCAGAATGGGAAGGACATTTCAATAGATGTTCACAAGTTATCTATTCTACTTCTAATATTTGATAAATTACAGTTTTACCTTTCTACTTATTAACATCACAGAATATACCCCTAGACTTACCAGCATCACTGTCATGTCAACCAGCAATTGTAAACATTTTTTTTAAAAAATACAGAGCAATAATAGTATCTGCTGCTAATAATCAAACCACGGATTAAAGGATTTTAGTGGATCTTGGATTAAAAAAATGAAGTATTTAATTATAAAATATATTCAAATAGTAAGATGATTAGAAACAGAATAAATTTGTTGGGAGGGATCTCTGGAGGTTTAGTTAATCATTCCACATCCAGGTCATTGTTTATGTTTTATTTACTTGAGAAACCCATAACTTCACCTTCCACTGCAGGTAGTGCTTTCCACCCTCATGGATGATCCTGATACCAAACTTTACCACCAAAATACCCTGAAATATTGAAGCAGTTGAGCATGTTTTTCATATGTTTCATCACCAGGTCTTAAGCCTCAGCGTGCAGCAGTGCCCAGGTCTTCTTGGGTCTCAAAATAAAAATCTTGTACTATATCTTTTCCCTTGCAAAATTTGCAACAAATAGTAAAATAGTAAATAGTAAAAGACATTCCAAAAAGCAGGCTTGTCAGTCAGTGGCTTAATTCTTGGTAATGGCAACATATGACACAATAAGGACTACATTTTTTTACCAGGCTATTTTCAAGTAAACTAGGCCTTTATATTTTAACCACATTACAGCTTCTGTACAAAATATATTGCCATAGAAACATCTCCCACACCTACTGTAGTTCTAATGTATTGCGAAGCACAACAACGCAACAAAAGGTATTTCAGTTTTTAAAGAATATCCTCAAACATCATAGCTACACCTAAGTGCTCATCATCCTTACTTCAAGCATCTCACTGAGGCCAGAAAAAACATTCCAGATGCCCAGATTACTTAGTTCTATAGTACTTATTTGCATTTGTGAATATAGAACATCAGAAACTGTATTCAGTATTTGTGCTATAAAAGGAAAGCTTTTTCCATCCAGAGACTGGGAATTAGGACTGGTGAAAAATATGCCAATAAATTATATAACCCACGACTGTCATTCTCCAACCAGGAATAAACTATTGCAAAGTTTCAGTTTCAACACAATTTAGAAATTATACTAATTTATAGGACAAAGAGGATTATGAAGGAAATACGAAATGCTATATTCAATTACTAGTTAAAAAACTGCACAAGTCATGCTTCCTTCTTTCCCCCAGTGTTTGGAAAAACTGACTTTGCCAAAAAAACAGATGTATATTTCAACTGACTGAAAGTTCATCCAGTTGTCCACAAGACCCATATATCACATAAAAATGTACACATCTTCACATCACTCAAAAATGCTACAACCACCCCCAATTTTATGAGAGGTAACAATTATTTGAGTCAAGAGTTTAGCTGGCTTTGCCCTTAACAGCCTTAAAATACTACACTATATATGTGTAACAATACATACGCATGACTTGTCCAGTGCATTAAAAAAACGTTTAAAAAGAAATCAGTAAAAGCATAACAATGTGGCAATAATGTAACACTGTAAACCTGTTAGAAGCAAGCTTTTAAGTGGTGCATCTTCAAAAGCACCACTTTTTAGTGTGCCATTTTTTAATGAAAATGTCTTTTCAGCTATTAAGCATGAGAGAAGAAGAAAATAAATTCTGTATAATAAAGTCCAAAAGATGATTTTGTTAACGTAAGTGCATCTGCCAACAGACAGTTTGCATATAAAGAGTTGCATATAAACATTTTTATGTGAGATTTTCTAAGGCACAAGTATTTTGTCTGGACAGTTTGGGTAGTAACCCTTCCCAGTTTATAACTTACCCTTACTTGACCAACAAAGGCATTGGCTTCCTCTTCCTGTACAGACAGGTTTTTAGGCAGAAACATATCAAAAACAGGTCCATTGTCATTTACATCTGTCACCACTATATTAACAGTAGCAGTTGAGGTCTACAGAGAGAAAACACATCATGAACACATCAGCTTTATTTTAAAATTTCACAGATGATAGCTGATCAGCAACCTTACTGCTGTGTACTGAATTGGACCCATTCAGTACAGAATCAAAGGTAAACAGGTAATTGATTTGTTTCCACATGTTTTTGTGAAATAGGAAGAATTCTTCATTTGAAGAGTTTGTTTTGACCTTACATGTCTAATAAGGCAAAACAGGCTCAAGAAGGAATAATGTATTAGAAATACATGAAGAACACCAGATGTCTTTTTACTTATAAGGTATTTTAAGGATTTAAGGATCTACCATTCCAACTGGGGAAAAAAGTTAGAAATATTAAAATTTTCCAGAACTATTTCACTTTCCAACTTCAGCTGGTGACCGTACATAGCTATAATGGTCCAATGATGGCCCAGTATCTGTGTACACAAATAGATAAAGAAGAATCTGGTGCTCCAAGCACTCCTTTTCTTCCACTGCAGGTTGTGAGACATGAAATAATTTAACATCTGATATGATCCACACAGTCACATTCCCGAGTAGCTCATAGGTACTGATAAAAAATCACTACATCTGCAATACCTAAAAGAGAACAGTCCAGATCCTTCCTCCACAGTGATGGAAATCAGGATTAGATCTGGACACTGAGTTACCCCTGTTTGAAACTGATGGGGGAAGAAAGAAAGAATCATAATCTGGAGCACTGGCAGAGAGAATCCTCACTTCCAATTATGCTGATGAGCTTGTGTGAGTCGCTTTTCAAGAGTTCAGAGATAGCTGGCTGCAAATACCCTTCCCCTTCAGCTTTTGAACATGGAGGTATTTCCTTCCTGCCCTTCCCCTTGCTCTTTCGGAACGACTAAATATCTTCTTTTTGGCATATGTACTTTAGATACTGCATTCAAAGAACTATATGAGAGCAACAGCATGAGACAAGCAACCCATAAAACATAAAAGGGCTGCTCATATCAGCCTGTGTGTCAAGCTAATGTTACTCTCCAGCCATATGCAACCACTATATGTAGCAATTAGAAACTTCTGTAAAACACTGTAAAGAACAGCCCTGCCCTTTCAAGAGATGGCTCAGATAATCTAAGAGACCTTCTCCCCACTGCCCCATACGATATTTGTGGTATATTTATCCTCAGAAAATGAGTCACTGCCTTTTTAAAGTAGTAGGCAAAGCTCTTTGGCTTTTTCTATCATAGTAAAACTAAATGGGTTTCAATGGTACTTCTTCAGATTTGCTAGAAATAATGAAAGGATCTGAAGATGTTAGAAAGTGAGCTTGTTTCAAAAGACACAACCCTGAATGTAGCCTTGGAAAACACCAATGAAAAATGCTACTTCGTATGGCAAGGGCAAAATGTATGAAATCACTTAACTAGTAGGTAAAATTTATTACGGCAGCTCTTACAAAACCAGGTGCTGAAGCACACAGTTTTCATAAGGATATAAAATATTTGAATGTTGATACAATGTATTTATAAAATATCTTGTCTCAGTAACTCAGGCCTTTCCAAATGAATGCAGCAGCACAGATACCAGGGCTTGTAGGGGCCTGTGAAAATCATCCTGTTCTTACCCCCATCCTAAGACAGCATCTGATTTACCTGTGCCTCAGTGGCTTGCATAACTGAATTTTAAAAGGCTCCCAATGGTAAAGTTCAGTCTCTAGCTACTCTTAGAGTTAGAAAAAGTTTCTTCTAATGTTTAGCTTAATTCTTTTTTTCATTTTAAGCCCATTGTTCCTTGTTCTGTCTGACATGGAAAAGAAGATCATCCCATCCCTTTTTGTGGTCTTCTATAAAATACTTCCAGATTGTTACCTTGTTCCTCAGTTTTCTTTTCTCTAGATACAACATCCTCCATTTTAAGACCTCCGAACTAAACTCTTCCCTATTGGTGCATGCCTTTCTTGGAACTCATTTACTAAAGATAGACATAGGCCTCCAGCTGAGGTTTTATTAATGCTGAGTAGAGTGGAAGATTATTTCAAATGTCCTACAGACAATATTTGTCTGTATCCATCCCACAGTTTTGCCTTTTTCATAACAGTGTGACCTCATTGACACCTATTCAACCTGTGATCTTCAACAAGCCCAGATCCCTTTCTGTGGAACTCTTGCTTACTCAGTATCTCCTTATCTCCTTATTGTTTCTTTAAGCAGTTAACTGCATCCTATTTCTAGGTCATTTCTTCAGTTTGTTAAGATCCTTTTCGATTCTTCTGCTTCCTTCCAGTCCTTAAGGTTGGCATCTTTAATATTAACCCATGCACATTTTTTCCACCTTAAAAATAAGAATGATTAAAAGTGTCTTAAGACAGACCCTTTGAAGATCTCATAAATACTTCCTAGTATTTTGCTGACCAGTTGTGTCCTTACTCTTTGGTAAGTTCATTTCCTTATATTCACTTAGCTTGCCCATTTATAGAGTGTCAAATATTTTCTAATGCCACGACACATGCCAGCTATTCCTTCCTCCTCTTCATATACCAAAAATTAAGTTGCTTTGGTGTAATTTGTCCTTAATAAATCAATGGCAGCTATTATTTATCTCACCGTTTTATTCTAGCTGCTTAGAAACAGCTTCAAGATTTTTGTGGGAATTGGTTAGAATGACTCCATTACCATTTTTAGCCTCCTTTTTAGATAGCTCTGTCTCTCCCTTGCTGGTGCCCATGTCAAAAAATGCAGATAGCTATTTAGTGTCAGAGAATTCCTCTGTTGGTGTAAATTATGTTCTGGCATGATACCATGTCATACAAAAATAATCATCCTCCTGTGAACAGATTACACTGCAAGTTAGTGAAGAACTGGGACCAGCATATATTTTTGCACGTTTGGTTCCTCCCTTGGCCACAGCTTTGGAGGTATTAGGCTTCTGGTGTAACTTAACTGAAGCAAAACTCTCATCAGACTCTGCAAAGTACATTTGTTTTCAGACTACGAGAGAAAACAGGAATCAGTGTACCATGATCCAAGCTGAACTTGAAGCAGACAGTGCTTGGGCAAAATAGCAATACTTCTTTACTCTTTTTCTGCTGCTGCTGTTGAGAAAAAGCCACACGGGCATCAGTGATAGCTCCATTAGTAAGATTATTTCATTGCCACAAAACTGTAACTCTTCTTGCATTTCACTGGAGGTTTCTCGCCCATTTTCATTCTGCCATTACAGGTTTCAGTCTCTGATAGCCCGATGTTAAAAATATACATGAGATTAATAATGTCCTTTTGTCTAAGAAGCTTCCAGGAAACATTAAGAGATAACTCATTCTTGTGATACATCATGGGTGAAGCCTTGATGCAAATAAAGCTTACAGGAGTTTCACCACTGGCATCTCAAAGGTGAAACTCCTTTGAGATCCTGAGCAGATCGAAAAGAAAAAAAAATACTTAAGACAAAATAAAAATATTGGATTGAAATATTATTCACTAGTTGTCCTTAGTGTAAAGACAGATGTGCACTCCACCCTTCAAAGACTGTCTACAAACTACCTCCTCCACAGAGAACGGTGCTTGGCAAGCACCCAGGTATCAACAACTTCCCTTTCAAAATTATCGATTAAAGACCTCCAGCAATTCATAAATCCTCCACTGTTTGAGCCAAACTTTGTGTAGAATCTGTAGACTCTTTAGAAACCTGTAACCATCCTCCCTTAAAAAACAATAACAAATAGTCTGAATGTAAACCTGCATCTTTGTATGCCTTTCCTAAAACATCTTCTGGCATAGTGCTTCCCACATAACAAGCCTCAAGCATTTTTACACCCTCACAGGCCCCTGTAGTAAATGCTCCAAATAGATGCAGTATATAGACTGATTTTTATTAAGGGGCTAGATCCTTCTAGCTGTCACATGGGAAAAGCACTTGTAAAGTACTTAAAAAGCTAGTCACTATCTTAGCAGTATCTGCTCATGCTTTCATTGCTGTGCTGTCAGTTCAAACTTACTGTCTGCAGGACAGAATCTGTAGAATCTTCATTTCCCAAATTCTGAGACTCAACAAGCATCCCAGTCCCCACTGCTGGAGTCAGTTGCCTCTTCTCACAGCTGTAACTCCAGCTGGGGCATTTGCACAGTGCCCCACAGACTCACTGATGAGCTGCCTGTGCTAGCAGGCTTCCTTAGCAAACCCTCTTGATCCCAACACTACCAAGAGCTGATCCCACACACACAAGAGGACTAAGTGATATCCATGTGCAGTATAGCTCTGTCAGAGTTTTTCTACAGTTTTTATGTGGAGACAAATGCAGAAAATGGATCTGTTCCACAATAAACACCATACAAGAACTATTTAATACTTAAAAAGTAAAGAATACAGAACATTTTGAAAGAAACAAACAGGAAGATGCTTTTGGGTTGGCTTCTCATATTTTCTTATGCACAGTTATTTGCTAATTGTTTCTGAAAATGCCATTTCCACATGCTATTTATGTAAGAAAAACATACTTTACAATTTATGCATCACTGTCAAGAGAAAACACACTCTGGAATGTTTGGTCTGATGTACAACCCACATGGAATGTAAATCAGTTTTCTGAACCTAACCTGATTCCACAGAATACAAGGTAATAAAACCTGTTTGATTTAATAAACTGAGAGGAATATGGTTTAGAAAACATTGGCTTAAGCCAGTGAATACTTCTCATTTGGAAAAAATTTCTTCACCATTTGATGTAGTTCTAACAGGGTATGTCTTATAATCTGTGGTGTCTTTACTTCTGATGATGCTGAATCAACCCAGAGGAGATCTTGGAAGAGCTGCCAAAGCCTGCCTGTGCACTTGCTAACTTCTGAATCCAATGTTGAAAATACAACTACTGTTGTGCATTACTTACAGATCTAACTTGTGTACAGAAGTGCATAACAGCAGGGGGGCTCACATACTTATTTTAAATAACCATAGCATCACATTGTGAGGAATTCTTATTTGAAGTACCAAAAGAGACTCAGGTTTCACCTAAAAGGAGACAGTGGAGGCAGCAGGGAAGGCTGGGTTCTGCTTAAGGCAACCTGGGTTTTAAGATTAATTTTAAGATTCTTCAAGAATTCTTTATCAACGATGTAGAGTAGGTAATGAAGCAGAATCTCCCTCAGGTTTACAGGTGACACCAAACGGGGGGTAACAGTCACTACACCGGAGGGCAGGGCTGCCATTCAGGTGGACCTCAGCCAGCTGAGAAATGGGCCAACAGAGGCCCTGTGAAATTTGGCAAGGACAAATGCCCCTGGGAGGGAGAAGCCCCTGGTGAAGGCCCAGGCTGAGGTCTGCCAGTGGGGAAGCAGCTCTGTGGGAAAGGCAGTGCTACGTGAAAACAGGTGTCAACTGAAACAAGAGAGGTTCAGGCTGGAGATAAGGAACTGCTTCTCCCCATAAGAACACAAATCAGAGCATTTCAAAGTGATGAAGCAGAAATGTTTTCTATACCCTTCCTCTAATTTGTCTTCTTGTTGTGGACAGGTACTGGGAATCAGATACAGCAGTCCCTGGATAAGAACATAATGAATCAAATTTTTGATGTCTTCATATAATCAGATAGGGGTTACCAGAAAAACACAATAAATCAACTACCAATCTGACTTGTGCATATGAAGAGTGAAAGCTCTCTGAAGTTATTCTGTATGCTATTTTATAACAAAGGGTAGGACTTGCCATCGGTGCTTAGGGATTCCAGACCAGAGTAGACCCCCAAACTAAAAGTGGAAAAGCTGAGGAGGTTTTTGCTTAACTTAGCTTTGCAAGAAAAAAAAATGAAGTTTGTGGGGATTTCCTAAGAGGGAGAGAGAGGTAGGAGAAAAGACACTAGGAACTGTATCCCAACTCTTCTGTTATCAAAAAATTTTAGTATTTTTCAAAGTAATGGCAGTACTTTTACTCATATGAAGCATCCTACCTCACCTGCCAGCCAATACAGCCACACAGGGTGCTGCTCCACTTGTTAATGAATTTCAAGGCATACTTCAGTTTTCACTAATGAATTTAGCAGTATTTTTGCAAAGGAAAAATATATTATTGAGATGTCAGGAAAGACAATTATTTTATAAAATTGAGTTTTCTGTTTTTCCTAAACTTCCAAGGGTATTACAGTAAGATCCTGTAAACTAAGACCAACAATTCATATATATCCATTTTCTTATTAGTCACAATTAGCAGACTCTCAAAAGTAGATAAAATCAATGGCAGGATCACCAGAAGAAGCATCCAAACAAAGCTCTGGGTTAGCAGCAATGCCCCTGGTGATCTCTTCCTTTAAATAATTAACAACAAACTTTGAAACTGAGAAGAAATGTGTGAATACTCAAAAATCTTGCTATTTCATCTGAATAAAAAAAAAAATTTAAAAACCCACACTGGTGGAGCAATGCCAACTTTTTACATGAAATGGTAGTCAGTTGGTTACTTTGATTTCTTTGAGATACATAAAGCAGCAGTTCTTCCATTAACATCAGAAAATGCTATGTTTGAAGATTATTAAATAAAAGCAA
Organism: Florisuga fusca; assembly: GCA_038090715.1. Taxonomy (NCBI): domain Eukaryota; kingdom Metazoa; phylum Chordata; class Aves; order Apodiformes; family Trochilidae; genus Florisuga; species Florisuga fusca. The sequence continues at coordinate 12,943,434 of JAAWXA010000010.1, forward strand.
CCTTGTATCCCCATTAGATGGCTCCAAAGATTTGTCTAAACTCTTTGCAAGTCACAGCTTAAGACCCATGTTCTATCCTGAAATAGTCTTTATTAGACAATAAGACTAAATTACAGGGGCTTATTCAGAACTGCAGCACAGAGCAGCATCAGTAACTTCAAGATCATCTGTCCTGCAGATAATGTCAAAAGCGACCACTAACACTGAAATCACACTGACTGAATAATCATTGCTTAGAAGGTATGTTCAGGGTGAGTCATAACCTCTTCTCAGTTTGTCACTGGAACAGAAAAGAAAAAAAGAAATTTGACTGTGGGTTGTACTTTTTCTTACAGCAGCCAAGTACCTCTTCAGCACACCAGCCAGAAAGACCCCAGGTGAGAGGATACAAGTAAACACTCACAGAAAGGGACACCACGTTTTATATGAAGCTCAGTTTCTTGTATCATTAGAGAAGGCTGTCATTTGTCATTGACATTTTGAACTGCAGGTAGCAAGGGATGCCTGCGATCACTCCCAGTGTCACATAAACTGGATTTTTTATGTCACCAATTTAAATTCTTCCACCAAGGAAAGCTCCAGCACACAAAGAGAGAGGTGGTTATGCTTCTAACTTTGTCACAACATATTACATCGACATTTTTAAGTCAGTAATGAAGAGGATGAGGTGCTTTTAAAGTATTTATCACCTCTGACTGTCAAAGTTATATTTAATGACAAGTTCTGATGGGGTGCCCATTTGCTTCTGCAGATTTGGCTTTCTTATCGTGTGTGTGTGTGTGTGTGAAGATAGCAATATTGCCATGTCAGAGCCTCATGATTTAAAAACCTATTTGAGTTCTTTTCATTCAAGAGCTGTGACATATGTCTGGAACCAATGCACAAGAGCCCTATAATAGTACTGTCCTCTCAGTTTGTCTCTAGGCTTATCATATGCAAGTGACATGCATATGACACTGTAAAATTAAGTACATGCTTAGAACTATCACTATCATGGAGAAGATTTTTGCTTGGAAAGCTTGTGGAAAATGAATAGAGAAAAAGATGATGTTTGAAAAAAATCAGGTGGAGAATTTTTTCATTCACCCCCTTCACAAAATTACAGAATCGTCATGATTGGAGAAGAAAAGAAATATAGAAATACATATCACCATGCCCTGAAGTGCCTCATCCACACAGTTTTTAAATACGTCCAGGTATGGTGACTCCACCACCTCCCTAGGCAGCCCATTCCAATGCCTGACTACTCTCTCAGTAAAGAAATTCTTCCTCATATCTAGTCTGAACCTCCCCTGGTGCAACTTATTTCTTCCATACACTCAAGGAAGCTCCTAGACTGTCTCATCTCTGCAGTGTTATATTTCCAACAGCTGTCCAGTAGGTTGAAGTCCCTGATCAGAACAAGAGCTAACAATTGTGAGGTCTCTGCCAGTCACTTGTCAAATGCTTCATCTGCCTCCTAATCCTTGTTGAGTGGTCTGTAACAGGCATCCAACAGGACATCCACCCGATTCACCTTCCCCCTTATCCCAACCTTTAAACACTCAACATTCTCACCATTATCATCATTGAGATTTATACAATCAAAACACTCCCTAACATATAGAGCTGCCTCACTGCCCCTCCTTCCCTGTCTATCCTTTCTGAAGTGCTTATGGATGGTATCCATTGCAACATTCCAGTCATGAGAGTCATCCCACCATGCTTCTGTGGTGGTGACTATGTCACAGCTGTCCCGCTGCACAATGGCTTCTAGTCTCTCCTGTTAATTCCCCACACTGTGTGTATGCTTGTGGCTGTACATGCTATTCTCTCCAATACATACTTTAAAATGAAAGCAGATACTTTCACAAATTTCTTACATAATTATGAAAGTTACAGTGTATTGCAGAGGATCCTAAAAGAGACTGTAAGCCAGCACTCTCTCATGAAAGAGAGCTGCTGTTTCGTTAAAGCTCTTACCATATGTTTAATTACCTCTACAAGTCTTTAAACAAACTTGAGTGTCCCCAAAGTAATAAAAGACCTAATTCACAACTGTTTTTGTATCTCAACTGAATGAATACTTCTCATGCAAACACCGAGGTAATACAGTAAGCATAAAAAACTGCCTTGGCTTTTTGAAAAGTGGGCATTGCTACAAAAGATTTTTCAGGCATGGTTTGGAAAGAAGTCTTGAAGCTATTACTACAAACACATGCAGGGAAAAAAGTAGTACAGCCTCGTAACAGGCATTTCCTATTTACTGCTGAAGAAAACTGTGTTTACTTCTCTTTTATAATAAACTAAGTCAAACAAAAGATCAACAGCTGTAATTTATAGCTTTCTTAGGGCTACTAAAATAGCTTTTACATATATAATTCTCCTCTACACATCAAATGTAACATTTACATTACCTCCATAAATATATTTTCTCCTAAGTATGCCAGGTCCTGATAAATGGTACAGATGATGAATTTGAAGGAAATTTCACTTGTGACTTATTTTATTTGTTCCCTGCCATTTAAATTGAAGTTGAGAATTGATGAGAGCATACTATGCCTTGCAGAGGAAACATTCATAGCTCTGATGTTAAGCCAGTTTATTAATTTAGACAAACATTAAGACAAACACTATCATCTCAAGATAGAGTTTCCAAGTAATGAGAGTTGAGGCAAAGCCCAAGGCTCTCGTTGATCAAAAAAGAAATTGTATATAGTGCTTCTGATCTACATATCAGGACTCATTTATATTAAACTCAAGAAGTGTCCACTTAAATTATGATATCCAAAGTAATAGCCATTCTTCACCAAGAAGGGGAAACAGCTGCTCAGCCCTTAAAATACTGTATGTTATTAAGTCCAGGATAAAATATACACAAACTGCAAAGCAAGTAAATTGCCATGCTGTCTCAGTGCTCCAGGAGAGTGACAGCCTGAAGACTGATGTTAAAAATGGGAATCTAATAATCGATGGTAATTAAATAATTACAATAAAGTGCCAAAGTCAGAAAAGGTTATGGGTAAGAATGCACAAGTGATTATGGCCTTGGTCACTGAACTTTTTGAATGCACAGAAACTGCATAACCACAATAAACAACATCCACCAGGCTATGGGGAAGGGGGAATGTGCTAATTCTTCTTCTGTCTGTTCCTATCAGCAGGCTGTAAGCCTCAGGTATTTGTTTCCTTCCAATGTAGGGCACAAGAACTTTAAATCCAGTATCTATTGACTCCCTACACCTCTCCAAGTTATAAAGAAGAAATGGCCAGCTGGACTGCAAAAAAATTTAGGAGAGAGAAGAGCTTGAGGATGCAGGGAAAGACAAGGCTGGAGCTTGTCAATAATTACATTAATGAAAACAGACCAGAAAAAGCCTGAGGAAAAGAGAAAGACAAAAACTATCAAACACTAAGAAATTTCTCCCCAAAGGAAACTCCCCAAAACTAAAACTTCACACACCCAAAAAGAAATTATAAAAGATGGAAAGGATTCCCACATCACTGGGAAAGAAAAAATCATGTACATTTGAGAAATGCCCTCGAGACACACCTGGGTCTGACAGGATGGTTCTCCATTGCTATGCCACTCACCAGCTATGTAACAGCCAGGGCTCCCATCCTGTGTGTGTTTGTGGAAGAGAGAGAATATTGATCTGCCATCCAAGCAGCTGAAAAGCATCTCTCTATCACAGGATTGAAATGTTTTCTGTGGGATGAACCAGCAACAGCTGGTAGCTTACATCCCAAGCTACCGAGCCAAGGCTAAACAACCCTACTGTACAAAGTGGGATATGTTTTCATGCAGCCTGGCAGAGACAAAACAGTGAAAAAATTGGTCTGCATCTAAACTAAAAGCTCAGGATTCAGTGTCTTAATCACAAAAAAGTGCTGTGGTATCTCTACCAATACCTTTATATCATAAACTAAACCTGAGACCTTCAAAACAGGTGAGGAACATGGGCTGCTGTGGCTGTCAGCTGCAATTCTCCTGATCTTCTTGCATGGGTTTGCTATTTATTTAGAACTTGGAAACTTCCCTGTTGTTCCAATAAAACCAGAGGTTTCTGCTAGCCTGCAAGATCTGTCTGAAAGCCAAGGTCAGCTAGAGGGGTTGTGGACAATCAGCTTTGTCCATCTACTCTAACTGCACAAACAGTGCTGGCTGGAAAACAGCCTGTCCAACTTACATTTTCCAGTCTAAGTGCAATTCATGACATTTTTTACTGTCATGACCATGGTATTTCTAAATATGCACAATAACAGCAATCTATACTCCATGTCACACTGTATGTTACTACTATTGTGAACTCTGCTGCAAGATCTATTTTAACACCGTTCTACTTAAGCATATTTATTTTGGGGGTACAAAAAGCTTCAGTAATTCTTGATGCAGAACTGTTTCTCACCTTAAAATAATTACAGTTTTTTAATTTCAAAACAAAATTAAAATCTGCTCAAAATCTTGGATTGAAAACTGTGTTAATCTTATTAACTACTTAAATCACTCCTTCCTTGTTATAGCATGTGAAATCCAAGACCTCCTGGGGAATATTATCCATGTAATAATGCAAGCAGACAAGCTGCACAAACACTGGATATTTGGGAGTCTCTCCTAAAGCCTGCCTCAATAAAGGAGCTGATGCATAGAGAAAAGCTTCTCTCATGGAAGAGGAAATCTGACCAGACAAATTCTTCTCGTGCAAACTGAAATTTACAGATCATCAGACATTTTTAAGGCTTTCCCATACTAAGTACGTAACGTCTCATGAAAACAGTAATAGGCAGTGCTTCTCTTTAGTTACAGTTTGTTTTGTGGAAAAGAAAATAATATGAGAAGTTCTTTAGAGGAGTATAAAATAATTGACCTCTTCATATTGTTCCTTTTTCATATATTTAGGAGATTTTCCTTCCCACTGCATCAACAGATCAAAATAAAACTGCGACATTATGATAGTATTCAAGTTACGCAGTATGAACAGATTCAATTATTTTTTTTTTCCTACTTCTGTTCTACTGATTACGAAAATGTCAGTTAAGTAGAAGCCCTTATTAATACAAGCCTTTTTGTACACACAGTCTCTGTTCAGTACATACTTACTGAAAGGTGCATGCTTCCTTCTTGATGGATAATAGCACTGATGTGGAGCAGATAAGTTAACTAATTACAGAAATTTTTCTGTTACTCCTGCAAATCTTACCTCTATGATATTTGAGTAGTAAACATTTGCCTTAATTACTCTGGTCAAGTGCTACCTGTTTGCTCTAAGGAATGTAATTCAAGAGTCAAGGGAGATAAAGGCTCTAAATTACTGATGATCTGCTAAGATGACTGAAATATCCAGGTCTAACTTACATGATGAAATAATGCACAATGAAAATACTGTTCCTTCTGATTCACTTAGTGACTGAATACTGTCCTGAAATATTGGTCTGCAGTGATCAAGGAGACAGTAAGGAGAAATATGGCATGATGTCCGTCCCTATATAAAGCACACCGGTGTGTCTAAAGGCCCCTGGGACAGAGACTATTAGACTCACATTCCAACACATCTTTCTCTAGTATCAAGAATACAACAACATTTATTCTACTTTCATTCACAGCCTGTGGCAACTACTTAGCTAGATCATAAGGTGAGATAACACTAGTTTTTAACTCTTGGTCCTTATGAGGGCATTGTTGTGGCAGAGAGACTACCATGATCTTCTACAAACACCATACTTATGTGCACTATAGCCAGGAGCATGGTTTGCAGAGTTCCAAAATTGTAAGACCTACTAATTTAAGCTCCTGGACTGACCACAGGGCAAACTTACAAGCATCTTAGCCACACATAAAGGCTAAATGTTGCAGGTTCTCACATTCATACATCAGACATCAGAAAAGAATTTGGAATCCAGTGCTGAGTACCCACATAGAGAAAACAGAAATCAGACTTACAATGTCTTAAAAAATGCCTCAGGACTAGACTCTTGTATTTGGAGGTTTGAATTCTGCTTAAATCATGCAATATACAGTAATACAATGAAATAGAGCTTCCCGTTTTATCTATACGAATGAACTGATACATGCACATTTGTGCAAGCCAAATAGAAACAGAATGTCTTCTGTACTTTCCTTTAACAAAAGTCATGCATACTTATTTCTAACTTCTCCCTCTGAAATGCAAAACCAGGACTGCTTACCTTTATATCCCATCCAAACATACTACTATTTGTGAAAAGAATTTGAGCTTGAGTTTTTTCCTTGTGTATCATTCTTCTGCTTATCTGCAACAAAGTCTCATTACTAAGGAAATAAAAATATTTTCCTAACTACTCAATGAACACATAGCTAATTGCTCATAGTGGTGTATTGCTAACAGTGATGGGTGGTAGGTCATGTTATTCCAAGGTCAGAGAAAAACCACAAGGCTGTAAATGCTCCAGGTTATAAATCAGAACAATAACAACTTGGGAAGCACAGCTGAGCATTTTAAACAACTAAGAGCACTGCACGGCATACAGAGTGATGAAACAGTGTCAGCCAGGTCACATCACTAAATGGAGAACCTTATTGCTCAGTGAAGGCATAAGTAGGTCTGTATTTACTTTGATGGAATAAGCAGTCCCCAAAAGTCAGAAGGTGGCAGCATGACTGCCACCACACATTAGGCAGTTCACTAAGCCTTGAGGCTTACAATACAGAAAACTTCACTATTTAGTGCTGTAGCAACACTGTTAAGAAGTCTCTTAGACCCCTTAATAATGACACAGAAAAAGGAGCAGGAAACAAAATACTATTAAAACAGCAAAAAGGAAAGGTGTGCTAGACCACAGATTTTCAAACACAAAAGTGTATTCAACTAACTTGATAGATAATGATGGGGAACAGCTAGTTTTGTCTACAGAACACAGGATGAAAAGGACAACTAATACCACACTGTATACTGTGTCCCATGATGTTCACAGCTTAGGGGAGCAGAGAAGGGCATATTGAGGTGGGGGCAGAGTTTCAGCCTCTAGAATATCAGGAATCCATTAACGTGTGGGTTGAGATTGGTAATGGTTCATACCACCAGAACTACAGGAAAGGCACCTGAAGAGAATGCTGTTCCCCAAGATACTGGTGGTGTGGCTACTGTACCCCCAGCAGACGTGTGATCCTGTGGGGCGAGTGCCCTGCTGCCCCAAGGGCTGACCTCCAAACTCCTGGAGGAGTCTTTCCACAAGTGGAAAGAAAGATCCATTCTGGCAAGTCCCCCTGGACCAAAGAAGATCCTGTCATGAATGGAGATGAGAATTACTGTGTGAACTGGACCAGTGTCAGAAGTAGGAAAGATGATGCCTCTTTATGGCCCTTTCTTTCTCTTTGCTTCAGGTGAGTCAATCCAGAGATCGCTGACTCAATGCTGAAATACAGTCATCATCTACCCCATGAGCCTCATTTATCTCTATGGAAGAAAACATTCTTTGTTTTATAAGAGCAATGCTAAACAGACAAGAGAGCCATAACCATAAGACAGAAAATTTTTAAAGCAGTGTGGGCTAAATTTACTTCTGAAAGTGTCAACAATTTCAAAGCATAGCAACGTTTTCTATCTGAAGTGTACCATCTAAACCTGACTATTTTATACACTATTGTTTGAAAATTAAATGAGCTGAAATTATGCTCCTTTGAAGCCTGTATCGTAATGGCTAAACATTTTTGTTCACAGGATTTAGTTGAAAAATATTATCAATATTGGAATGTCTTGAGTTCTATTCACAATTTCTAAGGAAAATCTACTGGCTGAAATTATAAAGACTGCACTTCTCTCCAAGAAGTATGAAGCACCAATAAAAATATTTTATTTATTTCCACTAGGTAAGGGTACTAAGATGCCTTTTTATTCATCTTCATATTTTAAGGCTAGGAATTAATTAACTTGCTCCACAGTTCACCTGTTGGTGTAGCCACGGCTGACCGTGCTTGGGGGACAGGCTCCCACAACACTGTGTCTTGAGATTCCATGCAGCTGGAACCTATGTGATCCTATAACAGTTATTCCTAAAACCCAGATACAAAAATGCACAAATGCCAAATTTTCATTGTGTAACTGAAAATTCTAGTAAAAAAATTTTTTTAAAAAATCAACAAAAAATCCCACCCTGAAACACATTAAAGACTTTTCCCTTTAAATTTCTTTTAAATTTTAAAGAAACAAACTATATAAAAGCTGTATAGAACACAAATTTTTACCTTAGATGATTCTAATAGCTAGTTCCAAGCATGCCATTGTTGGCTGGAGAGAAGCCAGTTTTTGTATGTTATGAGCTAAAGTTCATTCATGTCATATAAATTAAATTGCACCTTCCCGTGTTTTACGATTTTAGGGAAACTGAGATGAGTTCTTCAATCAGATAACTACTTTTCTGTAGGCATTTAGAATTGTTCAAAAAAATCAAACCTTGATGACAGCAGGTGAATTAGTTTGGGGAGCAGGAGTTTTGTAAGTGTAGGAATATTTTACTTTCCTGAAGACACATTGCTGCTTTCTGATATAAACAACTACTGAAAAAAAGGTCCTCCATGAAATTTGATGATATTGTTGAAATATTGTTGAATATTGACTTGCTGAAATAAGTATTAATTTCCTTACTTAGTTTGCTACCAGCTAGCAATGTTAAAGAAGTCACTGATCCCCAAATAGAAGAGGAAGTCCAAGAGCTATATATCAAAAAAAATTCAGCAAGGAAGTCTGGCAAATGAGTCAGAACCACTGTTTCCTGGCATGGAAAAGGCATGGAAGTTTAATGGGCTGAGCTGTCCTTTTTCATCTATCAGTTTGTAAAATAATAGCCAACACACTTATACAGTCTCATTTGTGATACTGGCAATCCCAGCCAACTCCTAAATCTTTTGTTCCATGTGCTGTCACAGAAGTTTAGGGTGCAAGAGCAGCCAAGTCAGCTTGAAAAATTTAAGAAAGGTGCCCCCACCAATGGAAGAAAACAGCCAGGTAAAGAAAGAGTGATGGAGACCCCAAACCAAGTGAAGAGAACACACACAAGCTAGGAAGTGTGACCACGTTTCACTAAGAGATACTTCAATAGCCTTTCTACACCCCAGTTAGTATTTCAGCAGCATAGCACAGTCTGAAACAGAACACAACTCTTTTATCTAAATCTTCAGATTTCACAGGTGGAAGCTAGAGATGAGAACAATTGAACTCATAGCTAGCAAAAAATGTAGAGTAGTTCACAAGTAATGAAATTACTAACAGTAATTACTAGTAACATAGTTAGTAACATATTGCTAACAGTAATATGAATTATTGAAGATAACTGCAGCCAGATTTTTAATTGAAAAGGCGTAGGCTTCATTACAATTATTTCATATTGACACAGAAAGGTATAACGGCTCTAAAACTTTCTCAGTACTTTGAGGGGTAAAAATTTCTGAGTAAGTACTGAGAAGGAAGGCAAATTTTACAGGCAGAAGTTAAAAGAGGAAAAGATGTAATACAGAAGATTTCCCTCCACTGCAGTAAAGATAGGATGAGTTAGGGTCCCAGCCACAGAGCTTTCATGATTGCTCCATAGCAAACTGTTGAAGGTTTCTCTGTCTTGATCTCAAAGCTGAGCAATGCCTCCTAGAATAGCTGAGGTAACGTGGATATTTTAGCTTAGATCTATCCTTATAGACTGTAATTTTAAGGTCGGATACACAGAGGCTTCTCCCCTACCTATGCTATTATTCCATGGCACAAACTCACATGAGAGCTTCTGCACTCCCCTCTACCTTGCACAATTCAACTGTGGTAAATCCCCTTATATTGGGACTGTTACAGACTTTCAGAAACACTAATTACATAGCCTCTGCTTGACAAATAAGCACATACTGCAAAGAGCCCACCATTTTTTAATATGGAAATTGAAAATCAGAGTTTTGTTACACTAAACACAAAAGCGAGCAGTCGTTTCTTGGTTTAGTTGCAGGGGCACTGCAGGCCTGATCATTGCAAACAGAGTAGACTTAGGAATAATCCCTGATGAAGTTTTATTTTTAAGAGAAGAATGGGCATTTTCCCAGATTTTTCCTGAGAGCTTAAAAGAATTGAAATTGGACAGTGTTTTGAATCTGCCAATTCTAAAAAATGTTCAACACATTTGACTAAATAAAGTATAAATCTGTAATACAGCTGCCCACAAAAACGATCTTCAGAAGCTAAGAAGGAAGGCTGGTTATTTAATAGCACAGAGAAGAAATAGTAGGAAGATGCACACATTTGAATAACACAAACCCTTGACTACACTGGTTCTTGTTGCAGAATAACAAAAAGGCAGAGGCAGCAGCAAAGTCACTTGGTTTCAAGATCAAAGGATATCTTGGAATATAGGAAAATTCTGGCAGATTACAGCTACATTTGATCAAGACCCATATAGAAGATACTGCAATTAGACTACTTCAGGTGCCTAACTACATGTGATAAGAGCCCATTTTCTCAAACTTTCACAGGAAACTCACCCCATCTGGTCTGCCATCCGAGGCTGTAACAATCAGAATATAGCGATCAGTGCTTTCTCTGTCCAAGGGCTTTCCTAAGGCTAGCAGTCCAGAACTAGTAATAAAACAAAAACATAAAAAGTTACCACAACAGGTTTTAAGATAACTACAAGCATTTTTGTTCCACTCCTTTGCATTATACAAACATTTCCCTTTAAGCAAGTTAGTAAGTTCTTAGGCTTTATGACAATGGAAAGCATAATCTATGTAGGTAAAAGCTAATAAAATGATGAGCCAATTTCTAATGCTTTCTGCTTTGATACATGTATAATTTAGGATTACAGTAATGACCTACTGACATACAGGACTCTAGAGAAGACAGACCTACCCTGAACACAGGACCCTCACTTGTTAGAAAGCTGCACTGCTATAATAAATGAGAAGAGAGACTCACAAGCAGTCTGTTCATCACAGAGGAGTTGTAGTAGCCAGGACTGTAACACCCAACTCTGGCAAAAGTGTGAGTCTCCTCAGAGTATTATAGGGCAACCTTACTAACCTCAGTGTTGTGTGACTTCGGTAGAAGTGCTGCAATGAGTTAGTGCCCTTTCAGTGATTGTACAAATACATCATATACCCTAATGTAATAAATATTCATATAGGCTCAGATGTTGAGAAAATTATTCAGAATATTATAGAATTATTGATGCCCATTTTAAAAAGATGACAAATGAAGGGATATATGGAAGCCACATACACAAAAACCAAACCAAACAACTTTTTACAAAAATGCTGTTTGAAAATGTTGAAAATTCCTCTAACTGCTGATATAATATGAAAAATAATTTGGATTTTTTTCTCTAGGATAATATAATTTCCCCACGCAGAAGTCTGGAAGCTATCTGGAGGTATGTAGTAGCAACACAGAGACAAGATCCCACCGTGGACTCATTACTTTTCTCAGAAGCATCAGAAAAGCACCACTGAGGTGACAATTCTGTCTAAGCAAACTAAACTTTGCTCAATTGAACTGGCAAAAGGGGTACTTCCATGACCAGCCCTAAAGCTCTGTGTTTCATTTACAGGATTGTGGTGTCCACTGGATCCTGGCAAAGAATGTAACAAATTGACACCTCTCCTAAATGCCTCCCAATCCGTAGGCTATTTAATAAATATGCACCCACAAACATGGATCCAGTATGAAGTTTATGGTTTTGTTGCATGGCTAAGAAGCTTCTCCCACAAATTTCCAACCAACTTGTCACGTCCAGCTTGTAACATTTTAAGAAAACTGTAGTAACATATGATTTTGCAGTGCAAAATCCACGAGCTGGGATCTTGGCATGCTGCAATTCCATATTTAGTGAGCATACTAGACACAAGCATTTTTCAGGCATAGTTTAAAATGTCATATTATGTTTATGGTGTAGAACTTCAGAAGCTACTTGTTCAAAAAGAAGTTTTATTAAAACAAGGAAAAAGAAACCATGAGACAACAGTCAAAACAAAGTAAAAAGTGCTATCAAACCATAGGTCTCATCAGCTGTACTTCCCCAGAACACTTGGGTGTGCACCACCTGTACGTAATGATGCTTTCTCTACCCTATAAATTTCTGCAGTTGTTACTGTAACTTCTTGCTCTCAGAGAAGATCTCAATAAGCTGGTTTCAGGCCAGGACTTCTTCCAACACTGTTTTCAGCAGAGACAAATGCCCATACTTACTGGCAAGCTGTTACTGAAAGAAGTTTCTTCAAAAAAAGTGCCACTGAAATAGTGGAATTTCCCCACTGGAAACAGTGAGTGCAAGCGTAATTCTACCCTATGATTGACAGCTGGTAAGGAAAACAACATCCAAACTCAGTGATCAAAGAAAAATGTAAAACTAAAACATAGTCAATGGGTTGTGCTTAGCTTCCTCCAAAAGGCAAAGCATTGCACCTAAAATGCTTTCCTGGTGGGTGGTAAAAAGCAATGGGACACACAAATATTATGTATAGCTTTGTAACCCAGTAAATCTGGAGCTCACCGCCTTGTCCCAAGCTACAGGAGGGCCTCACTACCTGTCATGTTTCTTCCCATGGATTGCCTTGGCCTGCTCAGAGGCTGGTATTAGCTGTAAACAGCAATTATCTAATGAGCAACATTATACCAAGCAACCTGATATCAAGGTTGTTTTAGCTTTTGCTTACTTTCCTACAACTGTGTAACAAGATGTCTATTTATATATTTTTTGTAACTAATGTTTACTCTGCAGAGACACAACTACATAGGGAATTAAAAAATGCTATAAACATCTGTCCTGGTTTGGGCCAGGATAGAGCTAATTTTCTGTCTTGTACTTTTGCTTTCAGCTAAGTCTCTTTTAAGTAGCTGTACTTGCTGAAATTAAGAGCAAGTTTCTCAGTCAGTGTCTGCTTCTAAAACTGGTAACGCTGATGTTTATAGTTCTGGCGTGCAGAACCAAGGCCACTACTCAGTTCTGAGGAACATCTTATGCTTCAGAAAGAGAGTAAGGAGGTCACACCTGCAACCCTCCCTTAGGGAGGAACAGACAAGATAAATGACCAAAACTGGCCAGAGTATTTCATCCCATACGCATCATGCTCAGCATAAGTTTGAAGGATCACAAGGGTCAACCCCCTTATTCTGCCTTTTTGGCTTTTCACCTTTTCCCTTCTTCTCCTGTCCCTGTTTGCTTTGGCATCCTGGGAGGATTCCACCCATTCATCCGCCTGTGGTCCTGATCCCTGCCAGCCTGAATCTGTGTGTTCCTGCCTCCAGCTCCCGACTGCTGCTGACTCCAGGAGTCCAGCCTGGACTCTCCCAGGGCTGCCCTGCAGCCTCGGTGGTGATGTGAGAGTTACTGGGGGAAGAAGGGGGGGGAGGAACGTGGTATTTGTTTTTTTCTGTATATTTGTATATATTTAATAATTTTTCCCTTTTTATCATTACTGTTACATTAAAGCTGTGCAGTTTAGTTTCTAACCCATAAGTGTCTCTCCCTTTTCTCCTCTCCTTTCTTTATCAGTGAGGGGAGGGGGATTAATAGAGAGCATCTGTCATTTGGTTAATTGCCAGCTCAGCGTTAAACCATGACATCTGATCAGTGGCCTATGACTGATAATGAAACCCAAACTTAGGAGCTGCCTAGAACCAGTCTGGGGTCACACAGAGAACAATAAACAAGTATTCACATACGTAAAACACACCACATGCCATAATTTCAGATCTAAGACTGAATTACACAAAGCTGGGGGGAAAAGAAGTGTGGTACAGAACGTGTCAACAAATGCAAAAATTACTCAAAATGGATCCTAAAGTAGGAAGAATGAAACTGCCAGCAAGGTACTGCTCCCAGGGCAGGACTTCAGATGCTGAAGACTTAGCAGAGACACCTGCTCCACTGGAAATTACTTCCCTGAGGGCCCAAGGGGAAAGCGGGAGGAAAAAGTAACACCACAAGGGACAGACATTAGAAAGTATGTGAGTATATTCATATAACTTTCAAAATATATAGTCATATATAGTGCAATATATGTAGTGATATATATAGCTGTAATGATATATAGCTCTATATAAGTATTTATTGAAATACATGTGTATACGTTAAAAAATATATGTATATACACATACATGATTACACATAAATAAAAATATTAACGTTACATATATACATGAAACAGATTACATTATACATATTTTATATTTGCTTATATAAACATCTTATTGTAAATTCTAAGAACTACAGTAAATTCTTAGCTATGCATGCACACATGGCCCAGAAGAAGGCAATGAATGTAAAAAATGGTGGGATTTCCAGACACCTATCCTGCAGTTTTTGTGTGACAAATTAATAACCCTGCATATCTAATTTTTGATATTTTTTGATATGACATGAGTCACATGTATTGTCTTCTGCTCAGGAATATTCAGCTGACCTCAATTAATATTATTGTGAGATCATGTAAGAACATTTAGTTTTTATCTTTCTTTTAAAAATAATTTATAAATAACAAATCTTGAAATCGTAGTGATGCTTCTGCAAAAGGCATTAATGTCCTTTAATGGCTGTAGGAAAGTCAGATATATTATTAACTGACACAAAATGTTAAACCATGTTCTGTGTTTTAGCAATTCTCTTATTTCCAGGTGTTTCCACAAATCAATTAATCATCATAATATATATTTCTTAGCATTTGTTCAAGTCACAATAAAATATGAACACAAGAATTCTGAAGAGGAGCAATGAAGGAAACATAAAACACTTAACTGATCAAGTATTAGTTCAAACACATACACAAAATGAGCTAAGAATAAAATATTAACAACAAATAGTGCCTTACCAACACTGAATTTTGACTAAATGTAACCATTTAAATTTCAATTTTTGCACTATCATACAATCTTTTTATCTCCTCCTTCCTATTGTAATTTGAACAATTTGTTTGAACAATTGTAATCAACTGTGTCCATTTCAATAGATGAACATTATTCCAGAATCAAGCTAACTTATAAAAAACTCCTGTGTTTTACTCAGGGTTTCAGACATATTTGCACTGGTTTAATACCCCAGCTTTTAACCATGACTTTCCCCAAGGAACATCAGGAGGTACTGAATTACTACAGATCAAGCTCAGGTTTTATTGCCAAAGAAACAACAAAACCACCTCACAGCCCTCAGATATGGGATAAAAGAGATTTAGTAGGTAGATGTAAATCTGGTATTCATGGTGGCAGTTAGGAAATTAAATGGAGATTAACTGGTATGTTCCAGGGTGCATAAAAACCCCTCAAAACTAAAACAGAGAATCATGTTTATGGCCTCTGCTGTGGCCTTACGTATTTATTTATGTAGCATTGAGACAAATTCTTGTAGCCTTAATGTGCCACTCACATTAACTATATGCTTTGTTTAATATTAATCCTGCTTTCATCTCCTATCAAGACATCTCAGCATCTAGAAAAAAAATGTCCAAAAGACTGATGAAAACTGCCCGAATAATTTCCAAGAAAACAGATGTAAAGAGAACCAGAAAGAAAGAGCTTCAAAGAGCTCTCCTTTTTTACCAAGAGACGATCAAAAAGGTAGACACTCGAATTTGTGCTGAGCCCCTCAGTGTGCCATGATGCTCAGCCACATGTGGGCTGGATATGAGCCCAAGGGATATAAGACTTGATGGGCCCTGGAGGCCAGGTGGAATGGAAGGAGGGAGACTCATGGCCACCCCAGAGAGGCTTTAGGAAGTGACACTTGGTGTGCTGTGCCTACAGCCTTCAGAGAGCACACCAGAGATTTCTCACTTGTTTTCAGACAGAATTCACAGCTGGGGATCCCCCCTTAACAGCACGACTTCTGACTAGCCCTGCACCGTTACCTCCAAAGCTGGACAACACGGGAACTCTGGAGGATCCAGCATGTAGAATACCTTTGCTACACAGCAAAGGAAGCTGGCCTGAATTTGCACACAGTATTTAAGTCTCTCTAGTATGGAGATGTAACAGGATTTTTATGGTGTGATGTGTAGAGCACTGTAATGACCTACACAAAAAAACTACCCACTGAGTAACCCCTCTTTGGAGCATCTCTCATGTGGCCACGAACACTCCTTGTTCTTCATACTCTACAGATCACAGAGTAGGTCAAGAAAAGTTTCTCTGTGTAAGGGGAGGAGTGCTAGCATTGCTTCTGCAAAAAAAACACAAACCTGCACTGTGCAGGAGCTATGAACTGCACAGATGATGAACCTCTGAGCTGATGAACAAGGCACACCTCCCTGATTTGTACTGAAAGCTCCAACTCCAAGTAATGAATGAAACCAGCAGAAAAACATCATCTCCTGCTCTTGCCACAGCAATGAAACAGTCTCATCTCTAAGCTGTCCCTTTCCTTGCCTGACAAGTCTTTATTATTAAAGGGCCTATCAATCCTGGTGGGTGACAGAATCAGCATCTTGGGATCCTCAAGGCTTTTTTTACGTTGTTTTTTATTTGATTTTCCATATACAGGAGATTAAGCACAACAAGTAACCTAGAGTTTACGCAGAATATACAGACCTGCTTAATTGCAATGACTCTCTCACACCAAATCAGAAGAATTTTTTGCAGTAATACCCTCACCATAAACATAAAAGCCCCAGGTTTCTTTTTTCCCATCATCTAACATAGTAAGTCAGCTCACCACCCTCCCTTCTCCCTGCAAAGAAAAAAAATACACTTTGGAGTGTAATGAATAGCTACTTCAGTAAAATAAAGAAGGGAGTGCTGCGATGGGCACAGACCTACCTGGTACTTAACATTTCTTAACATACACCCTGTCTTCCTAGTTCTAGTTAAGTCAACATTGAATTTAAGGAAAAAGAGATATTTTTTTAAAATGCTCAAAAGACTTTCCACAGCAGACAAAAATGCTTGAAGGCAGGAAACTAGCACAAAAATTGTCATTGTCATTATTCAAGAGCTGACAAGTATAAGGTGTTTAATTAATTCCTGGTCACTTGTTTAAATAGAATGTTTCCACCTCACTGAGCCTTACCTACTAAAGTGTTTAAAATAAAATAAATAAATAGTCCCCTGTGAAAAATTCCAAAGTGCAACATCATTCACAGAGCTCTCATTAACATATAAGAGCCAATCTATGGAACAGCTGAGTATGCCTGATTATTGGCCTTTTCTTTTGCACTCAGCTCACACATTCACTTGACTGAAAAATTACAAGTCTATTTTCTAAGGGTTTTTCACTTACCTTCGAGAAAGATTAAAAACTTGTTGAGGATCTCCATTCTGAATGAGGTATCTTATAGGGTCACCCTCTCTATCAAAAGCCTTCAGGAAAAAAAAAAAAAAAAAGCATATAAAGTCAATTACAAAGCCTTCTTTTCTTTCCTTCAACTTATAAATTGGAAAACTAACCCCTGAAGTTCTATACAGTCATCAACAGGAATTATGCTAATTCCTCTAAGACAACTATGATAAGAGGGGCTACATAAAATAAAGCTGTAGCACATGACAATTCTTAGTGTACAGAGAAACAACAATATCCTGAAAACAGACTTTCATCTTACAACTACATAACATTGTAAGCATGAAATTTGGGCTTTATTCAATTATTTTTATTTGCATGCAGTTACAGACTGATTAGACTGATCATTTAGTTTCTTTTGTTCCTAGTCTTTATTTCCACTTTTATCCAGATTCTTCTTTCTGCTTGTTTAGCAGAATCCTGATCCTTCAGCTGATGCTCCTTTGAGCAGTGCAGACATTTCAAAACACATCTTCCACCATAATATGCTTTTAAGGGGATGAAGATCAGGATGAGACCTTCAAGGACTATTAATAGCACCAAAGAAAGTGTATTGCACTTACTAGATGACAAAGCAGCTTTTCAGAAGTTGAGTAAACTATCTTTGAAGTTGAGCTTCAGCTAATTTATTTCCAAAAATGTCCAAGTAATTGTTACATTTTTTTGTCAAGTGATCACTCGTTTTTTTCCCCTAAAAGACTATGAGGTGCTTTTGAGAGAAAATACCATGTACTGAGCTGTCTCAGAGTTACAACTATTTAGCATTCAAAATGTAAAATAATTAAGCATGTTGTCACAGGAAAAGCAATAAAAACACTACTATGAGAATTTTAAGAAGGCCAACCAACAAGTTCAAAGAAGGGCAGATAGGATTTAATAGGAGACAGGTCAAAATTAAAAAGAGAGTATTTTTGTGTATCTCATCTTTCAACAACCATCTTTTTTCTTAACTATTTTGTGTAAGCATTTCCTGTAGACCACAATCAAGAAGTGTGTATCATTTGGCTTACCATCTAGAAAGCAGTTAAGAAACAAAAAAAAAAACCAAGCAAGAAAAAAGCAATACACTGCTTCCCCTCACTGCAACATGAATAAGTGAAGCACAAACTATTCCAGTGTGCAGGTAGAACAGCAATCTACTAACAGACCAAACTGCCATACAGAAAGCAGTGGCTAAATCAGATGAAGGGGACCAGTATAATTAAGACACAAGCACAACTATATGGGGAGAAAGTCAGAAAAACCTGAGGAAAAACTGTAATACAAACAGAGAGGAATACAAAGGATAACACAGAGATGTTTGAATTACAGAGGAAACTTGAGGAGTGTGGTACCTTGGCACAGTATAAAAGCAGAAAGGATGATGTTGAGAAGGTCAAAGAGCTAATACTTCTTGAGTTTCAGCTGCCATCAAGCAGCTAACAAAATTAACCATGGCAATAACAAGGTAAAATCTCAGATGAGAATAAGGAAAGAATAAGGCAGAGAATGTGTACAAAAACAGAGCATCTTTAAAACATCTGCTGAAGTAGAGCCTGATGATACCCTTCCTAGCATATGAAAACATAGGGTGAAGCAATCTCAAAACCATTAGCAGTTTTCAGTGAAAACTCACAGAGGACAAACATGCTGAAGGGCAAACATGAGGTATTTCTTTTACATAGGAAAGAGCGAGGGAATGACAGAACAGACAGGTAGATCTCAGTTCACAGAAAACTAAAAATATTCGTATTATTTACAGTACCTTGACGACAATATGGAGATGGATAACACAAAGCTAAATATCAAAAGAACAAAATATGCCAAAGCAATCTAAGGTTTTTTTAATTATTATTTTTTATTTTTTTTAACAGGACAACAGGTCTTGTAAGTGGGGAAATAGCTGTGGATATTATAATGCATCTTTGCCATAGGAAGGCTTCTCATGCTGCCTTGTGTGACATTCTCACAAGTAAGTTTAGACAACATGATTTCCAAATGGAAGGTGAGATTAAGCAAGAATAAAACAGATCATAAAAATCTGCATATAAAATTCGCAGATGGCACCAAGTGACAGGAGGTGCCAGCACGTTGGAGGGTGTGAGCAGAATTCACATATTATTATGCTGAAGATACGAACGGTCAGTAAAGACAAGTGAAAATCTGTGAGCCAAATATATGAAACTATGCAAACACTGGATGAAGAAAATGTGACTAGATGGCAACTGTGAGGATTCTCACAGATCCGAAATCACTAGAATCCTGTTGTGGCATCTATCTTGAGTGGACCTTTTTATTCTTTTTACCCTACTATGAGGGGATCCTGTCCTCACTTCGCACATAAGGGTAACTCAGAGGTTTGCTTATGGTCTACATTCATAACAAGTCAGTAGACTTTCAAGAAGACAGAAAATAAAAGACTCATTCAGTTAATTTCATTTTCTCCTGATGTCTGAAGAAAACATGTCTTTCAATCAACACCCTTTGAAAAATGGGGTGAAAAATTTATAATTGTTTTTTAAAAATTGTTTCCTTTAAAATCAAAGAACAGCAAGGTATTATGTACATAAGAAAAACACTAAAGACTTCCACATGACAAAACCTTCTGTTTTCCAGATTAGTTGCATAGCAAATTGGACACAATTTACTTAGTGTGACTTAGTAAATTGTACACAATTATTTCATGTTGCTTCCTTGTTAAGCACATAACTGGACTGGGCCAACAGTCTTATTTGTTTTGCAGACTCCCTGAAAAATCACTATATTTGCATATTTTAATTAATAATGGCTGACAGAACATGAAACAATAAAAGCCTCCCAGGCATGCAATAAACTCTGAGGTTTATTTACAAACTAATACTGTGGAGATAATTTACTATTGCAGTACTTAATCTCAAATGTTGTTAATTGAAACACCAGTCACAATTAACTGGGTACTTTCTAAAATAAAAGCACAAGAAAAAAATATAACTTCCCATCATCTGCATGAAAAGCTTTAATGGAAAAGAAGAAAGAAAACTTTGGTTTTAGAATATGCATTTTCAAGTCTAACAGGGAAAGCCAAGAGACCTGCATTTGCATTGTTACTGTCATTGATGTTTCGCAGATCTTCAGATTTCCCAACCTGGGGATATTTAAAATAACTTGCTCACTCTCTCCCAGTTTTTATAAACTTCATGGTGTATGCAAAACCAACAATATTTTATTAGGAGAGTCATAATAGCATAACCTCTTAACCTTAAGAGGCACTACCTTAAGGTATTGTTAAACCCCAAGATGACCACTTGGTAACTTTCTGTTTGCCCAGAAAAGACAGCACAAGAATTCATAAGCTTAAATACTCAGTACATGAATGTTTAAAATGTCCTGGCCAATTTTAGACAAGGAATAAAAAAAAGATGAAGACAGAAATATACTACACACAATAAAAGTCCTTTAATAAAGATGGGCATATTAATGCAGAATGAGGCAGCTGAACTTGCATTAGAACGACGATGCATCTGCATTTCGGGTCCAGGACCAGCAGCCTTTCAAGATTAATCCCCTAAAGATGAAACCAAATGTATTTGTGATTTAAGTATGTTTCATAAACATTAAATTGCCTCGCTAAATTCAACTTATGATTAGGACATGGGTAACAGAAGGTAAATCTACACTGTAGTAGGAGTAACTACAAGACAACTTTTTCTATGAGTTTCCAAAGCTCTTAAAACTAACTAAGAAGTCTCACTCTTTACCAAACACAGTAACTCATCATTTCTGGGTATCTTGGGTGTGTAGCAAGAGAACACCCACTGCTCTATCACCGGAACATTCACAAGCACCCTGACTAGGAGGAGAGCAGTTGACATGACCACTCTGCATCTCCCCTGTCCTGCCCAGCACAGTACTCCCAGATGTACTCAGCAAACCTTATCACAGACCACTTGAGATGGAAAACAAAAATCTAGGTAAAATTTGTGGGGTTTAGTGAAACATTAAAACAGAGAGATTATTCCAACAATGAGGTTCACTTTCTAACCACATTTAAATTGCATAAAATCTTTAAATACTAAGTCCTGCTAATAGCTTTTCTGCCTCCAGGGATCACCTAGGCCTTCAGCCACATATTCCAGCACCTGCCAAGTAAACACAAATGTTTCTCAGCATGCTCCTGGCTCCCATAAAACTTCGGTGTTTCCAAAATCAAGCATCTCCCTCCCAGTGAGGAGAAAGCTCCTGAACAGCATGGTCTTCAACTCTGCCCAGCCAGCATTAAAGACATGCCAGAAGCTAATTTTCAGCACTGAGCTAAATGAGTCATCTTCCCTCAGTGCAGGTGAATATAGCGGTTTAACCACCCATAATCATCTTAATCTTTCTCACCAAACTATAGCCTTATTGAAACCTACCCATTTACCTGCATCAGTAACTCAATTAGAGTGCCTTTATTTCACACACTTGGGGTTGGATTTTTTTTTTCCTGTGCATTTACTGAGTGTGCAAAACACACAGAGTGCCACTGCAGCTGGTATGAACTGATCTAATTGCACCAAGTTCAGCAGTCTTCAATGAGCTACAATGACTCAAAGGAGATTAGGCTCTTGCTTTCCATGGTTTTTGTTTAGCTCAGGTATCTCCAGCCATTCACATAAATAGCTTTATATGAAGTCTGAATAATGCTACCCTGTTTACAGGAACCATGCTTGGGAGAGCATGCTGTACTAAGCTTACTGCTTGAGACTTGAGGCTATACTATTTTTTTCATAATAATATTAGGTTCCTGATCCCTCCCAAAAAAACCCCACATCTGATGAGTTTTAATTATCTATGTATTTTGCACAGCTGGCTTTAAAGACACATCAACAAAACACAACACAGTGAAATTTTAAGAAACAGCAAATACACAAGCAGAAAGATGATACATTAACCAGGCAGCAGCACACAGAGAAGTAACCTGGGTCTGCAAAATATATCATGTTTGCATAGCAAATGTTACAGCATTATTTGTAAGCAATACTGGACTAATGTGTTTTCACTGCTTCCACTTTATCAGGTGGTCAGTTAGTACTGACTGTTTTTTGTTAGCCTGTTAAAAGCAGTTTTTACATACAACACAGGGAGTAAATATCTTCAGATGCTTTTCAAAATTACAAGCTAAAGGCTTAGTGCCCAAACTCTTGCTGAAATTTCATGTGAATTACGTGTTACCATTACAAATCACAAGCCTTTCAAGTTTTGAGCCATGCACGAAAATTTTTTTCTCATATACTTCAGTCCCACACACAGTATATAGTACCTGTTAGCACCTTTAAAGAATGTGCTAAGTGAGCACATAAATATCCAAATGAGCACTTTTCCTATATGGTTCATTTAAAAGGGGCTACTTATTGCAATTAAATAATTTTAAAACCCTATTGTGTTGGAGGAAATAGTTTTGATCTGTAGAGGACAGATGTTTATGTGAAATTGGGAGCTTAATATCAGGTTTGAAACTTCCCCTGGTGTTCGCATGGGTGCATATTGGAAGTTACTGGAAAGGGAGGGGTTTGCTCACTTCCTGGCTGGCATAAAAGGGGAAGAAAAGTGGGAGGAGGTCTGAAGAACTACTTCCAGGGGAACATTGTAGTTTTTCCACAGGAGGACTCCCAATAAACTTTTTCAACTACTCTGAGTTCGATTTTTCAGAAGACTTGCTTTGTGAATCCTGTCAATGAGTGCAATATTGTAAGTCATTTGCATCTGTATGTTTCTGGTTGGGATGGCACAGAAAAGTTGTTTCTGATAGGTTTATAAGGAGCTTGTATTTGTGATTACTTGCTGAATCTTGAACCTAGCTGAAACACCAATTAACTGTCCTCTACCCCTGGATGCAAGGACTGGTTTCTGCAAGGCACGGGCACAAAGAGAACAAACTTGGTAAAGGTTTACAGGGAAGTATGTGTACCTGCAGGTTTAACAAAACAGCTCCAACTCTCATGGCCTCGCTAACTTCAAGGCTGTACATCAGCTGGGGAAAGCGAGGAGGGCTCTGGTTGTTGGGAGGAAGAACCTCAATGTAAACAGTAGTAATAGAGCTCCTGAAATGAAAGGGAAAAAAATGGTCAAAGCCAGTTAAAATCAATAAATCAACAAACACAAGGCAGGCAACCAGCAATGTCTATTTTATACATTGTGCGTTGTGCTAACAATCTCCCTTTGCTCCTTTAAAAGCTTCAGGACATATCTTTCATTCTGCATCAAAAAATAAAGCAGGTTGCCACATTAACAGAAAAAAAACCCTAAATAATTTATTTAAAAGTAGCCCAAGTGTTTCTTGAAAAACTAAGCAGTTAGATAGCACTGCACACTCCACATTCAAATAAGACTCATAATCCCCCAGTGATGCTGTGTCCTCTAGAAGAGCGTGACAAATCCTGAGGCTGTAACAACTCCTGCCAAGCATGGTATCCACCCCAGGAGCATCTCTGCTGTCATTCAGTTTGCTGCTTTTCTTTGGAAGTGAGGGAACAGAAAATGTTGATGCAGAGGATAATGCTGGGAGAAGACTGATGTAACACAACTTTTTCACAGGCTGCACTCTTTCATAGGTTCACACAAATAAACTCAAGCCCACTTCTTACTAGTAAGCCAATATAGAAGACTATGAAATCCACCAGGGGAACCTGGCAAAACTTTCAACTGCACTGAATCCCAAACTAAATATACAGCAAACAGTATTCCAAGCTGAAGTATTCCAAGTATTTGCAAGCTGAAGGTTTTTCTGAGAATACTGACACTCAATACAGGCCCTGGAAAGACCTTCCAGTAGACAATTTGCTATTCAACCAGTCAGAATTGAGAAAGGGAGAAGTCTTCCTGAGGTTGAAAGAGTTTAGAATCTGGCTTAAAGGGACCTTTATCTTGTGTCTTTGCTTAGTCATCCCATTCACCTTCTCTCCTCTATGTTACAACACTACACTCCAGGCCGACAAAAATCCCACAGAGTGCAAGCATTATATTGCAGGTACTGGTTTCCACTGATTATGTCCTTTGACAGAGTGGGTAAGTATCGGGCTGTAGGGCTGCAGGAAATGAAGTGATTCAGGACAAAGGGATTTGTCCCAAAGTTGTTTGGTTGTTTGGGGTTTTTTTTAGAGGTTGGGTGGGGAGCAAGAGAAAGGAAATGCCTCAACACAGTATGAGCTGTTCCTTGCAAGGCTAAGAAACTCAGAGCCACTTACCAGAAGTTACCAGATATAGTTGAAATAGCTTCTGTGTTATCTGACAAGAGCCCAGTAAAAATCAAAATAACATGTCCCTGATGGGTATTTTTAATTAACTGTACAGGATTCTCCAAGCATAGTCCCCACTCTGTTTCAAGTGCTTCCCACCACCCTTTGCCAGCAGGTTTTGTAACTTGGCACCACCAGTGAGAGCTGAGCAGAGCATTGCTGCAACACCACACTGGATAGCTACAGTTCAGGGGCTGCAGTACACAGCGTGCTGAACACGCTCCCAAGAAACTGAACCACAAATGGCTCTGACAAGTCACACCCAAGTATAGCAGAAACAGCTCTGTCCCTAGGGACATGTCCACACACACAGCCCAGCAGCCTCTGAGGAAGGGATTAAACCCATCCCATCTCATCTGTCACAGTTCAGCCACACATTTTCATAGAATAATAGAACAGTTTGGGCTGGGACAGACTTTGAAGACCATCTAGTTCCAGCTCCCTGCCATGGACAGGGACACCTCCCACTAGACCAAGGTGCTCCAAGTCACATCCAACATGGCCTTAAACACCTCCAGAGATGGGGCAGCCACAGCTTCCCTGGGCAAATTTGGCCGTGTTTCATTACCCTCACAACAAAGACTTTCTTCCTAATGTCTAACATAAATCTCCCCCCTTTCAGCTTAAAACTATCCCCCCTTGTCCTATAATGCCTTATAAAAAAGGCACAAAATGCTCTCATAAAAAGCCCCTCCTCAGCTTTCTTTTAAGCCTTGAGAGCTGCTTTGCTGTTGCCTGCTTTGAATAGAAGGCAGATACACTCCTCAGGTGCACTGGTTTGTGTGTCCATGCCCACACCCATGGCCAGCAGTGGGGATGAGGGGTCCCTGTGAGGAGAGGCTGAGGCTGCCCTAGGAGGGCATGGCTCATTCCAGCTGGTTCCAGCAGGTATAGAGAGAGGAGAAAAGTGTGAGGAACACTGTGTCAGCACTGAACTGGAGAAGAGAAGTGTGAAGAGAAGGAGGGTGAGGAGGAGGTGCTCTGAGTGCCGGTGGGGAGAAGTCAGTGGGGTGAGAAAAGCGTGGAAAGGAATGACCGGGAAAGCAGGGCTGTTATGGGCTGACCCTAACCCTGTGCAGGAAGGAGAGTCATGAATCACAGAAAGTTAAGGGATGGAAGGGACCTTGAAAGATCACCTAGTCCAAACCCCTGCCAGAGCAGGGTCACCTACAGCAGGTCACATAGGAACGCATCCAGGTGTGTTTTGAATGTCTCCTGCTGAGGAAACTCCACAACCTCCCTGGGCAGCCTGTTCAAGTGCTCTGGCGCCCTCACAGCGAAAATGTTTTTCCTTATATTTATGTGGAACCTCCTATGCTCAAGCTTGTGCCTGTTGCCCCTTGTCCTATCATTGAACATAACTGAGAAGAGCCTGGCTCTGTCCCACCGGCACTCACCCTTTGCACAGTTATAAATATTAATAAGGTCACCCCTCATTCTCCTCTTCTCCAAGCTGAAGAGACCCAGCTCCCTCAGCCTTTCCTCATAAAGGAGATTTTCCACTCCCTTAATCATCTTCAAAGCTCTGCACTGGACTATTTCAAGCAGTTCCCTGTCCTTCTGGAACTGAAGTGCCCAGAGCTGCACACAATATTCCAGATGTGGCCTCAGCAGGGTGGAGTAGAGGAGGAGGAGAACATCTCTCCACCTACTAACCACCCCCCTTCTAATGCACTCCAGGATGCCATTGGCCTTCTTGGCCACAAGGGCACATTACTGTCTCATGTTCATCATTCTGTCACAACATCAACAGACAAGGGAAGAGCAACCAACCTGGACCTCAGCAAAGCCTTTGACACAGTCCCACACAACATCCTGGTCTCCAAGCTTCTAAAACATGGGTTTGATGGATGGACCACTTGGGGGATTAAGAACTGGCCTAATGGCTGTACCCCAAGAGTGGCTGTCAATGGGTCCATGTCCAAGTGGAGCCCAGTGACACGTGGAGACCCAGGGATCAGTGTTGGGACTGGTCTTGTTTAACATCTTTGTTGGTGACATGGATGGTGACATTGAGTGCATCCTCAGCAAGTTTGCTGATGACACCAAACTGTGGCATGGCTGACACGCTGGAGGGAAGGGATGCCATCCAGAGTGACCTTGAGAGGCTGGAGAGCTGGGCCCATGCCAACCTCATGAAGTTCAGCAAGACCAAGTGCAAGGTCCTCATCTGGGTCAGGGCAATCCCAAGCACTGATACAGGCTGAGCAGTGACTGGCTTGAGAGCAGCCCTGAGGAAAAGGACTTGGGAGTGCTGGGGGATGAGAAGTTCAACGTGAGCCATCAGTGTACACTTGCAGCCCAGAAAGCCAACCAGATCCTTGGCTGCATCAAGAGCAGCATGGCCAGCAGGGCGAGGGAGGTGATTCTCCCCCTCTGCTCTGCTCTGGTGAGCCCCCACCTGGAGTACTGCATCCAGTTCTGGAGCCCCTGCTACAAGAAAGACATGGACATGTTGGAGTGTGTCCAGAGTAGGGCCACGAGGATGATCAGAGGGCTGGAGCTGAGACAGACTGAGAGAGTTGGGGTTATCCAGTCTGGGGAGAAGAAGGCTCCAAGTAGACCGTATTGTAGCTTTCCAGTATTTGAAGGGGCCTAGAAGAAAGCTGGTGAGGGACTTTTTAGGATGTCATCTAGTGATAGGACTAGGGGGAATGATTTCAAACTAGAGGAGGGTACATTTAGATTAGATATTAGGAAGAAATTATTCACCATGAGGGTGGTGAAATACTGGGTGCCCAGAGAGGTGGTGGAAGCCCCATCCCTGGAAGTTTTTAAGGCCAGGCTGGACAGGGCTCTGAGCAATCTGATCTAGTGTGAGATGTGTCCCTGCCCATGGCAGGGGGGTTGGAACTAGATGATCTTAAAGGTCCCTTCCAACCCTGAAAATTCTGTGGTTCTATGATTCTTTCATGTGCTTAGAGATGACCTCCAGAATGAGCCACTCCATCATTTCTCTATGGATGGAGGTGAGGCTGACTGGTCTGTAATTGCCTGGGTCTTCCTTCTTGCCCTTTTCGGAGACTGGAGTGACATGGGCTTTCCTCCAGTCCTCATGCACCTCTCCTGTTTGCCGTGATCTCTCAAAAATGATGGAGACTGGTAGGGTGATAACATCAGCCAGCTCTCCCAACACTTGGGTGCACCCCATCAGGGCCCATGGACTTGTGCATATTCAATTTCCGTAACTTATCTCTAACCTAATCTGCATTGACTAGTGATGAGTCTTTCATCCTCCAGGCTTTGCCTCTTAAATCCAGGGTCTGGAGTTCACAAGTGTTGGTCTTAAGAGTAAAGACTGAAGCAAAGAAGGTATTCAGAAACTGTCTTCTCTACATCCTCTGTTATCTGGCTCCCACCTCATTCAGCAATGAGCCCAGATTTTCCCTATTTCCCTTTACTACTGATCCAATTGAACAAGCTCTTCTTGTTTCATTTAACTTCCTTTGCTTGTTTTAGTTCTAAGAGGGCTTTGGCTTCTTCTGAACAGTGAAGTCAAGCCTGGGAAAGGAGAGCTGGCGGAAGAAGTTGTTTTACCTTTTATCTTCATTTCTCACCACCTAAACCCATTTTGATTGGTATAAGTTAAACAAGTTTTCCCCAAGTCAAATCTGGTTTGCCTGTGTTGGTAATTGGTACGTGATCTCCAGGTCTGTATCTCAGCCCACAGCTTTTTCATCTTATTTGCCTCCCTATCCTGTTGAGGAGGGGACAGAGTGAGTGACTGGGTGGGTACCTAACAGCTGTGTATTAACAATAGATACAAGTTAAGTCTCAGGAGCCTTCAATGTTTAACTGATCCACCACTAGCCATGTCATGGTGGCCCATCTAACAACCGTCAGTGCTCCAAAACCCTGGCTACCATCTCGTCCAAGGCAATCCTGAGCTTCCCAAGTCAGTGATGCTTCAGACACTTCCTCATCACAGCTGCTTCTCTCTTGAGCAAGTGCCAGATTCACTTCCATCTGTAAACACAGATGAGGACTGTCCTGCTTCAAACATAATAGCTAGGCCCTTATTTGATTTCATCACCTTTTAAACAGTACCTGCACCAAAACACATCAATGAATGATGGAGCCTTACCATCTGTCATATCCTTGAGCATTTAAGAAGCTGAATTTGCAGATTACTGCCTCAGTACTTTTAAACAAAACCAGTGTAATCAAGGGAAGACAGACAATTACAGCTAAAGTTGATAATACAGTGTAGATTACCTCCTTATAACATACAGTTATTTCTTGTCTTCTTGCCTAGATTAAAACATTCCTTATATGACACTAATCCTTCTAAATTTATGTTCCACACTTGCACCACTGGAATAAAAAAGCCACACCATTACCAAACACTGAACAACAGACACAATGAATTAGCAGACAAAATATCACTTTAGCACTGGGGCTGCATATTTTCTTGGGGCAGTTGCTATCTGTGTGTGATAACACATTCAGATATTTGCAGATTAGTGTGCATTCTTCTTCCACTGCTGAATATTTAATAAAAATATGTTTCCTGGTTTTCACTCAATCTGATTTATTGCCTATCAAGCTCTGAACAAAAACCCAAATGTTCTTTAAATCCTTAAGATCAGATCACAAAAAGAAAGCACTTGCAGCCTGCAAGCTAAAAGTGTAATGTTATTGAAGAACTACTTCTCTTCATTTCTGTTACCATTTCATTGGCACTTTCCATATTTACACCATTTATTTTATGTGTGCTGTATAAAGCCCACTTAAGTGGCTTGCAAAATCTGCTTTGGCTTGGGAAAAAGAGACAGAGCTGAGCCTTCCATCAGCCACAGCTTTTGTTCTGACGCTGCAGGGAGAGGTGAGTACACTGGGAACAGAGCTAGGAGCTGACTGGTGCTCACAATCTCACCCAAGCATGGATATATTCCAGCTAAACAGCAACACAAGGAAAGCATGCTCAACAAACCACTGAGACTGTGTTTCTGGCTCTACCTCAATTCTGTGTGCTCTCCACACATAACTGTTATAGAACGTATAATGAATATATTTATATAGTTGTGGACCGATATATCTGTGACCAAACATCTCTGCCTGTGCAAGTCAAAAAGAAAGTGTGCTTTTCCACTATATGGAATAATAATCTCATGATCAGTCTTTTCTATATTGGACTTGATCTGGCAGATCACTGTTACCACTACATGCTTCCACTGTAGAGGAATCTGATGTCAGTGGTGAAAAGGCCGAGGTCTAAAATGCAATAATTTGATTTTACAGATATTCTCATTTTTTTCAGTAACAGAAACTGCTAATCCCTGTATACTTAACTATAACTTCAGCTTTTCTAAAAATCCAAGCTTTATCTTTAAACTTAAATATATACACTTAAATTTACTGAAAGTACTTCATTGTACTTAAATATACCTCAATAATTTACATTAAGGATGTTTGCTATAGATAGAAACAAATACCCCACAAAAATATCTTGTTTTATGCACCGTCACTCACCAAGAATTTAATGTGTTATGCATTGAAAAAAAGATACACAGAATGAAGTTCAATTTAGACTTGTGCTTACAAAGGCTACTGAGATAAAGACACTGAGCCAGCTTCAGTTGTTTGGTCCTGCTTTGTGCATAAGCAAGGGGATAACTGTGACCCAGCCCGTTCACACAGAACTACAGGTAGCCTGCTATGTCCTGCAGCAGAATACAGATTTGGGAAAAAAATGCTTAATATTTGAAATTACATCAAAATCCTGTCTTTATTTATTTGTTTGTTTTACAGGGCATAGACCTTCCTGCTTGCATACGTAATGGCTGGCTAGACCTAGCCTGTTCCTAAAAGTCTCAATTACTGGCTACTGCCTCCAGCAGTAGATGAGAACCAACTAACACAACCCCAACTGTGAGACACTAACCATCTCACAAGGAAGGAGGTGCAAAAGGTCAGTTATAAAGACATTGAAGCTGCAGCTCACATGACCACTGCCTGGCTTTTCTCTGTGCAAAATGACAGGAGTCAGCTCCAAGCACCACCAGCACATTTCTGCTTCTCCAGCCTTACAGAAAGAACGTCAGGGAGGGAGCAAAATCTTTCTATCTGAATGTCTCTTACCAGGCAGTCATGTATGTTCTTCCTCCACAGCACTTGGCAGAAGCTCTGGCAGCCCTCCCCCTGATTTTTTACCTTCACAGAAACAGAAGACAAACAGCTCTGGACCTCAAATACACCTCAGGACAAGGCCAGGCTAGCCCCAGGTCACCCACTTCAGCTATGGGAATATGTAGAGTGGTTTTAAAACACAGGCTAAAATTTTTGAAGCAAACTGCCTGCTCTATTTACATAAAAGGGGAACCAAGGAGAAACAGAGTTTTTCACTTCTGAAGATTATTGTAATGAAGACATTTTCAGAGGAGGAAACCCATGAGCCCAACATATATCATCAGAAATATATATATTTTTAGACATTAAAAAGATTTCTCAAACATAAAAGGAGTGGATAGCAATCAAAGCTGTATTGTAGGCATTACAGTTGCTGGGGTCACACCACATGATTCTGAAGTTCTCTGAAGTGGCATTATTGATTTTTGTCTCCCATTTTAGTAGTACTACACAAACATGAGTACATAGTAGCGCACAATCTTGTCCTCAGCACTACTAGCAGCCTCCTATCAGCTACTCTAAGAGTGAACTTATCAAGAAAGCAAGCAAGAGGGAAAGGAGAAAATTCAGCCAGAAGATGGGGTTACCACATATTAGTTTTAGGAACAATCTTAATACTTCAATGACTGGAAAATACAGTTATAAAATATGTGCACAACAGGGTGTGCTGCTTTCTTAGAGACATGATAGAAGCACCAAGTCCTAAAGAAAAGCCAAGGAGTGAAATTCCACTTTTGTGGTTACTTACTTTCTTACATTCCCCATTTGAGGAAAGGAAAAAAGAGACTGAGGAAGATTTCAGTACTAGAAGCTACTGCTGTGTCATTCTCTTTAGACAACAAGATTGTCACATAATGTCAGGAGCAGAACATGAGAGTGCTGCACACTCAAAAGAAGCAGGCAAGTGGGACTTGATTTTTTTTTTTTCTTTTTAAGATCCTGTTTTTTCAAACACATGGTTCTAAACATGCTGAATTTACAGGCTGATCTTCCTTATCAGCTGGTGGAGAATGGAAATAACTGCCCATAACAATTTAAATCTTAGTGAAACACTGCTCACCTTGGGCACAGCTTCTCAAGTATGCCCACAGCAAACCAAGCCTGGATGACCTTGCACACCCTATACCTGGAGAGAAGGTCTCCAACTCAGCCACCTGACTGGTTCTGATCCTTTCTGCATCCCAGCAAGCTGCATTCTAAACAAAAAGCATCTCCCTTCTCACCCATATTCTTCCTTACATCCCTTCACTTCAATTTCTCTTAACAAATGGGCATGCAAAATGACAGCACAACAGGTCAACTTTTAAAAAATAGACATTACAAGCAAATGAAAGAATGAAAACCATGTACTGTAAGGAAAACATAAATAGGGAACAAAAAGTGAAAGACTTCCAATATAGGACTCTGCCAAAATATCATCCGTATACCAAACAGAACATACTGTATTCAAGTGTGGAGTTATAGACATTAAGGGTGTGCTACACTTCTTAGGCACTTCCAAGCACTGAGCAAAACATTTTATACACCATAATTACCTTCTCTGCGCAGGAGGAGCACTATCAGATGCTTTGACAGTGAGAGCATAGGATCGCTCCACTGACAGTACAGCTCCTGGAGCAATGGTGATAAGGCCTGTTCGGTCATTGATGATGAAGTCTCCCTGATCCCCAGCCAAAATTTCATACACTATCTGTCCATTGGATCCCTCGTCCGCATCTACAGCAGTGAGCTGCAATTCAAAACCAGAACGTCAGCATGCACGGTTCACTGTTGTATTTTAATAGGTTTTTTGTAAGGCAACTCAGTAGGGGTAGAGGAAGTAGAGGGGAAATTTAAACACCTGTAACATTTGCAGTAATTTCTAATTACTGTGCAACAAGGATACACCTATTATCCTTCATTTGAATTGTAAAGACATAATGAAGCAGAGAAAAACTGCTTACCAAAGATTGCAAGCGAATTATTGTAAGGTACAAATTAAGAAAACTAATTAAGACCAAGTTTACTCTCTGTAGAATTTAACTGATAATGCTTTCTATAAAGGGCAAGAAGATACTTACTGTGTTGCAAATGTAACAGGAAATTCACATTTAAACTACTCTGACTACTGAAAGTTCCCCTCCCTCCCCACACTCTTGAACTGGCAGTTTTGTTACTGTCAGAAATTCTATTATCTGGGTCTTTCAATACATGGAAGAGGAGACCAATGTTTGTATTACTCACATGTGCATGTACCTGAGAGGGAGTTGAGGGGAAGGGAAAATGGCAGGTGTTCCCATATGGATATATGCATAGGAAACACAACCATGTGCAAGGCCCATCTCATATGGTAATGTGACAGCATCTGCCTGAAAAGCTGCTTGGGGTGATCCCAGCATTGTCACTGAGGCCATATTGCTGAACTTTGTTTTCTCTCTACCAGGACTGTGATTATTCTTGCTTCTAAAATTTCTTGTATAGAATTGCACAGTTTTGGTTCTGAGCACAAGAAGCATTAAGGTCTAATATTTTAGAGCCAAATTATGATGCTAAACATAATACAATGACAGGGTTCTTATCTTGCCCTTGAAAAAGGCAATGGGTTTATCCCACTTCTTCAGCGTGCCAAACAAAATCATTTATACACACTCCCCAAAAATACAGTTCAGTCTGACTGCTATGCCATAAAGCAGAAACAAAAATCTGAGCTTTCAGATCAGAGCCCTGCCATATCATGGTCAGAAATCAGCATCTATACCTCAGTCTTGACAGTTGACAGCTTAGTTCTAGCTAAGCCCTTTCACCTCTCTTCTTCCTTTACTCATAAACAGAATAACACGCTATTCCACATATAACATACAATCACACAGGAAAATGCTCACCTTGCCTGTCATTTGACTTGTATTACAATTATTATTGTACCTTACTTATCACTCTATTCAGGAAAAAAAAAATAATAATAAAGAGGAGCACAGCATTCTGTTACATTACGGTTGAGTCACCGAAGTACCACCAACCTCCACCAGTACCTCTGGACTTTCTAAGGTGAATTTCTTCTCTCTGTAGTGGCTATTTTGCAGAAACAGTGTCTGGCTCTTAATTTTGTATTACCACATACATCTTCAAACAGTGCATGGGATGACATAAAGCAGTATGAGCAGAATTTGAACATGTGGCAGCAGGCAGTGGCAGCTCTGCCTCTGCACCCAGCTGCCTGCTACCAATGACAGAGAACCACAGGCTCCTGCTGCTCCAGCTGCAGCTCAGAAGTTCAAGGTGGGAAAATGGTACAGGGTACCAACAGAGCTCCCCTGGGATGTACAAAGCAATAAGAGATTCCAGCCTCAGCAATTATTCCCCACAGAACTCCTAAAGTGATAATGAAAAATAAAATAAAAAAAAGTATAGATACGGACCTTCTTGAAAGGTCTCTGCTGCCCTATCTGCTTTGGCTTTCTTGACACAAACACTCATGCCACTGGATGGCCTAACAGATTCACAGAATGTCTTACATTGGAAGAGGCCTTTAAGATCATCCCATCCAACCCTTGATCAACGCTGTAAGCTCACCACTAAACCATATCCAGATCGCAAGCCTGGGATTTAAGGGTAACACATAACGACACAAAACCTTGGGAACTACTACAAGCCAAGAGCAGGATCAACAGATGTTATCCCAGCCAGGGCCAGCCAACACAGCAGGCTCTGTGTCAGCCTGTTGGACACTCATTGCTCACCCCTGTGACACTCTCCAAGTTGACAGCATTGCAGACAGGTGGAGGAATTCACTGAAGTCTGTGCTCCATGAGGATATAATATAATCTATTAATCAATCACACTCAACCTTCAGCAGGTCACAGCCTTTCAGAGCACTACCTACAATTTTCAAACCACGTTTGCCCAAGGATAGCTGAAGAACTGGAAGAGCAGAAACTAAACCTTGCAACTAGAAGAAGAAGGGAGAAAAAAAAAATCAACCCTAAAGCTGTAATATGCAAGTTAATCACATATGTATGCAACATTAAACACCAAATAGTATACAAAAAAGTATGCAAAAAATTTTGGGGATCTAGCTGTTTTATAGGATAAACTCACTTCCTTATGCACACAGGCTCAGCAAAATATGAAATTTCATGTAAAAAGTGACAAACTTGCTCAAACACAAGAATTAAACCCACAACAGCTTAATAAAAGAAATTAATTGAAATGCTAAAAGATAAATGAATTAGGTGAATTAACAGAAGTGGAGTTTACCTTCGTTAGCAGTGCAAGCTACTGCTGCTATTACAGACTAAGCTACTTGATGAAGGATTAACTGGTTTTAACATGGAATAGATTGTAAACAGTGTTCATCAACTGAAATGCATGCTAGTTAAGTTACTTTTCTCCTGAAGTGATGTGTCTGCTTTCACATGTATATTTCATATTTATCTAAAGTGATTTCTTAGTATTTCTTTGTCATAGATGTTTCCCACCAACAAGACAAATTCATCACTGTTGCATTAGACTAATCAAGTCTTAATTCATCCTCCTACAGTGCTTCAACACATACTGTACATTGAACACAGGGTAAACACTTGAAGTACCTAAAAAAAAGTATCACAAAAAAAAAATAATATATATATATATCCACTGTAATTTTTTTAGAACATATCTGTCTTGTTCTATATTTTGTTTTGAAATTCTGAAAAAGTCATCCTACAAGGGCTACACGTTTGGAATGTGCTTTGCATTCTACCCATACCAAGTCTTGATCTATCAATATATCAACTCACACAAATGCATCTCAAAACACCCAAACTCAGCATATAAAACAAAATTTCTGCACGCTTCCAGGGTTAATAGCTTAAACCCCTTTCTCAAAGTCTGCTTTTCTAATCAACTATCTTCTCTAGTTTCTACACACAACTGGATTTGTTGCTTATCCCCACAAAGAGTAGTCATCAAACTAAATGACACAGTTAAGAAAAGTGCTATGATAACCTTCCCTACTGAACTTCAAAAGTAGCACACACAAAAAGATAAATAAAGGATTTATGCAAAATATAAGGTCCTAAGTACTTAACGACAAGAAATGGAACAAAGCCAGTTTTAACTATGACTACACAAAAAAGGAAATAACTTGAGAACACAAATACATAGATTAATAAGGTTAATTAAACTTACAAATACTGAATGCATGAAAAGATAAATGACTCGAATAACATTTTTGGAGGTAAACAAGGAATCAAAAACAGAATTAAAGAGAATTTTTTTAACAGCTGCCACAACATATGATTCTATACATTTCATCTGATAGAAAATATACAGGAAGTACAGACCAAGATTTATTTTTCTTTTTGCCTCCAGCAGTATCATCTACATTATCTTAATATTTAACACATTGAAATTTTTGCAAAATAGGTTTATATTCTGCTGCAGTTAGAAGTGATTTTCTTGGAAGCAAAAGGAGACTTGCAGTGATGGTCTTACAGCTTACAAAGACACAGTCTTGGCAACCAGACAAGCTTTTTTCAGACTCACTCGGAGGCAAATGGGCTTCAACACATGACCTGCAACTTTTCCAGAACAACACTTTTAGAGACCTTGCCCTGAACAGAAAAAAGCAATTACCAGGCTTTCCAGTAGCCCAACATTTTGCAATGAATTAAATGTTGGGCAAAGTTGGTGACTTGTAGTGGCCTAAAGCAACACCTGCAGAAACAGTGAGTGAGGCTGGTTCGGCTCTCATCAGCTGTGCTGGATGTTGGCATTTGAGTCAGGTGAGAGCAAGGCTGCAGAGCCACGTCCAGTACACACTGCTGCTGTCTGACTGTGTCAAGGAAACAGTACACTTGCTCTCCAGAGCAGCACAGCAGTGAAAAATGCTGGGCTGCAAGGACTGAGCTGGAAACCCTCCTTGTCCCTCCAGGGCTCAGCAGTACAACTCTGCCATTGGCTGCACTAAGAAAACCAGTAATGAGTTTCTGTGTCAGGGGCAAACAGGATTGTGATGGAGATATTTCCAAAACTTGAGCCAATAAAATGTGACACGAACAGAGAAGGTCTAACTACTTTTTCAGAATCTTCTTCAGACATTTCATTGATTCTCTATTTTTACTTCAGTATATAGGTACATTTATTGAGAAGTACAAACAAAAACCTGTTGGTTTTTTTTTTTCAGTTTCTACTACTAATGTTTACTTTGTAGATGAAAATTAATATGCTGATGTTCTGAAGCCAAAGGGTTGCAAATAACCACATAAACATTAAGTGTGGCTTGGAGATGACTTTTATAAAAGAATTTCCTCTAAATTGTTTTGTCACTTTATAGCAAGGTGTCTGTTTAAGAGCTGTAAATGCACTTATGCTGAGGTGCAAACACCCAAACATGTCTCTCATACATCATTCAAGTATGTGTCTGTAAGGATGGAAACCTGCCTATGTGCAAGGAATGGAACAAACTGTTTAGAAGAGACAAATGCATCCAGCACTTAGAAGCTGCATTTGAGGTAACAGAAAAACAGTCCCAGAGGAGGTATTTATTTAATGGCTCTAAATAAAAATTGTCCCTGTGTACAACTGAAAGCCCTGTTACTGCTCAAGATTAATTCTACCGTGAGCAAGAGCTAAGTGACAGACACTTTCCTGCCTGCAGTTTTACTACGTTTTCTGGTTTTGCTTTCATTTCTAACCCCATCACAATGGCTGTTTAAGCCTTGATGTCTGAAGTGCTCTGCATAACCAAGATCTGGAACAGGACCCAAATCTGGTGAACTCAGGCAGAATCGTTTCAGCTCATTCAAGGTGAACAGGTAATGCACTACTCCACTGAATGGTTTATTTTCCATTTTCAGTCATGGAGTTTCTAAGGATTTGATTTATTTTACTTTTGTTTTGTTTTTTAAGAGTGTACCAGACAGCAAACACAATCTAAACCTGTTAGATAGTATGTTTGTGGTTGTGGTTTTTTTTTTCAACAGTAACATTAAAATAACTTCCCACAAAATAGGACAACAAGCAAGTACAAACTGCATTTATTGATACATTTTCAGAACTACACTCAGAAAGAAAAAATCCACAAACCACAAACAAAAACATTAAGCCTTTATTACCTTCAGGATAATAACAGTTAAGTGGCAACTACATGAGAGGAGACTTACACTAGTAGGCCAGAGGTTTGCATTTTTCTAGAAAGATGACATACTTCATAAAAGAAATTCTCTACTCAGACTTCTTTTCAGGGATGATCAAGAGAGTGTTAAGCACAAGCCAGCTTAACCAGCCACCTTGTGATTACAAGGTTGCAGAGATTCACTGAGGTCAGTGTTCTTTTCCTAACCCACCTTCTCTGATTAGAGAAAGTGGTTTTTATAGCCTAATCATATGTGACCCAGGTCATTTTCCTTTAGGAAAATCATAGCTGATTATCATAGCTGATCATCATCCCACAGCACAGAATCTCAAATTATTCTTAAACAAATTACAAGATAGGTTTACCACATGAGTTTGTTCCACGTGCAGAGGACAAGCTGAATTTCCTTTATCTCATGCCCCTTGAACTCTAATTGAAGGATGCAGTGCCTGCAGCCTGGGCAAAGTAACACGGTGGGCAACTTCCCAAATACACCAGCAGCCTGGAATCATCAGTACTGGCATTATCAGTGTGCAGAAATCTTAAGGTTACTCTTAGGATTTTTTAAAACGTCAGTTAGTTTATAAACTCAGATCATCTGTCAATGTAAAATTAGTTGAAAAACAACCCCTTTGCTAAAACAGACAGAATTATTTAACCTCTACCTCTGACCACATTATAAATACTTGTTTACCATGCAGACAGAAGTATAGAGGAGGGGAAAAACCCTCCCTTTCAAAACTTCATGTTTTCCAAGATAATTTTAATTTTTAGCAGACAAGTGTAAAAACTGGCCTTCCCAGTGCTCATTACCAACTTCACAACATCATTCTAAAAGATACCAGTTCCAGATATGTGTGAAGCACTAGCTAAGTTAAAACTCTGCACAGCATTTACAGCTAAACTGTTCTCATAATTTCTGCCTTTATGATTTTTTATCTTTGCAGTATTTCTAATTGTAATTTGTACTCTTGCATGTGCATGCCTCCAGGGTCTGAAAACATTTGCAGTTGAAATANAAAAAAAAAAAAAAAAAAAAAAAAAAAAAAGTATAGATATGGACTTTCTTGAAAGGTCTCTGCTGCCCTATCTGCTTTGGCTTTCTTGACTCAAACACTCATGGCCTAACAGAATCACAGAATGTCTTACATTGGAAGAGGCCTTTAAGATCATCCCATCCAACCCTTGATCAGCGCTGTAAGCTCACCACTGAACCATATCCAGATTGCAAGCCTGGGATTTAAGGGTAACACATAACGACACAAAACCTTGGGAACTACTACAAGCCAAGAGCAGGATCAACAGATGTTATCCCAGTCAGGGCCAGCCAACACAGCAGGCTCTGTGTCAGCCTGTTGGACACTCATTGCACTACAGACAGGTGGAGGAATTCACTCATTGCACTACAGACAGGTGTAGTTGTCACTACAGACAGGTGGAGGAATTCACTGAAGTCTGTGCTCCATGAGGATATAATATAATCTATTAATCAATCACACTCAACCTTCAGCAGGTCACAGCCTTTCAGAGCACTACCTACAATTTTCAAACCACGTTTGCCCAAGGATAGCTGAAGAACTGGAAGAGCAGAAACTAAACCTTGCAACTAGAAGAAGAAGGGAGAAAAAAAAAATCAACCCTAAAGCTGTAATATGCAAGTTAATCACATATGTATGCAACATTAAACACCAAATAGTATACAAAAAAGTATGCAAAAAATTTTGGGGATCTAGCTGTTTTATAGGATAAACTCACTTCCTTATGCACACAGGCTCAGCAAAATATGAAATTTCATGTAAAAAGTGACAAACTTGCTCAAACACAAGAATTAAACCCACAACAGCTTAATAAAAGAAATTAATTGAAATGCTAAAAGATAAATGAATTAGGTGAATTAACAGAAGTGGAGTTTACCTTCGTTAGCAGTGCAAGCTACTGCTGCTATTACAGACTAAGCTACTTGATGAAGGATTAACTGGTTTTAACATGGAATAGATTGTAAACAGTGTTCATCAACTGAAATGCATGCTAGTTAAGTTACTTTTCTCCTGAAGTGATGTGTCTGCTTTCACATGTATATTTCATACTTATCTAAAGTGATTTCTTAGTATTTCTTTGTCATAGATGCTTCCCACCAACAAGACAAATTCATCACTGTTGCATTAGACTAATCAAGTCTTAATTCATCCTCCTACAGTGCTTCAACACATACTGTACATTGAACACAGGGTAAACACTTGAAGTACCTAAAAAAAAGTATCACAAAAAAAAAATAATATATATATATATCCACTGTAANCAGTAGTAAAAGTAGGCACCAACTACAGTTAAGCTTACATATCAGGACAAAGTGTCTAATACAACAACAGTCAAGCAATAGAATAGATTAATTCTACCGTGAGCAAGAGCTAAGTGACAGACACTTTCCTGCCTGCAGTTTTACTACGTTTTCTGGTTTTGCTTTCATTTCTAACCCCATCACAATGGCTGTTTAAGCCTTGATGTCTGAAGTGCTCTGCATAACCAAGATCTGGAACAGGACCCAAATCTGGTGAACTCAGGCAGAATCGTTTCAGCTCATTCAAGGTGAACAGGTAATGCACTACTCCACTGAATGGTTTATTTTCCATTTTCAGTCATGGAGTTTCTAAGGATTTGATTTATTTTACTTTTTGCTTTGTTTTGTTTTTTAAGAGTGTACCAGACAGCAAACACAATCTAAACCTGTTAGCTAGTATGTTTGTGGTTGTGTTTTTTTTTTTCAACAGTAACATTAAAATAACTTCCCACAAAATAGGACAACAAGCAAGTACAAACTGCATTTATTGATACATTTTCAGAACTACACTCAGAAAGAAAAAATCCACAAACCACAAACAAAAACATTAAGCCTTTATTACCTTCAGGATAATAACAGTTAAGTGGCAACTACATGAGAGGAGACTTACACTAGTAGGCCAGAGGTTTGCATTTTTCTAGAAAGATGACATACTTCATAAAAGAAATTCTCTACTCAGACTTCTTTTCAGGGATGATCAAGAGAGTGTTAAGCACAAGCCAGCTTAACCAGCCACCTTGTGATTACAAGGTTGCAGAGATTCACTGAGGTCAGTGTTCTTTTCCTAACCCACCTTCTCTGATTAGAGAAAGTGGTTTTTATAGCCTAATCATATGTGACCCAGGTCATTTTCCTTTAGGAAAATCATAGCTGATTATCATAGCTGATCATCATCCCACAGCACAGAATCTCAAATTATTCTTAAACAAATTACAAGATAGGTTTACCACATGAGTTTGTTCCACGTGCAGAGGACAAGCTGAATTTCCTTTATCTCATGCCCCTTGAACTCTAATTGAAGGATGCAGTGCCTGCAGCCTGGGCAA
This sequence comes from Florisuga fusca, assembly GCA_038090715.1. Taxonomy (NCBI): domain Eukaryota; kingdom Metazoa; phylum Chordata; class Aves; order Apodiformes; family Trochilidae; genus Florisuga; species Florisuga fusca. Next base: position 12,984,519 of record JAAWXA010000010.1, read on the forward strand.
AGTAACACGGTGGGCAACTTCCCAAATACACCAGCAGCCTGGAATCATCAGTACTGGCATTATCAGTGTGCAGAAATCTTAAGGTTACTCTTAGGATTTTTTAAAACGTCAGTTAGTTTATAAACTCAGATCATCTGTCAATGTAAAATTAGTTGAAAAACAACCCCTTTGCTAAAACAGACAGAATTATTTAACCTCTACCTCTGACCACATTATAAATACTTGTTTACCATGCAGACAGAAGTATAGAGGAGGGGAAAAACCCTCCCTTTCAAAACTTCATGTTTTCCAAGATAATTTTAATTTTTAGCAGACAAGTGTAAAAACTGGCCTTCCCAGTGCTCATTACCAACTTCACAACATCATTCTAAAAGATACCAGTTCCAGATATGTGTGAAGCACTAGCTAAGTTAAAACTCTGCACAGCATTTACAGCTAAACTGTTCTCATAATTTCTGCCTTTATGATTTTTTATCTTTGCAGTATTTCTAATTGTAATTTGTACTCTTGCATGTGCATGCCTCCAGGGTCTGAAAACATTTGCAGTTGAAATACCAGAAAGTATAACCTCTCAGACAGCACCTTCACTTTGAGCACAGAAGTACTCAAGCATTGCAGCTCATTTAGAAAACCACAGTTGATGCTCTACATCATCCCACTTATCATGAACACCACTCAGGCAGCTCAAAGCATCCTTGAGGCAAAATTTGGGTACTGAAACCAGCCTTTTCACATATGCTGCAGTCTCATTTGGCAACAACAATGTTGCCTCATGTTTGCTGGCACATGTAACAGTAAGAGGAAAAACCATCTAGATGCTTGTATACATGAAATCCACAGCATACCACTTGGATGATGCCCTGCATAACAAAGGCCAGGTCATAACCCTGATGAGTGCTTCTCAAGCTACAGTGTTTATGCTTTAAGAAAGAAACCTTGATTTAATTTTTTCCAGCACTGTATGTATCTCTGTATTTTAAATATAAACACATAAATGTATTGGAGTCAAAAAATCCACACACCTATGCATGGAGTTAGGAGTTTATGCAATGTTTCAAAGAATGCTACTGATGTCAAACCCTAGAGCTCCTGAGCTCTACCTCCTTCTGCTCAGACAACAGTATTTGTCTTGTTTTGTTTCCCACATAGCCCCATGCAAAGCTGGAAATTATAAATTATATTTAAATTATATTTATAACTTTTATCTTTCCCTAAAATCTTGCTGAAAATGTCCCCATGGCTGCCACTGATGCTTTTAAGCACCTGTAGCCCAGAATAATGAAAAGACATGAATAACATAAATGAAGACTCAAAATTAGCAAATCAACAAGTCAGTACAGCTCAAGTAGGACATATGCCAAAAAAGAAATTGAACACACTCTTTTTACTGTTTCATCTGTTCTGCTGTCTCTACAAGCTTAACTGCTCATTGTGTTTCAGAAAATGGTATTTTATTACTTAATTCAGCTGATGAATATTTTTTTCCCAATACTGCTACTGCTTTCTACCATCCTGAATGCCAGCTTCCACTAACAGCAACTTCTCATCCAGCTAGACTGGAAGCTCCCAGAAGCATGGCTGAGATGCTACAAGAACTGTCACCCAAAAAAGCCTTTTTCCATTAACTTCAGTGCATCCAGGAATCACCCCCAATCTCTGCTTAAACGTAAATCAGTACTTGCAGATTTTAATCAAAACTGCTTCTCTCTCTGGAGCTGTGTTCAAAACACTTTTCAGCACTTATTTGCTCTACCAATTACTTACCTAGTCTTCTGTAAAAAAAAGAAAGTTTTATGACATGATAAAATGTTTCTGGTTATATCTTACTGAACCATTTACCTGTTCTCCCAAAATGTTTTATTTCAGTATCCCACTAACAGAGGTGAATACTTTTTTCTTTTGAGATTTTTCAGATGAATAGATTTTGTACAGCTTCAGATGAAACAGCTGAACAGCAGGTGTATATATCTAATAAAGACCTATCATTTAGTATCTGCAACTTTTTAATAGCTATGTAACTAATGAACTGGATGGCGATCCACAATTATTTCTAGCCGTTTTCAGTGCATTTCCACTTTGTATTAATAAGACCACTTACTACCAACAGAGTTAACAAAGCTAATAAAAAAGACCCAAAATTACCTTTATAATGCCTTCCCCAGGCATCATATCTGTATAAACCTTGACATTGTATGAGATATTCGAGAAGGTTGGGGTATTATCATTCGCATCGACCACCAGAATACTGACTGTCACTGGGACACTCTCCTGTACACCATCAGAAGCTGTCATCTTCAGGATGAAAAAAACAAAACAGGAGCACATTTTAATGGCGTGTTCTTATACAATTCCAACTGTGAGAAACTACTGTTCAACAATTAAAAATCTGCATTTCATTTTTCATTTTTGTCTGCACTTGGAATTACAAGAGGCCTCTGCTGAGCTTGAACCTGCAGCATGCAAGACTCCAGGCAAAAGCAAAATGAAACAATCCCTCTGAAACATACTGTGCAAGATCACCAGGAGGAATGAGAGGGAGCAACTGTTTCTCAGGGTTAGGGCTGGCACCCGAGCTGCAGCTGCTGGCTGGAAGGGCAGAGTCCTCAAGGCCATAACAGCTCACAAACCTGTCTGACACTGCAAGTCTCACCTGGGCAAGGCCAAGAGAAGGATCTGCTCCACATGGTAAACAAAAAGGCAGAGCCATTCTTACTCCAGACAGGAAATCTGACCTCTCCCTTCAAATGCTAAAGGGACAGAAAATCTGGAGGCATTGATTGAGAACACCTGTAGAGGAACAGGGTTTCCCCATAGCACCTGTGCAAATTGTTCAAGATGTTTCCTCCCAGAGTGAGCAATGCCTGAGGGAATATTAAATCCATTTAAACTTTTTATGCTTTTTTTTTTCCTTTTTTAAAATTCTTGGGGTTTTTTTATTGTTTTGGATTTTTTTGTTTGTTTCTTTCTTTTTTTTTTTTTTCCTTTTAATACTTCTGGCTGTGTTTTATGTTGGCTGCCTTTTTGTTTTCAACAAAAAGAAGATGGAATGGCCACTACAAAACCATTCTGATTATCCACAATGCTGTTACAACAGGTTATTTTTCCCCATGTGCTCTGAGCAGTGCCTGACAGGCCTTCAAATGCATTTGGCTTACCGAGAAGGTGTAAAGCTGCTGGACTTCTCTGTCAACAGGCTGCAGCAGGGTGAGGTAGCGGATGATGCCACTCCGAGTCACAGTAAAAACTGTATTGTAATCATTCAGAAACAGATGCACCTGGGGATCCTTGGTCTTTAAACAATATTAAAAAGAGCATTTTATTATTAATTTACATTTAACATTCATTTTTCAATTACTCAGTGCTTGTTTTAGTTGAAACCTGACGAAGCTGAAGATACAAAATACTGCGACTAACTGAAGTTAAAAAAAATGTAAAAAAAAAATTAAAAAATTAACCCCCCCGTATCTGCTAGCTTATTTTAGATACTTTTTTCATTAAAACAATAATTCTTAAGCTAAATTTAACTCACCAATATAAGACACCAGATTCAAGCATTTGTCTTCAACCATATTAAAAACAAAACCTAACTTGATTAGTAGAGCAATAAAAGTTGATTTAATGAAAAAACAAAAGAATTATATGTATTGAAGCATATTGCTAAATGGATGCTATTCTGATCTTCTCTTTACATCTTCAAAAGAATCAAAATATACTGATACAGAATTATGAATCTCAATTAATCAGGTAGAAATCATATTAAAGCAACTGTGGTATAATTTTCAACATGGAGTAACATTTTAAGGGAAAGAAAATAAATTTTTAAAAGCAGCACATCTAGGCACTGTAAATTGGTTCCTAATGACTTCCCCAGGCAGCCTGGTGGGAACATAGATTCCAAGTGATGTTTCATTGGAACACTGGGCAAGCACTAGGAGTGGTGCTGCAGTACAACACTGCGTGCAAAACCAGGCCACAGAATGAAAAGATTCCTCATGAGAGATCTTGAGCAACCACTCAGAGACTCAGCCTTCCTTTTACACCCCTACCTCCTGGTGTGGTTGGCAAATAATAAGAGTATGGGGAAGAAGAACGAAATGTTCCCTGGGGAAAACGACAAATTAACTTGGGGACAAACATAATTTCAGCTAACAAAGGGGTAGGGGGAGGGTTCTGCCATGAACAGAATGCCCTCTCATTGTTATTCCTATGTAATTAAAAAATAAAACCCATCACTGGGAAGTTCCCCAAATCCCTAGAGTATCCTCAAGGAAACCTTGAGCTAACTCCAGTATTCACTGAGTGTCATAAGGAACAACTATGAGGACAGATTACTGATAGAATTGTTTGGGTTAAAAGGGACTATAAAGATCATCTACTCCCAGCCTCCCTGCCATGGGCAAAGACACTATTTTAGCAATCCCATATAGTCTAGAGCACAGGTTTGGAAGGCTAAGATTACTATTTAAATGAGAATGCATTTCAGCTGCTGAAAGCTAAGTTAAAGAAATATCAGCATTCCAAATGAGTGGTTTCTGACTGCCTAAAGCTTTGCTGCAACTATGCCAGCTTTTAGTAAAATTAAAATTAATTTTACAGATAGCCATGCAAATGGCAATCCCTTTTTTCCATGAAAAAATTAGAGCAGGTAATTGCCAATAATTGTTCACTACAAAGTTGGTCAAAAATTTAATTTACAAAAACCTTGGTTAGTTGTTACAGTTCTTGCTTGCCAATCCATTTTGAACACTAGTAAGACAGTTTTTTTTTTTTCCTAATGCATTCCTGGGAAAAAAACAACGATGGAAATTCCATATACTGTGAATTAATCTATTCTATTGCTTGACTGTTGTTGTATTAGACACTTTGTCCTGATATGTAAGCTTAACTGTAGTTGGTGCCTACTTTTACTACTTTACCCACAAAGCAATTTGTTTCCTTAATCTTAGCACTTTTATGCTTTAAAATTTTAATCACATTTTATGCTGAAAGGTCTGCTCAACTTAACTGTGAACATTTTGTGGCAGACAGTGTGAGAGAATAGAATTGTGATAAAAATCCATCTATATTGCAAACACTGTTTCCAATACTCCATTAAAAAAAAAAAACAAAACAAAACACTTTTATTTTGAGGCCTGGACTTAAGCAGTGTCATTTCTGACTACATTACTGGATCATGTAAGTTGTCTCCAGAATTTTTTTAGCTTAAAGTAGAAAACTATCAGAATTCACACAGAAGAGTACACATGCAACCTGCAAGGAGCATTTTGATCATGCAGTTCAAACCTGATATGGTTTACATACTTCAAACTGACTTGTAGGTAATTTTTAAATTTAAAAAAACCCCCAAAACAAACAAACAAAATTTTGTAATGATTAAGATTCCTATAAAGACATATTATTTAATGAACATAAAGCAATCACAATGCAACCATGCTACAGTGTTATGCCCTCAATTAATTCAGTGCAATGTGTTTAAAGGGCTCCTTGCAGGCTTCACAAAACAAGTGACAGTCCCAGTCTCACAAAAACACCAACAGGGCAAGGAAAAACAAAGGAGGACAGAGGAATAGAAATTTTAAAAGTCACAATTTAAAAAAAAAGGAATTTTGCAAACATGGTACCCAATACCTACAGGAAAGGCACCTGGTGCAACCTACAAGGAAAAACAAATGATACAAAATGAATACAAGAAACTAAACACAAACCTGATGCTGATGGACACTGTGAATTGGAAAATTATGGTAACAGACAAAAATACAATAAAATGGGATGCAGAAAGTGCTCCAATGCTCTCTTAATAGTAAAGGTGGGTTTTGACTTTGTTCTACTTGAAAATCTCTGGAGGAGTCCCTGAAAGCTTGAAAGCCTGTGTAGATGTTAGTGTTACATTATACTCCTGCCTTCCCACAAGGGCTTTCAGCTCTTCCTTTATCAAAATGTCTTCTTCAATTTAGTAAGATTACACCAAAAAAACATGATATTGTCAAGAATGAGCAGACAATGATATATATCCTGTATATGCTTCAACATCCCCAAAGACTTTCAGAGAGAATATATTTGGCTGTTAAATTCTCCAGGGTAGTCAGAAAAAACTCCCAAGAACATCAGAACTGCTTAGGCTTCCTGACTGGTAGCACAGCCTTATCTCCAAAAACCTCTACGGATAACAAAGATAATTTAATGATATATCTTGGTTTTCCAACATTCTTCAAACAGAAGATGATCAGCACTGAGAGGTCCACAGGAGAGAGTTACTTTGTTGAAGAGAGATGTTTTCAGCATTTGTCCTCCTCATTTCTGGGTGAAAGTAGAAAATCTTCATTCATGTCTTTGATTGAAAAGATCTGAGATTCACAGTCTTGGAGAGGTAAAGCAAGTGAGATTCTCAGTCCCACTGACAAGGGATTGGCAATCAGACTGTACTGATGGCAGTGACCTTTGTGAGATGAGTTTGGAGGGCCTGGTAAGATGGCACTCCAGGTTCTCAATAGCCTTGTTGGAATAGCCAGCCCTAGTCATTATAGGTTTCTATGAATAAACAAGGCAGACACAGCACCTAGAATAAATTTCCTGCATCTTTATGACTAGATATCAGAGAATCACCCTGAGGGTCAGCTTCCTGAGATGTTTTTGTGATGGCTTGAGTCATAACCACTTAGATCATCAGACACAAAGAGAAGAGCAAATCAAGCCTAACTGAGCAACTGAAAAACCCAGGGAGGTAAACCAGTCTAAGACTTTGCCCATAACACCTTATGAATAAGTTTTTTATCTTTGAATATTTTTTTCTTTAATGTGAGTTCATTTGAATAGTATTTAGTTGTAAAATTTTAAATAATAATAAAAAGGCTATTCACTATTCATATCATCTCCACTTGAGAGGAAAAGATGACAAAAGACTAATGTGAGAGAACCATTAGTTCCACCAGGGTGGATGCTAAGCAGTCCTTTAACTCTGAATTCTTTCAGTCACTACCAAAACTTCTCTGTTCCCTGCATAAAGCCAGGGCTGAGGCACCAGTGTGATTACAACAAAGTCAGGCATGAAAAAGCACTGCACCCTGAATGAAAAGACGACAGATTAGTTTTTAAAAAATTATATTCTGCTCCTCATAGCAATGAGTCACTCTTAGGAGAGCAAGAAATAAATGTCAGCATCTTCAGCACTTCCACTAATTAGCAACAGCATTTATTTAAAACAGGGCAGATATACAGAAAACAAATTCCTTGAGGGCTCCAAGGAACTCAGAGAAGAGCTTCATAAGGCAGAAAGCATTAGATATTCATGCTACACAGATAAAGGAAAAAATACAATGCTGCAGTGTCAACATTTTTATTTTTTTTTATAATGTCAATGTCAACATTTTTATTTTTCCTGCTTAATAAGATAGATTCAGGAAAAAAATCCCTGTCCTTATAATTGTACAGAAAGATAATTGGTATTTTTGCTTTGCCTTTCTCTTTTGTTTGTTTTAATAATTATATTAATGGGCTGTTACATTAGGGAAGAATATTTCCTGAATTATTATCTTGTAACGTGACTGTTAGAATGTCCCAGAAGTACTGTACAGGGATAGCAGTATTATAAGAACTCTCCCCTTGAGAGAATACCAGAAGCAAAACAAGATTAAACAGTAACAGTGAAAGATACAAGCAATCAGGCAAATGTTAGAGAGAAAACCACTTCAGTGTGTGAAATGCTTTGGTACTCCCAGTTTTTAAAAATTCCATCATTTTTACTATGTGGATAACAAAACTGAAAATCCATACCCAGCATCTGCAGTTACATTTAAAAGCTATTTTATCCATTCTTTGCACAGACGACTTGGGTTCCTACAGAGGCACCTTTATGTACAGTAAGAAAAAATTCTCTAAAATTTCCTGCAAGTTCTCTGGTAACCCAGATGTTAAGTAACTATATACTTTGTTTGACTTCAACTCCACAGACAATAGAAACATAAACCAAGAAATGACCTAGTAGAAAAGGATCTGGAGAAGAACCTGCAGTAAGAGCTGACCTGCTTCTTGTTCCACTGCCCTGGCATGCAGCCCTGGGCTGTAGGTGTGTGCAGAAGCATCAGGCTTACTGCACAGGTGCTTTTCTAAATGGATGCTGGGACACATTAAATGTTTTTCAACACATGCTGGCACACCTTACAGACATGACATCAGTTTTGTGTTCTAAGGAGCAATGAGCAAATTACCTTACACCCTGTGTTTTTTCACCAAGACACTGACTGCAGGATCAGTAAACACCTTAGTAGTTGAGTAGCACAGAATGGATCTGAATGCTGATCAGCTGCCTTCAACTGGGAACTGAAATCCTGAGGTGAGAGAGATTCAGCAGTCTGGGGCACACAAGACAATAAGGTGGCTCATGTGTAGCTTTTTCACCAACCCTAGCCCCCAGAGCAGAAGCAATTAGCAGTCTCCCATAGAAAGAAACAGAAAGGAAGCAAGTGGCTCTTGTCAGCCTTATGTAAACATCAATCAGGTCACACTGTTTAAATTCCTCATCTCGGCATTGGTTTACTCAGGTCTTAAGGTACTCATGTGGCTTAATTTAATTTATACTCTTTAAACAGACCACTTAATTATATTGGTGCTTGGCAGTGCTGCTCTAGTGAAAGGTCTGTTTTCAAAGTCACATCTATAAATGAATTTTTGGAAGGCTTATAGCGAGAATCTATTATAAATTTAAATCTTGTGGGAATTATAATGTGTTTTGTTTTTTTCTTAAGTTATACAGTAAAGATGACCACTTTCTTCATCCATTTATCTGAGTTATTTTCATATGAAATATTACAGTATAACCTCAATTGATTTGTCAATTAGAAGACTGAATACATTATGCTCAGCCAGTGTTAGTACTGGAAAACAACATGCACAAGCATAGAGAAGATCTTTGTCAACTTCTCATCAGCAATCCCTACTTACTAAAGATATTCTACCAGGATACAATGAAGTCATCAGAACATCAAGAGCTTCAGAAGTTCACATGCACCTAGAACCCAAAGCTAGCACCTGATCCCATTGAGAAGGCAGATGTTACTTTAGTTGGTTTGGCTTTGTTAAGTATGAGTTACATGCATGTCTCCTGCCCACAACAGGTTATAAGCAATACTTGGATTACTGACACGTGTATTAACACAGGGACAGTTAAATCTGATTCCAACACAGTCCATCTTCCCCAGCACGCAGCTTTACCTTCATGCCAAATAATTTTCCAGACTAGAACTCCCTGACAGTTACTCATCATGTAACACTGAAATATTAGACATTTTCCATAATAATAATAATTTTTAAAAAATCACTGGTGTTGGAAGTGGCAAAGATAATGTGGGTGATAAGAAAGGAATGTGCTAATGAAGCACCTTGTTTGCCAGAGGGATGGTGGAAAACTACTGAAAAACAGAAACCTTGGTGGAAGGTTCTTGGGAGGGGGCCCTGGGAAGAGGCTAGAGTATAAATATGGACCTTCAGTTTAATAAAGTTAGTCTTAGTTTGGGAAACTTCTGAGTCTGTGAATTGTATGCCACACACTGGAAAATGTTTGTATCCCTTGATATCATGTGACTGAACTAGGTTTTCACTAACTTAACCAAACTCCTTTTATTCATTACTCAATGACAATAAAAACAAGATGTAAACCAACCAAGTGTTAAGTTCATTAGGAAATACTTTCTGGGCCCTTGAATGGTAATTTCCCGTAGATATAAAATTTCAGGTCTATTTGAACTGAAACACAGAAATATTTAACAACCCCTAACCAGCTGCCTAAAGCAGCTTGTGTTCAAGAATGATGAAATTGCTTTTCATAGTCTTGGGGTACAGATTATTCAAGTCACATTAGTGCTTTTAACTGCAGTATCTGCTGGAGATGGGTCAGATTTTTGTAATTATTAGTGACATAATTAAAACTACAAACCTTGGTGCCACACCTATCCTGAAAATCCTAGTGCAGACAAACACAACTATGTTAAATGGACTGCCCTGTCCAATATCCAGATTTGAGGTAACTGCAGGGGAACATGCTGGTGCACTAAAGAGAAGGCACAGCCATAAAATGTGGAGCCTTGTGGTAAGAACTGCTTGTTCCAAAGCACCATTCAAAACTTGAGGTGTTTAACTTGTACTGACAAAACCAGTCACAGAAGGCACTTTTGATGGGGAACATAAATACAGGGATTACATTATGAACTTCGTGAAGTAGCTTATGTTAAAGGAACCAATTACTCTTTTATGCATCATAATATTTTGAAATTAAATATTTATAGTGCTTTGTGCTATACTTACTATCTGGTAGTTACATGATTCATTCGAAGTGTCAGCCCAAACTCAGTATTTAATATTTGACAGTAATATTAATTTTCAGTCTCATGTATGATCTAATATGTAATTAGAGCAAAGAACCTTGTATTAGCAAATATGCCTTTGACATCTAGTGAGTAGAGCTGTACAACTTCTAGGAAAAGGTTAATCAGAACTCCATTAACTACAACCTGAAAAACCTCTGGAGGTTAACAAACTCAAAGAGTCTTTCTGTCATTCCCTCAGAGTATCAGTATCACCTATTAGGAAATAGGACAGTGTCCCAAAAGAACAACAGCATGGAAAGCTGCCACAAAAATTTAAGTGTCTAAACTAGGATACTGAACAATATTTAAATAAAGCAGTTGCTTTGAATTATTTCAAGCACAATTGATTCAGCCTCTCTCTCCCCAGCCAATGCTGTGTGACTGCTTTTACCTCCCTGGGTTTTGTATGCACAGCACGATTTTCCTAGGCCTACACGATTTTCCTAGCCCATAAGATCACACATCTCCATCCCTGCAACACTGGTGGACTTGCAGATAAACCCCAGCAGCACATGTGGATTAACAGGGAGATTTTTGTACTATTTTCTGTTGTCTCTTGTCCAAACTGGCAGGGAAGCAACCCAGGAAGGAATGGTTCACAACCAGCTCTCCAGCTTGCCAAAACCCTATCCAGAGTTTCAGATCATCCCTATCTAATGCACAAGTCTGTCGGTCTCAGAGTTGCTTGGTTTTTTCACTCTGCCACTCCTCAGATGACCAACAGCCTCTCTTTTTATTTATTTCTGTCAAGTTAAGATGCAGTTACATGTGTTATAAGGTGGGCATAAATCATGCCCTAAAATTCCAGCACTAATATTTTCATGAGTGTTCAGATAAAACAATAGATAGCAATTTGCTAAAAACATCTAACAATATCCCCATATTTTGTGTTTAATACGCATAAGGATCACAGAACTAAAAGCAGATGTCTGAGAAAACTGCTCAAATTAGTAGCTTAAAAAGGGCTGTGACTTGTGGACACGTAACTCAAGCAATTTGATATCTGTTGTGTTTGGACATAAAGTACCTTTTACACAACACAACCTGCAATGTATTGTAAGCACATGCACATACCCAATGCCTGCACACCTTTCATATTCCTGTATTAAGAAAACCCACACTCATTTGATCAAACAAGAAAACTCTCATTTTTAACAAACACGATGCTGAGCATGAGGCCTCACCAGCAATGCCTACTGATGCCTGCCACATCCACTTATCCCAGAGTTTTTATCCAGCCCCTCAGCAAGCAACATCCAAGAGTGACGACCACTTGCCTTCCAACCAATTTTTATGAATGCTTTTAAATTGACTGAGATATTTTAATTGATAGGACAGAGATATTCTATATGAGTTTGGGCTAAAGCAACAATTTTAAAAAAACAGCCTCTTAAGACAATAGATCAATATAATGCAGACAGTAATGGAGAAAGCATATTTTCAGTGACTGCGGCCTTCCTGGTACTCAAAAATAATAAATCTGCCCATGTCAAAAGTGGCAAGAGATCAATGAGGACAAAGAACAGATTGTTTACAGACTGTCAGGTTAAAAACTTTATTAAAAATATAAACATTACTAGAAAGTCAATGCCTACAACTTAGCTTTCCTCACATATCAGGATTTAACAAGAGAACAGAAGAACAGAAACAAAAAAACCCAAGGGGGACAACTGGAGAGACATCAGTAATTAGAGGAAAAAGAAACATTATAAGAAACCCCACATAACAGTAATAAGCCTTGGTGAGATCAGTGGAAATGTCAGCCCTAGAGGCATGGCATTGTTACTGCTTGGTTACTATTCTTTTGAAAATGCTTATTTGTACTATGAGTAACGTTAGCATCAAAATCCAAGCTGTTCACACAATAGGTTGAACTTTTAGCTTCCTGCCCTCCTGTTTTGCCTCTTTGTGGTTTGTTCAAACCACTCCTTCCTTCCGCTTGGAGCTTCTCTCTCCCATTTCCCCACACTGTAGCAGATTCATCTTTCTCATCAAATGAGAAAAAAAATCATTTTTTTTCCCCCTCTTTGCCCTAAGCATTCATTGTCTCAAGCAGGACACAATCTTGAGGACAGTTGGGTAAAATTCAGGTTAGTTTTCCAGTTTGGAAATGCTTTCAACTGTAACAATGACATCACAATTTTTCTAATAATTGATCAAACCCAGTTTTGTCTCAATTAAAAAATATGAAAAAAGAAAGAACCCTGAAAATAATAAATATGTAAACACCAGTACAACACTATAAAAGAACCAAGAAACTTACCTCCTCCACATCATTGTCCAGCACAATGATTTGTAGCGGAGAAGTCAGATTATGGTTATCTGAGATGGTTGTTCCCACTGGGGAGGATTCGAGGATGAAGCCTGCATATGTATCTCTTGTGAAGTAAGGCTTCTGATTGTTCTCATCCAGGATTTCAATATGCAGATTGGCAAAGGCAGGAAGAGGGTGGCCGTTGTCTTGCTCAGCCTAAAAAAACACTGCAGTTGTCAAAGGCTCTTAGTCAAGTAAAACTAGTGTCAGTTACTAACTGGTCTTGGATTATGCTTAACAACTGCAACCCAATTATAAAAACAAATAATAATGTATAGATCACGCTATTACGAAATTTGGTGTCAGGAAAAAATATTTTTGAACAAAAGTTACCTAGGATATAAAAGTAAAAAAGAGCTTAAGTCACAACAAACTTTTAAGAAGCTACAATGAGTCGCAAAGCTATACAGCACACATGCAAACATAGCTCCTTAAAAATATCAGTATTGAAAGTTTTGGAAAAATCTTCAAAGTGTCAAAGGAAACTGGAAACTGCTGATTTTACAACAGAACCTATATCCACACCAGCAAGAGTTAAAACACAAAGATGACAAAGATGTGGACATATGGTACTTGCTAGAGATTACTGGGAGAGAACTAGCCTTGGATATGATTGTTTCTTCCTCTCCCCAAAATCCATCTTTCTAGTGTTCAATGAGTGGAATTCTAACTTTTGTTTTGACTATTTTTGAATGTTAAACAAAATTCTCTGCTTCAGTTTATGACCCACACTTTTCAGTAGCAATGTCTCACCTACAAAGACTTACTTTCACCTTATTTATTCTTGTTTTCAAACTTCCTAAACAGAAAAGCACTAGCTGCCCATATTAAAATATTATGGTGCTTTTTTTTTTTTTTTTTTATTGCTACAACTAATTAAAGTAAATAAGGGAAGCGAAAGACGGGTAATTGTTCTTCAGCTTATAAAGAGCAAACCATTTTTTAATTATCGTCCTGCACATGCCCTTGTAGCAAGGAAATAGTAGGTTTCTGTAAAACAGTCTCCTGTTCCTTTGGCTTCAGTGCCAAAATCTGTGAGCATGCAGACCCTGGGCCTTTGAGAGAAATGCACTACTAGCTTTCTGCAGATGTGGGAAGTGTATTGTGCACTTCTCAGGTATAAAAATATTTCAGAAGCGAGGGGACAATACCTAATTTACTGTTGTTGACAGTACTTGTTGTTTGCAGAGATTTTCTTTTCATTCTGGTAACTCCACTGTTTCAAAACAGATAATTTCTCATTTTTCAAATCCAACATTTAAAAACCTTCTTCTGGAAACACACCCTTTTGATTTCATCAACTAGTTATGCTTGGGTTTTTTTAAGTTTCTTTTTTGATGTTGTTTGCTTGTTTGTATTTTTTGTCTGCAAAATACCAACTCTGTACAAAGCTTTGCTTTGTTTACCAAACGACAAATAGTATCTTGTTGTTGCTAAAAATCTTCAATTTCAAGTAAAAAGAAGTATAAACATAAAAATAATTATTTTGTTCAAAGTAGGTGATTATACCTTTAGGAATTCAGAAGGAACACATTCAAAACACTCAGTTCCTAGGAAAAATGTCTTTTCCTCTCTAAAGTACATCGGGCTTATTCCTGAACAAGAGATGGGCAACAGCAATAATGGCACCAATTTAAAGGAACCACCAACCTGCTTGGTTGTATGTGGAGATTTTCTGACTCCTGAGGATAAGGACAGAGCTGGCAAGTGTTTTCATGTAACAGGCACTACTATCTGGAATTAGTAAGGCTTTTCCTAGGAGATTACTTTTTGCTAGTGAGACAAAATATTCTTCTGGGTGATCCCAAACAATTTTAGAGCCATTTCCATGAGCTGAGAAAGTCTGCATTCATGCTGATCATTGTAAGAGGCTCACAGATACAGGTTTTATTAGCATTTTGTTAAGTATCTTCTAATTGAATTGAATTTCATTCAATAAAGCAGCACTCAACCATTCCTGGTCCTGCTGAAATTAACAGCAAGGTATTTAAAAGCAATATAGTAGTAGCTGGCAATAGCATTGGAGACTGGATAAGTGACTCCCAAATGCTGCACACGATTTGTAGAAGTGAGATTTATTCTGGAGTGGATGTTCCACTGGATGAAGATTAGCTTCATATGTAAAACCCCACATCACCAAAATTACTTGGAAGGACTATGGTATCATACTGACACAGTATGATAAAACTTAAAAGATGTCCTGATATGGAAAAGTTCTGCCTATTAATACACTAAAAGCATGAAAAAAGAGTACCTGAAAAAAAGTCTGCTTTATGAGATGCAAATACATACAGATCTGATTCTATTTTATATAAAGATCTATGGCTGAGCATCAATAAATACTCTGTTCCGTTCAAATGATAATAGGCCTCCACACAATTAAAATCAGCAACTGCTCCAAGTTTCTTTATCACAGACTTCAAAGCTACAAACTTACAAATGCTATGAAGAGAGGTTAGGAAAGGAAAACGTGAAGAACAGAGGGTGTCCATATTCTTAGTTTGAACAGCTGCAATAATGCCTTGCTTTAAAGCCTTAAATGATCTCAGACCCCATCCTCAGTAAGAGGAAATACTCACCTATAGAGGGATTTTACTACCTTGTCATCACAGTATCATAGTATTTTTCTGAAGGATAAGACAGTGTTTTAAATTACATGTAGTCAAACACAAACAAGGATGTGCAGTCTAAAGTGGACTTGAAGTGTTAGGCCCTGGAGACCAAAATTACAATGAAAAAAGGATTCCTTTCTCTTCATCTCAAAAGTAACTGGGTTTTGCAGGTGCTTTCCTTTTTGTTGACCAGGTGGGGTACACTAGTCAAAATAATTCCCTTTGGCCTGTCCATTTGAGAAGTGGGCAAAATTAAGCAGCTAAGCTTCCAGAAAGTCACAATTGCTTCTCAACTACTTGTTGCCAGCAACAAGCTTTCTTGCAGCATCAGAACAAAAAAATTTACTCTTTCACTGTGAAAACCACATCCAGCTCCCTTTTTTGCCACTTTTCTTTTCAAACACACCTATATTTATGAAAAAAAGCAAGTTTTGGAAACCACCAATGAAAGTCATCACAGAATCATTCTGGTTTGAAAAGGCCTTTAAGATTGAGTCCAACCATTAACCCAGCTCAACCAAGTCTAGCACTAAACTACTGCCTTCCCAGAACTGCCACTGCGTCCTGGATATTCAAGTATGTTTTTGTGAAACAAATAAATTTTTAAAAATGCTATTTGAAGAACACTTACAGTGTTATCTAAAAATGCACCTCTCCTGATGGCATTTTGGGAAAGGAAACAACCATATTCTTTTGCTATGGGACGTAAATGGTGCGGGTGGGTGTTAAAACTGATGCATCCATTTAAGCATGCTATAAGAGGAATTACAGTAAACTGTACTGCCAAAATATATGAACCTAAAAAAAGACAGAAAGCCTCTAGTAGACTACTAGAACAGAGGCCAAAGAGAAACTGCACAGTTGAAATCCTTTGTGCATCCTGTAAGTCATCCTGTACTTTTTTTGGTCCAGTTACCTTTTTGCAAGCAGCCCAGCAAGAACAATAAATGTTACAAGTTGTGTTGCTGTAACTTCTCTCAGGATCACACTCATCCCCTTTCCAAAGACCACCAAATGCTCTGTAACTTCCCCTGCCATGGATTACACCCTATGTTTTCAAGAGATATCACATAACCACAGAATTGTCATAGTTGGAAAAGACCTCTAAGATCACTGCTTCCAAATGTCAGCACACCCTTCCCCCACCACTCCCCAAAACCCCTCACCATGCCCACCAGAGCATGTCCTGAAGTGCCTCATCTGTGTGGTTTTTTAAATACCTCCAGGGGCAGTGACTCCATGACCACCCTGAGCAGCCCATTCCAGCACCTGACCACTCTCTCACTAAAGAATTTCTTCCTCATATCTAGGCTAAAGTTCCCCTGGTGCAACTTCAGGCCATTTTCTCTAGTCCTATCAATATTTACTTGAGAGAAGAGGCCAGCACCCACCTCCCTACAACCTCCTTCCAGGTACTTAAAGAGAGCATTAAAGCCTCCTCTCAGCTTCCTCTTCTCCAAAATTTACATTCCCAAAGCCCTCACCCTCTCCTCATAGGACAGTTCTCCAGACCCTTCACCAGCTTCGTTCCCCTTCTCTGAACTCACTCCAGCACCTCAATGTCCTTCTTGTAGCGAGGGGCCCAGAACTCAACACGGCAGCCTCACCAGTGCTGTGTTCAGGGGCACAATCACTTCCCTTCTCCTGCTGGCCACACTGTTCTTGATAGAAGCTCTTGGGCTTCTTGTCCATGTGGGCACACTGCTGGCTCATATTCAGCCCCTAGCATTACCTGGGGTTGTTCTGACCAAAATGCAGAACTCGGCACTTGGCCTTGTTAGACCTCATACAATTGGCCTGGGCCCATCAACTCAACCTATTCAGGTCCCTCTGCAGAACCTTCATACCCTTAGGCAGATCAACACTCTCACCCATCTTGGTGTTGCCTGCAAACTCACTGAGGAAGCACTCAGTCCCCTCATCCACATCATTGATTAAGATATTGAACAAGATCGGCCTCAAAATCAAGGCCTGGGGAACACCACTGGTGATAGGCTGCAAGAGATTGGGTTGCTCCAATCTCCACTGAGAGAGAAGCAATTGGGTTGCTCAAATAGGACCTGCCTTTCATAAACCCACCCTAGCTTGGCTTGATCCTCTGGTTGTCCTGCATCTGCCAGGTGAGCTCATTTAAGATGAACCTCTCCGTAATTTTTCTGGGAATCAAGGTCAGGCTGACAGGCCCATAGTTTCCCAGAACCTCCTCGTTGGCCCTCCCTGTAGACTGGCAAACCTCCAGTCATCTGGGACCTTCCTAGTTAACCAGGACTGTGGATAAATGATGGATAACAGGCTTGGCAAGATCCTCTGCCAGCTTCCTCAATATTCTTGGGGAGTATAGTACAAGAAGTATGGAAAAGCCTCTGGCAAACATGTTTGATAGGTCACTGAAGGAGATTTAGTACTGGATAACTGCAAGCAGGTCACTTCCGATATTCTGTTTAATACAGTAACAAAGAAGGAGCCCAGCAACTTCAGATACTCAAATTTAAGCTTGACTTCAAGCTGACAAGATGACAGACACATTATACAGTATATTTAAAACAATAATTATAAAAAGGAACAGTCAGCAAAGATACAGAACAGGAAGGTCAGGTGTGACAAAGTTGCTTCTTTTAAGTGCGTAACTGAATTGGCAGATAAAGGTGAAACTGTGGACAGTTTATCTAGATTTGGGGTATGCTTTAGGGTTATATATCACACACTGGATTAATTTCAAGGTGAGAAAGTACAGGATATGAAAGAATTACTGATATGGATTGAAAATTGGCTTACGAACAAGAAGCATAGATTATCTTTAGAACATAGAAGGAATTTGACTTTACCATCAGTGAACCTTGTCATGTGGCAGTGTAAAGAAATTGGCACATAATGTGTCTAGACACTTGGCTAACAAAAAAAATCCCAAACCATCCATTTTTTTCTTCATGTAGTGACAGTGACTTCAGGAAGGTTTATGATGCTGTAGTGCAGTGAAATACTTTTGAATATTTATTTGAGCTTCGCAGTACTTTGAGCTGCCCACCTTCCAAAATAATGAAACTCTTCCTAAGTTAAAGAAAATGCCAACTATGAAGTCATTATGCCAAATTTTAAGTGACAAATGTTTAAGTTTTAAATATGAAAAACGTCTTCTTAGTGCAGAAAGGAAATAAAGCTATTTCTGTAAACAAAACACACAACAGCATGTATGCATTTTAATATTTTTGTTGCTCTGTAGGTGGTGACACCCAATTTAGAGTCAATCTTAATTCACAATCACTGGTCTTCCTAACATGTGTCTGTGACAATGCTCTAAAGGCAAGGAAAACATTTACCATGCTGAGATGCTCCTAATGTGGGAAAACATGCTTTTTTGAATATTTCTGTCATAACTTTGGAGAAAGACTGATATGAAGAAACATTTTATTGATATCTAGGAAGAGGTTTGTTTTCCCATGTTCTTTTTTGCTCTCCTTTTTCACAAAGATGAGACCTGTCTCTGCCCTCAGATTTTCAATTCTACATCAGCTCCCAGCACTGCATTACTCGGACAGAAAAAGGATTGCCTCAAAAAGAACAGAAACTTCCATACTATTTGGACCAGGTATGCTTTTGTGACAGTAAAAAACCAAGACAAGTAATTGAATACTGAGTTCACATGAGGGATAAACATTTGAAAAGCCAATTTAAAAAGCAATTATTGTACTTAATACCAACAAGAGATGCACAGGAGTTTAACTAAACTAACGATTTTGAACATTTCATCATTGTCAAGAAGTGGGCTTAGCAACTATTTAATGAAAATACATTTCTTCCATTCTTTTTCTAATTTGTCACCACGAGTACAAAAACACTCTCAGTTGTTCAGTTCATGTTACATTTTGAGGCAGAACAATAACCCTGTTTTCCATCAAAGCTCCTACATCTCATCTGTTGTGCAAGAACATCAGAAGAGACTACCTTCAGTTGCATTTCGAAAGAGAAAGACAAAACCAAAGCAGTTCCAGAACAAGGGCAAAATATTTTTGAAGAACCATAATTTAAATGAAGGTCTATATTTTATTTTCCATCACCAGGGGTAGCCTTCTACATATAGGAAATCACATCCTGTTCAAAGATTCAAGCCTGGAGATTAACTAAAGCAGATATTACTATTGAAAAGTTAAACATAATTTCTTGCAGAATGGGGCTCCAAACCAATTTTCTCATAATACTGAAATTTCCAAGTCTGTTCAACTCTGGCAACACAGTGCTGACCTTCTGTTACCACCAAAACAACACGGAAATGCAATCCCACAATAGAATTGTTTCTGTGGTATTATCTGTCACGAGGTTAACACCGGCCTGACTGAATCACTCTCTGGAGAGAACAGGTTGTTGAGATAGGTAAATAAGGTACAGAAAATATTCTGTAAGAATATGCTTCAAAATATTCTGCACAGCTGTGGCACCGTGTTTAAGTACACTTGTGTTACCAACATTGCTAGGAAGGAACCAAATGAACCAAGCAGCCCTGAAACAAAGCAGGTTTTTTTGTAACAATCTATTCCCTAAGAGCCATAAAACTCTCAGATCCAAGGAAAAACTGTTAATAAGTCAGGCTACAAATGTTTTTTGAAGCTGGGAGACTTCTCTCCCCTCTCTCCCTCCTCTCTCTTTCCCCCCCCCCCCCNCTGTCACTGTTCCCCCCCCTTTTTTTTTTAAATAAATAAATAATCTAATTGAGTTATATTGCCATATCAAGTTGACATGAATCCTTCCCAATTTCCCAATAGCACAAATACAACAGAATGTATTCAGAGTTAACCATACAGATTGTATGAAAACCTACTCTAAAAACTGTAAGTTTCATTTCCCCTGTACACAGGTGTCCACATGAGATTTACAAAACTTTCCTCTATTTTTTCTACTTTATATTATATCATTCAAAGTATTTTTAGTCATTGACAGAAGTATTCCTATGCCATTAAAGATGGAAAATCAATTCTTGAAAGAGAAATAGAATTCCTAGCCTGATTCTGAATCTGATATGCAGGCATTTTCTTTACAGAGGAGAAAATGTGAGGTATTGATTTATCTAAGTAAATAACATAGCCTTGAGAGGTTACATAAAGTGAATAGTTTATTAACCTCAAAACACTTCTGGTCATTTTTTTTTCTGTTGCAGCTCCTACAGGTTTTAGCACAATCCTTAATGAATGTCATTCTTGATTCTTCCTTACTTAGTGGATAAAAACATTGCAACATTGATTGCAAGACAGTGCAACATTGATGGGTTGGAGAACCAGAGCTGACTTCTCACATACCAACTGGTTAACAGAGGCTGCTAAGAAAACACTTTCTCTACCTCCTTTACTTTATATTGCTATTCACAGCTTTAGTAGGACCAGCTTAGGTGCTGAAAGCATTGACATAAGAGTAATCACAGTAAAGAACACTGCTATTTGTTTATTTAGAGGATGGTCACTTTCTGATTTATAAGACCTTGAAATAATCTGGGAAGTCATGATGTCTTTAAGTATTTTATAAAGCACAACCTCTTTATGATTTGATAGTGACAATTTCTTCTCCAAATCTCCATATACACATTTTTTGGGCTAGACTGACAGCCCTTGTGGTAGTGTAGCTCCTCAGCCTACTCCAAAAGCCACACATGTCCCTGTGAAATAAATTAACACTCGGTATGAGTGAATTTATCAAAATTAAGTCTCCTAAAGGTGTGGTAAATTCCTCTGTAGTGTAGCATTTCCACTCATTAGTATTTCATTGGCTGTGTAAGCACATGCAAGCTTCAGTAGACCATCCACTTTGCAATTGATTTTAACAGAACTGTAAGGCTACATTTTGTCTAATTGATAAATAACCAATGTTCCATTAGAAAAGGATCAAAGTGCACCAATTGGACTCATTTTCCTATTGCTTTCATGACAGACATCCTTCAAACTATATAAAACCTCACTGACACTTAGAGCTAATAAGAAGAACATAGGTTCATGTCTACAGTGCTGTAGCTATGTTTTTCCAGAAAGGTGATCAAAGCTGCTGCTGACATTTTCTTGAAGCAGTTCTATACTCCTCTACAAGCAAAGTGTTATCAGAGGTGAAGTTAATCTATGCAGGACTGCACAAATTACATGCTTTCCTGTTACAAGTCATTGTCCTTCAGGAGAGAGTTCCTACAGTGAAAATGATAAGGAAATGCAGTTTTAATACGTTTATTACCTTATTGAGAATCTCGGGAGAGGTTTCAGCAAGTCTGCAGATCAAAGATGTAATTATTTATTAGCCTTTGAGGTTGCTGGAAGTGTGCTCCTTCTGCATCTTTGGTTTGATTTCTCTAGCAACTACCTTCTGTGAAGCAGAAAGGCCAGCTCCAGAGGAGATTGTTCTTTTTCCACATTGTCTGTTCTCCTAAGAAACATGCAAGCCCCTGCCCTTATGGACCTCAATCATCAAATAACATGCATATGTATTTATAAATAAAACTTACCCCAAAAGTAGCAATTTATTTCAAAAAAGGAATTAGTTATGGAGTGTATTCTTGTGTCTCAAACAATTTCTTTTAGAAAGAACAACAGTAAAGGGAATGAACACTTAATGATTCATAACGTTCACAGCTTTATACATTTTGGGTCTCATACCGACTACTTTTTTAGCTGCAGTATTATTAATACTGGAAAGCCTTCTCAGTTCAAAGACTCCAATCCATATGCTTATTATGACAGCTTTGCAGTCTCCACGTAGAAATATCAATGGAACACATTAAAATACATGTTGTTTTGTAAAAGCCCCTGTTGCTTTGCCTGGAATGGAAGTGACAGAAGATTACCTAAGAGGGATAACAAGTTTGCCTCTTTGTCATCAAATATCTTCTGGGAGAGGCTGAAAACTAGCATCACTTATTAAGAAGTTTAGCCTTTTCCATTGTCTACCTATTTGAGAATTCAACATTTGTCAGCAAGGCAGTATAAACCACAGATCAATGCACCAATTCCCTGTCTAGGTTACTTCAAGCATTCTATTATTCATGTAGCGACTTAACCACCTTTTCCATTTCATTGTTTTTCGTAAAACTCTGGAAAAAAAACATTGTTTACCTGGTATCAGAGGGAATATTTTAAACATTAAGGAAATCCTGCAGAAATAGCTTATTTTCCATTTAAAGGGAAATATGACACGTGGCACCTCTCTGGGTAAAACAGAATCCGATTCAACACTGCAAGGAATGCAGACTTGAGAATGTGCAAAACAACAATCTGAAGATTTCATTTGGTACAAGCCTGAGACACTATAGAAATTCAAAAGATCCCTGAAGAACATAGCATTAAAACTTCTATTCTTCTAGCAGGTGGCATATTATAACTTTTACAGAATAATAATTTCCCTTATTATCCCCTTGACTGCACATACGACACAGCAATATAAACCTAATAATGCCTATAAACATTTCCATTAACAACAGAGTTTACTATTTAGGCACACTGAATGTGGTACCAAAACAGTGTAAGTGATTTTCCTAATTGATGTTTTGTGCTACTGTATATGCCTGCTGAAGTTCAACAACATCATTGTTGAATCAAACACAGCCCTACAGGGCGTTAACCTATTACTTAGCATGTTTGTTTAGTTTTAGCCCATCTACATATCTTCTTTTGTCCCAGTGACAGCAGAACTCCACAACAGAAAGTAAGAGCAAAACTAGATTGTTGTAAAGGAATCCAATTGCAAATTATTTCACTCTAAGAATATACAAGTTTTGTTCTTTGATGCAGACATAACTAATAGCCCCCATCAGCTTGTGCATGGACAGGCACAGGCACAGGACCCAGGCTGCCCTGTCACATCATATCTGTGTATGTATCTTGAGGGCAGAAGTGTGGCTCACTGCTCCCTGTTCTCCCCAGTGCTTGAAAGATCGAGTTTTACTTCTGCTCAAAAGGGAAAAAACCTAAAAATATCCTACAGAGATTTTCTCTGAGGAAGCATTTTGGCATGAGTGCACAACAGGCCAAAAGTGCAGAGGCAGGGAGGGAGCAAAACTACAGCTGAAGATTTCAGAGAGGTTCCCAGGATGGCACAGGAGATGTTCTTGCCAAAGAGTCTACTTGCTGACAGTGCCGTCATTGAAACCCCCCCAAAAAGAGAGAGCCAAATAAATAATTGTTATCATACAAGTGCAACCTTTGTATTTAGAATTAAATTAAATAATACCAATAAAAATCAAGAGCTTTATAACATCCCTGTGTGAAAACATGCTTCAGTTTATAAAGCCCACTCTTTTTTCCTGATGAAGACACTGATAAAGACACACGTAATCTACTGCTTTAAGACAGACTACTGAGATACCTTTCTCTTTTATTTGCTCTCCTGCTTACCAAAAATCCCAGCAAAACCTACAGAATTTTCTGTGTCATTAGACAACAGCTTTAAGGAAAATTCTAACCTGTCTTCAGAAGAACCAAACATAATTCTGCTCGATTTTCATTAGACACTGTTCTGCACTGACTTCTGTTCATGCAGCTTTCACCTCCAGCAAAGTTTATGGCTTTGCACAAGTTTGCTCAAAAGAAAATTAATAGCTTACAGCACTAAGTTTAGCAATTAAATACTGATATTATTGCCTCCTATTCTTTTCCTCTTAGTCCTCAAATTGGCAAAGAAAGCAGCAAGTACTGAAAATATTTTATACTTGCAAAACTAGGACACAGTAACTAGATGAAGATGCTTCTTGAGATCTTCTGTAAAGACACACTCTTCACAACTGCTTTGATCACTATGCTCAGTTAAGAAAAACTACAGACTGTTATCAAGTCAGACTGTAAAATTAAGGACAAAGTAGTATGTACAAAGGATGTAATCATCAATGGTAGGATTTGTTTTCACAAACACATGAAATGGTTTACATCTTTTCCCAGCAGTAGGAAATGAATGAAAACAGCACTTTGTAAAAAGCTTTCTTTTTATTTAGTATCAGAGATCTGGAGTGATATTTTTTTAAATCATCCCTCAACACAACAAACCCATCACACTGCACCAGACCAAAATTGCTACAAGATGTGGAGATGGTATTTTGTTCTTCTTATTCAGTATTTAGAAAATTATTTGTGTCTTTATGATTCACTAGCACGGGTAAATGGAAGAAAATGTGAAACAACAAATAAATGCCTTCTCAGGACAACTGAATTTGTAAAAAGCAAATGTCCAGGCGGTATCTAATTTGTTCATAAAACATCAATATAACATGAAATATTAGAGCTCTACCATGATTCAGTCCCTTTTCAAAAACACTTCACATCCTTCTTACTCATAGTTGTGCTAAATGATTCCTGACAGGCTAATAAAGAAAAAGGCAGGAAAAAGCAAGCCCACGCCACATTTTCTCCATAGCTTTTTGTTACTAAGCAGTTTAGCAGTTTTCAAAAGCATATGGAAATATGAATTCAGCCAAAATTACCTTAATAACCAAGTCAAACTTCTGGTGTACATCCCTATTGATTGGCTTCAGGAGTGTGAGTTCAGCTGTTGTGAGATTCATATGGAAATATTGTGGATAATCCTCAGGAGTACCTTCAAAAAAGACATTGAGGTTAGAATAAATGCTGCCTCTGAAAGATTTAGTTAAACATGTGTTTACTTATTAATCATCAAAGGAACAAAACCTAATCCTGCTACCATAAGGATAAAATAGCACATGCTGTGTACATGGAGCTTAAGGATACTACTAACTTGATGCCTTTAATATTATCATTATTTCCTTATCCTCCATGACCATGAAGATCTGTTTCCACTGGGAATCCCTTAGTATCTGACAACAATTGGAGACCAAACACATCTATATCTGCTGGAAATTCTTCTTCTCGGCTTACAGGAGAAATGTCTAAATCTAATTAGATAAGAGGACATACAGAAAAGTGAGCTCTTGCTGCGAATCATCTTCTACTTGTGTTCACCATATTCCTGAAACCCATCTTGCTCAATACATACAGTTCAGATTTTCTCTCTCCAGCTTTCAAGTACATTTCCCCTGAAGCATTCTCTGGACATTGACTGAGAATGTCAATGAGAATAGTCAGGAAACAGAGAATACCGTGAACCGTTTTTTTGAGTGTACACATTTAAACTAAGAAAATACACAATGAGGTGATGTGACAAAGATGTTTCCACTAAGTTTGTGATAATCATGTTACTGCTCAGAGGTGATGCCCTGCCATCCAAAATTTAAAATGCATATTTGAAATGCCTTAGTTCTTACAGCTCTCTGTTGCACCTGTGGGCAAGCTCTTTAATGCATTATTACTAACATATATATATAACAACAGATTATTTTGGAAATATAATATTTATAGTTGTTTTAGAAATTCTTCTAAGAAAAGAAGTCTCTCATCAGGGAGGAAGCATCAGATGAAACCTCATTTGTGTCCAACAGATTCCATTTACTGTGAGCAATAAAGTGTGTTTTCACAGCTGTGAGTTTTCAGGAGATTCCGCGACCCAGTTCAAACAGAAGCAGTCAGAGTCTGAGCAGCTTTGCAAACCCATGGAGATCTGGCACAGATCCATGCAAAAGACAGTGACAGCCATAGCCCTGCTGTGCCTGGCACCTAGGCTGTCCAGTGGAGGAAGCTGCAAACTAAAATCTTCACCATGTTATTATGCATGGTGAATATGCTGCATAACCTGATACAGGAAGAGGTAAGAATTAAGTTACAGTGATTTCACAGAATCATAAAATCATCCAGGTTGGAAAGGACCTCTGAGATCATCAAGTCCAACCTTAGTCCACTACCACTGTGGTTCTCAGACCATGGCACTGAGTGCCACATCAGTCTCTTCTTAAAAACCTCCATGGAGAATCTACCACCTCCCTGGGCAGCCCATTTCAATGCCTGATTACCTTCTCTGTAAAGAGTATCTTCCTAATATCTAACTTAAACCTCCCCTGGCAGAGCTTAAGTCCATGCCCTCTTGTCTTACTGATGGCTGCCTGGGAGACTGACCCCTCCCCTGGCTACACCCTCCTTTCAGAGAGTTGTACAGAGTGATGAGGTCTCCCCTGAGCCTCCTCTTCTCCAGACTGAACAGCCCCAGCTCACAGGACTTGTGCTCGAGTCCTTTCACAGCCTCCTTGCCCTCCTTTGGACCTGCTCCAGGACCTCAATCTCCTTCCTGAACTGAGGGGCCCAGAACTGGACACAGTACTCGAGGTGTGGCCTCACCAGCACTGAGTACAGGGGAAGAATTCCTTCCCTGGACCTGTTGGCTACACTGTTCCTGGTACAGGCCAGGATGCCATTGGCCTTCTTGGCCACCTGAGCACACTGTAGGAATCTCAAGTCATTTTAGGTCTTGGAACAGTTTTGTATAGCAGCTGAGAGGCAGAAAGCAAACCTGCTTGATGGGTTAAAAGTTCCTCTGACCTCATGATTTACAGTATCTCAAAGCAACCAAGAGAAAAGGACAAGGAGGGCATGCCAGTATTGTGTATCGGGGCGTAAGATTCAACACAAAAAAGACTACTTTTCTGATAAAAGATGCTATTATTTGTTTGTTTCTCAAGCAAAATTATTAGAAATTGCTTTTAGAAAGCCAGTAGCTGTCCCAGGAGATAGATTACTGTCAAAACACATATGCAGTACTTTAATTTGCAACTCATCATTTGACAACCATTTGCTATACTTTGAGAACATTATGCATATACATAGTGTGTATATATTTATATTTTTTGCATAGGTACATATAGATACATATTCTGTGCATATTCTACAAATGCATCTGTGTATATGCATGCCATAAACGAAGAGAGTAATAACAGGGAGAACCACTTTGGATTCTTTGTCCTATTACACCACTGAAACTAATGCAGTTTCTAGCTCCAAGTCCTCCTCCCATTTCAAATATAATTTCAAATCCTTAATTTTCTAATCTAATTTTTAAGAGTACTAAGCATCCAGAAAGAGCTCCAAGTTTTTGGCAGATAACAAGTTGCTGTAGTCCGAGGGGGCTGCACATGACATGGGATGATGCTGAAGCTAAGAAAAATGAAGAAACGAAGGACTAAATGCAAAAGTAAAAAACAAGGAGAGCAAATATATAGAGGAGGATGAAGACAACTTTAAGAGGAGAGGCATGAAGGCACAGCAGGGAAGATGGAGCTACTATTGTGTAAGGATGCCAGGAAAGAATCCAGGTAACAAACAAACCAGTAAAAGAGGAAAAGACAACAAGGAGGACAATCAGGAAAGTATTGGAAAGTATTGAGTAGAATTCCAACTGGGAAAGGCGGACAGCACATGAAGGGTGGCATGTGATTTCTTTTCCACACTTTGGTGCACCATCTGCACCAAAAATTACCACTGAGTGCTCAACAGCTACCTGGTTACACTCTTTTGGTCCAGGCAACAGAAGCAGTGAGCTGACAGCCCAGGAGGGAACATGACCTCCTCTACCTTTATGATCTTACAGCAGAGGGAAGTGCCCACAAGGTAAAAAGTGCTCTATAGTTTGCTTTCTTGGAGCCAGAGTGGGGCTTCTTTTGGGGCATGTTGCCTGCCGTGCCAATGTGTCAGGGTAATATTTAAATGAAGACCCAAAAACCACAACTACACTTTTGGAGATTTCAGTCTTGTGTGTTTTAGCTCTTCATTTAAACATCTAACAAATAGAATACTTAATTGTTAACAACTGGCAGCAGAAATCACAAAGGCGGTTCCAGGATCAAAACCAGAAGCTGATGGTTTAATGATAGTATTCACTTTTCCCAAGAAAAAGCTCCAGAGAAAAGAGAGCCTTAAAATTACTAGTAAAACAGGTAGGGTTGAGCAGTATGTACAAGAGTAGCACATGGCAGTGATGCAGTTAGCACCAGGGAAAAAACAGGGTGACAAGTAAGATAAGAGAAAGTGAGCTGGTTTCTATCCCCTTCTTATTGCCCACACTCTACTTGCAAAGGGAAGGGGCTTGCATACACACGTGCATATACCAGACACTGTATGTGGGTCTATTGCATTCATCCAAATATATTAACATTCCTGAAAATCAAGGATTGGAGAAATTAGCCGATGGGAAAAGAAGTATTGGGTACTTCAGAATAAATTAATTACAGAATGGCCCCAGTTCAGTGCTCTTCTCTCAAGTACTTCACTCTACTTCGGAAGGTCATTTTTTCAGCATGTAGTTTAGCCAATACTTTAAATAGAAGACAAAAATCTCAGTAGTACTATGCTGCAACTCTCTCTCTTATCTTAAGATGATCCTCAACAATATTTTAGACCCCATGTTCTCTTGTGTTATCAGAGTGAGTCCGCAACTACTTGTGCAAGTACATTCAGACATCTTGATATATCCTTTGAGAGGACTGCACTTGGAGGTGAGAATGAGAAAGCAATCAGAAAATAATGGTCTAGTAACACACTTGGGCTACTTCTTCATTTCTCAAGTGCCTTATCCTGACTATGCTCATGCCAATGTGTACCCAGACTTCCACGGGCATTTATCATTACTGCATCGAGTGAGCCTACCTCATTTTCAATGAACTACAGAAGAATTGATTGTTCTTGGAACTGAGAGGTTCACTCGTATCCTCATCATGGGACAGTTCACTAGATTTTTAGCAGAACACTTGAAAGGCTAGTTATCCTGAAAGCATCAGGCAGAGATCTTAAAGGGCACATGAGGATGAGGTTAGCAAGGCATATTGAGTAGAACTGAGTTATTGCTGCAGTGAGGCTGGGCTTAATTAAAAGAACTATGTGGATCCTAAAGACACTGATAAGGACACACAGATTTCATATATAATTTCCACAGAACCCAAAACATATGCCAGGACTTAACCTGCACAGGTATGCTGTGGGAGAAAGAAGTAAGGATAAAAGAACCAAATTAGAACAAAGTCAAATGGAACAAAAATCTAAATTGTTCTCATATTCAGAAAGTAGCTTATTCTCACATTCTGTGGGCACAGTTGAGAATTTCAGCGTTTAAAAAAAGATGTATCCAAAGATATAAAGAAAAACTGCATCTAGATCTAAAGCAAAGGGAAAATCTGTATAACAAGAAATATCTTCAAGGCCTATTTCCTGTGAACCTATTTAATATTTGCTGAGGTAAAGGCTAAATATACATAGCATATAAATATACATGCATACTGCCGAAGATGAAGACAGACTTCAAATCTAAAAAGAAATACTTCTGAAGACCACACCAGAAGAGAAAAAAAACCAACAGCAAACAGAAAGAAGTACATAATTTCCATTGAAAAATCCCCCCAAACACCCCAAGTTGCCTGAAACACCCCAAACACCCTGAATTATTTCTTCAAGGCCCAACATTAAATGTATCACAGATTAGTGAAATACAATTATTAATAAGCTCACTCCTGAAAAACTTTACAAGTTTTGAGAAGAACTTCAAAAAAATAGACTAAATGTTGCACTAGGGCATAACTGTCAACATCAGAATTTAAAAATGAGCCAAGTTGATTTATAAGGAGAGCAAGTCAATTTTCACACACAAAAACACCTAGTACTTTTATTCTACCAGTATTTACAAATTTCCTCACAAAACAGTTTAGCTAGAAGAGCTGACAGCGATGCTGGAAATGCTCAAGACATTGGGTGGATTCAGGCTTCTGTATTTTGCA
The DNA here is from genome assembly GCA_038090715.1 of Florisuga fusca. NCBI lineage: Eukaryota > Metazoa > Chordata > Aves > Apodiformes > Trochilidae > Florisuga > Florisuga fusca. The sequence continues at coordinate 13,014,423 of JAAWXA010000010.1, forward strand.
CAGAGCTCAAGACCACTCAGCAGCTGGAACAGCAGCAATTCATTTTTACCTTCTTGTACCTGCTAAGATGGCTCTTAAAACAACAAACATTTCAAACCTACTACTTTTTCCCCCTTTCACAACAGAACTCTAATATACATAAGCATATCTTATTTTTTAATTTTTTTTTTCCTTAATGACAAGCAAAACTATGCAACCTGCTCATTAAAATCTTTACTTCTGCCTCTCCATGAGTAAGAAAGCCATGCAACTGCAGTTTTAACACAGCAAACATGAAGATGTCATTGCACTGTGCACGTAATTTTCCATTCCCACACTAGTCATAGGACACGGAAATTGATACTATATCAGTCTCTGTACTTTGGGAAGAGCAGGGCAGGTGGAGGACTGCAACTGCAAATAACTGTCCCAGGCCTTTCCATTACCAAATCACTCAAGCTGAAAAATTGGGAAGAAATGACAGACACTTGGAAATAGCAGGAAAACCCCCATATATAGCAGAATACAGGACATCCCCCTTGCAGTGGGTATCTCTGAACTCTTCCAAGAACTGCATTCCTCTATGGCCAGAAAGCAGCACAGTCAACTAATCCAATTGGGAGGGAAAGCATGCAAGCTCCCAGACAGCAAAATCAAAGATGGATGCAGTAAGACTTCTGGTTGCTCTTTGCCATGAGAGACTTTTGGAAGTAAACCCACTCTAGTTGCCTTTCTTTAGCATCTGTTTTTGTGAATGAAAAACGCATCACAGCAGAGCTGTGAGCACAGACAAGTGTCTATCCTTTTGCTTGCTGTGTTGCTTCATTGGCTAAACCAGACTATTCTGAATCTCATCTGAATAAATAAGTATTGGACCATCTGAAATAAGCTTCATATTGCAGGTAGATGTAAATAGGTAGAACAATGACTTCAGACATCCCACTAACCACAGTAGGATTTTTTTATTAGGCTTCCACTCTCCCAGTCAATCTTTCTCTGGCTGGTCATAATAAAGTAGCTGACTGTGAGTGATAGCAAGAGTAGCAGACACCAACCAACTAGGATGGAATAGAGGATGCCCGGTCGATCAGAAGGAGGCTGGATGTTTCGGTCCTGATCTATGGCTTGTATGGGTGGAGTGACACTGATGGGATTCACACGTGCCTGAAATGAAAAATCAGACAGATTTGAAACAGAAAAATTAGAAAGCCAGTAAGCAGATCTCTACATTTTACACAAAACCATCTCACCAAGAAGGGTATTTGCTAAAATTGCAGGAGGAAAAGTACTCATACTTAAGATTAGTTTCAGCATGGATACCTTTTGAAATCAGAATTCTTTAAAATATATCCTATACAGTAATCGTATCCTCAAAGAAAGGAAGCTCACAGGTGTTGAAACAAATGTTTGACTGTGCTACTATAAATAGTCCCTTAAATCAGACATTTCAGTCATCATTGTCACAATGAAATACAGCAAACACCTTAAAAAAAGAAATAAAACCAAATTGAATTTCAGAATCATTACGAGCTAGAGTGGCTGTGATACACAAATACATACTGCAAAAGAAACTCAAGCCAAGGTACAATCATTTCACGGAGAGGTACATTTGAAAAGCTCGTATGGACATTTCAATAATTCACACCATTACTCAGATGTAGAGTGATATCTTATGCTGAAGATGGGAATAAAGAGACAGAAAAAAGCCAGAAAAAGCATTTGCAGGCTTTCAGCTTGTTCAGTATTTGTATGCCCATTCTTTAACTACCAAGAAAGTAGCATTCCTGCACCTACTAAGAACACTTAGTCCCCATTGCTGCTTTGAATATTTTCTGAAGTTTTCCCATGCCAATACACTCTCCAGCAGTAATATTACTATGCTGGCGAGGACACAGCTGGAATACTGCATTCAGTTCTGGAATCCCCAGGTCAAGAGAGACAGGGAACCCCTAGAGAGAGTCAAGAGGAGGGTGACGAAGATGACTGGGGGACTGGAGCATCTCTCTTATGAGGAAAGGCTAAAAGAGCTGGGACTCTAGCCTGGAGAAGAGAAGGCTGAGGGGAGACCTTATTAATATCTACAAATACAGGGTGTTGAGATATCTCATATAGTAACTATAGTATTGTCTAGAAGGGCTGATGATCCTTAAGGTCCCTTCCAACCTTACATTCTATGAATGTATAAATATCTAAAGGGTGGGGGCAAGGAGGATGGATCCAGAATCTTCTCAGTAGCTCCCAGTGACAGGACCAAAGCACAACAGACACAAGCTGGAACATAGGAAGTTCCATTTAAACATGTGAAAAAACTTATTTACTATGAGGGTGACAAGGCACCGAAACAGGTTGCCCAGAGAGGTTGTGGGGTCCCCTTCTCTGGAGATATTCAAAACCTGCCTGGATGCAGTACTGTGCAATGTGCTCTGGGTGATTCTGCTTTTGTGGGAGAGTTGGGCTAGATGATGTCTAGAGGTCCCTTCTGTCATGACTCGGATAGGCCTTGGGGAGACAGAGATCAGACTCCCTTGCTTTCTAAACTCCTTCTCATAGAGGAACCCATGTGCATCTGGATTCAACCTGATAAGTGTCAGACCTGACCCTCACACAGAGAGTGACTAAAATGTTACGGTCCAAGGAAATGCTCAACCATCAGATACCCCTTGACTGGATTGAGATGAAGCAACACTCAAGGTCTGTATTCGAACATAAGATTTAATTAGAACTATGGAAGGAATAACTCAAAAGCTAGTACTTTGATTTTTGTATATGCTTAGGCTGAGCAATTGCAAAGGCTGATTATTTTGATAACAGAAGTCACAGCACATGTCTGTTCAACCTGTGCAAGTCAGTAAACAATTGTGGTAGGCCTTGTGCTACTTAATGATTTTAAGAAAGAGAAAGAGAACAGGAGAAGTTAGGAGATGTAGATAACAGAAAAACACTGGTCCAGGATCCAGTGTTGGGACAGCCAGCAAGGGAGAGTTGGTGTCTGTGAAGCTCCCAAAGCCCACCAGCACAGCTCCTCCTTTTATAGGCCTGTTTTGCTCAGTAAGTGGAATTGAGACATAGACTGAACAACCGGAGCAGACCTCTGCCCACTTCAACCCTCAGTCCTTGTCTCTGTCTCTATATGCAGGCCCTCAGCCATACCAAGGCCAATTCCATGGATGCCAGTCAGTCCTTTGTCTGGCAGTCCTTTTGTTTTGTTGAAAGGCTTACGATGGTAACCCTAACCACTTCCTAGAACACGTCCCAAGGACGGAGGTGGTCCCTCACACCTTCCAGCTGACAGTTCTGCGATTCTGTGATCAGAGCTGCCATTCCCAGATCTAAAAGAACAGCTTCAGTAATCTTAGCTGCTTAATCAACTAAAATTGTAGCTACTCCATAAATGGATGTGCACCAGCCTTTTCCCTCTCCTTCTTGGAACTTCATTTTCATGATAAAAATGTTTAAGAATGTTGAAAAACGAGGTGCCTTTTTTCCACATACGACTCATCCTGGCAACCTTGTCTTTGAAAAGCTTTAACACTCCATATTCTGCAAGACGGAACATAAAAATTACTGTAGGAATAGGAACAAGTCCACACTCATCCAAGTTTTAGCAAAGCCTTTAAAAATTCCCTTGCTGAGATTAGGAAGAAATCTGCAAAACCTTTAGCAATGCCCATCAATAAACCAAGATGGAAAAGAGGTGAGTCAGGAGGAGAATAAGATCAGAATGCATGCAAGGTGCTTTGCAAGAGGGGAAACAACACCCATCACTCCAGTAACTTTGAATGTGTAGCTACATGGTCGTGTGCAGTAACACAAGCTATTCTGCCAACAGTTTGCCCACTGAGAAGTAATTTCCTATGGGATCCTGGGGTTTGAGGAGGCTCTTCCCAGCTCGTAAGCTGGGTTTCAGGACTGGTACCTCCTCACTTCACCTCTCTGCTCATGGCTCTTTCCACAGTTGTCAACAAGCAGGTGAGGTCCTTTGTCACACGCCTGCTTCTATTTTTGACTCTTTAAAAAATTAATCTTTTCACAGTGTAATGAGGAAGACAGACTCAAAATAGGTATAAAGAAATAGAGAAGATATATTTGACATATGTTTGAATTTTTAAAATTATTTAGGACTTCATAAAGGTTATGTGCTGGGAGATAAGATTATGCATTAAACTGTCCATGACTAAAACACTATTTTAAAATTTAAAGAGCAATCAAAGCACTCTCAGACAAATCTGTATTATACTTAAAAAAACATACCCACAGCAAAACCAATCTCATTTGCTGGAAGTTTTAAACTCTCCATTACAATACTGCAGCCAAACTGAAACACCAAGTCTATGCAAGAGGAACAGTGATGGAACAGTGATGGAACTGGCCTTGTCACTAATAAGCTGTCAGCTGCATTCAACTGACAAAACCAGACTGAAATAATAATTGTTGGATGTATAACGCAGATAGCAAGGACATGCACTTTACTTTCCAATTCAAGAAGAAGCTTGAGAGTAGCATTTAGGAAAACTACACCTGATATTAAACAGGTTCTATTTGAAGAAGAGGCAATTTATCCTGTGCTGCCTCCATTACACTGACTCCTCAGAACCAAAGCAACCAGTTTAGCAAAAGCAAACTGCGTAAGAAAACCAAGAATGAAAGGTGAAATAAAAATTTGAAGTATTTCATCTAAATTGTTTTTCTAAGTCCTATGTACGCCTCAAAATGGATGCTGAAATGTTTATGGATGATTCAAAGCTGTTTTGAATTTAACAGGCTGATGTGCCTTGGAGCAAAACTAAAGGTACTTTCATATTGTATTAAAAATCTGTAGATAATGAAAGCATCTTTTTCATTAAACTTAAATTAGAACTATGAAAACATACAAATGCACAAAAAAGCAGCCAGTAAGGATGTTAATGAATTTGTAAAAGACACATAGGATCATTTCAGGAGGTGTACATATACTTTTTACGAAAAATAATTATTTACAATATTGGTAGTCAAAATATGCTTTTATCAATAGCAGTAATAACTGTGCTTATTACATATGGAACTTCCTTTTTTCCTGAGCACTTTAAAATGTACAAGGCATGAAGAGGTGTTTACAACATCCCCCAGGCCCTGTGACATAGGATGCTCATCAGCAAAGCCATGGGGAGCCCACCTTGTTGTGATAGCACCCCAGTCCTGCTCTCAAAACCACGTTGAGCATCACACTTAGAAGTTGTCACTGAACACCAGCAGACCACAATGATAAAATACTAAAAGGTGAAACTTTGATCAGATCTCAGAGTGAGAAGGCACTGTGACATACAGATAGATGGCAGCTCCTCTTTTAAGCAGATGAGATGGAGCCTCCTCACAGCTCTGCAGAGCGAGCAAACATTCTGAAATGGGGGTCTCTGACCACCAAGTCAGTGTGTGTTAGATCCAACAGCCTTGCAAAAGACAAAAAAAACCCCTATCCCTGTCATTCTCAGCCTCAAAAGGGAGCTCCATAAAAAGGTGGAAGCTCATTAAAAGGAATAGAAAATGGACTTACTGAAAGAGTGAGATGTTTGTGGGGATCCACGACTGCTTGAGGTTACTCAGTTGAAGGCAAAGAATAAGCATATGTTTTTTTTAATTAGGGCAGGTTTCTGAAAGTGCAAGGTAAATCAGCACAGCTAGGCAGTGGAATGGAGAAGGTTACTCAGAATAAAGAGATGGCCTTCAAAAACCAGCCACTTCTCCAAGTGAAGAACATAAAAGCATCCACAAACTCCATCAGAAGGAGGTGATTAAAATTAAAAAAAAAAACAACAAGGAGATCCTCTCAGCTCTAGGGTAAAATATGCATTAATTTATCTATTTTTTCCTCATTACAGAAGATATCTCCCAGTTACTGGTTTTGCTAGCAGTAGACATCAAGGTGCTTCAATACAGCAGAATACATGATCAGGCAGGGAAAAATAAAACAGAACCCAACCCCTGCCAAACTTTCAAACATTATCAGAAGTACTGATGAATTAAAAAAAAAAATATATATATATAATTTTTTCTTCAAACAGAATTGAGACAGGAAGCCTGTCAGAGAGTCTGCAGGGCCAGGAGATTATCAAGCCAAAAAATATTAAATAATAAACAAATAAAAAAAGCTTAGAGAGAATAAGCTAGTAGCACAAAACCTGTTTTTTTTCTCTCCCTTTGTATTCACCATGAAAGGACTCAGACTGGTCCCCATGCCAGCACCTTCTCCATGCTGGATGCCTTGCAGGTCACATAAAAAACATTCAGACATTATGCACTGAATAAAGCAAACAAAGTAACATGAGGCCAAGAGCAGATGGGTTTCTAAAGTAAGGCAAGATTAATTTGCATGGACTTGCTGTGCTAAGTAATCTCCTGCTTAAAAGTGCTTTGGTACCTGAGAAACAACAGGTGGCAAACGTGACACCAAAATTAAAAAGGTCCCAGGGCAACCCAGGACAATACCACTACGAAGCCTGAGGCTTGTACCAGGAATTTAATAACCCTCAGAACAAAACCAAAGTAAATAGAATATACCACAGAAAGTTTTATTTTCTGCAAAAGGAAATCTAGCTTCTCAGACTGACTGTGGTCCCCCCTGCAGGAATTACTGCTGGCACATGGATACTGTAGAACCATTGGATACAAACCCTGTGGATTTCCAGCTAACTTTGCCAAGCTCCGTCACAAAATACTCTGATTGAAATTTGGCCTAGACAGAAAACAGCAAAGACCTAAGTATCCGAAAACAGGTTAAAAAGTAGACCAGAAGTAAGCTTTCAGTTTCTGGAGGGAGATAGCAGAGCATCCTCAGGGATCAGAGCTAGTACCAGAGGTGCTCAACACACTCCTACATGACCTCATGTAGGATCAGGGGCAGGGCACAATAAGAACTACAGATTATATGAAATTATTCAGAGTACAGACTGTGTCACCCACAAAAGCCTGTAGTTTTAAGCGCTGGAGGCTGGATACCTAATTAATTTTTTTCACATTTGCCTTTTACATATTCAGCCATTTTATGAAAAACCACAGACCAAAATTCTCCGATAAATCTCAGCTGTGTTTGGAGGGCAGTGAACCAAAAGGATCCACCTTTTAATTAAGTCATACAATGACTTGACTGCTAAGAGGATTAAGGACAGAGCACTGGGCATCTTTCCCTCAGCTCTTTTTCTCATAATTGATTATGAAATTATCAAGGAATAATAGAATTTTGATCCATGTATGGCATAAAGGGGGGACATTCACCTAATGCAGTCATCAAACGATACACACTTCAAAAAGCATCAGTATTGAGTTTCTGTCAGAGGAAAGATGGAAATCATCAGAAGCTACTGTTATAAAATCAAAAAGCTTAGAGAAGAAAATAAACACACCAGCAGGTACTCATCAAAATGCTTTGTCCTTAATGCAATTATTGTAGCTGGAAACCACTTATACTAGTTTTGCTATGCTCTTTTTATGTCTTCCTCTGTGACCTGTGTGGTTAGCCAAAATTTGGCAGCAAATTTTTTCTGTTTAGAAGAGAAACCACTAATGGAGCCAGGATTTCTTTAAACAATCCTGTTCATTCAGCAGAAAGGCAAAAGCCATGTTTCCCTGCAGGAGAGGAGCTGAGCTTCCGGATACATCTTTGAATGTACTTGAAAGACAACAACACTTGTTGCTTTTATTTCATAGCTTCCTACCACCACCTAGTCTGAGTCAGTCTCTGATAGTTGCCTCTCCACCTGCTCTTCAGTTGCTGCACACACACTTTCATAATGCAGTGAAGCTCTTCCAGTTGTTATTGCTATTTCAAATAGTGGCATGTGGCTAGAATATAGATGTCTAAGCGGGATAACAATATGACCATTAATAATGGTCGTGTAATAATGAAGTAATAATGACTGGCAGAAATTTCCCTGGTTTTTTCTTACCTGAAAGATACATTAAACAATCCAAAGTAAAAGATCTTCAAACCAGCACACCATTGACTAGTCACAAAACTTGCAGATCAAGCCTCTGCTTGCTTCTGTGTCAGAGTGCTTTAGGTTATTACTAAGCCTATTGAGGAAAAGGAGGGACTTATTTTTAAATGTATTTATTAATATGGAGCCTAATAAATTTAGGACTGCACCTGCACTGAAAAATCCAAACAGGATCTTTAGGCTTCCGTGTATAAACATGTACTGTTTTCATTACCAGGTGGTGAATGAAATATAGTACAGAATGACTGAAAGGGAATTTAAAAGTGAGATGCCCACTAGTGCTAGACTTTTCATAGAAGGATATGTACACTATTAGAAGTTTTAAATGTAATGACTCAATTATTCAAATAAAAGCAACAACTGAGGTTTTTGTCTTCCTATATGGATGCTTTTGAGTGCACATTCAAGTGACTGCCACCTGCCTCCTCCTCCTCCCTTAATTTAACCTCCCCTTACCACCCTCCTCCCTTAAAATATTTTCATCCACTTTTTGGGGTAAAACATTGCATCCCAGCACTGCAGTCTTTGGGTCTCACATCTGTGGGAAAATACTGGTAATAGTTTAAAACAAGCATGCCAAAAATCCCAGAAGGTAGGGGGTTTTTTTGTTGTTAAATGGACCTTTACTCAATATACGCATTACTAACATGGCTGTAAAAACCCATCCTAAATCACAGCTTTACCAAATACCAGGTAGTTCTGTAATTACCTAATACCAGCTAGTCTTGTAAAATGATTTTCTAAGTCCCTTGCTACCGTATTAGATTATCTTATGCTCAATAAGGTAGTAATATAAACATATACAATCTGTACCATGGAGTTATGCAGGACATTTATAAAATGAATAATACTGAATAGTTAAGCAGTTTCTGTAAGTTCAATACATTACCTACTACTGAAAACTTTGAATCATCTCCACATGTTTTCTGCTCTGAGATCACACATTCAGTTGTTAAATGAGCATACCTAACTCCTAAATATTTGTTCTACTATTATTCTAAAATATTAGTACTACTTCTCAGTTTTCACATGTACGAAGTGTCCCAGCAGTGACCCTCTCCCATACCCCCTTCTGCACAGGCATTCCCCTTTTTATCAGCCCTTCAATTTTCCCAGCTGCCAGCAATCCTTGCTGCCAGACCATCAATCCCCATCAATGCCTTGTGCTGCTTTTGTGTCAAGTGGCATGCACTGACATTCCCAAGGAACACCAGGATTTTTAGTGACTGCAGTCACCAAGAACAGTTCAAGGCCAAGGACTGGTGTACTCAAGGACTCTCTTCTTTCCCCAAGCTGTGGGCCTGATTCCAGACAGTCATCCTGATTTCCATCCGAGGACAAAAGGAACTGAATTTTGCACTGATGAAGTGGCTCAGTGATTTGCAAGTTCCTCTGCCCTTCTGTTGTCAGCTTAAAATATGTAAAGAGAGTTCAGTAAACTGCATTAAGTCACTGAAACACACAGGGTATTTCCTGTGTTTATAGCCTTCACCACTTTGAAGAAAGCCAGGGAAGATGCACATTATGCTTTGCAACATCCAAACTGTATGAGCATACAGATGCAGAACTCATTTTCCCATGTTTTTGTGTGTATCACACTATTTTCTAAGAACTGCTGAGAACTGCAGAGTATTTCAGAATGATATCTTTTACTGATAACAGAATATATAGTCTCAAAGAAAACACTGATTTTAGTCACCAGTTTTGCTTGGGTTTCTCTCACAGCAAAATAAATACATGTGTTTTATCACAACAGGGTGGTCAATATTACCATAATTAGTTAACACAAGGCATCTCACACTAGCATTTTAAACCCTGAAAAGTATTACTGTTCCAAGTTTTCCCAGTTACAAAGTTGTGACTGTGCCAAATAGACTCCAAATAAAGTCTCTAAGCCTTCAACACATATCACACTCTAAGCTTACCTGATTAATTAACCCACTGAGACAGCAGAACTTGTCTCTACACAAACAAGGGTGAGCAGCTTTTTGCTGGACAGAAAATATTAGTAAAGCAACATTCAATGCCCCATGCTGCCATACATAAGTCCTTGAAAGGGAGCCTACAATGTTAAAACAAGGACATTTTTGATGGATTGATGAATGGTTATGGTTACACTGGTTCTCCTTGGACTTTCTTGTGAAACATGTAAGGTTACAACACAAGCTGTAAATAGGAAAGGAGCTAAGTTCAATCCACTCTGTGCAGAAATGCATACCCTATTGCCAACACATAGTACTAAAACATCAGGAAGAATTGCAAAACTATTCCAACATTTTTTCTTGCTGCTGCTTCAGACGCTTTGCCAGTACAAGAAGGGCTGTGACAAAATGAGTGCAAATACATCAGAAAGAACTTACCGGCATGTCAGTAAAAAGGCAGAAAATATTTCAATGGAGTTATCCAACCACAAGTGAACTAAACCCAAAAAGCAAGAAAGGACCTAGAATAGTAGCTTCAACTAAAGATACTAAAAAATTTTGTCATTAGTCAGGTTGAGTATGCCATGTCAAATCTTCTATTTGCAGAATCTCACCATTCTTTCTCTGTTCTTGCCTTCCTATTGACAGCTTCCAGTGCCTCCAGATGCTTCCTTTGCTGAGTCAACTCAAGGAGAGGCAGTGCTGCAGAATTTCTCGTGCTACTCTCTGAGGGCTAATGGGATGCAAAGATGTACAGGACTAAAGGGCAAATGGGATTCTCTGACCCTTTGCTGCTCTGACACAGTACAGAACAGAAAACTTTTCAGCTAAGATCACATCTGAAAGCCGACACAAAGAAAAGAAGAAAGCCCCAAGCAGAGATTTAAAAAACACTGTGAAGCTGAAAGAGAACAGAGAGTAAATCCTCTGCAGAAAATTGTTCTGATCAAATTGTCTCAGGAGCTGAGCAGGTTTGTATTGCAACAATTCCATGCCTTGGAAACTGCTCCCAAAGAAAGGGCACATTTACATGAGGAAACCAACCCTGTCAAAATCTGCTTTGCTCAACCCTAGTGCACAGCCAATTCAACTAACTGGTAATTATTTGTTTGCGACACTGTACATACAACTGAAGGTTCATGCTCTGCTAAATGATGTTTCTTGCCACCAGATGAAGCTGCAGAGTCCAACCAGATGGTGCAGAACATCCACACTTAACATGAAAATGAAATATGAGAAGGATTGAGCAGCATTCCTGGAGATTAGCTTTGCTGTGTAGCACTTGGGTGAAAGGGAACTTTTATCAATACCACTAGCAACAAAAGAACTGTGTTATAACAGTCCACCCAGGGAAATACAAATATCAGTAGTATATAGTAAAATTGGTATTATGAAATTACTGTTAAAAATTCAGTTCAAATGTATGTACAAGCAGAAACTCATTATAATGGGAGACTGATCTGCAAGTTTTCAATAAATCTAACTTTTCTATTTATTTTTAAGAAGTTTCCAAAAAGCACTAATAAAAAGCAACAGCAGATGATTTATGCAGATGACATGTCTGAGCTAATCTCTCATTTCTTCTCTACTGACAGAAACAGTTTTACTAACCGATGGGAAAAACAAAGATGCAAGATTGATTATTATAAGGGATCTGCCCACTGAATTCAGAACTGTAATTGTCAAATAGCTTTTTGCACTTTATTTGATTGTTCAATATAATTCAATGTTGTGTTCTCAGTTTTCTGTTGTGTCCAATATTTATGCAGTTTACTAAAATGAAAACTGTAAAATTCAAATATCCTGACAGATCACACTGTTAACAGAGTAAGCTGTCAAAAACCACAATTCCTTTTTATTTATCTGTAAAATTAAGGCACCTCTGAGGAGAAAAGAATTTTTGAAATAGCAGCAAGATAGCATAATGAATCAGAGAAAAGAGGAAAACAGAGACTATTTTTATCAATGATGTCTTTCAGGAACAGGAGGTTGAAAAGATAATTTAATTTCAACAGGATCTGATAGCAGTGCTTACTAGATTTCTTTTTCTGTATCTGACATGCTTTGTAAGAAATGTCTTCAACAGAGAATCCATGCTGAAGACAAAATGCATTATGAAATGGGTCTCCTGTCTTGGCACACAGGTATAAGCTCCTGTGCAATCAGGCAACAGCAAAAATTCAGTCTGGAGGTTCTACTTGTTCCAATGTGATGACTGTGTTTAAAGAACAACAAACATTTCCTTTTTGACATTTGACTTTTTTTTTATATAAATTATCAAGTCTATTTCCTTGATTATCTTTCTAATTCTTGTTGGCAGGTTTATTATAAGCATCATGATTCCTGTTCAGGATTCACAATGAGGCAAGAGCACGGCTGCAGAAAAGCAAGTTGCATGACCCAAGTCAAACATGCCTACTTCTGCTTGACAGACAAACAAGAAAATATTTAAAGATCAGTATAGCATTAGTGTAATAACTTTGATATTTTTTTCATTTGCAAGATTAATTTCATTACAACAGTTGGTGAAATAGTTACCCCACCTTGTTTTCTTTTAAATGCATACTTTTCTCAGATGGGAAAAAAGAATACAGTTGTTAGATGTGTTGACAGTTGCTAATTCCAGCTGAGTTTGCAAACCATCTTACTTGATCTTGGTAAGGAGAAGAGGCTTCCCTATGCTTTCAGAAAAATTAGCCACACTATAGAAACACTGGGAAAGGCAAGAAGTTAAGATTAAAGGTATGCTCAGAGAGAACCCACCCAGGAACCCTGGTGATCTCTCTCATTCTTTTAATTTATTTGGCTTATTTGGGTGATGTGCCAGACCCAAGCTTGAATCAAAGCAAATCACCTTCATTTTTTCAAGGAAATTACTTTTAATTACAGCTCCACAGTTACCAAGCAAACTCAGGACCCTTGCTCTTAGCTTCTGACAAAGCTGTAAGAATCTAATATTTTTCTCTACTGTTCCCAGTAAGTTATATTAACCATGATGATAAATATAAGGCAATTAATGGAACATTTCCACTGTAAGAAAAAAAAAACCTGTATTATAAAAATCAGTCAATTTTACCAGTTTATTCCCCCTCTTACTCCTGATAATGGAAGGAATCAGCATAGAAAATAACTGTCTAAAATTTCCCTTTACAACGAAAGATAAATACCTAGAAAATGTGCCTGTGAACCACTGGAGCTCCCACTCCTCCTGTGCCAGCAAGGGACCCCCAGTCACCATGTATCAGAGGTCATTTAACAATGCAATCCTAGCAACAAACACAAGGAATTTCTCTCACCCAAAATACAACTTCTAAGATGATCTGCAAGTATATTTTCCTCTTCCAGTTTATACTATATATTGTCCAAAATTTCATAGTTTTCAGCCAAGCTTGATCCTTTTTCCTCCATCTGTGCATTACAAGAAGGATCAGTAGTAGTGAAAAGCTAATGCATGGAAATCATGTTCAATCAGTTCTCTTTTCACATTTTAAAGAAGGCCATGTCTTCCTGTTCTTTCAATAAAATTCACTGTTCTCCCTCCTTTTTCTGGTGTGTACCAAAGATACAGGGCAATATCACCACCATAGTAGCTGCACATTTCACCAAGTTTCACATGCTCAGAGCAAACTATGACATATTTTTTCCTACTCATATACTTCAACTCTACTTTGAAATGAACTTGTTTAAAATAACCAGCAGGAAGGAATCTTTCAGACTATATTCACTTATCCTTCAGCCTTGCTAATTTTCTCATCAAGGAACAGTGGTTTCAATAGCTGGAACATCTTGTTTATTAAAACATTCATAACTTTTTTATAAGTCAAAAGCATGGCCTTGTTTGTTCTTGAATTGAAAAGCAGCTGGCTTAACTTCTCCTCTATCTGAAATATATCTGTATCTAAAATCCCAAGTTAAACTCAGATACAGAGTGATTGTCCTGCCTGATGAATGTATCAACCAAGTGCTTGTCTGCCTGCTGAGAGAGATTACAGGACACAGTTCTCAGTATCCACATGTGAGTTACCAACAATTGTACCAGAAGCTCTTTTTAATTAGCCATGCTATCTTGGTGTATTCCCAAATACATAAAAACTAATTACCTATAATATCACATCTTTGCAGTTTTAAACTTTTCAGGCTTCACTACTTTTCAATGACATTTCTTTTTTTTTAAAAAAAGGCTCTACTTATCACAATATTGCACATGGGAGAGAGACAAGCAATCACAGACACAGAAAAGATGGGGGGAAATCATAATAGAAGGCTTAAAACACCTTTTATGACTCTTTATCATGCACTAGCAGATAATCAATAACTTACCAAAGCTGTCAATTTTGACTTTGCTTATATGAAATCACCAGTATGAAGTTAGAAAAAAAACCCCTTATGCTAGCAAATCTGCTGTGAACACTACTACTTATTTAACATTGCTCATTACCTTGAACTTACTGTCAATCTGGTGACCTCTGTAGGTTGCTATTAGAGCAAAAAGAATGAAAAAAAAAACAAACAAATGAAATTTTACCCATAAACTTTACCATGGAAAATGCAGCCGAGAGGATTTTATCATTATTTTTGAATTGCTTTCCAATGTTGCCTATCAGTTCATCATGCATCTATGCCTAAACTTAATTAGAAAAATTGCTATCTGCTGCACAACTAAACTGCAAATAACTTGGCTATAGTAATTTTGGCTTTTTCAATTAAAAATACACCAACAACTCATACATGTCATGGAAATCCATCTTCATTTTCTCTTGCCTAATCTGAGCTTAAGGTTTTACTTAAATTGCTAATGAAAAATTAATACCTGGAAATGAGTCAATTTTCTCATCTTTCACCCAGTGGCAGAGGGACTATTCAAAGCTCTGACCTGAAATTCTTTTCTAATTTACTGAACAAGCAGCAACATTTAGAAGCAAGAACATTTAGACATAGCCCCCATTTTAAAAGCATTTCTCTGGTTAATTTTAGTAGTAGGGCTGAAGTGACAACATTGGCCTGTCTATCAAATAATTTTTGGCTAGTAAATACACAGGAACCCTTGCATCTTCTAGCTTGGCAGTTGACAGCAGATGCTATCTTACAAGATTTTAGTCTAATTAACACCAACTGCCAGGCTTTTCAAATAAATAAATAGGCTAACATAAAACATACAGATAAGAAACTACCATTTAGTAGCAAAAAACAACTTGACAGTGCTATTTTGTTATGCAAATGTTAATTTGCCCAGGCACAGCAGAATTTGCGAAGAAAAGACAAAATGAGCTCATACAGAAAGCTGGAGAACATGCATACAGTAAAAACAAAAAGTTAAAAGTCTCATCTATAATGTATGGGAGGCCTGATTTTCAGTGCTCTGGAGCTACTACATTCATTAGAGAATAGCTGCAGAAATATTAAACAAAATATAAGTTTTGCCTTTACTCATTTGCTGCATAGACTGTGGAGAAACTGAAACAGCTGGTTAGTTGAATAGACCAATATTAAGTCGGTCTTCTCAAAAAACATTTATTTAAAACCAAAGCACGTTAATGCTAATTTCTCTTTCCTATCAAGTCCTGAAACCATGAGATACAAAGAACCCATGGGTTCATTAATCAGAAATGGAAGAGAGGTCCTCAGGCAGCATGAACACTGCACCACTCATCAGGAATTCGCTGCATTCCCAGTTATTGATCGGTGAGAAACACATAGGTGAAGTCAAAGCTAACATCAGTTCCTAATATAGGAAGAGGTAAAAAAACAGATGGGGAGGAAAAAACCACAACATTATGCATGAGAGAGAGAGAGCATATTGCCTGGGCAAGGCATGTAAACAGCCAAGCTACTTTCCTGGAGAGCAGCAGCACACCTTCCATCTCAGCACAAGCCTCAGAGCCAGGTGCCACTGCAGAGCTGGACCCTGCCTAGTCAACATGCAGAATCACATCTTCCTTACCAAAATATTTGTATAAAGAGAAACATTCAGTTCTCCTGAAGATAAAAGCTTTTTTTTTTTTTCCTCTGGAAGCTACAAACCCAAGCCACACTACATTTAATTATGCCAGCAGACATAATTGAGCTCCATCATAGTCTAATTCCAGAATGAAGTCTAAACGCTATCCTCTACAAGAGCATTTAGCATTAGTTCCAAAAATGGGACAGAATCTATTTTGCTGAGAGATTAATAATTAGAAACAAATTAAATCTCAATTTCCTGATGCTTGATGCAACTAAATCACAACCACAGCTCTGAATAGAGGCAGAGTAGGCCAAAAGGTCACAAAGCAAAATGTGTACACAAAGTGTGTACATTTAATCAGTCATGCTTACAAGGAAAAGGCAAGCAAAAAGAAAACCATCTTCACCAGAGGTAAGCACTTCTGCTCTTATCTGAGATTTTACCCTCCACACAGGTAAAAGAGGCAGCTTCTTTGTATATTGAACAGTGTTATTAAAGCTGATTAACACATGTTCACTTCAACTCAACTTATAATTTGCCAAATTATGAATACTCTGTATTTCAGTGCCACAAAAATCTTACTTAGAATCTGTCTAGAAGCTCAGGTTGCAGTTACTCTCCAAACTCAAGGAAAATTCCATGCTCTTAGTTTGCATAATAGATACATGGATAAAATGTTTTCTGTGGGTAGGCAATTCTTGCACAAAAAACAAATGGGGAAAAAAAAACCCCAAACAAACCAACCCTAAGAAAAAAAGTAGACTATTCTGCTGAACTTTATTTTTTTTTAATAATATGTGCCACTGTTTTGTTTACAAAACTTTCAGACACTTTTCCAAACATTCAACTCAATTTCAATAATCAAAGATTTGTTTGTTTTGCAGCAAGTTTTATTATATCTCTCAATAAGAAAATTTCCAGGAGGTTTTCTGTTTGGAAAGAATTGGGATTTGCACAGTCAGATAGTAAGGAACTGCAAAGAAATCACTTTAGAAGGAATTGGTAAATGGCTGTTGCCTAGCTTGGAGGAAAAACTCTTGTGATTGCCCCACAAGCTTCAACAAAAATAAAAAGTTTAAGTGTGTGATTTAAAAAGCACCAATCACTTTTGATAGTCTATCAGTCTGATGCAAAACCCGTTTTTTCACTGTTAGCTGGGAACTGTTCAAGTGACTCTGGATTTCAAGTACGATGCACTTTCAGTCAAGATATATTGAGGGTTTTATGAATTTACTGTAGAGCTACAATGTTTAATACTATGATGGTTTATTATGCTTTGCATACATGAAAACCAATTAACTATTTTTGTCCCTTGCATGAAGTTTGCAAAACCTCTCTTTGAAAAAAAAGCTCATTGCATTGAACAGAAAAGACTGAGCTTAGTTTTAAATACAGAATGCATAATGACCTTACTTTGCAACAAAAAAAAAATTCACCTTACCACAAAAGGCTGCAGTTTCCACAGTTACAAAACTATGTGTTACAGGATTTGCACAGTGCTCCTCAGGGAGAACTTGCTCCCTTCCTGATCAAGGGAGGCTTTTACCCAGCAGGATTACGATATCACTTCCTAAAAGTGATATTGTCCTAAAAGTTCCTTTTCTTTCTCTGGATCCAAACTAATGTATCTAAAGAGGTCTTTCCTGATCACAGAAGCTTGGGGCCTTCAAAGGACACTTCCTGATCTCCAACAACTTTTTTTTCTCCCCTCAATCACACTGTTCTTGGGGGGAAAAAAATGTAACTTTTTGTTTGTTTGTTTGTTTTTTTAAATCCTGTCATCTGGTGGTCCTCTTCTCAAACCCACTCACTTGAGTCTCTCCTCAGTAACGTAGCTGAGTCCACAGACTTTGTAAGGTCCCTGCTGACACAACTCCTAAGCATACTGAGTATAATTAGTACAAGAATAAATACTTCTCATGTAGAAAAATGCAACAGTGGTCCCTTAGTAAGTAATGTCTCATAATGCAGCTAGGTATTTAGAATGTTGAATCTTATATTAATACAAAGAAAGCCTCATAGTTGTCATTTAGTATATTGATGTTCATGTAGACTTATAATTACCCTGGTTAAATAAACCTGATTTATATTTTGCTGCTAATTGGCTTTCCTTCTTTACATAATGATGGAAAAGAGGAAAAAAAGAGTATAGAAATGGATGAAACCTTCACAAAATAAGCATGACAGGAACAGACTGAAGGAGAAAAAAGGAGGAGAAATTATCTTTCCAATGTTATGAGATGTCCAGGAAGCTATATTTTTAAACTCCATTTTATGGCTTGCATATGCTGTTAATGAATTCTAACTTAATTTTTTCTGAGATAGTGAAAAAAAAAAAATCAGATTAGATCACAGATACACTAAAGCAAATATGAAACTATTCAAGAAAAAAGAAATCCCAAACCAACCAAATGCAAAAAAACAATACAGGTTTTCTTGGAAGTAAACTTATCTAACAATAAATTCAGTCTTAGAGAGAAAGTAGGACAGCAGGAGCTACGGAAAAACACATGGAAGTAGATGGGCTGATTAGCAGACACAGGAGGCTCATACATGCATCCCTTCAACAAGCACAGACATCTTTTTCCTTTTTTGTTCTAAGACAATATATTTGGCTTGTGGAACTGGAATTTTGAAAGGTTTATGCTAGTTTCCTGTAAGACATCACTGAAGCTGTACTGTGCATTCCCCTAAAGGAAATGACACCAAAGAACTGGAAGATGTATTAGAAGGCAGAACTTCATATAATGACTATAAATACTATCTTAGTGAGGGCTTTGTTGTCTTCTCTGCCAGATAATAATTTTGCAATGTTTATTGGAAGACTCAAAACTCGGATTTATGTCTTCTCCCTTCTAGTCTCTGACCTTGTAAAGCTGCTTACTTCACTACTTCCATGGGCACTGAATTGGACTCAACAGGTAGCACTTCACAAGCAAATGCCCTTCCCTTCCCTTCCCAGGGAAGCAATACATAACCTAAGGTATGGATTACAGGCTGGCTTAGCTCTGTGCCCAGGCTTCCACTGTGGGGAGGCACTTTATCTCTCACTACCCATTTGCCTGCCACATGATCAGACATTCAGAAGGGCTCACCCGCTGTAAAAACTTCCAAAGCTCATTTACTCTGAACTATGAGTTTTTGCCTCATCTATGAAGTTGCAAAAGCACCTCCCAAGCACTGGAGATCAGAGACACTGATGCTTATGTGACCTTAGCTGTGAGGCCATTGTAGCACTTAATTAGAGCAGCTCATTGGTAGCATTGTGATAGTGACACCTGCAAAAGCAGGCAACCATCAACGAAGAACACCCAACCTTGTGGCAAAGCTGAGAATGAGAAGGTACTATCACAGCATTTCTTTCTAAAGCACATCCAGGGAGTAAAAAATTTGCTTGGAAGATCTGCAGCTTTGGGGGATAAAAACTTTGTGCAAATGGCAGAAACACAAGCCAGGGTTTTCCAAGTGTATAAAAGAAACAGTAATTATACATCCCTCTCCTGAGTTTGGAGCAAATTTAAGAATATTAATACTTCCATGAGCCAGAACAGCTCTCTGAAAGCATAGACTAAAACTTGATACTGCTCTTCAGGAAAATAAATTGCCTCTCTGGTAGCAAAGAGATCCATTAATTTTGCTGGCCTCTTCCACCACAGCCAGCCAAAGACCATAAACAAAGCACACGTATTGATTCTTCACTGCCAATGTATTCAACTGCTTTACACCATCTAAGGGAAAGAAACCTGGAAGGAAATATGATTTTTACTCCATTAAATTCAAGAATGGGAGCCAATTAAAGATATGTAATTGTAGAAGACTGAACAAAAATATTATTCTTGCTAGTTACATTGAATTCTTTACTTTAGGGGTCATCTGAGTAGGCATCTTGCCCTGTAAAGCAGGACTTCTTTTTAAAGCTACTGCATCGTTCATGCTTAAGAGCTCTTTGTTATACTTTCTTAAATATCCTTCTTATGTTCATTGAAAAATGAAAATGCAACTATAAGACAATGTTGGACTAAAACCAGTCCTTTAGCCTATGTAGTGGTTATGATTAAATATCAGAAGCAAACAGCATTTTGTTTTATCTGCTAAACCCACTGGAAGATGAAACACCTACTGAATAGTGAAGATTAATCTTTAAAAAAAAAAATAGCTGGTGCAAGAAACTTCAGATAAATTGTTCTGAGGAGTATATTGGTCACTATCAGCTTCTATATAACCCAACATCATAGTTACAAACTTACAGCATTACAGATTCAGATGGGTCTTGTCTACATGATGCAACTCAACAGTTTCACATCATGAAGGAATCCCCAACCTACGTCTGAATGAGAGCCTCTGCTCAGGCTGCTCTGCCAGATCAGAGCATCACCTGAGCCAGCCCTTGGCTAGTACAGATAGCTCAGGCACCTCTGCATTTTATTACGCTGCTGTTTGCAGGACAAATCTAATATGTTTTTTTACTACCTGAACCAATGTAGGTACCATCTATATCTTCTAAATTAATTATAATACAGAAACCAAGTAAATATTTGAGGTACCAAGGTAAAACATCTGGTTCAAACATCCTTCCGCTGCTCATATTTACCAAAATAGGTGCAGTACTAGAAATAGAAAATCAGCAAATAGCTGGTAATTTCTCAAAAGAGCCAGTTTCTCATTCCATAGATCTGATTTCTCAAGGTGCAGTTTGTTGCAAAAAAATCAAAAAAAAGCTGGCACCTGAACAGATGGGAGTTTAGGTAGTTGAATGAATAAATTTTGCAATGTGGCACCTAATTACTACTCAGATTTTTCCTAGCCTAAACACAGTCCTTGGCAGTTCCTGCTCTGTCTGTACCTGACCAAGGGCATGGATGGAGACAGAGCTGGATTCCTTCCATCTGAGAGACCTTTATCTGAAAAACTATATGACTTGCAATATCCCTTAAAATAACCAGATTAAAAACTAGGTAATGACCAAGCACCTGTTATTCTGCCTGACCTGCCTGGGATCTATCAGATCTGTGCAGATAAAATGGGGTCATTCTCCACAGTATGGGTGCCCGAGTAACGCTGAGGAGGCCACATGCTCAGCTGAGGAACAGAATCATAGAATGGCCAGAGCTGGAAGGAACCTTAAAGATCATCTAGTTCCAACACCCCTGCATGGGCAAGGACACCACCCATTTGATCAGGTTGCTCAAGGCCACATCCAACCTGGCCTTGAACACCTGAAGAAGGGAGGCAGCCACAACTTCCTTGGGCAACCTGTTCCAGTGTCTCGCCACCCTCACAGGAAAAGAATTTCTTCCTAAGTGTCCAGGTTTGGGCCAGGATAAAGGTATTTTTCTGTCTTTTACTTTTGCTTTCATTTTCATCATTCCCCTTCTCTCTCCCAAATGATTTGCTGCTGTCAAAGGCTGAATATCCCAAGGTGCAGCCTTGCTACATATCAGGCTAGAGAGCAATACCCTCTCCTTTGAAGGTGCACATGACCTGTAAGACCCAATCTTCTTTCAGAAGTTTGTCAAGGGATACAGATTGACTTAGATGACCTCCCTGAAACTTGTTCTAACCCATCCTTATCCAGAAGGCACATTAATCACACACCTAAGCCTTACATCACCTCCTTCATATTGTCCCAGTTATTAAACCTGAGCCTGTATCATTAGCCTCTCCAGAAACAGTTGATCAACTGCTGTGTATTAGACTCAACTTCAGCTATTCCTAAAATGGATAAAACAACCATGAGTGATTCTGAAACTTGCTAAGAGCATCATTGGAATCCACGAAGCAGGGTGGAGGCACTGCTTGGCATTACTGCTCCAGCATACTTGCAGGCGCTGAAGCCTGACAAAGCAGAAAACCATGTGTGGAATTGCAAAAGATCACAAGGCACAGCACAGACAGATAAATAAGGAGGGAATAGCAGAAGCCTTCACACTGAGCGCCTCAGCCTTCCCTGTCTCCTGGTCTGGGGAAGCAGGACAGAGAGTGTGTCCTGTAACAAACAAGGAAATGTCTTAATGTCAACAGTCAAAGTTATCTTAATTTCAAGTTAATGTCAATGTTTATCAGGTGGGGTGTTTCAATTGGTTCCTCCTTTTTTTTGTTCTTCATTACATTAATGAAAGGTCATTCATCAGTATCAGTTAAGAAATTCAGATTTCTGTTTCATCCATCACAGAGATGCTCATTTTCATTATATGAAACAGCAGTCTTCCTGTAGAAAGGGGAGTTGGAGCCATCTTGCATCAAGAAATGCTGAAGCTCTCAACCTCTTGTGATTTATTTTGCACTTTTTAGTGTGAAATGAGCCTTATGCTGACCTTTATCCCTATCCTAACTGATGTATCAACCAACACTTAGTACAAGCACCTACACAGAATAAACACACCTTAGTCTTGACCGAAACTATGTAATAGCAAAAAATCAATCTGTTGAGGGACTAGTACTTCCTCTTCCAAAATCTGTCATCTGAAGTCTGTAACAACCTTGAATGGATGTCAAGTCCCTTCTCAAAAGTGCTTCTTCAGGATATTTCAAGAGCAAAACACAGACAGGTCAGGAAAAGCAATTCCACAATTTGCTGAATTTCAGCAAGACTCAGCCCTTGTAGTGAATGAGTAGTTTGCTACTGTATCCAAGTTAGAATTACACCACCTGTTCCTATATATCTCTTACCTTGGTTTTGGTCTGTTTAGCACATAAAACATGGTGTAAAACCCTATGTGCTGGTTATAGTTCTCAAGTGCATCCACAAAGATGACAGCTGCTTGCAAAACAAACATGTAAAACTTGGAAAAGATCAAGAGGACTTACAGGCTCAGTCAGTTCTGGCAAGCTTGCTTGGTAGGTGAGAGGTCTACAGTCACGAGTGTTATTCACCAGGACACAAGGAAGAAACATTGGTCCCAAATCATCACCATCAAGCACATCTACTGTTAGGGTGGTTGTACTTGTCCTTCGCTCATTAAGATTTTGGGCTCTGTCCTGTCAAGCAAATGAGTTATATTTGGTGAGACTCTGAATTCAGAATCTTCCAGAAATGTGCAAAGTTAAAGCTCCAGACAAGACATACAAGCATCATGATTATCCAGGCTTTAGGAAACAGCACATCATAGAAACTTCAACCTCAGATCTACAGCCTTGAATTTCATAAAGGCTCAGAAACACAATTAAGAGGTAAAAGTTCTGAAACAACACAATGTTGAGAAAGTAATTCTCATCAAATGTGTGAAATAAAGAGTCATGTCCTGTTAAATCTATAAAAATGCAGCATGTCTATAGAAGATCAAAGTTTCTTGTGCCTTACTTTTAACCTGAAATATACTCTTATACTGCCTTGTGCAGCTCTACCAAATCTTGTCTATATGCAAAAGGGCTTTCACTTACAAAAATAGAAAGCATAAGCAGTAACAACATTTTCAAGTAGCTGCAGAGAAGCCCTGTCTGTACTGTAATGCTCAATCCACCTCTGCATGCCATAATTAAAGAAATATATACCATTTCCTTCCCTTCCCTCCCTGCCCCTAAACAAACCATCCAGAGGCTGGCAATGACACTGATCTGAGATCTTCAAACTGTGTTCCATGTGGAAAGCTTATCTACCTAGAGAATGAGTTAAACTGCTCATATTTCAAAGGTTGAAGAACACCTCGTCCACAACAAAGCAGCTACAATACTGCATCCCAAAAAAATTCTCAGTGCTGCATGATAGGGACTTTTCAATGTTTCATGGTTCGGCTTTTCTTTTGTATTATTATTTTTGTATTATTTTATTTTTTAACGTTTGGGTTCTCAAGACACCACTCAGTATTGCAGTTTCTTTACTGTCTCCTTTTTTCTTCACAGAGGGTACAGAATATAATCATGTTTTCATGACCTCTGTGAACTAGCTGGATTACTACACTGAGCAGTGTACATACTAGCAACAGTCCACTTCTCCTTTCTTCTTTTGTTATCATAGTGAGGAAAAAGCATGACTACCTTGCATTTTTCACAGTCAAAGATATTTCCATTTGCACAGAGGAAGAACTGTTGTGATAGCTTTCTTTACAAAAATAAAATATTGCAGGGGCCACAAATTAATCTTGCCCTCCTATCCTAAGATAACACTGACAGAAGAGAGACAATTTTTTTTTAAATGTATTTATGCTGTTTAGTATCATAATCTGTGTAAGAGCAACTGGTCATTGCTCTGAATTAGATTGGATACATATTTTTTCCTACTTTGAAGTTCACTTACTTCTTGGAACGACTTTACATTTACAAGTACTAAATATGGGAATTTCTGAATACATCTTTCTTTATGGTCAACAATGAAAAACAATACTACCTGCAAGCAGCAGCCTTCATCATCAACTAATCTTTTTTAACATTTCCCCAGTATGTGTCTTTGGGTAATACTGGACCAAAGCAGATACAGAACAATTAAAAAAATCACTGCTCATGTAATCAGTGGAACAGAAGTATGATTGCATAGTATATAATACTGTAGAGAATTAAATGCAGTCTGCAGTATTTTATAAAATGGGAAAAAATGCATAAGAGAAAGTCCCAATAAGCTAGGCTACAGAGCTTAATTAGAGGCTTTGAGTTCTAGTCTGTCATCTCTGAACACTCAGAACTTTACTGAGCTCGATTTCCATTTGAGCATGTCTGAGAAAACACATGGCCTTGGAAGACATTTCAAACCTGCCTCTGTGTGATGAAGAAGGTATCAGCACAGCTCTAGTGTCAAACCCAGTTCCACAAGGTGACAATTCCCTGTGTATGGGTGTACATTCAAAGGGACTTGGACAAGCTGGATCAGTGGAACAAGATAAATAATATGAGGTTTAACAAGGCCAAGTGCCAGGTCCTCCATTGGCTGGAAAGCTGCCAGGAAGAAAAGCTCATCAGGGTGTTGGTCAAAACCTGGCTGAATATGAGCAAGAAGAGTGCCCAGGTGGCCAAGAAGGCCAACAGCATCCTGGCTTCTATAAAGAACAGTGTGGCCAACAGGAGAAGGGAAGTGATCTTGCCCCTTTACTCGGCACTGGTGAGGCTGCACCTTGAGTACTGTGTTCAGTTCTGGGCCCCTCACAACAAGAAAGACATGGAGCTGCTGGAGCAAGTGATTCTTCTGGAGCAAGTGACATCTCTAGGTGATTCTCTTTAGTGGAAGAGTTGACATAGATGACCTCTAGTGGTCTCTTCCAACTCTCCCAACTCTGTGATTCTGTGAAGGGCACCCAAGCTGGTGAAGGGTCTGTAGAACAAGTCCAATGAGGAGAGGCTGAGGGAATTGGCAATGTTTACTTTGGAGAAGAGGAAGCTGAGAGGAGACCTTATTGCTCTCTGTAACTACCTGAAATGAGGTTGTAGGGAGGTGGGTGTCGGCCTTTTTTCTCAAGTAAATAATGAAGGAAATGGCCTGAAGCTGCACCAGGGGAGGTTTAGACTAGAGATGAGGACGAATTTCTTCAGTGAGAGAGCAGCTGGGTCTTGAAACAGACTGCCCAGGGAGGTGGGGGAGTCACCATCACTGGAAGTATTAAAAAATCGTGTAGATGAGGCACTTCAGGACATACTCTATTGAGCATGGTGGTACAGATATAGATAAATATATTTTATTTTACTGGCTGGAAGATGTTGACAGTTGGACTCAGTATATTAGAGGTCTTTTCCAACCGTGAAAATTCTGTGATTCTGTGTGCAAATGGAACAATTAACACAAGATTGCTTTTATAGTACTGCTACCAGCATCCCAAGCTGTGCCTTCACCAGTTGCTCCTGCAATGTGACAGACTTCCTTCTCCATGAGAGGTGTTGGCACTGCTGCCTTTCTCTTGAAAAACACAGCAGGTTCAAGCACACCAGTTACTTTTCCAGGAGTGCAGTGTCTCATCAAACTCACAGCTCTGACATCAAACTAAAAGAGCTGTGAATAAGCAGTGGTGATAAATTATTGAAAAAATAACCAGCCAAATCAGTTCTGAGACTTCTTGTATTCCTGCTTGAGAAATCAGTGAGTTATACTACCCAAGTAAATCAATTTGTTACAATAGCCATGACTGTGTGAGCCAGAAAGCATCTACAGAAATTTCTAAGTGCAAAAAGGACTGAGGTGCCCCTGGAGCCTATCTTCTACAGGGGGAAAGCTGAGCATGCCACAAAATATGTAGAAAGGGCGATTGTAAAATGTACCTACAATTCTGTATCAGAAAAATGACATTAATGGGTGAAATCAGCAGCAAGCTATCTGAAAGTTGCTTCAGAGCATTCTCATTTACCAACAAATGAAGTGGCATAAATGAGGAAAAGTTTTCATTTCAGCTGTTAAAAAAATTCATACTTACATTTGCTTGAACAATGACAAAATAACGAGTCTTTTCTTCATAATTTAGTCTCTCCCTTAGAACTACTGCTCCAGACAAAGTGAGAGGAATATCAAAGGTCCTGTTGGAAGTCTGTAAAAGTTAAAAGAGTATGACAAATTTAAATATGCTTCAAAGTTAAAACATGTTTCAAGTAGGCCACAAAAAGATGATCTGTTGGCTCACATACCAAAACCACATGTCCTTTCCATGTCAGAGACTTTCAAGATTTTTGTTTTCTCCCAACCCAAATTGCTCCATCACAACCCCACACTAAACAAACTCTCTCATATTCTTTCCATACACGTTACTACTTTCAACTATGAACTGAGATCTAAGTATCACTGCAATGTTGAATTTGCCATGGTCTGTTCAGAAAAAGCTTTCCCTACTGGTCAGCTGAGATTTCAGGCCTCCAGTTTCTGCAGTTTGGCTTGACTTCATTTTCCTCACTATTATAAACAGTATCAAATACAAGATAAAAAGTGTAATGAAGTGGATCTCTTAATATCTCCTCTTTATTCTGGCTCACATGAGGATGATGAAGTATTCAGCACAGGGAGAATATCCAACTAGACTCACTTAAGTGCTGCTTAATGCACATGTTAATACACTAGAGTTCCCTCTTGCTCCAGCACAGCACAGAAATGCAATCATTCAGTGGTGACTTGAAGCTTCAACTTTCAGGTTTAAGTTTGTTCACAGCTACTGAAGGTACCACATCAGACCAATCCTGTCATCTCTCTGCAAACTCCATCTGTTTCTCTTGCAACCCAAACTGTAACAAAGCTCCAAGACAATTAAAAGATGCACACAACCCCATCACATCTCAGTTGCACTTCTATCCAGGACTGAAATGAACCAGTGCATGATGGAACTCAGGAATTTGATACTACTTTCTCATCTGCTTACTCCAAAAGAACAAAACTGCTTCTCCCCTCACCTCAAAATAGAGAAAACAAGCTGATTTTGGCACAGCAGTCTTCAAAACTCAGAACATTTACTGGCCCATAGTCTTGAATACAGGCCAGCAAATTTAAAATGTAACTGGGATAACAATTCAGTTTACTCCCTAGAGAGAGGGTATGCAAAAAATCAGTAGAGCAAAAGCATTATGTGTATTCCTGATCTCCAGACAAACTCAAACCTTTAAGTTTCAATGTTCACTGAGCCCAATAGGATGAATCTCAGTAACATGAGCTAATAAGGAGGGAGTCCAGGCTTGTTTTGAGGGTGGCATTTGGCTTAATAACCTTCAAGTATAGATAGAGCTCTCTGAGATATAAAAATCAGCTCTGTATTACAAGATAGAATCTTTTGGGAAAGTTTATTGACTTGATCCATAGCTTTTAACACCTCAGTTTCATAGCATTTCTTCACAAAATAGCTAGAGCCCAGCCCTATGTCAAGTATAATCGGCATTCATTTTTTTTACCTCACTTTAGTATATCTTTCCAATAAAACAACAAAATAAATAAATGAAATTGAATTTCTAGAATAAGACCTCTTGTCTTTAGAGATGGTTTTGCTTGGTTGTTTGTTTTTTTTTCCAAGTGCCTAAATAAGTCTCCAAGAAACTTAGGAGCTATTATCTGCCTGCTTTTTCTACATTGGGAGACTGTATCACTGTCACCAAACAACACTGAAGGCATCTTCCTCACACAGTACAGGGGGATCCTAGAAATAGAAAAATAGAGAAATTTCAAACTAAGCTGTACACATAATTTGCGTGGTATAACTGTTCCCTAGGTTGAGGAAGAAAATCCATTTGAACAGATATCATGCAGTAACTTTTTGGTAAGTTGGCAGCTGAGGTGAAGTAGCTTACAGTGATGAGAAGTCATCTCTGTTGATCACATGCACAAAACCCATCATGTGCAAGATTATGCACATAAAGGCTCTATAACAGAAAAGTAGTCAGGAAAATATGCACTAAAGCTCCTAACTACTCCAAGGATGTTGTTCCAACCAGAGAAATCCCTCACTGTTCTTGACAGTCACCAAGAGAACAGTTTGCACTAAGAGAGGAAAGTAAAGTTTTAGGAAATGGTTTTGAACTCTTCCTGTGGAAAACACCAGACCAAGCCACTTAAGAATGCTTTAATGAGCTTAGTTGTTAGACAGCCCTCTCTGTGGGACTTGAGGCTACAATGACAGTGGGAGATGATTTTGGAATGATTTCCCAGGATGCCTTTGAGCAATATAATGCTATGACTTAATAGCAAATTAAAAACAATTCTAGTTCTCTCTGGTGTGATGTATTTTAGCAGAAATAATATTTTAAGGTGCTCGAATATTTTAAAGTTATTACTGTCTTCAGAATATCAATATACTCAATTTATGATAAAATGTTTTATATAAAAAAGTAAATTAAAATTTCTAGGTTATCTGAAGGAAGTGTTTGCTGGAAGAGATATTTTTTGAGTGCCAAAGTTTTTCATAATCTCTGCTTAAACAGAAGAAATTACTTGAGCTGGTTTTGTCAAGTACACTAAGTTAAGTGTAAGAAAAAAGATTTAAAAATTCCAAGCATGAGTTTTTTTCTGTGAATTTGAAATGGCTTGACCATTCCTGCCATTCCTTCCATTTCAAATATTTGTAGTAGTGGAATAACAATCAGTTATAACACTTCTATTATGCAAATAGTTAAAAATTGATGTTGATGTAGCAGCTATGTACTCACTATTCCATAGAAAGCACTTGCCTTTGTTTATAAAGTTTTGGAGATATATTCTTCAGTCTGCCAGTACATAGAACAGCTGACTATGTAACACAAGAATCCCACACATCACGTGCTAGTAATTTTACTCATTTAAGTAGTTTCACAAATCAAGAAGACTGCTCAGGTCTACCCAATCAATTTAATCCCGAAGAAACTGCTTCAAACATTAACAAAATTAAATAATTCCAAACATGGACAACATATAAAATAAATAAATAAAAAAATTACCTATCTCCACTTTTATCAAAAAGACACTGCCTTTTGTGAAATAATGCTCCCCAGAAAAGACTGCGGCTTAAGGTGCTGCAAAGTTTCTCAAGAAATTACCTCTGTCCTCAAAATGTGTAGATATGGAAAGTAAATATTTTTTCTAATCAGGAAGTTATGAAAAAAAGTCAACAACTAACCCTGTGAATTATTCCTTGATACTGTCACTATTCTACAAAATTCTACCCCTCTATAAAGTATACCACTAATTGCAATTCAGTAGATACCTGTCACTTGTATTGACTTTAGTGAAAAGTTTCAATACTTCAAGCTTCTTGTTAATTTGCTGCTTCTAAGTGTACATATATATACACACTTGAAAAAAAAAAAAAAAAAAGCTAAATTCACTTACCTTGTCATTAGGATTGTACTGGATAACATATTCTATCTGGCCATTTGGACCATCATCAATGTCAATAGCACCATTGTTCCCAGAAAATCCTGTAAAGATGGTTGTTCCAACTGGAGTTAACTGCAAGAGAGATAGGCAGATACTCATTAAAACTTTAAGTTTTACATGCAACAATTAAAGAACTGTTTGCAAAGTAATTTGTTTGTTTGTTTTTCCCAAAACTCCATTCTGCAATGCAAGGTTGACATTCTCTCCCCCCCTTTGCTCACCCTGGAACCTCACATTGGAGCAGCTGTTTAGAAACAATGTTCTAGAACCCTGCTTTAATTGAAAAAAAGTATTGTCAGGTGAGGAGTGAAACTTACTTCCATTTATGTTCCACAATTTTTTGGCATCAGACAGAACATTTTGTTGAAAAAAAAGCCTTAGAAATGGAAGAATTAATTAAATAACCATACATAGATTTAAAAACCAAAAGCTACTTTTTCAGATTCTGGAAGGAAAATAAAGATGTACTTCAAAAGTGAAGAGATCTTATTTAACAGTGCCTTCAAATAATGTGACTAGCAGCCAGATAAATGTTTATGCAAACAGAATAGAATTGTGCTTTTAAAGTTAACCCATTTACCATTATCCTAGGGTAGCTAAATAGCATGAAACCAAGACCCATTGAAATCAAGGACAGAAGTCCAACTGACTTCTTGAGAGTCATTATTGCTGAATTTAAATACTTGGAAAACTTTGTAAGAACCCAACCTGAAAGAGAAAAACAAATGAACTAACTGTTCTAGATTACAACATAGATATTGCTCCTAGTCATATCCAGGCTCTTATCACACCCAAATTTTAGGCTCTTGAATTCACAGGGATGCACCGACTCCTTTTCTCCAAATTTTACTTTAGGTTTTTGCACATCTTTAAACTTACAGGGTATAAAAAGGTTTGAAATGCTGTAAAAATAGTAGGTGGCAAAGGACAAAGAGTCTATTTAATTTTAATATTTTGTTATTCACACCATCAAGAGTATGAGGATAATAATAACAACAAATAAATAAATAAATAAATAATGAGAACTGTCCATTGCCTTTTACAGACATAGTTCCTGGTCTTGTTTTATTTATAAAGCTGCTAATTACTTAATTATTACTGCTTAATAGCCAGTTCAATTAGTCAGTTTAATGGTTGAATGAGTTCACAGAGAAATATTTTTATGGCTGAGAATACTGAATCTTTGAAATAAAAGGACACTGATTATTTTTCATGATAAAACATGATAAAACAGGTGGGG
Organism: Florisuga fusca; assembly: GCA_038090715.1. Lineage (NCBI taxonomy): Eukaryota > Metazoa > Chordata > Aves > Apodiformes > Trochilidae > Florisuga > Florisuga fusca. The sequence goes on from JAAWXA010000010.1 coordinate 13,045,213, forward strand.
CTTAATTCATAATAACTCTCACATCATCTACACTCATGTTACAATAACTGTATGTTTCTGTTTTCTTACAAACTTGACTTGCTTTCTCTTGGAATGGATAGCAACAGGGTCACATGTGGATGGAGGAAGTTTACTGTTCTCTGAAGCCTACTAATTATGACCTTCAGAGAGTTTCTGCCTGGTACCCCTGATACAGCAGCAGCCTGTCAGGAGCTCAGGAGAGCAATCATCACAGAAACAATGCCTGAGAGTACAGCATCAGTCAGCTGCCACCAACCAAGAAGGGTGATTTACTGGTTAATGACAGAGTGCAGATGTAGGGTTCCCTCATGTTTTTGTTAGGGGACAGAAGAACAAAAGCTCAGGTGAAGAAATTCAGATGAAGGTTTGTCAGAGTAGACAAAGAGAGAACACTTCCCCACTACTGTCCCAGGCAGAAGGGACTCAATGTGGGGAAAATTAATTTAATGTATTGCCAATCAAAATATATTTGGATTGTGACAAACACAAAAAAACACCTTCCCTTATCCCACCCCTGTTCCTGAGGCTTAGCTTCACTCCTTCACCTCCAGCTCCTCTCCTTCTCACATTTTTTTCCTCATTCTTTGCTCCCACATGGGATTTAAGGGAAAATCTGTGCCTGTGAGGTGCCAGTGGTTTGGCTGAGGGACTGAACTGTTCTCTGTGCTGGGGTCCTTGGAACCATCTGGAACTCACCATGTCCAGCCCAGGGAAACCCCAGCTGAGACCCCTCCTCAGCCCCCACCTGGGCAGAGGCACCCACTACAGTGCTAAGTAAAACAGTTTAAGTAATTAATCATTGGTTAAATGATACAGTCTCATTATCAGAAAGAGCTGGGCACCAAGCTGGCTTGGCAGGCAACGGAAACCTCCCAGGCTTCTGCTGTCAAAACAAAAAAAGCCTCAGTTCTCCCCAAGGAAGTAGAGAGGATCCACTTTGAAGCCATCACAAGTGTAGCAAGCTGGAAAGTGAGGAGGAAACATGCTGTTGTCTGACACCTGGCTTGTTAGCTATGCCACTCAGCCTGTCTGCACCTTTCTTGGCTCTGGCTGCAAAGGAGCACCCCATGCTCAGCACCGAGCACCCCAGCAGGCACTCGGGAGAGGTGACAACTTCCTGGGGGAAACCAACAGGAAACCCACGGAAAACAGCACTGTGACACCAGAGCAGCCAGACACACAGACACCCAAGGTGATGTTTGTATTGTCACTGTGACCCTGTGTCACGAAAAGGGAAGGGGCAGAGCTCCAGCACAACATCCCAGACGAAGAGACTGCCCTGACCCAACACCTCCATAGTGGCCAAGAGGCTGGAGGAGGGCTGGACCTCCACAGTCCTCACAGCTGAAGGATGCCCAGAGCTGTGCTGGCTTGTCAGAAGCATGTAAATGCTTGGCTTCCACTGAATTCAGCCAGCATCTTTACTCAGCAATAAGTACTTGCTCTGTTTCATCCAGAGGAGGTCTATGGGGTCCTGACAGGGTGCAGGTAAATGATGACTTAGATAAAAAGGCTCCAGCACAATAAATCACACCATTCAGTGATAACAAAGGAGATAACTGTAAAAATGAAATAGCAGTAAACACCAGAATTACAATTGCATCCCCTTAAAGTAAAAAAGTCCAAGTTCAAGTCAGATTTAGTGTATTACACGCAAAATAACTGCAGATGTATGGACTTTCATGAACCCTATATGAAGATTTCTATGTTATTTACATTTTCTTTTATGCAATACAAGTATTATTAGAAAGGCCACTGAAAAAAATTCCCCTGCCACTCCATGTCTTCCTGAAAACTCGGAAAAAATTAATTTCACTCGAATTTCCATCCTGCCCAAGATCTCACATCAGGGATTACTGTAGCCTTTGGAAAAAATCAGATGAGATCTTAATTGTCTCAAACTCCATGGATAATCATTTGAGAGCGGCATGCAGCACTTAAAGGTACACAATAATTTTTCCCCTGAGATCTCAACATTGCACTGACTAGCCAGCAATATAATTTTCACCCACAACAGTTAAGGGCTTTCTGACTGGCTACTGTCACCATCCACTTTATTGCTGGAATAACAAGGAGGAACTTAGTCACCTCATCTATACTGGATGTTGTGTGATCAATAGCTCTGTGTCCACAGGAAGATGTGAGATGAGTGGTGTTCCTCAAGGGTCAGTCCTCAGCCTGGTGCTATTTAACAGCTTTGTCAGCGACATGGACGGTGGCACTGAGTGCACTCTCAGCAAATTTACTGACAACACCAAACTGTGTGGTGAAGTCAGCCTGCTGGAGGGAAGGGATGGCATCCAGAGGGACCTTGACAGGCTCAAAAAGCACGCTTGTGCAAAGCCCTCAGCATTGCTCCATCAGCCTGTAGCACAGTTTCTGCACAGCATCCTTTTTCCCTCAGTTTCCAGCTCAGTTCATTCTCTGAAAAGTCTACTACTACCAAGTTTTCTGGGAAATGGGGAGGTAGAAATATGACTACGGAGGGGTTCCCATCTCCTTTGCTACCTTTCCTAAGGACCCAAAAATGGGTCCATAAAGTGTTGCGTGAGCTGTCTTCAGAGCCCCATTTGTGTCATTCCCTCCTTCAGAGACACCCTGGAGAAGAATTTTGCTTCTCTGTATTAAACTTTACTATCTCCTACAGAAAATAAACTGTTTGACCATGCTGAGCATCCTACCTTACGCAAGATAAAATGTTAGGAATTGTAATGAATAAATTATATGAGTGTTTCTGACAGTTTGAGGATAATAATCTCTGTGGGAGTTCAACACAGTGAAAAAGAACTGTGATGTAAAGAAACAAATAAGATTTCAAAAGAATACTACTAAACAAATAGAGGAAATGCAAACAATAAATCTTATTCTTCCACAGTCAACAGCTGTAATGCTTAAAAATTTCCTTCAATGTGATTTATGTCTGTTAGATGTCTAGATGAAGGAAGGAATGTTCAACATTTCCACAAAACATACTGAAAATAAATTTTCCTATTATTGCCTGTTTACAAAGTTAAAAATGAATAATTTTTCACAGTGGCCCTTAACAGCAAAGGAAAGTAAGATTTACAGTTAATCATTCTAAGCAAGTATTCTTCTGATGATGTCTACTTGCAGAGATTAATTACTTCAGTTCCACAAGGAAAAAGATAAGAATAATTACACCAGAAACAATGAAAATTCAGCACAAATGACAACTCTCAGCAGCTCAAAGCAAAAGTTTTAAGATGATTGAAGTTCAAGAAACACATTCACTTTGCAAAGGTTTCCCCAGCTCTGCCAGCTAAAGGGGGGATGTGTGGAAAAACAAACAAAAAAATAGCCACAAAACCCCAAACCAACTCCACAATTCTGGTTTAAAAGCAGAAAATTCTCACCATATATTAGGTTATGCATGTTAAATAAACACTGAACAGTATTCTAGTAACTCCACTACCCTTAAATAAAAATAAAAAAAGGCAAACCTTGTTACTAAATGCTCCTCAGCTTACCAGCACTTCTGTAGAATCAGCTAAGTCTTGTATGAAAAATTAATATGACAAAAGCCAGTCTTATAAAAACCAGGTAATGCTGAATTACAGGTGTATTGCCCGAGATAAAATTTTTTTATATTTTGTGAAAATTTATCTTCAACCACAATTCAGCACAATTAATTCAGCTTTAATAGTAAAAGATTTTAGTTTCCCCCCATGTTATGATATACATATTTGAAACACTTGTGGCAATACTGTAGATTTGTCTATGTCTTGTTAACTGAGTCACATCATTCTTCTGAATTTTGACCTAATTATAGAATTTTGACCTAATTATAGAATTTTGGTTTAACGTACTGCAATAACTCTGATTTTTAAGTCGCTAAAATGCATGGCCAAATTTAACCACTGGCTACTGTCATTTTGTTATAATTTTTCTCTTAATTAATAGTGGTGTGAATAAAACCACATAAAACTAAGCAAATAAGTCTGCAGAGTATGTCTAATTATCATAAAAATTTAAACATCAACCTCGACTACATTTTACTTTGATGAGGAAACTCATAATGCTGCAGGTAACTGCTGGATTTCCTTTTGGCTGAGATGCTTATACTCCTTGTGTTGAAAAAGGCTAAGGAAGGAAAAAGGGAAACTTGTTCCTACATGGCAGCACCCCTTTAAAGGGCTTCCTCACTTCTGCTGCACTAAGCTTTTGGTGAGGCCAGAGCCTGCTACAGTATAAAAGAAAAACCTGAAAACCTGATCTCCCTGCAGAGCAGCACTACTGGGCCAGTTGAGACTTGAAAGAGAAGAACCCAGGTTTGTCATGGAATTTTTCTCTCTTCATATTTATGAACTGTAGGAGGACCTTCGAGGCAGAAGATAGAGTATCACCCCACAGAAATAAATAAAATTCTCTATTCCTAAATTGAAGGATGGCTACCATTGTATTTCCAAACTTGCACCCATCAGCTTCTGATGATGTGACAGATGCCTGTGACCACATGGAAGAGTTTGATGCCGATTAGTCAATATTTCTTACTGTAAGAGTTTTAAAACCTACATGTTCACAAGGAACTGGGAGAGGAAAAATTGGCCCAGAGCCATTACTATGAGGATGACCAGGCACTGGACCAGGCTGCCCAGAGGGAGGTTGTGGAGGCCCATTCTCTGCAGATACTCAAAACCGGCCTGGATGCAACCCTGAGTAGCGTGCTCTAGGTGATCCTGCTTTAGTGGGAGAGTGAGACTACATGATCTCTAGTGGTCCCTTCCAACTCTGACAACTCTGAGTCTGTAATTATGTTAGACCAAAGGCAGTACGTGTAATGTACAGCTACAGTGACTCCTTAGGGAAGCACCACTTTTGTATTTCCCAATCCTTATGCTCTTCTTTGAGACACCAGTGAGGGTCACTGACAGAAAATACACTGGACTGGGGCAGCTTCTGGTCTAACTTCTCTAGAGGTCCCTTCCAATCCCTAATATTCTATGATTCTACAAACTTAATACTAACTAGGATGTCAATCCTCCTGATCAATCAAGAGTAATTGGCAAATGTTTTGGTACAAACCAAGACATTACCCTACCAAATCCATCTCATTTCAAGTCTGAGAAATAATGGGATTAATTTTAAACCATGTCGTTTTATATGCAAATCAAAAAGACACTTATGAAACTAGTATTTATGTTGGTATTACAAACTTTTAAAAATTAATAAATACAAATTACAAATAATTTGTGTATGTTGTGGACAGTTCAAATATAAAAAATATTGGACATAAAGCCCACTCTAATTTTACTGCTTGACATTTCTGAACCTGAAAAGCTGACATTTTTGCCCAGTATTTCTTCACACTTGGTGTATGCAGGAAGCATGATGCCTTTGGGAGTCAATCCCCTCACAAAAGCACACACACTGTCAAGATGCTTAAGACAAGGGTTGTAAACCCAGTGCTAACTGTGTATGTGCAGATGGATTAAATACTACAAATGGGAAGTCTACCCAATGTACTGTACAAGCACCAGTGACTGTAGGATGGTTATAAAGCCCCAGTACACGTGGTTTTCACCTCACATGGGACAGCCAGAGAGAGCCATGGCAGCTGAGAGGACAAATGACCAAGTACAATCCAGAAACCCCTGAACAAGCCCTCAAGTTGACACAGGTGAAATCTCCTGGACAGAAAAATAAGGAGATATCTGTGATGCTCACGTCTGGTAACTGTAAAATAACAAAACTATTTGTCCTTTGATTTACTTTATGTTTCTTACGTAAAAGAAATTTTTCTACTGCTTTGTTTAGACTCAAGCTAAAAACAGAAGACCAGAAGCAAACCAAAATAACCACAAAACTCCCATTTCAGCACATTCTTGTAGTTAAATTCACTAGAGGCAGTGCCAATTACTAGCAAAATAAACTATCATTAAAAATGTTATGAGTCACTTAGACCTCTGAGAAAGTCTGAGATGTTCTGTGAACTTTTTTTCTGGTTAATTAATGAGAGCATTAACCCACTGGGTAATATTGAAGGGCACACTGGTGCCATGTCAGAAGATGTAAATGTAACAGTGATAAAATGAATCGAAGAGGCTTATTAAATTAGGACAGCAACTGGTGGAAAGAGCACGAGTGCACTTTGCCCAGCAGTAATGCAAATAAATTACTGCACATACTTGGAACATTACTAAATTTCTGAACGTAAATAATTTTAAATGGTGCATTTTTCTCTATATCTTTTGGACTTCTTCCTAATTATAGAAAATCCTTTCTTCCTTCCTATTAAGACACTGACATACTACCTGCTTTCAATTTTACAGCAAAAATTGTGCAGATCTTGGGACACAGAGCCTGCACCACAGCCCATACAAGATCTTCATATTAATGGTTCTTTTACCGTTACTCAGGACCAAAAGCAGTTGCCCAACAGTCTGCAAAAACCTAGAAATTAGAAAGACCATTTAAAGGCCAACTTGAAAACAATTTCTGCTCAAAAATAATCTGTGGACTTGGGGCTTTTTACTTCATACTTTTGGCTTAATTAGGCCTAAACTCATCAACCAGCTCTCTCTACGAGATATCCTGCACATCACTGAATACTTGGTCACTAAGAGCAATGCAAATTTATGAAAGTTTTCTGAAACAGAAAATCAATTTTGCTAAAATTAAACATTAAAGCATTCACGGTCTTTCACAGAAAAAAAAATAAATAAAAAAAAAAATCACTCAAATTCAAACCTTACCAGGGACACAATGCACAGGGCATATTAAACAGCTTTTTTTTTTTTTTTAATGCAACTGTAACTCTTCCAATCTTTACCTGCAGACTGACTCATCTCTCCATTCTCTCTTCATTTCAGCCTAAACATTCTCCTTCTACATCTAAATTCCCATTTCCACTTTTTATCACCAAACCCCTAGAATACTAACTGAAAACACAGACCCTGTGTGCTGGTTATCAAGCAGATTATTCAATCCCTAACAGACTAAAAAACTGTAAAGTGAAATGAAGTTGTGCCAGCTCAAGAAAGAAATATTTTTTTTTTCTTCAAATAATATGAAGAAGTCCAATTTCATAAAATACCAATTACCAAGATGATTAAGGGAGTGGAAAAATCTCCTTTATGAGGAACGACCGAGGGAGCTGGGTCTCTTCAGATGGGAGAAGAGGAGAATGTTTATAAACATTAACATTTATAAATATGTACGAGGCAAGTGCCAGGAGAAGAGGAGCCAGGCTTTTCTCAGGGGTCACTAACAATAGGACAAGGGGCAATGGTTATAAACTGGAGCATAGGTGGTTCTGTATAAATATTCGGAATGATTTTTTTCACAGCGACGATGACAGAGCACCTGCCCAAGGAGGTTATAGAGTTCCTTCCCTGGAGACATTCAAAACCCACCTGAACACATTCATGTTTGACCTTCTATAGGTGACCCTGCTCCGGCAGGGGGGTTGGAATAGATGATCTTTCAAGGTCTGTTCCAACCCCTAACTTTCTGTGATTCTATGATAAAAACATATACCAAAAGAACTCCATTCACATACATCTTTTAATAAAGAGAAACAGTGATAAAGCCCAACTTCTTTTTGCCAAGCTTTCAATATTATTACATTTGTTTTCATAAATACATTTGTTCTACTTCCAGATTTGTTGATATAATTGCATAATTCAGTAAATTTTTGTAAATCTAATAGACATTAAGGCTACTGAGAAGTAGCTTCAGATCCAGTGTCCTTCTGCAATACTCCAAGAATCCTGATGATGAGTATGCTTGTCTTCTTGTTTATTAGGAAAAAAAAAGAGCAACTTATAACAGCCTAAAAACTTAGGTATGCTGTCTGTGCTGTGTCTCTCCAGAGTGAAACAACTGAATTTACCAAGTTTTCAGAGGAGAAGGGGAAGAACTGAAAGCTGGCATTTAGCAATGAAAGTGCCCAAGAGAGGGAAAAAGGAAGGGGGTTCTGACCTCATTCACCGCCACGTAGTATTGCTGCTGCTGGAACTGTGGTGAGTTATCGTTCCTGTCTCTCACCACAATCCGTACCTCATGGTTGATAACAGTGCCAACCTTTTTGTTCACGCACTGGACTTGCACCACAATGGACTGAATGGACATGGGTGGCTGTAAGAGAAAATCCCCAGTCAAAATCTGAGCTAAGAGTTAAATTTTCCACTGATGTGACATTGCTGAAGTTCACTTATAGACCATTGGCCTGTCTGCTTTACATTTAACAATCTATGTCTGGAATAAAAAGACTGTTCAGAGAGTGTTCTGACTACAATCCACACTGGCAAATATTATCAGTAGACCTACATGCCTCAAACTTGCATTTTGCAGACTTAGATTTGACAGCTGAATGGACTAACACAGGAATAAAAATCACCAGACCTAACAGCACTTCACACTTCACTTGGGAACAGCAACAGCAAAAAAAAAGGAAAACTTCAAAACCTTTTCTGATTAGTGAAAGATACTTAGAAAATGTCACACATTTCAAGTTTTGTTTTATTTATATTAAAATTGAAAAGTCAAGTCATAAATAAGTGCAATATGGTAACACATTTAACAAGTAATTTAGAAACAACTTGGTTACTTTTAAGTGTAGATTTAAAAAGTCTTAAGAGTCCTCTAGTTATTCCAGTGAACATCATAATATGCAAAGAAAAGTAACTCCCAAACTTGATGAATTGCATGCTGGAAAGGCTACTACTATTTACTTGAGTTAATAAAGCATTTTTTAAAAAAATAAAGGAAAGGGCCCCTTTGGTTGAAATGGAAGTTCAGAGGGACTGCTCTGGAAATACAGCATTCTGGCATGACTTCTACTAACAAGTGTTCCCACCACAGCACATGCCCAGTTGCATATGTGAAGCAACTCTCTGGCATGTAAAATATTGACAGCAAGTCCATTTTGATTTTCTATCTATCAATCAGCAGTGAGTGAGCAAGCATGGTAATGGTCAAAATGAAAAAATTCTTTAATTATTAACCTCAAATTCTTAAAGAAAAAAAAAAAAGTGAAAAAATGTGATATAAAGATGCCTATGCCATACTAATTCTGTACAGTGAATACAAACAAATTTTTTAACTGAGATTCCGAGTCTTACAATTATACCATAATTATATTATGTTTTCACTCATTCCAAACACTACAATTTTATTTGATTGATTTTTTTTTTTTCATTTATTTGTTATAATAGACACTTAGTCCTGCTTTCTGCTGCACACCTCTGCTTCACATATGAAAACAGTTTGGGAATTCCAACTAAATTAAGAAGACCTGAATTCAGCGAGCCACTTTAAATGGAAAATGGAAATGAGGGAAAATTTGCATGTTGTTTCTGGTACTTAGTTATGTATCTCAAAACACATGGAGAAGACAAATTAATTAATCAAGCTCATACAAAACAAACCTTCATGCACTCCAGGGCAAATGCCTTATCTTTACAGCTCTCTTGCCTGTTGATTGCCACTTTTCAGTCAATTTGCTTTTACATTCTGAAGAAATGCAGCAATGCATTGTGAGAAAATGTCTCTATTTTTAAGCTGTTTTTCTTCAACGAAATCATCATAGATGGGAACACTTTTACTTACAAACCTTTTTTCTTCTAAAAATCAAACTTAACCTGATTATATTTCTTTAATGCTATTAGAAACTAGCGTACCACAGAAATTTTATGCTGTCTTGAAAAAAGAATCTAAACAAGCCCATCCTCATTTGAATACATCAGGCTTTGTAAGTGAACTATAATATTCACAATTACTTTGCTCTCTCTCACATCTCAGAAGTCAATGTACATAGCTAGACCAGGCTTTTAATAAGTGCCACGGGACATGAGGTGAGCACTTCTTCCAGACAAAACCAGCAAGCCAGAATAATAATGTTTTTAATTCAGTAAATAAGTCAATTTTAGTTGAATATATATTTCTGCCAATCCATAAATCTATTTTTTTGATCTTTATTGTTGTGTTCATCTACGCATAACAATTGTACACACAGTCAAGTCTTTCCATGGGCTCACTAAGCTGTAATAAAGAACAAAATTAATTCTTCACGTCTGGTGTTTACAGTCTCAAAATTTAGAAATTAATGTCTATGGGGTGAAAATAAATAGCAACACCCAAACTTACATCTCTGTCCAGAACTCGGCCAGTGCTGTTGAGGTACAACCGCTGGCTGATAGGATCCAGGATCACCCAGTAATCCACGTTGTCCTTTAAGGAGAGTTCAATGGTGGGATCTGGCCCTCCTGCTGTCCCTTTGATTAGCATATTGTCAACTAGGATAGTGCCTGCAAAAAGAAGAAACACAAGGAAAACTTTATATGTGCCTCTACATTTCTATGCATTTTTGGAACAACTGCAATACTAAAAATACTGTTTTCCAACAAGGGTTTCTGATTTTTATATTTTGAGTGACATTTAATAAGTCTGGACCTTATTATCTGTAGTGAAAAACTGCCTCTGACACTGAAGCTATTTCACACAGAAGTACCTGCAACACACAGTAATTTGAGCTGATGATTAGATCCATCCTGCAGAGCTATTTATTTAACATTATGATTTTTTCTCCACTGAGCCATCATCACTCAATCCATCTCAAACAAACGAAAGCCCTGAAATAACAACCAAAACCAGAATGAATTTTCTACAGCAAGAGTGACACATCAAGGTGAGGAGGGAAAAACAAGAGTTACACAAAGCTCTCCAGGAAAAGAGGCTCATACCTTGAGTTTCTCTGAATTGCCACAAAAAGACATTAAAACTACGTCTGCCAAGACACAGGTAGCACTTCACTAGGACCAGCTACCTATTCAACATACATAACATGCTTTTTTTGTTTTCTTGTCCTACCCTGTGATTTAAAAGTCTTGCTTAACAACTCTATTAGTCAGGTCAGAGTACCCATGGTATAATTTCCTGTGTAAAACACTCCAATTTGCTTTCCAAATGTCAAGCATTACTAACTACCCTAAACGTTGCACTCCAGTGCCTCAGATTTGCATGCACAGTATTTATAAAAACTTCAAGATTTCATTTTCCTGAAAAATTAATACTACCCAGTTTTCTTCACACTGAAATATTAAAAGAAATTATCTTTGTTGTTCATCATCGACTGTTAGGAAGAAAATATGTGAACATCAGTAGCTGCAGAACAACTAAATTATTTGTCACTAACCCCTTGTATTAAGGGGTCGAATAATTTATTCTGAAGTGCAAAGTTTCTTTACACCTTTAATTTATAACAACAGCAACTCTGTAAAAATACATGCATCGGGGGGGAGGTTGTGAGTTGGGTTGATGTTTTTTCTGAAGCAAAAAACAAAATGGTTTGCAGTTCTACTCAGGAAAACACCACAGTAAAGCTTTTTCAATAATTTTTTTTAAACTAGTTTTTAAAACACAACAGATGTGATGCAAAAAAATCCTGCCAAACACCCGTAGCTTTGCACCAGGAACTGGTTTCACATTAGAGGAGCATCACCCTTTCAGCAACATGAGAAATACAGGTGTTATCCATGTGTTTCCTGGCTGTCAGCACAATTTCTTGTCTTTGATTCCACCTGTGCTGTTACACTCTGCCCCAGCTGCCTGAACTAGCATACAGCTTTTGGGGGACCACCACTACTTTTAATGTAAAAAGGATTTCACCAGGACAAACAAGTTGATTACCAGTCCTGTGACAGTCTTCAGATCTAGTCACCAATTTCTCAAAAAAACTATAAAATCCACCAGTTTCTGTGTTTTTCTCTTGTTATTGTGCCACAACAATGTTGCAAAGTCAAGTGATCCAAGCTTGAAGTCATCTGAACAAAAGATGCCCCAAGAAAAAGTCTCCCTGAAAAAAACACCCAAGAAAACAAACACCACAATCACCCTAATGGCTTCAGTTGTTTTTTTTCCAGTCTTCCTGTTTAGAGGAAGAAATGCATACTGCAAAGTCACACATACATTCCTCACAGCACAGTGGGCATTTGAAAGTGGTAAGCTATATGGGCCATATTTCCAACATGTTAAGGATTGCAAAAAAAAAAAAGAAATATAATTTTAGACTGCAACATCTACATAACTAGAGGAAGGTGCTTCAAAACAAGTCATCAGTAGTTTTAACAGTGCCCTTATGGTGGCATACACCAAGTATTTTACTACCTGGCATTTGCAGTAGGCTTTGGTTCAGTTTAGGCTTTGTACACAACAGTTTGTTGCTTTTTGTCCAAGCAGGCTTCATCCTCTCTTGCTTAGTGTCTAGAAAATGGACTTCTGCTAAACTCAGCCTTCTATAAAAGATAAAGAACTCAAAAAACTTTAATTTTTAATGAACCTGATAATAATTGGTTGCAATTATATACTTTAAAAAATATCTAATTAACTTAAAGCCTGATGAATTTAATACAATTTCTAGTACAACACTGCCACTTAACTGACCTCACTGCTTTGAATTCTGTGTTTCATTTGACTTTCCTCTGTCGTACTTTGCAACAACCATCTACTTGATTTAACTATAGCACTTCTATTTGGTTTGTTTTGATACAGCAACTATTTTTTTTCTTAAAAAAGGGACTGTTTTTTCTTCACATATTCAGGAGGCACTTGTACTCCTCTTCAAGAGAGCAGTTTGAAAATAAGCCTTTTAATAGCCAGCCTTGAATTATTATTCTTGTAATTTACAAAGAATCTGACATTATGGGTTCATTTTATGACCCTTAAGATATCTATCATTTTTTTCCTTACATACTGACTATGCCCTTGGTTTAAAATGCCAGGGAGTTAATCTACTACCAATAAATCTGAATACACGAGGTTCAATGTGAGAGTATTAATGGTTTGTGCATTAACTCTCCATAGGTGCAATCCCTTTGTATTTGCAGCACACTATGACATTAAATTCAGAGAATTTGCTTTCGTAATTTTTTGCACAAACAAGATCAAAGATTGCTTTAACTGAACTGGAGCATTTTACCTAAAACACTCTAAAGTATTTTAAGTTCTAAAAGTTATATTTCTTCTTCATTATATTACAAGTTCAATTTTATGTTACTGGGAATGATGACAGCTTAGCAGGAGTCTCCTAAGGGCACCTATAGAGGACATTGACACTCACAGCAAGGACAGAAACGGTCCATGCAGTGCATGTTTCTTGTACCCAATTTCTGGGAAGTTACAGTCAAACACCCAAACATTCAATAGCATTTCAGCATTGTTCCTGCACTCATGTCCTGTGTACACAAGCCCTTGAAAAGGACAGAGACTACAATTGGTGAAATTTTTCCTGGCTTTAAAAAAAAAATTATGTGAAAGTTAGATTGCAATCTAACAAGTATATTTTAAGAACAGCTTTTCATTTTGTGTGGAGATCAAGATTTGGCAGCTTTTCTACCTTCCCTAATGCCTGTCGATCACCAAGATGTCTTGTGGAAACACCATACAGACTTTCAAGGGATTAGAAGAGCACAAGCCTCAAGGAATCAAAGTAAAGCAAGTTATGCGCAAAACTCAAAACAAAACATAAAAGACAGAAACCAACAGACTGCACAGGAGAAGAGAGATCTATTATTTTTAAGTGTAATATTGTTTTTCTGATAGTAATGACATTTACTCAGAAATGTTATCTGAGCTTGGTGGGAATTATTCAACAAGCAGCTACAAAATAAAACAAAAACAAATTACATGGTCCTGTAATCATAAGAAGAGCTCTACAGTAGTCTAACCCCTTGAGAGGAATCCAGAAGCAAAAAATCTTCATTAGACTGAAATAATAGGGAAGAGTTTGTTTTCGTAGATCAGTCTCTACAGAAATTGATCTTTCTACAGGAAGGTCATTATCATCTACTCAGGTGCAAAAGGAATAAAATACAGAATTTGCAGTTTATGCTCTGCTAAAGACCACAGACCCTCAGTGCTCAGTGAGGACTCAATAAATGATTTAACACATCTTGGGATTTAGCTGAATGTTTCAGCAAAGCCCTTTTTTCAGGAGTCAGTGAATTACAGCTACTCTGGGAATAACACTTATGCTGGCACATGAATCAGAAAATGGGATTTTTAGCAGAAGGAAACCCACAACAGTTCACATTTAGGAGTTAAAAAGCATTCACATCAGTTGCCAAAATGCAAGCATTACAAAACAAGGGGGTTGTTTACTTCCACCAAAAATATTTTGAATTTAAAAATGGAACTCGCAGCTGGAGGAGAGCATCATGTTCTTTCTATTTGAGTAACTGAAAATATAAAAGAGAGACAGGAGTGGGGCTTTTCTTTCTGCAGTTGCCAAGCTCATGGCAGGTGAAGCATGTTCCACTTTCCCACCGACGCTACAGAGGTACAATGGGCATCAGCTCAGCTTTACCCCTGATAGTGGGATGAGGACTTCATGCATCAGGGATGATCAGTCTCAAGTCTCAGTGACATTGAAGAGGCAGACCTAACTGTGACCAAATGAGCTGTATGTCTGAGGAAATGTAACATCCAAACTGGACAGACTTTAACCTTAACAAGGCTCTTGTACACACCAGCAGTGCATTGCATTCCACATGCTTCGTGTTGAATAGGACTTCGGCTTCAGCCATTTCAGAGCAGAAATATGAGAAATATCCCAGAAGAACCTGAGCATTCACAAGCTGCAGGGGTGAAGCCAAAAGCCTGAAGCATATTTGAAAATAAGACAGAAGTATAAAAGTCCCTCAAAGTCTTTATCATCCAAATGTACTTTTCCTTCCTTTGAAAAGAGTCTAAAACTTGTTATTCTTACTTTCTGAGCTGACAAAATGCTAAAGCCACCTGTAACAGCTTGATTAACCTCTGATATTGCCAAACTACATTAGCAGCTATTTCAACTGCATGCTGTACAAAACCACCATACTAATCAAGTCCAAATACCACATCAGTGAATTTACAGTAAACATACATGGGGTTTCCTACCCTGGAACACCAACTATGAATTTTTCAGTCAGTGGTACTTAGCCTGGTAGAATTACCCATGGTACTCATCTGGAAGAAGTGACTGTAGGAAAGAATTAGGTGTCCAACTTACTGTACCCACAGAGGCACAGTACATAAACTACATGACATGTTCACTTAAGGGAAAGGACACAGATTTCCAAAAGACAAGCAAAAAGAAATTTTTACTTAAAAGGCATAAATATATGTTCATATACATACACTGAGTAATTCTTTGAGCTGAAGTAGGACAAGTAGCAATAGCTGTCAATAGATGGAAGGAAACTCATTACTTCTGAACTCTAAAGCAGTGGTATCTTTTCACACCTAGTGTTTAAAAAATTAAAACCAATCAAGCAAGGGCAGTGAGGACAGGGAGCCTAAAGAAAGGAGGAAATCCTACTTTCTAAAGAGCCATTGAAGTTAGCACTGCCACCAGCAAGCTGGCAAGCTCAGACTTGGTGGTGGTGATGGTGACAGTGAGCAGTAGCTGGGCTGATGTCCAGGTAGGGAATTCAAGTGATGAAAAACCTTCTGCCAAAGGGTGAACACTTCTGCTCTTCTGTTGCAACACTTGCATCTTCTGTTGGACAAGCTGAAGAAAACAAAGCTGGCAGAGGGATCTAAGAGATTCAGGAAGGTCTCCATGACCCAGTCCCACCTCAGGACCATTAAGAATGTGATGCAGAACCAGAGTTCCCACCTGCACACGCCCAATAGCTTCTCCTCTGTTTACTACATCTACACAGTGTAAAAATATGCCAGACAAGCAAATATGCATTAAAAAACACTATTTCTGTACTGATTTACACTGCCTGCCATCAACTGTAAAACAATTTGAAAATAGGGATTATTTTCTTACAGAAAGGCATTAGATGGATCAGTTGAAATAGCACTTGCTTTTTTGATATTCCGTACAGTTTTCATAGTTAAACCTGGATCATAAACTTATTTTTCTACATTTGAAAATAAGTCTGTAGCATAGGATGGATTAAATAGTAATAAATTAGAAGTCAATGGAGAATAAAAACGTTATTGCATTTTAGAAGTAAATTATCAACATAATACTAAACATACTTAGACTAGTGCTGCAGGTTCATACACAAAAATAGACTAATTCTACAAAGCCACCTTCTGGATCATACATTTTTTATTCACCATCCTCCCACCATCAGTGGAGGACTTTCCAAGGTCAAGATCATTTTCCCGTTGTCTTGGACTGTCTCATCCCATCCTGCTCTGCATGCAGCCACAGCCTCCAAGAAATTACAGGGCATAGCTAAATCGAAACCATTCCATTATTTTGACAAATTCAGATCTGAGGCTTCTATTTGTAGTTCTCCCACATGGACCTTATGCCTTCCCATCTTGGGCCACCATAAGAATCCATGTTCCATGGGAGAAATGCTTTCTGTTCTTAGACATTGTACACTACCAGTTTGGGTGTACTGTAAACCAAGGAGATTCAATTTATTGGTTCAGTGCTTCCCAGTCAGCATGAAGATGCAGACCCAGCATTAAAGACTCCTCCAGGCTGAAACAATGCAGCAGGATGATGGAAGATGTTTCTGAGGAAGCTCCCAACTGTTTCCAGAAGCATTGGGATCAATGTTCTGAGCACACAGATTCCTGCCCTTCAGGGCATTAGGAGTCATGGTCCTTTCTGTCTTTCCTCCAGATTCACAAACATGGGGCCAGAGTCCCGATAAAGCCACAGAAGCACCTCAGTACTTCACATGTGACTTATAAGTGACTTTGAAAAAAGTGACCCACATTTACACCCAACATCAAAATGTAACAAATAAGGATGAAGAAAACCCCGCAACATAAAAGGATGACAGTTAAATGCTAACTACTAAATTCACTAACTATTCAGTACTCGCCTTCCTAGTTGTTTAAAACAAGATTAATGTTTTTGTTCACCCCTCCTTCCTCTTAAGAGGATGAGCAAGAAGTGAAAAAATAGAGCACCTGTGGAAAGACAGAGATGAATGCCTAGGAAAAAGCAGAGAGGAAAGAAGAAGCAGTGAAGCAAGGAGTCTGGGCCACATTGCAGCACTGAGAAGAGCAGACATTTAAAAACCCCAGAGGACAGACTAGGGATACAGGGAAAAATAATTTAGGCTGTAAAGACTATGCTGTTCTAGCACAAACACCACTGAGGACTAGGGAGGCCATGGCTGTAGCTGAGCAAAGTTTACAAGTTGCAAGTTTACTCAGAGTCCTGTGTTATACATTATTCTGCACAAAGCTCCATCCTGTAAAATTATGATAACAAAGGAGCATCTCAGACTGAAAAAAGACCCTATCCTTCCTTGCATGGTTAAGAGAAAAAGCTGAAAACAATGAATACTAAAGCAGATGAAAACAGGTGATGATAAATACTTTTTTAAAAAACAGCCTTTTTACCCCCTGCCAGCACGCAGGTTTCCAGCAGCACTATAATCACTTGGCTCACAGAAGGTTCTTCTTGTTCCTCCTTTAATGTTTCAGTGGAAGAAGGTCACCACCAGACCCCATCCTGAGGCCACTGACGTTGCTCTTGTATTCTTTTTCTGATAGTGATTCTGACAGAAAGCCTCTTTGTGCTGAAAAACTTACATGAAGTAGGTAAAACATACCAGGGTCCAAGGACAAGCTCCAGTTTGTTGATTTTCAACATACTGTTATTTTATTTATCCACGCCTCGAGCAGATCCCAGTACTTCTACAGAAAAATCAACTGTATTTGTCAGATCTCAACAGACTGTATTCTTCCACCATAGTGCAACAGACTGCACAGGGCAAAATCCAGAGTTCTACTCCTAGTTATTACGGCAGCAATTTGAGGTAAGTTGGAAAGAGACATAGGTCCCTCCCCAGAGTATTGGAGCCTTGGCTACATAGGCTGCTTCCTACCCCTCCTGCAGTAGACACATTTATGAGACCTTAAAGCAAGGTTCTTGCAGAAGGACCTTGAAGACATGAGGAGGACATGAGACCTGTCCAACACTTTATTTCTGTGTCTGTGCCCAGCTTACAAGGAGCACTTTGCTGTGTCTGCCCACATCACCCACAGCAGCACACCTCCATCATCCCCCCCCCACCAAAGATTTCTGCTTCTCACATCCTGCCGTTCCTTTCATTCAGCCCTGGGGTCAGGAGCAACATCAATGAACAGAGCCTCTAAAGCCATTGGAAAAGGCTTTTCCCTGCTGCATATTTGCAACATGGGATCACAAGAATGTCTTCATGTCATAGAGACACTCTTGTCATACACTAGGGTCTGCAAATTCCCTTACTTGATGTCTGAGAGTCTGCACGGCAAGAAGCAAAGAAAAAATGTCTGCAGGCAACTGAACCAAATGTCTTCCCCCATGGGGGATCATTTTTTTCTATTTCAGTCTGAAAAAACTTCTCCTGGGAAATTTTTTTATTTTCCTTAACAGGTGCAAACCCTTTTGAACCCATTCTAGCCATGAATGATACAGAAGGCAAACACAATTATTCTCTTCAAAACATCTAAGGGTTTACATTGAACTGCTAATAAAAATCCAACCCCCATAAAAGACAATTTACAATAAATTGTTTTTAAGATGAAAAAATTCAGTAATACTTCATCATATTCATATACACAGTATATAAATATCTAAAAGTGCATATGCAAGCACCTGTATAAGATCAGCCCAAAGCCCCATCTATCCTGGTGTCCTGGTTGCAATACCCAGTACTCAGGACAGATCTAGAGCTCAAAGTGACTTACAGCCCCCTCCTCCACATGCTTCTTGGCTCCCTTGTCCAACGGCTTATCAGTTTTACAGGTAAAAAAGAGAGTCATTGGCTGGGGTTGGAAGGAACCTTAAAGATCATCCAGTTCCAACCCCCTGCATGGGCAGGGACACCTCCCACTAGATCAGGTTGCTCAAGGCCCCATCCAACCCAGCCTTGAACACCTGCAGACAGGGGGCAGCCAAAACTTCCTTGGGCAACCTGATCAGTGTCTCACCACCCTCACACAAAAAGAATTTCTTCCTAATGTCTAACCTAAAGCTCCACTCTTCAAGTTTGAAACCATTTCCTCTTGTCCATTCACTACACACCTGCATAAAGAGCCCTACCCCAGCTTTCTTGTAGCCCCCTTCAGATATTGGATGGTTGCTATAAGGTCACCTCATAGCCTCCTCTTCTCCAGGCTGAACAACCCCAACTTCCTCAGCCTGGCTTCACAGGGGAGGTGCTCCAGCCCTCTGATCATTTTAGTGGCTCTCCTCTGGATATGTTCAAGGAGCTCTGTGTCCTTCTTATGCTGGGGACTCCAGAACTGGACACAGTACTCGTGGTGAGGTCTCACAAGAGCAGAGTAGAGGGGGAGAATCATCTCTCTCATCAGTCTGCCTGTGCTTTTTTTGATTCAGCCCAGGACACGGTTGACTTTCTGAGCTGCAAGCACACATTGATGGCTCTTGCTAAGTTTCTGGTCCAGAAGGTGCAGAACCTTGCACTTGGCCTTGTTGAACTTCATGCAGTTTGCACAAGCCCACTTCTCAAGCCTGTCAAGGTTCCTCTGGATGGCACACGCAGCAGAATCCCGATTTTATGATACATGCCTGGGAAGTCCCAGCATCTAAGAGCGCAGTCACAGGTCCCAGCTGCAAAATGTTTCTGGGAGGAAGTGTGTTTTGTACAGCCAACAGGAGCAGTACCACTCACAGTCAGCAGGAAGATATAGCATTTCCTCATGACCTTAGCACAAGTCTGCAAAGATCACCAACAAAACACTCCTCTCTGGTATCTTTCTTCTCCAAACCTATGAACAGACAGCCTCACTTCCATGCACACTGCAGTCCCCATCATCCAGGTTTTGTTTGTCTAATCCAAATCTATCACATTGCATTCAACCTGAAGTCCAAGGACTTTTTGTTCACCTTACTTAACTTTGGACTTTCTCTTCCTAAACCCTTCCTCAAGTTAACAGGCTCTTTTTGAACACACTCAAATGATATCTGCAACCTACCAGATTTTAAAATCAGAAACTAAAACCAGCAAACCTTACACCTTACACTGACCAGTCCTTAAAACTAGACAGAAATTTGCACATTTAGGCTGAAAAAAATGCAACTTCAAAAACAACTTCTGCTGAAAACTGACAATTTTTTGATTACACAGTTTTTAAGTTTCTGGTAATATTATCTGTCAGGGTTGGCAAATGCTGCTGTGATACAAACAGGTCAAAAGCTGATCAAAGATTAGCCTCATTATTTACTCTCTTGGTTGTAGGGACAGAAGACCAGGCTCTTGGTGCCTACATGCACCAAGGACAGAGAACAGTCTGAGCTGACACTTGTTAGTGTCACCTTGGACCAGCTCAAATGACAAACTTGATCCAAAAATTCTCCCTGGAGAGTGGGGGATCTCCAGGGTGAGCCCACAGCTCCTGAGCTCTGAAGCAGGGTGACCATTAACAAGGGCTGTAGCCAGGGCTCTTCAGGCTTGTAGGTTCCTCCTGCCAAACAGGAGAACCTGTAAATGCCAATAGACAAATAAGGGGGAAGGACCCATTGATCTAAATGAAGCAATTAAGAGTTTACTGGCTCTTTCCCTACAGATAAGGGTCAGGATGTTGGAAGATGCATGTGAAGAAAAGATTCTCTGGCTTCCCCTCCTTGACATGGGCATCAGCTGTTTTATCCACAAGATGCATGTGATTTGGAGGGACTTGGTTGCTCTGTTCCATTTATATTTTTTCTGAAAGCATATAATTATTCTATTTTAATTTTACAGAAAACAGAAAATAAAAAAAACTAATTTTTATTCTGATCCTAGAAAAATTACAGATTTTTGCCAAGCCTTGGCTAGGTTTTCCTCTCAAAATAGAAATCTCTGTTTCAAAATTAACCTAAAATACATCTCCGATATTGTGCAAATAGGGTGAAATTGAGCTCTCAATACAGGCAAGCGAAAGTGATAAAAAGGAAGAAGGCATGTGCACAGGAAACGTGTGTCTTTGACCAATAAAATTCCAATGCAAACTGTTTTATCAAAAGGAGTATTTCAGCATGCAGCCTGCAGAGATGGAGTACAGGGCAGCTCTTTATTCATGTCATTTCCACAAGGAACAACTGTATATTCAGGTAGGTGTTTTAGCATTCTTGGGCACATTTCAGAGTGTGTCAGATCACAAATACATATTAAAAATATATTTTTTTAAAAATCTTGCCTGCTTTCCAATTCTTCTAATCAGTACTCTTGCAAACCAACATTGCTGTTTAATGGTTTTCTGTTTCGAAAAGTCTAATTTGCATTTGAAACAGTCAAAGACTTCTAAATAATGAAACAGACCAAGCATTTATTTGGGAACACCATGATCAGGTAATGGCCACTGAAGGCATGAATTAAATGATTTGAATGATTTTATTTTAATTTGGAGCCATCCTAGAGCCTGTTTGCATACCCTTCTGATAGAAGCAGCAGGAAACCCCGAAGACTCTGCTCTAAAGCTAAATTATTAAAATTAGAAAAGGCCTAACTAAATATTGCTTTTGTGTTTCTGCACGTATTTTTTTAATAATTCCTAGGTGTATACTATGCACTGTCATAACCACATACATCTGTTTTATCCTCATAAATAAGGCAAAAAAGTACAGCTTACTGACGGTTATACATCCTCTCTCTGTGCTCATGACTTTCTGCAAGCAAGTATCCTGAGGAAAAAAAAAAGAGCATTGCCAGCAAACCTGTATTTTTCCAGTGCTCCCCATTCTGCCCAATAACAAAGGCAAAGCAATTAAAACCCTGTTTTCCAAACTCTTGCCCTAAGATGACTGCTTAGCTTATGTTTGGCTCTTATCTTGTAGCTGCAGATGTTGGAAAGCCACAATTGCAACCTGAA
Organism: Florisuga fusca; assembly: GCA_038090715.1. NCBI lineage: Eukaryota > Metazoa > Chordata > Aves > Apodiformes > Trochilidae > Florisuga > Florisuga fusca. The sequence continues at coordinate 13,067,014 of JAAWXA010000010.1, forward strand.
ACTCCAGAAAGGAGAAAAAAAAAGTGCGTGTGAAAATATAGGGGAAAGTGACCAAACATCTCCTGATAGAAAAATACATAACAGACCTGAATTTTACTCTTTAACTAGATTTGATTACAAGTCTTGCTAAACAATAATTTGCCCTATTTTCAGAGGTAAAGAGAACAATTAAGGTATGGAACGGAGTACTACAGACCAAGTGCATATTGGACTTCATCAGAGATAGACAAAAATCCTTGATTTCTTGGAAAAGTCATTATCTCTTTAGAAATACTGAAAGATGTACTTTTTCAGAGAATGAAGGGACTTATGACACCTCAGTAGTGACAACAGGAGGACAAACTACTCTAAATGGGCAAATGCCAGGCAAGCATAGAAACGGGACAGAAAAAAAGATAATCTGCCTTTGAAATGTATTCTTTGCTCATCTCAAATAGTCTGGCTTTTAGAGAAAGGGTGCACAGGTTTTTTGAAATAGCTTAAGATTTTCATACATAACTGCCAAATATTCCCCTTCTGAGGACAGGGGAAGCATACTGCTTCCTGGGGTGAGAGAAATCTTGTTTTTCCCTGTGAACTGCTTTATTACAGAAATAAAAAGCATAAGAAAGGAACTCCATAATGAAATATAAAAAACCATTTCTAACATATAGTTGTGCATAAACTTCCATGAATCAAGGAATTGGAATTTCAAAAAAACTACCAAGAGTGGTTAAGAAAAAAAGTCACAACACCAGTTTTGGAGTGGAATACAGAATCAAGCAATTCAGATAGCAAGCACAAAGAGTGACAGATTACAGTAGACTGACTGAGAGACAAAAACATCAGTCTAACCTCCTTACATACTATTTTATTCTCATAGCACTAGAAGACATAAAAACTAGTTGATTTATGTCACTGGTACCAACTCATGGTTGTATTTTCAGACTCAGCAATAGAAAACTAATAAAAACACCCATAGAAAACTAATAAACCCTGAAATACTTGGCACTACATCCTGCCTAGAAGCAGGTTGGTTTTTTTCCTCTTTGATGACATTCAAATTCAAGTCCTAGGCCATTCTATTGTCTCAGCTGAACACAATGATTTACGAAGAAGCCAAAGTCCTTAATGACACTAAAATGTTACATTTATCAGAGGGTATAAACCTAAACCTGTTAAAGCCATACTATTCCCCAGAGACAGGCAATTATTTCAGACTCCCTTGACTTGTGTGTCAGGGAAGCAGCAAGGGTGTATCCACCTTAGGGTGAAACATGACGACCAGGTTTTCAGGTCACTCACCTTGAAAATTATGATTGACTTTTTTTTTCCCCCCCCTCTTTCTTCAAAGGGAAATCACACTCACTGAAATATTGTCTGAGCAGGTCTGAGCATGAAGCAAAATTCATTGAGTGAACTGAAACCAGACATTTGAAAGAGGCTGCTAGAGAACTCATAGCATTTAAGTCTGCTTGTAATTGAAAGCTCTCTTAAAAACAGGAATGGTGATCTAGAATAAAATATTAGACTTGTGAAGAATTAAATTTTTGCTGTTCTTTTATATGTCCTATAGAGATTAAAATTTCAGGCACTGGGTCTATGAAGAAACTGCACCAAATCCTCAAAGGAAAAGACAAAGCTTCAGCATATAATAAAGTTTAAAAAAAAAATCTTGCACCTTTTAACAGTTCTAGAGTCTGTTTTTCACAGTAGGAATTAGAAATGAAGTGCTGTCACAACAGCAATGTGCCTTTTGTCTGCCTGTGAAAATTCACCTATGTGCACACTGCTGAAAAAAAAACCCACAATTCACATTTATTCAGAGCAGGAATTGAGAATTTAGCAACTACTCAATTAGAAAGTGCCACCATCTCTGACCATGCCAGTGTGTCATTCCCCTCTCCATGGCAGCTTGCTCACATGCCAGGCTCCAACACAACAATAAAATAACATTAATAACAATAGCAACAAAAACAATAATAATAATAATAATCTATGTATGTATAATATTTTTTCATACATTTTTCCACAATTCATTTCCATGATGTGCTTTACTAATGGATTCAGTTGTCTAGAGAGCTGAAGCAATTGACTTCACTTAACTAAGACCATTTAACAAACAATTGCTCAAGCATTACTCAAGCCTCAATGGTAGCTTATATTAATATCCTGAAAGTTAAAAATACAACTTTTATAGCTCTGACTGTTTTGGTTTTTCTTATTAAAAAAAAATAAATGTATGATTCAGACCTTTGCCATCAAAACTTTGTATTTTTTAAATTCTAAACCAACTTGCAAACTACTATAGCCAGTATGTGCTGGGAGTAAGCAGAGATTTTAAGTGTTTCTTTGCAGTAGTTAAAAACACAGAGAAAACTGCAAAAGTACAAACTGTATAACTTTACTCTCTATTTTTACCATTAAAACTTTCCAGTGAGAATACCTTAAAGTGGCACTGAAAACATTTTCAATTTATTTGCATATTTTTTCACTTACTCAAACTCAAGCTTATGAGGCAAGATGCCCATTAATTCCCAGAAGAACCTTCCAGGAGATTTCTCAGCCATCAGGACTGCACAAGCTTGTCTATACATCTGACCACCCTTTCAACTTTTTTAGCACACAATGATCAGTTCCAAGAGGAACTTACTTCATGCCCCTTACTATTGTCTTTTTACAGTATCTCCACAACGTATATAACTCTCTCTTTTTTTTTTTTTTTTTTTTTCTCTGCACCCCACTCTCCCTATCTCCAAATGTATTTACCTAAAACTTCCCCCTTTGTCTTGTGATACAGGGCAAGGAAAAAAAAACATATAGGTTGTTTTGGTTTTGTTTTTTGTTTTTTTTAAACATGAAAACAGGGGCACTGTACAGATCTTTCTTTCTCTGTCCCTACCCATTCCACACAAACATGAAGGCCAAGCAGACCTGTCGCCTGTCCTTACAGACCCCAATTCACTCTTCTAAGCCATCCATATCTGTTTTTTTTTTTAATTGACCATTCTCAGAGGTGTCAGTCTTTGTTTAGACACCTTTAATGTATTTATTACAAATCAAAACTTAAACTCGGTAATACTGTGCCACAGTTTAGCTTGGGACATATGAAACAGGTCCACAGTAAGGAGTGAAAAAAACACACTTACAGCTGTGAAGCCATGCAGCATTTTCACAACCTTATTTTTGTTCAAGTGCACAAGTACTCATCTAGAAAAAGGAGTTATCCTCAGTTATATAGTACTAGAGCAACATGGCCAGAGCTTACTGCGTGTCAATGCCTGGAAATAAGATTCTGTAAAGCACAGAGCACCTCTTCTGTCCTGGTAGTGAATGCACTGATGCCCAATAAATGCAGTTATTTTATCCATTGTAAAACTCCTCGACAGTAAAGAATATGAAAAATTCACAGAAACTACATTGCTTTACCAGACAGTTAAACTAATGAGTTCAAATACACACTTGTTGAGAAGTTAAAAGATACTATACATACTTACATATTTTAAAGATTTAACAAGCCACTAGCAGTCAATCTCTGCCTATTCAGTGCTCAAAATGAAGAGCTCAGTTGTGGAAGTTAACCACTGCTGGGGCATTATCCATTCAGACAGAAGGGTGGTTGTTTCTATTCAACAAACAGTTCATTTTCATCGTTAAGTAGAAAGGAAAAGGGAAGTTTGTCAGCAGCATGAATTTTACCACAGTGTAAAGAAGTGACCAGCAGGTGGTTCTGGGGCACAATTATGCTACATTTATACATTTATATTGGAATAATCCTGAGTCCTGCCTATGGCAGCTATGACTGTTCGGCTTTATCTTGTTATTGCTAGAAATTTCCTGCAACATACCTGTTCTTTTTCATCAGGAAATTACAATACATACTGTGATGCCCTACAACTGTTCCTACTCAGGGGTTTATTTCAGTACATTTTCATCCTCTGAGAATTTGCATTTATGTTTACTCTTGAAAAATAAAAAACGAGAAAAAGAAAAATGCATCCCAGCAGCGTCAAAATGTATTTTAAAACCACCCGAAGCTTATTTTTTCTACCTGAATAGAATTTGCCTTCTATGTCTTCCTGCTTTCTTCTTTCTCCAGCTCGTTCTAAAGAGGGTGCAGATGTTTTTGTCTGTTCAGCAGATCTAACTGAGCAGACAGCTTCTTCTTACCTCAAAGCTTCCCCACCAGCTCCTGAGGCTCCTTTGCACAGGGAGGTTATGGCCAGGTCAAATCTATCTGCCCTGTCATCATTTCTTCAGTGGCAATTAACAGTATTTAAGAGAATACCCAACTTGTTTGTTAGATGCAGAGCTAAACTGCTGCACTTCCAAGGTTCTTACAATCATCAGCTTAGAAAAATCCAGAGCTGATAAATGGAACTGGGCAATTGTATTACAGAGATCTTAAAAAGGGCCTGAACATACATTTTTCTATGTCTCCTCATTCCTTTTCTGAGTTTACTCACATTTCAAACACTTTAGGGTGGTGGGTGTCACGGTTTGATGAGGCACTAGGGAAATGTGCTTGTGTAATCATACAACCCAGCAATTTCATACAGTAACTCCTAGGCCTCCCACTAGGAAAAACACAAGTTTTCCTGCCATTTACAGCACAGACCTGAATGATTTGTTGCTTCAATAAGGAAACCATTAAAGAGTTCATTAGAGTAACTATCAAAATGCAACATATTGACAATTACCCCTTGGTAACAACCCACCCTTGTTACTCCATTCTTCTTTGGTTTTGCTGTAAGAATCCCATCAATTCTCTACCTTCCAGCAGAAGTTTCTGATTCATCTGTCAACAACAGTAATTTCGGATGTTCAAAGCACATATATTTCAGTGTGCTTCTATGGGTTTTCAGACTTTGGTTTTGGTCTTGTTGCTTGGCTGGTCTAACCAGAACACAATCTTACTTCCCAAGGCACTTCATTGTTTTCTAGCTGAAGTTAATCAAATTCCACCCTATCACTTTGTAAGAAAGCTGAGTTTCAATTACTTCCTCCACAGAAGATTAATTCCCTCAAACTGGTCATTTGTCAAGACCATTCATTCCTCAAGTTCCCTACAGACTTCTAACTTTAAATGGAGTTTTGGCTTAAAAGGAGCCATGAAATGCCATGAAAATGTAGAGGCACTGCTAAGCATGTCACTTGCCTCACATTATTTACTGTTTTATTTACGAAAATGGACTTCAATGGAAACATACCATGTTCAGTCTTTACACAATATCAGCTCATCATGTAATACACACTGGCCAATAAGCATACATGGCAATTTTTGCATGGCTAAGGCAGGCAGGAAGTTTTACCCTCCTACCTACTTCTCTAGCAACTTAAAGTATCTGAAATGCATGACTGCCAGCAGCCTTCTCTATTTTATCACCTCTCAGACATTGTTCACCAGAGCATTGGCAGAGAGATGCAGCGCCTGGAGCTGTTCCTGTTATTGCAGGCACTCATACCTCATGCACACAGGAGCATTACATACTGCTTTTGCTTTCTTTTCTAATTCCACTGGTTTTTGCTATGTCACAAAGGCCAGGTCTTCACACTTGATATACTTTGGGCACGTGGGTCTTTTCCATAGCAGCTTCCTCATTGATTTTCTGAGTTCATTTTGACAGTAATTTTGAAGATCAGGCAGGCAATAGCTCATTCCAGTGCACTCTGCACCTAACAATAACACAATTCTCAGCTTACTGGAAAAATATTTACCAGACAAATCCTGGCCAATGCACCCTGGCTTCAAAGGAAGTAATTCCTAGTTCTCACTCTGCCAGTACTGATGGTTAGGGTCATGCATTGGGAGTGCTCTTGGAATTGGACTGGTATCTTCCATGCAGTAACCCGCCCATTTTCTGGAACAACAGGGGGTTAGCAAAGCAGCTTGTAAATCAAAAACTAATCATGAAATGGAGCCAGCTTTTAGAACAACATTAAATAGCAGGCATTCATTCACACTGCATGAGGACTAAGCTCCCTACACACCTTCACCTTCACCTATAATACTGCTGGCTAAATAGAGCACCTGGGGAAGAAGCCTGCTCACTGCTCTGAGCAATACAGGTAGCAGCTCCAAATTTATTATTCTCACAACCACAACTTCTAATTATGTTTAAGCACTTCTGCAGAAAACATTCTCAATTTTCTCTCCTTTTAAGACTCTCATCTTCCTACCAGGAAAAAAAAAATCATACTGGATCCAATTAAGATGCAGTCAATTTTAACTGGATGTGTTCTGAGTTAGCATAAATATTTCCCATAAAGGAAGTTAGCAAATTTGATTGATTTAGATTAATACAGAGAAAGTGAAGTACCTTATGAACAAGATGGAAATTGTTTATCTTTGCAAGCATGGGATAATACCAAAGATCTCTTGAAAAACAAAGAGGATGAGGAGTTTTTCAAAAACGACAAAAAGATTCACTTAGCTCAGAAGGAATTTAAACACTGGTATGCTAACAACTTGTTGTATTTCCCTACTAATGACCTGTCAACTTCATGTTTGAAAATACAGGTCCTTATTTATCTTGAAAAAAGTCTTATTCTGTATTCATGCCTGTGTTTCACATCTCAGTCCAAGGCCTCCTTCTGGCTCGTTCCTCTAATTATTAATAGTTCATTTTAACATCAGTAGTGCTACATATATTTTTCTTTACCCACACTGGTACATGCCCCACTGCTTATGAAGTTCAGTTTCACTGCTCTTTTAGTTGTGGCTACACACAACTGTTGCCTATCCAACCAGTGAGCAAGGCTGCAAGTGAGAATTTGATAACCCAAATTTGATAACCCAAACATCACAACATACGGAACACATTCTTGCCATTAACCAGAACAATTCAGTACATGTTGTACATTCACACACCAAGTGTGCTTGTCCTCTCTGATGACTGGGGACTTCCCCTTTAAACACCCACAGAAGATACACTCTCAAACCTCAGCCTCCTTCAGCACAGCATGGTTCACTATGCAGTTGGAGGATAAAGTCAAGATCTGTTAAAAGTAGTAGTAAGGATCTCCTGAGGTTTGGAGAAAGGCACATAAAGGGGTGAGCCAACTCCTACACCACAAATGCTTGGAAAAGGGCACTGTTCCATACTGCTATCTGAGTCGGGTGGTTTCAACAGAAATGTGCTTCAGGAATCACTGGCGTTCACATGGCTGTTTCCCAACAGGTTTTAGCACAACTGGATATCCACCTGCACAGAAAATAAACTGTGTGGAAGACTTCTGATCCTCTGAAGAGGCTGAGCAACATCAGGATTGTAAAGACTAGATGATGACACATTTGGAAAACTCCTTTCAGTGGTGAGATGAAATCTACCAGCATTATTAAAAGAATCCTCAAGTTCCATCATTTTGTCTGATGCTGTAACAATGAGGAATGTAATTCCCAATGTAACAAAAGAAAAGGCAGATGAGGCTTCTGCAGGGCGTATAGTCAGCACACACAAATCCAGACACACACATATTGGGGTGGAGAACTCCAGCTCAGACAAATATGTTGGGCTCCAAGAAAGTCATTTTCACTCAGGCATCAGACCTTGGAATTTTAATCAGATTCTATGAAAGAAGCAGCCCAGCATCTAATTTCCCATGATTTTGGCATGTCGTCATCTCTCTGCACTGCAAGAATCTGAAGATTTTTAGAATAATTTGCTACTGATTTTTTCCCCACACTTTTATCAATCTCCCTCAGACCTTTTCAGTTCAGCTGCATCTTTCACTCAGAAGGGCTGGCCAGAAAGAGGTCACACTTTGTTAGCTTCCTTTTTCTTTGGTTTTGCATATAGTTCAGTGTCAACTTGAGATGAAAGCACAACTCTTCAAAGCATTTGCTAAGCTGCTGTTAAGGTTTTCCTACTTACAAAAAGGTGCTGCAAGGGCAAAGTTAAGTTACTTAAAAGACAGATAGGTATAAGGTGGTTCACAAGAAGACTGTGACAAAATTTGAACATCTCCATATGAATATAATCTTAAAATTTACTTCACCTAAGAGATTAAATAGAAATGTGAGCAACAGGTGGGCCTCAACATGTCACCATGCTTTTTGCCAGTGAGGTAAAACACCCTGGATCCAAGTTTGACTTGCAAACATGTGCTAACACACATCAGTAAGTCTTGAACAACTTGGGTATCTGTGATCACCAACAGAATAACAGATACCCAAGTTNGCACAGCATGGTACACTATGCAGTTGGAGGATAAAGTCAAGATCTGTTAAAAGTAGTAGTAAGGATCTCCTGAGGTTTGGAGAAAGGCACATAAAGGGGTGAGCCAACTCCTACACCACAAATGCTTGGAAAAGGGCACTGTTCCATACTGCTATCTGAGTCGGGTGGTTTCAACAGAAATGTGCTTCAGGAATCACTGGCGTTCACATGGCTGTTTCCCAACAGGTTTTAGCACAACTGGATATCCACCTGCACAGAAAATAAACTGTGTGGAAGACTTCTGATCCTCTGAAGAGGCTGAGCAACATCAGGATTGTAAAGACTAGATGATGACACATTTGGAAAACTCCTTTCAGTGGTGAGATGAAATCTACCAGCATTATTAAAAGAATCCTCAACTTCCATCATTTTGTCTGATGCTGTAACAATGAGGAATGTAATTCCCAATGTAACAAAAGAAAAGGCAGATGAGGCTTCTGCAGGGCGTATAGTCAGCACACACAAATCCAGACACACACATATTGGGGTGGAGAACTCCAGCTCAGACAAATATGTTGGGCTCCAAGCAAGTCATTTTCACTCAGGCATCAGACCTTGGAATTGTAATCAGATTCTATGAAAGAAGCAGCCCAGCATCTAATAGGGGTCAAATAAAACAGTAGGAAACATTAGGAATAATTTAAAAAAAAACCCTCAAACATTTTATCATTATACACTCTTCAGTGGCCCTTCATCTGTGACGTTGCTGGTAGCTCCATCCCTGGTACAGAGATGGATTATTCTGCACTTCCTCTGGGCAGAACTGACAGATCCTGGAGACAGGACATGCTGGTAGATGGCACCTGACTCTAAGTTTCTTTGGGTCTCTCTGCTTCCCATCACCTATAACATTTTTGTACATCTTGATGTGCAATTAGTAGTTCACATCAATAAGCAAGATGAAGCAAGGACTCATCATATGAGAATGGTGACAGTCACAGCTTTTCATAGAATGAGTTGGAAGGGACCTTGAAGGTCATCCAGTTCCACACTCCCTGCATGGGAAGGGACACCTCCTGCTAAACCACGTTGCTCAAAGCTCCATCCAACCTGGCTTTATTCACTTCCAGGGATGAAGCATCCACAACCTCCCTGGACAACCTGTTCCAGTGTCTCACCACCCACATACTAAGGAATTTCTTCCTAATTTCTAACATAAACCTTTTCTTTTAAAAGAGGAGTTAAAGTTAAAAGTTAACCCTCAAGTTAAAACCATGATTCCTTGTCCTACCACTACATGTCCTTATAAAAACTCCTTCCCTAGCTTTGTAGGCCCCTTCAGGTAGTGAAATGCTGCTATAAGGAGCTTTCTCTTCTCCAGGCTGAAAAATCCCAACTTTCCCCACAGGAGAGGTGGCTCCAGACCCTGGATCATCCTCATGTCCTGAGGCTTCATTTTCATCGTGCTGACTGGGCAGCCATAACTATCCATTCCTCTGAGTTACATTAGCAGTGTAAAGTAAGCAGAGTTGCATTCCACTTTGATTTATTCAAGCAGCAACAGTCAGGATACCCGTACTGAATCAGCCCTAGGCTCCTTTGGCAGTCAGTGTAAAACTCATTTATATGGACAATGGTGTCCATGGCACAGTTTATCTATTTATTGACTTTTCCCATGATTTTGGCATGTCGTCATCTCTCTGCACTGCAAGAATCTGAAGATTTTTAGAATAATTTGCTACTGATTTTTTCCCCACACTTTTATCAATCTCCCTCAGACGTTTTCAGTTCAGCTGCATCTTTCACTCAGAAGGGCTGGCCAGAAAGAGGTCACACTTTGTTAGCTTCCTTTTTCTTTGGTTTTGCATATAGTTCAGTGTCAACTTGAGATGAAAGCACAACTCTTCAAAGCATTTGCTAAGCTGCTGTTAAGGTTTTCCTACTTACAAAAAGGTGCTGCAAGGGCAAAGTTAAGTTACTTAAAAGACAGATAGGTATAAGGTGGTTCACAAGAAGACTGTGACAAAATTTGAACATCTCCATATGAATATAATCTTAAAATTTACTTCACCTAAGAGATTAAATAGAAATGTGAGCAACAGGTGGGCCTCAACATGTCACCATGCTTTTTGCCAGTGAGGTAAAACACCCTGGATCCAAGTTTGACTTGCAAACATGTGCTAACACACATCAGTAAGTCTTGAACAACTTGGGTATCTGTGATCACCAACAGAATAACAGACTCCTCTCACCAAAACCATAAGATGTATATTCCACTTGATTTTAAGAGGTTACACAAGCATAAAGGGCACAAGCCCTTTAGCTCACACGCCTGAGTAAACTCAGCACTCAGGTTAAAAAAAAAAAAACAAACAAAATCAACTTGATCAGGCAAAGCTGGCAAACAAAAATACTCCAGAAAATGGAAGCCACTGAATACTAATGGAGATAGAGAAACTAATGTGAGACACAGGGAATGCTTCACAACATTGGCAAGAGAAACAAAAGACTCAAGGAGGGGTCTATGTCTAACCAACGTAAGCCCTTGAAAGTACCTTTGATATCTTGCTTTATGTTGTATAGAAAGTAAAAAATCTGAACCCATCTCTATCCACCTGACAGAAAAGTCAGAAGCACTTTTTACTTCTATGTTAATTTAGCAGAAAAAGGTGATTTAATCACATGATGCTGATGAAACATTATTATTTGTATTGTAACAGAGAACAACATTAAACAAGCATCAACATTTTTGTGACTGTGGTGTCAGGGTGAGGATATGACAGTTTTTTGGAAGGGGTAGCTGAATGCTCATGTCACTTGACAATAGCCCTGAAACACCAGGGAAAGCAAACACTCTGACACACTTTAAGCTAGTAAATAGAGGTCAGCTGAACATAGATCCTGGAAAAAACAATGCCAGCACATATGAGACTCGACACATGCTACAGGAATATATGTATTAACACATATTAACACATATATTAACATGAGATTATAGAAAACACTAATAAATAACTTTGTATTATTTCGAACTAAATTGCAAGCCTGGACAACAAAGGGAGTGAAACTAAGTTTAAATTTCCATGGCCTCATCCCATTTAAGAGGATTACAACACTATGAAAATAAACCAGATGAAAGTTAAATGGATTAAAAGCTAGCTGGCTGAGAAGTCTCAAAATACAACCAGGAGGAAATTGCTTCATTAGCCACATGGAAACACAGAGGACCAGGTCTGGAAACATTTTGGAAATAGTGTCCTGACCAGTAAGGGTCTGGCCACCATCAAGAACCCTTTAGATACCTCTTTCCTTTTGAGATTAAAAATGTTGTAGACTTCAAGCATACTCAGGACAAATACCACCTAGGCTCATGCCATGCTCGTTTTGACTCCAGCATCTGTCTGCAGTCACTGCTGGAGACAGGATGCTGTCTACAAGGGCTGATGAAGTTTGTCATTGTGGAACCAAGGGGATAATGAGGATGCCAGTAGGGTTCTGCTGCTGCTGTATTTGGTACTAACATAGCAAGTAGGAACATTGGGTCCATAGTCCTGTGTCCCATCACTTACAAAATGGAATTAATCCGAGTCCTTCAAAAGCAGTCAGAAAAAAAGACCAGATAAATGACCAAAGTGGAGAACCTTTGGTACCATTAGGAAAATTCCCTCCTTTGGTTTAATCAAGAAAAGACTGAGGAATGACCTGATCAGACTTGAGCTGCCTTAAGGCACCTGGCCAGAAACTGCTTTCACTGTATAGAACAAGAGTCCAACAAGATGGGAAGATTAGATTTACACTACAGGAAATGGAAGGTGTGTTTTCTTTCAGAAACCGAGTACTTAACTTTTCAAGCAGTTTACCAGCAACATGAATGTATTGTTCATTAACAGAAACATTGTTAGATGATGACTGGAGAAATAAAACCTACTCTGTGCAAGGATATTCACATACCCTGAGAGACAAAAAGGTTACAATATCTTTACAATCTAGTCAGTCAGCTATAGCACTTCTGGATTTTCCAGTTTCATCCATGTACTCATCTGACAGTGAGGGTTTATATTTTGACTTGACCTGGAACAGTGTTCTTCTTAGGTAATAGCCTGGTGTCTTTGATGGGATAAAGCATGAAAGGGCAAGAAGCTTATCTCAACTCAGGCATTTTTTTCTTTTATTTTTCAATGGGTTTAACCTAAAGGATAGCAGTCGTACAAAAACCTGAACCAATATCTAGAACTCGTAACATACATGGAGCTATTCCACAATCGTCGCATTGCTCATACTGTTTAAATGCTTACTAGCGCTCATGGAAATGGTACAAAAAAGCTCCAAGGTGTTCCCAGATACAGAATGAAAAGGACAGTGCAAATCAGCATAGAAGTGAGAGTAAATATGTGTTTTCAATGTATTGTAATGTTTGCAATTCGAGCATACAGATAAAAGATACTTAACCAGGTATAAGTCAAAAAAAGATCTAGCAGATAGAAGAAATAAATGAAATAGCCTCGCTCACTCTGATTTTTGCTGTACAAAGTATTCTTTACCAGGGAATGAACAGATCTTTTGATCACTATTTACAGCCCATAGAAATCACACTCATTCCCATCTTTTCTTGGACAAATAGGTAATTATTCCATAAATACACTAGAAAAAAAAAAAATTGCCCTTGGTTATATGAAATTAAGTCATATGTTTTACCTAGAATGAGCATGTTCCCTACTTCTGATTTAGACATTTTTCCACAATCCCAGGACCCAAACTCTTCTCAGCTCAGCCCAAGACTGGGGCAGATCTTCCCTCAATGTCAGGGGAAGCAGAGGCACTACCAGCCAGGAGCTCAAGTGAGAATCAATGTGGAAAATTTTATAATGATCTTTTCCAGACTGTTTCACTCTTTTGACTTATAACTGGCAAGTAAACATCTTTTAATTTGAGATGTTTACATCTGATACATACCAGGCAAGTTTGCAGATATACAACTACCCAAGCTGAAAACTAATATAGATCTTGCCAAAGATTACAGAGAAATATAAAACAAAGCAGCACATTCTTCAAACTTGAAGTCTCTTTTTTTTTTCCCACTCAGCTATGTCACACAATATTTCAATAGTAAAATCCCCCAAGCTTTCAATGCCAGTTGGGTGAATTTGCCCTTGAAAAGAAGAAACTATCATTTCCCAGCTGTCCCCAGTATAATTAATTAATGAAAGGGAATCTGTTATTCAATTAAAAAATAATGAGGCATCAATATGTAGCTGCTTCAGCTCTATCAAACTGAATTCATAGGTATGAAGTTGCGGATTTTTCCTCAATTTTCTCCAATGTTTTGACTTTTTCAATACAAATACTACCAAAAATCAAACCACCTGCAACCTTATACCCACTGATTCCCTCCTCTGTTTACAAAAACCTAAAATTTAGTCACTTAAGGTGTACATTACTAAACTGACAGTAATATTTATCATCTACATTTTTTGAAGTCTCAATACCAAACAGTATCCACTGTGCTCAAATGCAAGAAGGGTCTGGGCTGTATGGAGCAGAACCATGGCCAAAGCAAAGGAAGGGCCAGCAGCTCAGTTCCAAAGAAGCTCACATCAAAGGAAGGGCCAGCAGCACTGCCAGCTGTGCAGGGAGAGGTGCTTTTCCTCTTGACCATAATGGATTCTGCTGATTAACACGAGATAATTCTAATTGTACCTAATGTTAAAACTGATTAAAGTCCCCCAGACGAAACAGAGCAACTAGTGCATAAAGTGCCTTGATTTGAAGGAAGCACAGCAGTTGTACCAAACAAGCTGTAAAACCCACCAAAGGCATCTTTAATCTTATTATCTTACACTGGAAGAGCCACAGTTAATGTAGTTTGAATGAGCGCTATAAAACACAAGCAGGCAAAAAGCCTGTGCAATGCTCTTAATATACAGTTTTATCATCTATTTCCTCTCTCTAACCCTCCAAGTTGACTGTGTGAGACCCAATAAAACATATAAATATATTTAATTGACTTTGAAAAACATGCCCTGATAATAAACCTCTCATGCTGGCATTTATTGGAGCTCAGGAACTGTTTGTAATTTTGTATTCTAACTACTGTCAATTATCATAAAAAGGCTGAAGCCTTCACCTACTGTTTGATAAATAATGCATGAGAGAGTTTCAACAAAAGGCAAGGAATGGCATTTTCAGATCTTTAACACCTGATGTATGTAACAAGCAGTAGTCTGCAGGGACCTGAACAAAGTGTGTTCTCCAGTTGCAGTCTGGTCCAAGAAAGGTGCTTCATAAGTGCCTCTTAGAGAGCTTGGAATTATCCCAAAGGCAGCCCAAACTGTCATGGGTTTTGGTTTTTGTTAACCATGTCTTACCTGGCAGTAAAAAGCTGCCTACTAAGGACTTAAAAAAAAAAAGAAAAAAGAAAAAAATGTGACCATGAGATGCTGTTAAAAAAACTGAAAAGAGCAGAAAATAATTTGAACTAGTAACATGTAATACCCCGATGGGGAAAAACATAATAAACATCTCAATAAACTGAAAGCTCTGTAAGGATGGTTACTGTATGGATTGTTTAAACATGTTTCATATGGAAATACAGTTTTCAGCCTATTGTTACTGGGGTTTTTTTTGTTGGGTTGTTTTTTTCTTTGTAAATAACAGAAGCAGCAGCTCTCAGGCCCACCTTCAAGCTATGCTACAACACATGAGGAGCACGTCCTTCCCCCCTTTCAGCTCCTCTCCCCCATGGATGATATTAAGCAGGGCACTCCATGGGAAAGGCAGGGGTAGAAAATGCACAGGTCAACAACACATTTTAAAGATAAATAATTAATCTCAGGGATGAGAAGCTAAATGCCTGGAGGGTCTTCTCAGAGCCCCTGTTGACTGAAGGGAATACACTTCCAAAAGCTACCTTGCTTTGTGACACTTGAACAGGAGCATTATTGCTTAATAAAAGCATGAAACAAACTCCATCTGGTAGCTTTGCAAATTTATCATATTAATACATCATGAGCTACAGAATACTGATACTGCTTAAGCTGTACTTGAAAGGGTTTTAAAAACCTGATGCAGCAGTCCCTAAGCATCTTGTGCTGAACAGGCAGCCAGCACTGAGGCAGGCAATCCCTTCCAGCAGGCACAAAGGTAGGAAGAATGCTGCTAAAACACACAGCCTTGGGATTACCCTGCTGAAAATGCACAGAGGACCTGGCAACTTTGGCTGCACGTGACATTTTACAGAAAAATACAGACACCTGTGCATTCATACTCCAGCAAAAACCCCATGTAACATCAGTTAGATGTTCTGAACAGGTGTTAAGTTTCTTCTTTCTAGGCCCTTCTGTAAGGGGTAGTAGTGGGGAAACACATTCTTTTGGGGAAGAACAAAGGCAAGGACAAGCAGCCTCAAAGACCTTCCCTTTAGATAAATGAACACTAACATCCTAGCGAGGGTGTAAGGTCCTATTGAGAAACAGTCTTTAGATTGTGAGAGCAGTCTTAATGTATGTTCTAAATAGAAAGGGGGAAAAAAAAACAAAACAAAACCCCAAAACATAAAATTCCTTTCTTAAAGTATGCAAAGCCAAAACTGCAAATGTTCTTTTACTTATCCTATTTAGAAAACAAACAAAAAAAACCAAAACAAAATAATAAAAAAAAAAACCCAAACCCAAAAACAAACAAACAAGCAAAACCAAACCTTATTTTTCCTTCCCACAGAAGTTCACTCAAGGTAAAAGGCTGATCTCTACTGCAAAGGAGCCCTGAAGACAGCAGCGAGGCAATCCAGCTTGCCTACAAGCTTTTGCAGCCAGGTAATTTCCAGCCACCGGGGCAGAAATTAGATTTTTCTATTAAAAGATAAGTAAAAGCTCTGACACTTACAAATATGTAGTATTAATAAAGCTGTTAGATATCCTAAGTTGTAAAGTAGCAGAAAAGTGAACTGGCAGCTGTAAAGTTCCCCCATGCATCTGTGGCGTAAAGTAGATGCTCTTTCAACCAGTAATTTTAGGTTTCTAACAGAAATCACCAGATAAAACTGTCTCACACTAAGCTGCAGAGCAGACCAGATGTGTAGGACTCTACTGTTGTGAGTGGCATCATGAAAAATTACTGACCCCAAACCAGATCATATAACTTCTTCCTTAAGCATCACTGATGTCTACTGTTTCTGGAACAATTCTTTTGTTCATCCACAATTGTACACATAACCTTTTTAAAAAAAACCTGTAATTTCTGTTCTATGGAGTCACAGACTAATGTCATACCTGTATGGAGCAGTATGTTCATTTTACCTGGATGGAATTTACTGGCATGCTTATGATTTTAATACTTATGACAATTAAAATCAGGTCCTGAATAATTTCTCTTCCTTAAAGCAATATATTTGTAACTGTTCAGCCAATACATATGCCTACAAATTCCCCAATCATATATTATTGCCAAGCCTGAAAGATTTGTTAACATGGTCATTGTCTCATCTGTGATGTCATGCTCATTCACTATTGTGGGATAAAAATTATCTTCTTTCCTTTCTGCTCCTCCTGTTTTGGAGACAGACAGCTCACTGGTTTTCATTCAGCTTCAATGCAGTCATTTCCATTCCTTCCAGACCTTTTCATCAGGTGGCCTGCCCTTGCCCTCAACTTCAACATGGTCCTCTTCTTAATTACAACCCAGCCAACGTGCAGATGTAGGTTTGAGGCAATATCTACAACTCTCTTAAACCTTCACTCTCTCCCTAAAGTACAACTATCCCACTTTACTTTTTTTTTCTCTAGGCTGAAAAATACTTTTATTTTTAATATATGTTTTGATGCCCAAGTCAACTAGATTTTGATAGCCCTCAGTTTCTGATATCTTGATAAAAGCCTTCTTTCTTGATTGACTCCTTTCTCCATTTCTGATCTACATACCAAGTGTTTGTCAAGAATCTAATTTATCTATCTGGTTCATTTTTAGCACCTCAAGTTAAAAGTAAATAGAAAGGGTGTAAGGTCATTTTATTACCTAAAATAGCACAATTTTAACTAGCAAAAACTATTAAACATCATAGTGATTCACTACTGACTGATGAATACAAATTCAAGGAGTTAATACTGACATTCATAATCCCAAAACTTTTCAAATAACAGCTCTCCTCTACTGTCATAAAGAACATTCCAGACACTGAACTCTGCTTGCTCCATTCCTTTCAGTGTTGTAGTCTTCCATCCAGTTCAGACAAAAAAAAGCGTCCTGAATTTCTAATGATTTTTACCTGGAGGATGTTGACCCCAGATACGTACAACACATATAACTTTAAATCTTGAGAGTGTCCTGTATTAATTTAACATCCCAAAAATAAATAACACCTTTCTAAGTAGAAAAATATGCATACAAAGGGCTCAGGTTCTTGACTAATTCTCCAAAGCTTTTCTGAGCAGCACTAAATGAATAATTAAAGCTCAAAACCATTTTCTATAATATTTTATTTGAGTCAGGGCTAACAGAGAGTGTGCCATTTTGCCTCTGGTAACCACCACTTGCAATTGCAAAGCCTCCAGTCGGAACAGTCTTTAATAAGAAACCATCCTTAACTATGCTTTGAATGAGAAAATTGCATTCAAAGTCATCTAAAAATAACTACAAGAGGTAATTTTTAGATTACCTGGAGAACTCATCATACAACAAGCTGGCTTTTACTGAAACTCCTTTACACTTGCAAAGAAACACTGGCACTCCTCTTCTAGTAACTTTTGCTCCCATTTTCTTCTCTAAAGCTGTAAGTCCTGTGTAGCTAAAAATAATGACCTATATTTCAGAAGCTGAGAGAGTTAACACAAATCAAATAAGCATTAGCTAATCCAATCCAAGATGTTGCGTAAAGTGAATTTTATTTCAACCCAAGGATCAAAATGACACTCTAATAGGACAACACAAACCCCTCTGAGACCCCCAAGAGCAACTGCTTAATCTCATGCACAAAATACTTCCCTCATTCTCTGAGGAGCAAGCTGCATGGAGTGGCTTCAAGGAAGATCATTACTAGAAGTGCAATAATCTTTAATGAGAATTATTTCAGAAGTAAGTACCTTGTTCTTTTTCTTTTTGATTCAGTACTTGTACTCTCATCTGCCTCACAACTGAAAAATGGTTCGTCCTGATTTGTAATGAAGGGCAAAGATGAACTATTTCCAGTTGTTCTCTATAATCCAGAGAATAAACTTCTCTGAATATTCCTGAAATCTTAAGTACCACAAAGTGTGTAATATTCAAAGCTATAGCACAAAATATCCAAAACTTCCCCTGGGACATCCCTGATAATTGAACTTATCAGAAGTTTGTCTCTCTATGTAAGATCTTGATCCAGAGGTTCTCAAGATAGCAAAAGATGCAAAAAATTAAAATAATTATCATTACCAACAAACCACCCTATTTGCTAATAAGGCAAGTTTTAGTGTAGACCCAGAATTAAAGAATAAATATGTTCTGAAGACATCTCTGGATCCCATCTAGTCCAAGGTCCCTGCTCAAAAGGGGGCCAGCTTCAGAAAGCAGGAGTAACCTTAAATTAAAGGTTCAGCAACTCATAGTTTTGCACAATGTTTGCTTTAAGTATAACAGAAATAATTTATTTGAAGGTTACTGAAAAACTATCAAAACCACCAAAACTGAATCTCATCCAAGTGCCTCATAGCACCTAGAGAATTAAAGAATGGCTTCAGCTGGAATGGACCTTAAAGACCATCCAGTTCCACAACCCCTGCATGGGCAGGGACACCTCCCAATGAACCATATTGCTCAAAGCCCCATCCAAACTGGCCTTGAACACTTCCAGGGATGAGGCATCCACAACCTCCCTGGGCAACCTGCCCCAGTGTCTCACCAACCACACACTAAAGAATCCCTCTCCTAGGCCTGTCTAACATCTGTCTCTCCTCTTCTAGTTAAAACCATGACCCCTTTCTTATCACTCCATGCCCTTGTGAAAACTCCTTCCCCAGCTTTCCTATAGGCTCCTTCAGGTACTGGAAGGTCACTAAAAGGTCTCCTTGGAGCCTTTTCTTCTCTGGGATGAATAATCTCAACTTTCTCAGCCTGTCCCCATTGAGAGGTGCTCCAGCCCTCTGATCATTTCTGTGGCCTCTAGACTTGCTCCAAGAGCTCCATGTCCTTCCTGTGTTTGGGGCTCCAGAACTGGACACAGTGCTCCAGATGGGGTCTCAGGAGAACAGAAGTAGAGTGCGAGAATCACCTCCCTTGACCTGCTGGTCCTACCACCTCCACTTTTCACCCCCCCCAGATTTTTCACTGGTCTCATGCAAAGTAAAATTGAATGCCTGGCAGCATCCATGTGTAATTATTTTTCTGAAAAGAGCTAATATACCTTTGCACTGATTTAGAACTTGGCATAAAATAATTATGCATTGAAAAAAACATTAGGCTCTACAAGCCTTAGCACTCTGAAGAAGTCTGGCATCACATTTATCCTGAACACATTCAATACTGCAACCATGGCCCCTCCCCTATGGTCCCAAAAGAGCAATAATACACCTGGTTTATACAGAAGAACTCTGTCCTGAGGGGTGATGAGTCAAGCAAGGTCTTAAACCAGCACAAACTCCTGATGACAAACAGCATCAAAGCGTTTCAGAGTTCACAGCTGCCAGAAGTGTTATTCCCTCAGCAAATACCCAAAAATATCTTGCCCCACCTGACCATTTAGTTGACCAGGGCTCTTTAAAACAGCTACCGAAAAAAGGGCTTATCAGAGGAAGAGAATCATCACTAAGAATATGCTAATGGTATAAATTAGAGGCAGATAACCAGGTTGAAATGTGTATTTATTTTAATCAGGCTGTGTTTGTCTAAAGCTGCATCATTAGGATAAAATGCAGAACACCAGCGTAATGATGAAAAACTGTAAGTGAATAAAGAAGAAGAGAAATACCAGCACCATGGAGGATATTATTTGGCTTGATTACCATGACTAAGAAAATCTAAAAGGATAGAAGGAATTTTCACATGAGACTACATAACAAAAACCAACTAGTATTATTTATGTTAGAGCCATGCAAAGCTTTGAAATGCATAATTAATTGAATTAATCCACTGGCACAAGTACTCTGCTCTTCTAAACAAGCAATACTTCAGTGTTACTCTTATTAGAGTTTCAAAATTGGAATAAAGTGAAAATCCCCACCTGGACCTGGACCTGCTCCATCACATTGCTGAGCCTGCAACTCTGGATTGACCTTGTTATTACCAACCTGCTTTGCCCACCCTGCTCAGATCCTGAGGGACTGTGGCTTGGTCAGAAGGGACACGGCCCCACCAGGGCTGGGGTCACACCAGCTCAATTGCACCACACTGCTCACTGGTGCAAATACTAATAAATGTTTGTATTCACACCTAACAAAATACTTAATTATTATACTTAAAATACATGTAGTGAAAGAGGAACATCACCAGCAGACATAAGTGAAACAGAACAGACACTGATGAGCAAAACCTTACTTTCAGAACAGCCCTCACTCTCAAGGGCAACCTGTTCCATTTTTCCACTAATACTCCAGCAGGTGAGGTCTTACCAGAGCAGAGTGGCAGAATCCCCTCTCCCCATCTGCTGGCCACACTTTTTTTGATGTAGCCCAGGATGCAATCAGCTTTCTGGGCTGAAAGTGCACACTGTTTGGTCATGTCCAGCTTTTCATCCACCAGCATCCCCAGCTCCTTTTCTCCAGGGCTGCTTTCTAACACCTCATCCCCAGCCTGTACTGATAGTGCAGATTGTTTGGACCAAAGTGCAGGACCCTGTGCTTGGTCTTGTTGAACCTCAGGAGGTTCACCTGGGCCCACCTCTCCAGTTCATCCAGGTCCTACTGACTGACATCCTGTCCCTCTACCTTACTGACAGAACCACTCAGCTTGGTGTCATCTGCAAACCTGCTGTTAATGCACTTGATCCTGCTGTCTGTATCATGTCCCAGTATGGACCCCTGAGGAACACCACTCATCACTGGCCTCCCTCTGGACTTTGAGCCATTGACCACTACCCTCTGGATGCATCCATCCAGCCAATTCTTTACCCACTGAACAGTGACTCCATCAAATCTGTATCTTTCCGACTTGGTGAGTAGGATATTGTGGGGGACCATGTCATGGTTGAATTGAACCAGAGGTGGATTTTGTGTGAACTGAGTTGGTTCAGCTCCACAGAGTCAGAGTGAGTAACAAGAGATGATTTGGGGATCAAGCAGTTTAGGTGCACAGGAATCAGCAAATCCAGAGATTTTAGGAACAAGAGCACATGCCCAATGTAGTGCCCAAGAGCTAAATGAAGAAGGAAAACAGATTCTGAGCTGCAGGGTAGGAATTCTGTTGTCTGACACAGAGAGCATAAAAAGCATTTCCCAAAAGGCAAAAGAAGACCTATGCACTCCAGCACCAGTGGGAGGCCTTTGCTAATGGTGTAAGAGGAGTTCCCAGCACTCACTGGATTCACATTGCCGAGGGCTCTGCCAGGCCTCAGGTTTTATCTCCCCGAGAAGGTGGCTGAGGTAAGCTCACCCATTCCAATGAACCCTCTCTTCCTCTTTCAGACTGTTTCATATTTCTCTGAAACTGCAAAACAACTTCTTGACCTGCCCCTTGCTACCAGATGGTCAAATCTATTCCTGGATCTGCCACTTGTTTTTCTCAGCATTCACCTAAATATCACACATTCCCACATTAGGGAAACAGAGTTGCTTATAGGAATGGGCAGGGGAAAACACAAAACAAGAATGGCTGACTTGGTGGTGGTGGGTGGAGAACAGTAATAGAAACCCACTACAATGATGGTGACATGCTCTGGGGAAGAGATTTTTCTCCAGATGAGCAGTGTGCCAAATGTAAATCTTGTTTCCTCAGGAGGAAACTACCCATCAATACTAGGGAAGAATTGTGGTCTTACCTGAGCTGCTCATTACTCCTACAGTGATTCAATATTTAGAGTGCAAAACTCAGTATATTGCAGGTGACTTAGTGCCTCTGGGTACACTGAGGCAGTTGACAGCACAAAACAGATTTCAGCAAATACTTGAGCCAAACTGTGACACCAGATGACTGCATGGAAGTCCTAAGAACCTACAGTGGTAGATGGCAGAGCTAATGATGAAAATAAAAGGAAAAACACCCTCAGCCCTGGAGGTAACTTAAGGATATCCTGTCTCTTACCACCAGCCCCAAGAACACCCATACCAGGTTAGGATATCTTTCCAGACAGCTGAGAGCATAAACCGTTTCAAAAATTCCAATTCTATCACTTACTAACTCTATTTTCTGTCATTAAGAATAAACTAATCTGTTTCTGAAAGGATAACTTCTCTCCCCTACTTCCACTCCTGCTTTTTAGTGTTTTGTTTTGGGATTTTTTTTCCTTAATAGACATAATTAAAAACAATTACCAAAAAAGGAGACTTATAGAGAATTGCAACAAAAGCTCTGCATAAATACTGTCCACTGCTGATGTCTCTCCTCATGAATAAAAGTGGAATAATAAGCTCATTCATCTTACAACTTCAAGACTTTACACAGTTGTCCTCCATGGAAAAATGCATGAGTATGAATTTAAATCTGTGGTAGAAAAATAGCATTAGACACCAAATTGATTCATGACTTTTCAATGAAACCATTAATACCAAAATCATAGGAATGTGTAACTTCTGAATGGAAATGAACAAAAAGGCCAGAATGAAACAAAAATAATTTCCATAAATATAGGCCTCTTTTCCCATCTCAAGGACTTACAAATTAAATTAGTTTTTTGGATAAGAAGTGATATTTTGTTGCACTAGTTTACATTTAGATTTAAACAACTTAAGGACAGTGAGGACAAAAGTACCAATGTGTATGAGCCAGCTGCTAACAGGAAGAACAGGAGGAAAAACAAAGTTACAAAAAACAAAACACCCCTCCACCATCCCAAGGGAAGATGAAAGGGGAATCAGGACTAGAGACTTAAAAGATGGAACTTAAAACTGAAACAGGTTTACTAGAACAGGAGAAGGGCAGAGACAGGTGCCTGAGGGCTCCCTGCAGCAGGGATGACTCAGGAGAGGGTTCCATGGCTCTGTCCAGAACCCAATGGATGTGGGTGCTGAAGAGCATGTGGGGAGGTAAAGGAGCACGGGGGAACAGCAGCAAAGCAAGGAGCAGGAGAAGGAGAGGGCAGGATCTCAGTCTGCCTGGTTTTATTTATAGACTATGGGTAGGAATTGGGAGGGAATACTGACCCCTCTGTGTTCCACCACTATCAGATCCATCAGATCCATCTCTTTAGGTCCCCACACTTGTACCAAAAACTATCTTGGTCCACTGAAACAACAACAAGAGTATAAGAGAATTCTCTAACTTCTAGTTCTTACATTCATCATTTATCTGCTCGAATCTAAGCCTTCTTACCTGATAAGAAAAGCACCTACACTCTTCCAGGTAATTTATCCTTTCTTGGAATAGAAATTTGTTCTGGTCTCATAGAATTCCTATTGTTGCATTTGATAATGATTCTTGGGACAGCTGATTGAGATCAAATAAGCCTTAGCCTTAATTGGCTGTATCGCTGAATCCAAAAGAAGAAAATTTTTAGCTCTGGCAACAACGTACATAAGTCAGGACAGAAAAAGAGGAATAACCTAAAAGTTCATAATTAAGCTGTGGCATGCTAGCCAATTTTCCTCCATTTTGGACAATTTCCAATTTGGAAATTTGAGGACAGCACTTGAACCAGAGCATTCAGAAAATCCTTGAGTGTGAAGTCTTGCCAGAAGAATAAACCAAATAAGCTACAATTAAGTCTCCCCTGATACCCTGCAATTGCACCCCACTGCACACTTCCCACCTACAAGCTAAGGAGCAGGCTTGGAAACCCCTTTCCCATCCTACTGAAGAAACTTTGCTGGGTTGCACATTGTTCCCAGGGGATTTTCTACAGCCCAAACTGACTTCCTTTCTCTAACCAAAACCCTCCTAAATGGCACAAGAACACCCTGAATGATCCAGAACAGTGCCTGCCAGGGCTGTGGACACTAAGCTGTGGGTTTTCTTTTTGGGTGGCCTTGAGACCTGACTGTATCTACAGAGCTACATCTAGACTCAACCTAACCCAGCCAATGGAACAGTTGTTTGCCTTCATGATGGCTTAGGGAAGTGTCACAAGGAAACACTTGGGCTACCACATCAGTCAGTCTGTGGGAAGCTAGGACCTGTCTCTTATACATTCAGCAACATGGCAAGTTCAGTCTGCAGCTACATGCCATCCACAAATTCACACAAATCCACTAGTTAAAATTGTCTAAAACGTTCTGAAAGGGAATCACCTTCTAAGAGCAGTTACTTAATCTGGCAGATATTAGAGCTAGCATATCAACCTTCTTCCTATATAAAACTGTAAAGCCAGAATAAACTCCATATTGTGTGCCCTAGTTTGACAATGTTATCATGTGCCCAGGCTTGATCCAGATCACACTGTACTGCTGGCTAATACAATGTTACACAGAGCCAGCATTAACACTCACAGATCAGTACCAGCACAGGAATACAGCAAAAGACCACTGATGCTCAATGTTACAGTCACATTAGCCACCTGGACTGCATCAGTAGGTCACTGGTATCACCAGACTGGACTGCAATCCTCCACTGACAAGTATCAAGACATTAAAGCTTTCTCAGATGTAACCAAGAAAGCAGCACTACCTTTAAAGTAAGAGCAATTAGTTTTATAATTGAAGAAAAGTTTCTGGTTCAGAAGCAAAGTTGATTTGAACTCCGTTTTCCCTTGTGCAGAAAGATAGTATTTAATGCAAAGATTTATTTATTGGCTGCAAGACTTGCACTTTATGGAACACATCACTAACATACCGTATCTCCATTGCTATGGAAACCAGATTTAAGTTTGGTAAAGATGTATCTGAAAAGAAATACTTTCCACAGCTGGTAAAAAGCATTCACAAATACTTCAGGAAGCTCTAAGATAGTCTAAAGATGTGAGAAAAATCTATGTGCAGGTACACAGGCAATACAGACAGCTGCAGAATTCAGACTGTCAATTGCCTGAAGCGCTCTCACCCTGGAAACATTTCACATGAATGATAAACACAAGTAAGTGATTAATTTGATTTTTGTCCACTATGGAAATCCACTTGTTAACGGCTGCAAAAGAAATACTGCATCTAGTGAACGTTAAATGCAAAGAGTCCACAAACTCTCCCTTAGGGAAAAACTGGGAAAAGTCAAGACAAAGTTACAGTCCATTACAGCTTGGCCTCTTTCATTCCCACAAGTATGCAAGTATCCAAGACTCGAGACACTTTTTTTCTCAAAATTACATTGCTGATTTTTGAATGATAACAAGTAATAGATGAAAACAATGTTGGTTTATTGTTAAAGATAGAAAGGCTCATAAAGACAATAACTTATAACTTAGAAGAACATATAGCTTTATAAATTTTAACACCTCTTTGAAACATGCTAGCATCTATACAGATTATAAGAACATCAAGTCCTCCCTCCTGTGGTAAGAAACCTAGAGCTAAGGTTTAAAACTCTGCTCTATTTTAGTCCTGGTAATCCCCATGGAATATCTTTAAGTCTTGTTCAGGTGCTGAGTACACAAGGCTTTGGCTAATCTCATTTATAATTTATATTATCTCCACTGAGTGTCAGCTGACTCACCTCACTCCTGGTAAACAAAGCACCAATACAACAACTCCAAGGAGGGAGCTTTATGCACAGTTATAAAGACTTTATAGGCTTACAGACACCTGAAACTGCAAATAAACCTTCAATGGAAACAGTTTAGACAGTTTCCTTCCAATAGTGATGAGGCTGTGCCAACACGCTTCACTACTGTGTGATGGGTGGTACCTCCCTTTCTGCCCAGTGCTGCTTTTCCTAAAAAAAAATTGGAAAGCAGAAGCCTGACATGCACTGTTTTAATTGTCAGTATAAAAAATACACGAGTTTTAATTACATGTACATGACTTCATAAAATTTTACAGACCAGTATTCTAACTTACGTTGGTTTGTATATTTGCCACACACATGTAAAGAGTTCTGGGATATACTCAGGACACTATTGTACTGAAATTCCTTTGACACCTCTCATCTCAGCCTATTCTCCCTCCTAAGACTTTAAGAGGGACAAATGCCAAGATTAATTGCTGAAGATTTCAGTTCCACTTATTAGCACTCAGCAACTGTTAAAATGCAAACCCTTAAGATGTAAAATAACACACTTCTCACAACTAAATCTGGGTGTTTGTTGAAAAAACACATTGGGTTTTAGTAACTTAAGTTGACCTGAAGTGTACTTTAAAAAAAAAAAAAATTAAATAGTATTTTAAAGCAATTATACAGAATCACCTTTGTTGAAAAGGACCTTCAAGATCATCGAGTCTAATCATTAACCTACACTGACAAGATCTTAATTAAGCCACATCCCTAAGCACTAGGTCTATACCATTCAAATACCCCCAGGGGTGGTGACTCCACCACTGCCCTAGGCAGCCTGTTCCAAAGCCTGATAATGTTTTCAGTGAAGAAATTCTGCCTGCCATCTAATCTAAACCTCTCCTGCCACAACATGAGGCCATTACCTCTTTCATGTCACTTGTAACTTCACTGAACAGAACAATCCTCACCAGTTTACTGTAGAAACCAGTAAGTACTCTCTTCCTCTAGGCTGAACAACCCCAGCCTCCTCAGCCACCCTTGTAAGATGCGTGCTTCAAACACTTCATCACCTTTGCTTCCCTTCTTTGGACATGCTCCAGTAGCTCCACGATTTTCTGTAGTGAGGGGCCCCAAACTCAAGACAGTACTCGAGCTGTGGTCTCACATAAGATCACTTTCCTATTCTTTATACAGGCCACACTATTCTTTATACAGGCCAGGATGCCATTGGCCCTCTTGGCCACCTGGGCACACTGCTGGCTCATGTTCAGCCAGCTGCCAGTCAACACCCCCAGGTCCCTCTCTGCTGGGCAGCTCTCCAGACACTCCTCCCTGAGCCTGTAGCTCTGCTGGGGGTTGCTGTGGCCCAAGTGAGAACCTGACATTTGGCTTTATTGAAACTCATTCCGTTTTCCTTGGCTCATGGATTAAGCCTCTCTAGATCCCTCTGTAGAGCCTCCCTACCCTCAGGCAGGTCAACACTTCCACTCAGCTTGGTGTCATCTGCAAATTTACTAGGGGTGCACTCTATTCCTTTGTCCACGTCATTGGTAAAGATGTTAAACAGGAGTGGCCCCAGCACTGAGCCCTGGGGGACACCACTTGTGACAAGCTACCAATTGGATTTAATTCCATTGACCACAACTCTCTGGGCTCGGCATCCCAAGCATTTTTTAACCCAGCAAAGTATGTACCCATCCAAGCCAAAGTAGACAATTTCTCTGAGAATGCTGTGGTAAACTGTGTCAAATGCCTTACTAAAGTCAAGATAGACAACATCCACAGCCTTTCTCTCATCAAATAAAGGGGTTGCCCTGTCATAAAAGGAGATTAGGTTTGTCAAACAGGACCTGCCTTTCATAAACCCAGGCTGACCGGGCCTGATCACCTGCTTATTCTTCATGTGCTGTATAATAGTACTCAGTGTTATCTGCTCCACCAGCTTCCCCAGCACTGCACACAAATTGACAGGCATGTAATTTCTTGGATTATCCTTCCATCCCTTCTTATATATAGGGTGTCACATTGTCTCACTTGTAATCTGTTGGTACCACCTTGGTGGCACTTTTGAAATTGAGCTGCAAAACTAAAATATTCTCAGATTAAGGAATTTCAGAACAGTAATATAGTCAGAGACATTATATCTGTATGAAAGATGTACTTGAAGAAATTAAGACGCAGAAACATCCTTCCAGTTGTTAGTTCTTCCTTACTCTGGAACAGAAGAGTACAAAAAGACCATAGAGCCACAACTCCTTACAAGTGTTGTTCTCAATACACCTTTGGTTCAAATACATCAGCCTTCTGCATCTGAAAATGCTATTTTAACTTAATCTGTTTTTCCCCTTAGCCAAAATGTTTTGAAACAGACAGACTGAAATCAGTACTGGATCCACACAGCAAATGGATTGGAGGACCTTTAATCTTTAAGACTCATTAGTTCAATTCCAGCCCATGCTGACAGTCACTGAAAATTTTATTAAGTACTAGATGGGTGGAAGCCATCACAAAGAGTTCACAGAAAATGTACTGGTTCACTTGAGTTCATCTCAGAAGCAAGGCTACAGATTTTGTGCCTCTAGAGACATTTTCTTCAATCCCTATCAACTGCCTCAGAAAAAAAAAAGTTAGAGTAGTTTGGTATGACATGGAAATTTTCAGTGACATTGTCAATATACCTTGGTAATAAGGTCTATTCTTCCAGCATTACACGCAATTAAACAGAAAATAAGTTCTCCAATAGAACCAGGGAAAACAAACAAACAAACAAAAAACCCCTAACCAAAACAAAAAAACCCACAGCCTACTTTTCTGCATATTTGTACTATATTTTGCATTTAATCCCTCATGACAATGAGTTATTGATGGGTATTTCTAGTCATCACACAACTTTTGCCTTCTCATGAAGTCAGGCTGACAGATAATTGCTGCCAAGATAGCAAAAGCTGAAAAGATAGCAAAATAATACCAAAGCTTCCTACTGCTATGAAAACTCATTCCTGCATTTACTTGTGTTTGTATAAATATCCAACATCTCCAACGAGGATTACAGACAGATATATATGATATATGAGAGGTTCACATGTTTCGTGGAGATGGTCCAGTTATTTATTATCACTCTATACATTCATAAGAGGAGATGGAGAAAGGGAAGGAAAAAAAAAAAGCAGAACAACATTTCCTGATTTACCTAGACCAGGCAAGACCACAAACAAAATGCAAAATGTCATTATTATGAATGCATTATCAAGACACCAGATATAACTTATATGTAAAACAGTGTCTGTTAAAATTTGGATATTACTTGTCCATAGTCCCTTAACTTAGTACTACTCTGAACTAAAACACAAAGGCAAACATCAAGCAGATGGTAACAAGTAGAGGTATGGTAACAGAGGTAGAGATACTGTCTGTGTACCCCAGCTGTATGTAATGAGTACATTGTCACTCAACATCCTCCAGCCCTGCAGTCTGCATGCTCCTCCCCCAACCTCTGCCTTTTGTTCCACAGTCCATTTTAATCAGTCATATCTAACAAATCTCACTTTTGCCTCTTTCAGGAGTAATTTCCCAATAGTCTACTTCCCATTCAAACCCTCTTTTTTTAAAATCCAAAGCATCTTTGAGTTTCAGTAAGCTCATGTTAGGAAAAAAAACCAGACAAAACAGGAACAGGCAGCTGTGTATGAAGGCCGCCCCAAAAATGGGGAGCAATGAAGTATGCTATGAAGTATGGATAAGTTCTATTCGTTCTGTCTTTAAATCAAGTTAAAACCAAGTCTCAAATTCAGTAATAAAAAAAAAAATAATCACAGGTGAAAATAACTCCCTGACTATAAAAAAAAGCCTGTACATCTAGAAGAATTAAATTTTGCTGCTAATATGGTGTCAAGTATTATCACCTCTTCAATTAAACAGAAGAAAATTGAAAAAAAAAAATCATTGGTACCTTATGAGATGTAACGTTCACCCCTTTTAGGATTCATTACAGGAGAACAGCTATAATGTGACATATTGCACTCCTATGGCAGATGTAGGATAATGGTGAGATCAGGCCCAGCCAGCTTGGGTTCATAAACAGCAGGACCTGCCTGAGCAACTTGATCTCCTTTTATGCCAGGTGACCCAAATACAGGATCAGGGAAAGGCTGTGGACATTGTCTATCTGGACTTGAGTAAAGCCTTTGATACCATCCCCCACAGCGTTCTCCTTGAAAACTTGTGGCCTATGGAACACAGAGTTGGACTGTTCTGTGGATTAAAAACAACATCGATGGTCGGGCCCGAAGAGTTGTGATAAATGGAGTTAAACCCAGCTGGTGGCCAGTCACAAGCGGTGTCACCTCAGTCCCAGTACTGGGGAAAGTTCTGTTTGGTATTTTTATCAATGATCTGATGAGGGGATCGAGTGCACCTCAGCAAGTTTGCAGATGACTGAGTGGGAGAGTGTTGATCTACTCGAGGGTAGGAAGGCACTGCAGAAAGATCTGGACAGGTTAGATCAGTGGGCTGAGGTCAGTGGTATGAGGTTTAACAAGACCAAGTGCCAGGTCCTGCACTTTGCTTGCAATAACCCCAAGCAACACTACAGGATTGGGGAGGAGTGTCTGGAAAGCAGCCCAGTGGAGAAGGATCTGGGAGTACTGGTGGATGTCAGGCTGAACAGGAGCCAGCAGTGTGCCCAGGTAGCCAAGAAGGCCAACAGCATCCTGGCCTGTAACAAAACCAGTGTGTCCAGCAGGAGTAGGGAAGTGACTGTCCTCCTATACTCAGCCCTGCTGAGGCCACAGCTTGAGTACTGTGTTAAATTTTCGGTGCCACAGTATAAGAAATATATTGAGGTCCTGAGAGTGTCCAGAGAAGAGCTGTGAGGCTGGGGAACTGGGGTTATTTAGGCCAGAAGAAGATAAGGCTCAGGGAAGACATTATTGCCAGAATACAATTAATATGTGCTCTGGATGAAACATTGCACAGAGATGTGACCCAGTTGTTTTGGGATCTTAATTCTTAAAAAAAGAGATTTTCATTCTAAAACCTTAGAAAAGACAGTCCAACATCAGAAACAGATCTTTGACAGGTGCAGTGCAAGGAACTAAAATAAACTTAGTAGTGACCTAGAGACATATTTGTATATGTAAGGATATAAACAGGTGACTTTCTCTGCATCTGTTGACAATTCCAACACAAAGTTTGGTCATCGAGAATGTTATATAACATGTAACCTGTACAGATTCATAGAATCATAGTATATCATCCACACGTCTATCACTGTAGTTTTGCTGTAACTTTTAAAAATTATATAGTGCAAATTTTGACACTGAATACCAAATGATTTGAAAATGTTTTTGATAAACTATTCTACTGACTTCAGACACCCACATTTACTTAGCCACACCAAAAACTAACGCAAAGACTGGACCAAACTTCAGCCTCTGGCAATATCACACCAACGTGAGAAGTAAGATGGTGAAAAGCAAGCTGATAGATTAGAAGCAAGACAGGTAAACTACTGATCTATTACCAATAATCGTTAAAACTGAATTCATATTCACACGAGTTATAAAGTCAAAGACCAAAGCCATCAAAATATACAATTTTGAGGAAGAAATGACACCTCTCAACATTTGAGATCGCTGTCACCTTTCCACCCGCAATCCCCTGTTGTCAGGTTTTCTGAGACCAATCCATAAAACTGAAGCACAGGGCTCCTCCCTGCCAAGTGGGATGCTCCAGTGCCCCACGTATGCCTCTACCCCCCTTATCAGCAACCACAGGGTAACCACAGGGGGGGCAGGAAAACAGAACTGCACTCACCGTTCCGACTTTCTTCATCAATAGGAACTATTGTGGCTGGAGGACCTGTTCTGGCCAACTTGCAATCTATAAAGATGGAAAGAGAAGTTATTTCTAATTCCAGAAGAAAGATCTGTGGGGGTTGTTACTGTTTTTTTAAAAATAAGTCATTATATTTGGCATACTGGAGACAATATTGACTTAAATATGATGTACATACAGGCTACAACTGCTAGCTAAGCTATGCTCACAAAGGATCAAAATCTGAGCTGCTTTCTTATATCTTACTCAGATAAACTTTATAAACTTTATAAAGCGAAGGAGAATTTGTTAAGTAAGGATCTAACATCTCGGGTGCTGATCTGTATTTAAAACAAACAGTTAAAGAGCAAACCTTCACACGTTTTTTGTGTTATGTCTTAGATGAGCCTTCCTTTCCACATCATGAACACCCCCACCCCCCAAGCCACCACTGTCCAGTTTGATGGCTACACTGTAAACCCGTTCCTGTCTTGTGCTAGAGACACCACGAGGGATTCCCTTAAGCAGAAATTCTTCAGGACAGAGACAATAGGATGGTAATTTAACACAAAGAAATAACAGAGGAATGATTAAAAGATATAAATTATAATTAAAGCTTCACAACAGAAACAAGCATAATTTAATTTAATTGCAACAAAAGGATCTTGGTTAAAGAAAATTAACAGAATTGTAATAATGTTCTAAGGAAAGGAAAAAATAAAAACAGACAAGCAATGTTCAGGAAGTTACATTTTGCCACCTTACCCTCATATTGCCAGTCTGGAGTCAAAAGTTTAGAGTCATCAATGGAAGCAGAGCAGAATAACGAAAGAAAATAAGATTTTGTTGGTTTACTCAAAAGATAGGTTCAAAGACATAAAGCAATACATGCAGAGCTAGCAAATGCATAGGTATAGTTTTCAAATATAGGAAAGCATGTATACTACATGTGATGACTGTAGCTTGTGAATGATTTAGTTTTCTGCATTAAATAGAAATATTACCTCTTTAAAACACACAATTAAGAAGTGATTCTCATTTTAAAAGAGCCTCTCGGTACCACTGAAATAGTGTGATAAGAGACAACCATTCTCTTTCTCATCTCACCACAGAGAACTGTATATGAGATTGCAGCTCACATTTTTTAAGTCGTTTAGATGCTCCTCTCATCCTACTGACATGGTGCCAGTTGCAAGGGTGGCTACGACCCGTTTTTTAAGAATCGACATATTCTAATTGGTTTCTAGCCAAAAAAAAGAAATGCTGGAATATCTGTTTATTTTAGTTGAGAGGTCTAAACACTTCGCACAAATATCCTAGCAGAAAATAATCTATAAATTAAACACAAGAGCAAGCTGAGGTAAAATGCTATTTCCCAACATACTGTAAAAATTACACATTCACTGACTTCAAAAGAACTGCACTGCAGCTAATTGCAGGCTATAACTAACCCAACACCAACAAGACATATGAAGGAAGATCAAAACAGCAAAGCACTTATTCAGATCTCCATTTAAGTGAAATGGAGCCTCCAAAGTACATCTCAGTGACATAGTAATTTCCTCTAGCAACAGCTTTGCTGTTCAGCTCAGGAGTTTAACCACAAAACCAAACTTCTCAGCTCCAAGGGTAAGTATAGCACAGCACACCTTGAAGCTGTTAATATTTATGAACAGCCTGACACCTGAATTAACACTAATGATAAAGGTCACACTAATTATTTGGAGGTTTTTAAAGACAAATTGGCAAAGTTTGTTCTGAAGGAAAGTTACAGACAGCTTGTATGGGTGCTCATTCACTCACCTTCCTTCCATCACTGACACAGCTTGCAGTTTCACAAACCCACTGGGTTTGCTAGGCTAAGTAGTCTAAATAAAACTGTTTAATGAACAAATTAACAGTATGTATTTCTTTTATTCTTATATGCTCTCATAGAATCATAGAATTGGCTGGGTTGGAAGGGACCTCAGAGATCATCAAGTCCAAGCCTTGACCCACTACTGCTGCGGTTACCAGACCATGGCACTGAGTGCCACATCCAGTCTCTTTTTAAATATCTCCAGGGACGGAGAATCCACCACTTCCCGGGGCAGCCCATTCCAGTGTCTGATCATCCTCTCTGTAAAGAAATTCTTTCTGATATCCAACCTAAACCTCCCCTGGCACAACTTAAGACCGTGTCCTCTTGTCTTGTTGATAGTTGCTTGGGAAAAGAGACCAACCCCCACCTGGCTACACCCTCCTTTCAGGGAGTTGTAGAGAGTGATGAGGTCTCCCCTGAGCCTCCTCTTCTCCAGGCTGAACAGCCCCAGCTCCCTCAGCCTCTCCTCATAGGATCAGTGCTCGAGTCCCTTCACCAGCCTGGTTGCCCTCCTTTGGACCTGCTCCAGCACCTCAATATCCTTCCTGAAAGTTTGGTATGTAATCCTTCCTCTAGTTTGGTATGTAAAAATTGAATATTTTCTGTGCATAATTTTAAAGCAGTTAAAGGCATTAGCCATCTGAAAAAAGTAATCTGAAAAACTACACCTTTCATTTCACTGCAGTTTCCTGCACACAAACTGTGTAGGAAGATAAGCAATGTTTGTATATCCACATGAAATAATGATTTTTTTTTCCCCCTGCTCTTATTTTAAAGACTGAATGCTATAAAAATAAAAAGACCTTATCAGACACAACTTTAACACTTCCAGCAGATGTGTTTTAGTTTTCTAGAAGTTCAGGATTTGGCTTACTGAATGACCATTCAACAAACTCTTTGTTAGGGCAACAGAGCTCATGAGTACAAACTTTCACAGAGGTTTTGTTTCCATGAATGGTCCTGCTAGTCACCACTGAATAGTTACCAGTGCACTCACCACCAAAAAGAAATCCAAAGCAGGGACAAGTTTTAATTCCAGAAATTGCATGTGCCTTATCAAATATAATCATGATTCCTTTCCTTTTCCTTTTTCCTTTCCTTTTCTGAATGGGCTTTTCCTCCATCACCTATCTTCTCATGATGATGTTTTCTCCTTGCTGGGTGTCTCAAGGAAAAGTTCACTCAAATCAGACCAGCCTCTAGTTGCAGATTCTCAAAATTACAAGTCAATTGCATGTTAATAGTGTTTTCACAGGACTACCCTTCCAACAAACATATAAGGACTTTTAGATTGTAATCAAAAGAGTTATATGTTATGCTTACAATCAATGTTCAGCATTGAAATCTGGATGTAGAGAGTCTCAGAGAAAAGGCAGTTAAATTCAGCAGTTTGCAGAGGATTTATTGTGGTTGTGAGTAGGTAAAGCAATAAAATTTATCATGAGAGAAATTTCATTGAAAATGAGAAATTAAAGCAATAGCCAAGATTGTTTCTATAGCTAAGGAAGAAGAAAAAGAAATGAAAATGTGCAGCAGGAATCTTGCTGTGGATCACATTCATGGCACCAACAAAAAATTTCTGAAGAAACATGTAGCCTTATTGAATAGAGAAAAGATTACACCTTATTTCACATAAGTTCAACCATGGCAGTAGCAGCTGAATGACTTCTTGCTAAGATGCCTGTCACTGTTCCCTTCCCTTCTCAAAGATCAAACCAGATAATGTCACAGTTTTATTTAGTTTCACATTCACCAAACACTAAACAAATAAATTTAAAATTGGAGTCCTACACAGATTACCATTCAGAGGGAGAAAATAATGCTAATTAAAAATCTTAAAGACAAGTTACACCTTGTCAATACACAGGTGGTGCCTTTTTTTTCCCTTCCAAAATACACTCAATGAGCTACAGCAACAAAATCTCAGTAAGCTCAAGCTCTGCATTGTACCACCCAACACCAGCCAGACCTGGTGAGAAATACTGGATACATGAATAAGAGCATCCTGAGACTAAGCCAAGTGCACAGAAAAGTTATTCCCACCATCAGGAGGATGGAGAATCCATCCTACAAAGATGACAGTGCTGGAATTATTTAGCCTAGGAAAATGAAAGCTCTCTCGAAATACACTTGGGTAAATATCAAGAAGGAAATACAAGCTACTTAACCTAAAGAGTAATACCAGAGCAAAGAACACTAGAGTCCAAAGGAGAAATGGCTGCATTGCTGCCCACACATTTCGGAAATAAAGGAATTTTTTTTGGCTGTTGGACTGCCAGAGAATGCAGACTCTGAAACATCCTTCCATAGCAGGAACAGCCCAAAACTGCAATTTCTGCATTTTTTAAGCCTACCTTTATTTGCTTATTATAAGGAATGCTCCTCAGTAATATTATGAGATGTTTTTCTGAAGTTTTATTTAAACTTTCCTCAACAGAAATAATTTCAGCAATAATAAACTGCATTATTCAACATAAACAAGGATGGACAAGAGCAACATGAAAGCTGACTTAGGAAGGAAATATTTACACAAGCCTTTACTTCCCACTTCTGTTGTTTTAAAGAGCCTTATTCTGACTGTGGGCTTTATGTGGGTATAAATCTATCAAATATTTTAATTACTCCAATTTCACGCTGCAGATTACTACCAGAATAATGACATGCACCTAGATGGTAATTCAAACCTTTAAGACAGGACACTTGCCATGATGTGTTTCATCAAAAAGGAGCCCCTTGCCCTGCCAAACAGCAGCCAGCAAGGAACATGTTGCAGAGGATGTCTGACCTGTGCTACTGACAGAAGGAACCTCTGCTCTACTGGAAACACTGGGAGAAGCCACATGCTGACCCATGGTCTGTTTGTTCTCCATTTATTTGTTCTAAGTTTCTCAACAAAAATCAACTTCTCTTGAAATTCCTGAGCATAATGGAGTAGTCACAGAAGTCAAATCACCCTAAATTGAATATACTTGAAGAAACACAGAAAAGGCAATAATAAGCTTCTCTATCTACAGTTTTTAAGATGTATTTTATGCTTAGGCAGCAGAACTGGTAAACGTAATCATGATGTGCCCTTACCTCAGTCACCTTATAGAAAAGGCAGTAGGTATCAGGCAAGTAAAACTTAGTAAATAAACTAATAATCTATTAAAAAATCTAAAAGCTTCCAGAAAAGCATTTTTGTTCCTGCCATCAATTTACCTGTTTCATTTAACTAGTGTATTTGCTTTACAGTTATATGATCAAGGCAAAGGCAGATAAATAAATGGCCTATCTATCTCCTTGGGAGAAAAGTGAAAATCCATTCAACAGACTTCAAGGAACAGTTACATGGCTCAGATCCATCTGGCTTCTGATGGCTAATTTTCATTATTGCCATTTCTAATTATTTTTAATGACACAGCTCAGAAGTAGTCCTCAATCATTGCCTAGGTAAGATGGTCAACAAGGTCAAACAGCCTCAGCCAAACCAAACATAAGAGCTGGAAGAATCCCATACTCTGCCAATGGAGAGCTGCCCGACCATCTTCCTTTCCCCTTCTCCCTGCCCTCCTGAAGCCACTGTCACATCACTTGGAGGATTGTTCTCTATTTCAACTGCACAGCTCAAGTAAACAGAAAGATCACTGAAAATGACAACAAATGTTATTGAATTAGCTACTAAGAAACTTCAAATTTGGGGAACTGACATACAACAGACACCTCAGTGGAGACAGTCCCATGACAAGCTGGGGGTTAGACTGCCCAACAACAGCCCTTCCCAACCATTGCTTTTGGGACTAACAATAGTGTGCTTAACCCTCCTGAACTCTGTTTGGCATTTCCACCAGACCCTTACAAAGACAACTGTAGCCTCACACACATCTAGAAGCTGCCTGACAACAAAGACATGAAGTTAGTGGTACTCGTCAAGAATTGCCTATAACATCCCTCTACTATACACAATTACTTGAAAAGACCAAACACAATACTTCATATAGCCTTACATACCATCTAACACATTTGAATTAGTTGGGTGCAGTGTTGGAAGCTGGCTGTTCTGCTCATAAAGCTGTATGACTGCACAGCATACAATCCGATCAGCTGCTTGAATGTTTAATAATAAAAATGGCTTGTCCCACACACTGTTATAAATTTAAGTGACTATAATGAAAAAAAAGGTCTCCCACAACACCTGAGAGGGGACATGTTCTTAGTAATAGAACACAGCTTTAAGAGAAGTTCAATAACTTGGTCCTACCACTTCAGAGACAGAAAGACTTTTACCCTGAAAAAAAAAAAAAAAAAGTGAGTTGCCCTGCTGAGAGTACAGCACATTTGCCTTGAAAACAAACACCCAGCCTGAACTTTTACAGAATTAGCCCGTGAAATAACTGCCATCTCCTCCTAAGCACTCCTGAAATTAAAACTGAAAAAGAATAAGTAATTGACTTCAATATGCTCATCACCAGCTCTTCTTCCAGCTGGGTCCAGAAACACCCAATTATAACTTTTAAGTTACTTCACTTTTTATCTTATATTCAATTTCCTTTTATATATCCAGATAAGTAGTTTTGTTTGGATTTATTTAAACAGTCATAGGGAACTCAACAGCCAATTTTGAAGAACTGTTTCAAGAAACAAAACCAGTGTCTAGCAGATACCCAGCATTATTTAAGATTTTTTTAAAATAAAATTCTACTCACTATGGAAGACTATTAAAATTGTTGGCACACTAAGATTTCATTTTTTAATTCCTTACTAGAACAAAGATCAGAGTCTAAACTTTCAGAAATTGCTGAAGGCTCTATATTACCCCTCAGCATCAGTCCCTTTCTTACCTAGGGATTCTCCCTGAGTTACACCACCCAATTCCTACGTATTTATGTTTAATGACATCCAGAATGTTAAACTTAACAATTACTCAGTATTAGCCGGTACATTCAATCCACGCTAAAATACATTTTGAAAGGTAATGTCCATCACACTAGCACCCACTTTCCTTTAAAGCTGTGAACTCAAAGGACATAATTAAGGACTGACAACTCTGACACCCGAAACAAAGTCATATTTATTCAACAGGAAAACTCAAACCTATTTTCAAGCACAGCCTACAAACACAAGATGCTGATAATACAGTACTAGCCCTTGATTTTTATTTTTTCCAGACTCTTTCTGAACGCATGAAAGCGCGTAGCATCTATAACATCTTAGAGCAAGCTCAATTTGAATGGAGTCACTCCTTGTTCACATGCTATCACTTCATGCTGGTGCAGGAAGAAACAGTATCCAACCAGACCTTACTGACCCTCAATAATCTCTATGACTGCAATAAATCCTTTTGTTATCCCTAAATATTGGAGAAGAAAATCAATCATTTAAAGTGACCTAAGGATTCTGGTCCACTTCAGTAAGTATGTGCTGTGAATACCAAAAACAGTAATGTGAAAAATTTCGTATTGCATTTGGTTTTCATCTTAAGCCAAAGTGATTTGTGGCCAGTTTTAACTCTGGAGCCTCTAGTCAAAGAGCCTCAATCACATCAACTGCACTGAGATAATTTTCAATCACTGACAAGTCATTTTTGGTACCACAAAAAACCCAACGATGCAGACAAGCCAGAACTGTTTTCCAGAGCCAGAAGAGTAGTAGAGGTAGAGAAAAGCCTAAAAGACAGGTGTTTTCTAGGACATGAACTGTAGCAAAAGTCTAGATTTTTAAAATTTTGTTTCTTCCCCTCTGGATTTATAAGCACTTTCACTTTCCTTTACTGAGAATAAAAGAGAGCAAACACCCAGCATTCAGAAACTCTCCTTAGTTCAGTGAGAGCAACAGGCATTTCTCAACAGATCTAATTCAGGCAAACCCTTTTCTTCATCTCCAACTCTTTCCATCTATGTTGAAAGAGAAAGAAAATTGAACCTCTGAAAGCAGGTCTAAGAAGTCAAAGTATTTAAAGCCTTTCTCTCCACATTCACATTTCTCCTGCATTGCTAAGCACACAGAACTCTTGTGTAAGTCTTGGAGATACACAGCAAGAACTACTGATAAACAATCCTCAGGCCTGAGCCACTGATAATATTGTGGCCATTTTAAACAAGAAATTGATGAGAAGTGATGAGGAAAGAAACAGACATGTGATTTCTGCCTGATCAGTGGCTGGAAATTAAAGAGAGTTTGTGTAGATGCTGCTCAAAAGATGTCAGATGGAACAAAGCCAAAGCACCTGCACTAACTGATTTACTAGAGCTGCCAGAGCACCAAGGGCTACAAGAACAGGTTCTGAATCACCAGGGTGGCTGGAGAGGGTACAAGCTACCAAGAAAGCCTCTTTCAAAAGAGCTAAGAACTAAGCTTGCAGAACAGAGTATCAATGAATACAGTAAGCCCACAGGTTTTATAGACTGAAATTCCCAGCAAACCCCTTGGGAGTTTGTGATGTGCAGGGAAAGCAATAGTGTGCTCTCTGTTTTATTTAAACTGGAGATGGCCAGAAGCAAAATTCTAACACAGACTCTGGCACTAGCTGAGGCTGAAACTCCTCACATTTAAATCTGCTGGGAAACAATTTTCTGTTTTCAGATGCACTTTCTTCTCAGAAATGCCCCATTCGCTCACGAAGTAAACAGTCCCTTGAAAGGCCTTACACTTACCTCCACGTTTATACTTCCACTGCTCATTCATCAGGGAATGCTCACAGAAAAAAAAATCCATGAAAGAGTCTCTCTCTAAATAACTCAATTTACAGAACACAGTTT
Organism: Florisuga fusca; assembly: GCA_038090715.1. Lineage (NCBI taxonomy): Eukaryota > Metazoa > Chordata > Aves > Apodiformes > Trochilidae > Florisuga > Florisuga fusca. The sequence goes on from JAAWXA010000010.1 coordinate 13,107,258, forward strand.
CTAATAAAGAGCTACACAGAACCATACATTTAAGTTGAGTAACTAAGCAACCCTGTTTAAGGGGAAAATGTCCTGCCTTGTTTCCTGTGTGACCAAATTCTGAACTACAGCTGTGCAATTAAGGATAAGCTTGGCATAACTTTTATATTAGCAGGCCTGTACCACAATTGCTCTGTATTGAAAATAGCATAAGAAGGGCTTTCACAGAGTATTTTTAGCTCTTCCTGACAGACATCTCTAATTGTAGAAACTGGGAAGGAATGGCAGCAAACTTGAGTTTACTTCAAACCCATCTGCAAGACTTCTTAAACCTACACTGAATTTCTGTGGTTTGATACAGAGTGGCTTGGGCAAGCATGACTCTCAATTTCAGAGCTCACAAATCCAAAGATTCAGTGAAAGTTAAGTGTTCAAATCTGCAGCTGAATTCGGGTTAACTGGACAAAAGCAGAGTCCAACAGATAATCAAGCACCAAAAGGACATAAAATAAAGATTATTATTGTAAGCATTTGTTCTCACAGCCTTAGAAAATGTGTTTTAATACAAAATATGCAACCCAAACAGCTAATCTATTTTGTAGCTTTATTTCTCCATTCCTCCAACCATTTTTGTGCAGATATAATATCTATAAACTGTTTGGTACATGAAAATTGCCCTGCAAGTGCTGCGAATTGCTATATTACTGTTACTACTCCAGAAAAACACCATGCCATCCTTCTTCTGGGCAATATTCTTTTCATTGAAACAATTTCCCATTTCATAAGCAGCTTTGGAGTTGACAGTCTTTAAAATCATACTTGTGCCTGAAAACACTGTAAACCACAAATATATGATGCTATGCCAAGTAGCATGCAAAATTGCTATTACAAGAAGTAATTGTAAGACCATTAAAATGCACTGAATGACTTGAGCTGTAATATCTTCAGAATTGCTTAAACTTCAGAAGTTTACTAAACCTGAATTTAACCACTACTATGCACCAACCATTAAAATTTCATGCTGCTTTTAGCATTTTTCAATTTGCATTTTCCTTATTACCTGTGTGATGCTTTTAAGCAAAAGTTTCATACGGGAGGATGAAAAAATATTTGATTTTTGGAATGAAACTGAATCCAAGTACTATTAGCAAATTTTAAAGTCACAGCAACTTCAACTGCTGTACAAAAGCAGACATTTAACTACTAACAACTTGGAAAAAGCAGTTGAGATACTGGCAACCTTTACAACTTACTGTAAAAATTTCTTTACATTAAAATAAAAAGGGGTTAGCATTTATTAACTGAAATATAGGAGAGCAGACCACTAAACTCACTACAGATGAGACAGTAGTATTTAGCCTCCCTCTGTTCCTACAGGTCAAATTTGTGGCTTTTAGACTTTAGGCTCAATAACAATGTTCATTGCCACTGAAATAGCTTTCAATTATGAGGCTTCTCACCTTCCCCTGTAGAGTTTTTCTCATTACAGTCCAGGACTCTTTTTGTAAACAACAGACATAAAAAACTTAATCTTCCACAGAACTGACTGAAATTAGCTGAGACTAAAGAAAGCTGAGACTTAAGAGGAAGTTCAAGATTAAATGTATTAAAAAATATTAGTGAAATTTTGCTATACACAGGAATATTTTATTTTTTAAAGCAGATGTAAAATTTTAGAAACTTATATTACTGGAAGTGAATACCACTGAACCTTATTCTTGAGACTACAGTCTCAGCAACTTTCTTTTAAAAACAGTGCTTTGACTACAAAAAAGTTATACTGACATAAAGCGTCAGACTCCCTTGGGATTTTTAAGATTATAACTCCCTCATCCTAAACATCAGCAGCATTCACATATTAAGCAAAAACCAAGAGTCAAGTTGCTGTTCTGCCACTGGAGGTAAGTGCTGGCAAGAAGCTGCTTTGCTCCCCTGAAGTCTCCTCTCCCAGACTGAACACTAGTTGCTGTACGTATTTAAATAGTTCAAGAAAATGCCACTTGGTACCACATGTGCCAAATCTCCAGCAGGTAACCCACACCCAGCTCCACCAAAATCAGGCTGCACTAATTAACCTGCCACTTCTAGGACTGTTTAGGTTTCAGGTAATTAACTAGCTAGCAATTTGGGAATATCTGCATATTGTGCCTATAAATATCTTTCTCATGGCTTCTCTAATGAAGTTAATGTTGATCAACATCTTCCTGTAATTTAATCAAGAATCAGGCAGCAGTGACAGAAGGTGAGGAAGTCGCAATAAAGTAATACCCTGCTGCATCCTTCATGGAAATGAAGGTAAGCAAGACAACTCCTTGCCTTAAAAGGCACCTGATTCCTTCACCTCCTTGAACACACACTGTAATGCTGGTTAAATTAGCAACTCTAATCCACAATTACATTTTGATTTTAACAGCAGAGTACCAAGTTTTTCCTCTTCTGGGAAATATAACCCCGTTATGAGTGGACAAGCCACTATGTCCTATGGTTACAGGATTCCATTGCATTGTCCAGCACAGACCAGAGTATCCCCTACCCCATGCCTGCAGAAACAACCATCTGGATGACAGAGGACTGCCCTGAAGGTTTTCACCTTGAAAATACAGATCCTGATACTGTGTCTTGACTAAATTACTATTTAATTACTGTTGAACACTACCTTGAAGATAGGCCCTGCACTTTGATTTTGAAAGCAGATATTTTAAGTAGAAGAGTGTGTCAAACATGAGTGGCAAAAGGCCAATTAGACTGTAAAAATTATCATTATCTGCTTTTTAAGTGCATTTCCAAGCATATGTGTAGTAGAAGGATCCAGGAAATAGCACATAATGAACTTACTACTTAAAATCAAGTTCTTGAGGCTTAATAAAGTGAAATTATCATTGCACAGAGAATGCTGGCACATACTCACAGATGTAAAAATCAATGAGCCAAGGATCTGGAAAATGCCTTCCCCCCACCCCCTCTGCCATGGCCTGGGTAAAAGAGTCCAGAGCTGTGAGTGGAAAGCAGGCTCCAGAACTGGAGAGATCAAGTTCTTTTCCATACAAAAGTGTGAAAGCATTTAAGATACTGTGCATGCCACTTCCATGCCACCTGATGGAGTCACATCCCATTGCACGTTCCTCTACGAGCAAGGCAAAGTATCAAGACTTCACAGAGAGCATCATCCCTTGAAATGTCTGCTTAATAAATTAGGGTCCAATGGATGAAAACTAATTGAAGTCTGAACTGTTTTCTGCCCATCACTGATTTAGACTGTGTCTAAACAGCCTTACCCTGAGTTAATGATAAAAGCAATAACAACTTCATTGTTGAATAACTACAAAGAGTTATTTTTCTTCTGATTAGTTGCACGTTTTGATACCTATTTTGTTGAGAAAAAATGATAAAATTATAATTTTATAATTCAAATTCTTCACACCTACAATAGTAATCGTACCCATTCTGACTTAAATTGCACTTTGTCTTCCTGACTCCTTCAGTTTTTACTTACATTTTCAGGGAAATTCACAAACATCTCCAAACAAAATTTTCCTGAAAAAGTGCAGGACCAGGGAGGAATAAAAAGCTTACATGCAAAGTTAGTGATTTCTCCAACATTTCTTGAAAACATATTTTAGAGAAACCTTTGGGTAAAAAGCAATGAAGGTGTAACTAAATGCTCTTTTTTGAAGCATATGGTTAACAAGTCAGCTACTGAGATGAAGAACATTTCTATGGCATCACCCGTTACTCCCAGATTTTCCATAATTATATTTGTGTTTAAAAAGCTTGAGCCCTATTAATTATAAAATTATCTGGTAAATGTAAAGAGGTTACTACTTTCATTTGTCTTTGAACGAATTTAAGGTTTATTTTAATAAATTTAAGGTTTTTAGGCCTCTCCCATGTAAAGAAGCTATGTAAGGAAAGAGGTATAGGATGAGACAAAGGAATGTTTGACTGGGCATCTTTCAACAGATCGTGCCCTGGAGAGAATTCCCAAAACATGAGAAGCAACACCAAAACATGGTGTTAAAATCAAGCAAAGAGACTGATGCTGGTGTGTGGGCTCTCCAAGCTCTAAAAACTAAAAGACATCTTCCACAAACTCACACACTCCAGACCAGATGATTTTCTGTGGTTTTGTAATTAATATCAGTGAAAATGCAGTCTAAGCATAGTAGATCTGCTGTCTGAAACCTTTATCATTAAAATTGAAAAAAAAAAATTGTATTTCTGCTACACTGGAAAAAACATTTCATATACCTTACAATATGACTCCAGACCTTCAAAATAATTACTTCTCAATTTTTCCCTCCTTAGAAAATAAATTAAAAAATAAACACCTTATAAGGAGAGATTTTGATTGGAATCAGTATATCCTATCTCTGGGGAAAATATCTTTTGCTAAAACAGAAAAAGCGGTGGCAACTTTGCACTTCCCAAGATAGCAAACAGCAAAGAAGTACTATAAGAACTGTTAACAAAGAAACCTAGTGCTCATAATGAATACAGGTAAATTAACATAAAATGCCAGTTCAGCTTCTTATTACAAAGACAACCAAAATTTAAAAATAAAGAATAGGGTACCTGATGACAGAAATTAAGGTTGATCACCTGCTCTTGTACAGCTACAACTCCCCTCAGTGTTTTGGCTCCTATGGAAAACTAGAAGCAGCAAAAAAAGCTCTGCCCACCAGTGATCCTTTTCCCTCCAAGTCTACACAGAAACACTTTTTAAAACAGCATTTGACTGGAAAGAGATAGTATTAGTAGGCAGACATGTTAAATCAGTCCAATTCAAGTCCATATTCACTGACATTTTCTAACAGCAAGGATGGGCAGCCAAGAAGTACAAAAAGACAATAATAGTTTGGACCCACAGGTTACAGAGAGGCCATCAACAGGATGATAGAAGAAACACCCTCCAAGATGTTTCTGACTCGGTTTCAATTGTACAACTGGAAATTCAAAGATACAGGGGAGTTTTCAGATTCTCCCTATAAGGTTTTCATCTAAGAAAGAGCACTGAAAATACTCCTGCAGATGAGATAGCAATTGCACAGGTTTTACTCTGTGCTTTAAATGCATTCTTCGCATTCAGTACTGACAAAAACTACTCCCCTCCTAATCCCACCATTCAGCCCTATTTTTTATTTTACCTAGCATGCAGGCACTGATAATGTAGCACACTTGCCACATAAGTACTCAGCTTCTACTTGATACCCAGACCGATTGGAATGGAGAGGTTAATGTTGTGTTAGCCATATGCACAAGAGAACACCCAAGCCATTGCTTACACTGGAAGAACAGGCACACAAGGCATTTTCTTCTCATACCTCTAGTATGTAATTATAGAGAGGTCCTACCCACAAGGACTGTAAAAACACAGCTGAGCACAGCTATAGGAGTTTCTATTATTATTTTCTGTGTATGATTGTTTATGCTCTTTAAGCATGAAATGATTTAAAAAAAATATATATTCTAAGGTTCTTGTTCATTATGGGTTTTATTTCTGGATAATGAAGAAAACAATCATTTACCTGAAGCCATTCACTCATTTTAGCTTTCTGCGTCAGTATGTTCATAGCTGCTTTAATTATCAGACAGTTACTGGTTCACTGATTATATGGAGCTGCTTGGAGACCATCCCTGTAAATGTCTAGCTTTAGTTGCAGTATTATACGGAGCAATTCAAAGACATGTAAAATACAGTAGTCTCCATCACGATTCTTTGAGCACCCAGAACGTTATTAGCCAAGCAGAGACTCATCACCTGTTAATCAACACCTCCTTAGCAGAATAAGAAGTCTAAAGCTTGAAGACAAAACAAAAGAACTGCTAATGCCTTGGAGCTATGAAACCACAAGCCCCTGCCACTATACCCATTGGTGTATAAACAGATAAGCTAAACAGATAAAATTGGAGAGATGAGGAGCAATTGGGTCAACCAGTATCCCAGAGGCAAGTTGCTGTGTCTTCCTGATTAGCTTAATTCAATTATGTTTTCTTAATTGCTCATGTGCTAAAGCTCATTAAATGAAAAATAATACTGCTTTCCTGCAGGTTGTGCACTTTAGATTTGAAAAATGGACACCACTGGTATACCTTTGAGATACTGCCAGATTGATTTCAGACAGCCAGTAAAGCCCATGGAAAGCAAAGCAGATTGCTGGGGTTTTTGTTTGGTTTGTTTTGTTAGTGGGTTTTTTGTTGTTGTTGTTGGTTTTGGTTTTTTGTGGCTGGAGGATGCTCAATTCTTTATGAGCTCTGAGACAGAATACTTTTAATTTTCTTCTCACCTACCGGTAAATTTCACCTTCAAATAATTTGACTTTTTTTTTTTTTTTCGCTCCTCTGAGATAACCAGAATTTCATAGAGTTAAGGTTAATGCAGCAGCTCATTTTAAAAGCACCAGAAACCAAATAAAATCCTTGGAGCTTTCTTTAGCTTTACAGTGTTAACCTGTAACTAATGATGCCCAGAAAGATGGAATACCAGTTTCATGGAGCTACACTACACAGCTTCTTCTTTTCTCCTTGGTGAATTCAAGTTTCTCTTTCACTATCTGTTCACCCAGAAATTATTAGACCATTTCTGAACAAAACCTCTCTAATATTCCCAAACCACAACTCTATTAGATGAAAGCCTCTTCTTCACACACTGGATCATGCTTCCCAGGAACTGCAGATGCCCCATTGCATTGAACTGAAATGGATTTCCTCAGTACAAACACACTTTGTGAGCATCTCATGAGAAACTTATACTACAGTGTGGCATTTTAGTGAAGAAGAAGAAACTGCCAACAAAGTCTCTATCAAAAAAGACCATAAAATAACATTTTTGATTAATGTATGCTATAAAGTTACAAAAATTTGCTACAGTTGCATATGTTATAAAACAGAAGATTTTCTAGTGATACGTCAATGTAACAGATAGCTCAAAAATATACATAACAAACATGAAAAACTTAAAACTTCTCTTACTTACAAAAAAATACTTATTAAATGAGATGGTATTTATAATATTTGGGGAACAATATTTTTTTTCCACTTTAGCAACTCCTGTACTGTAGCTAAGTAGGCAAAAGGGTTCAAGTAGTCTCTAAAATGCTTCTTAGAAGGCAAACATCACAACTATCTCTCTAGAGCCTCTTACTAGAAAATTCCCAACCTGCATTCAAAAATACTTCTGTTATATTTAGCATGAAATACTGGATTACATATACATATTTTTGTTTTTTAAATACATATATACTTATACACGCATACCATGAAATTAAAGGTAATAATAGGGGTATGAATCTTGCTCAAAAACCTCAAGTACCCATCCCAACAAATATCAGCTACAGGGAACTCCTCACTCCGAGCAATAGGACTATTTTAGAGGGGATTACTTCCTGTGCATTGGCAATGCAGGGGTGTGAACCACACTCACATCACTCAACTGCTGATGCTGTGTGAGCCTTCTCGCACAACAGACCAACAGTCTCCTCAATTTACAGCCAGGTGTCCCACTGTTCACAATTATTATTGCCAAAAAACAGGAACAAATTGGAAATTTTTGAAAGGTGTCCTTTACCACAAATTCACCTAATACCAACCATCAGGATGAAACATTGTGAGTCATGGGCCAGAATCACAAGCATTTCATAGAAGAAAGAAGTCTGATGAGTCAGGAAATATTTGCAAAGATGAGTAAAACATACTGTTTCTATGTAAGAAGATGGAAGACAATAATATAATAACTGATAACAATGAAACACATCAAATGTTCTGTCATGCAGCATCACCGTTAGCTGTATCATAGGAAAAGAAAATGGTCTGCTGTTTTGATTTTTTTTTTTAATGTTTTTCAAAACTTACTATTGGTTTTGAGTGCTTTATTTTTGTGCTGTGTTCTCCTTCCTGTGTTTCCTCCACAGGAAAGAAAGCCCATCTCTTTTTCAAAACATATAATCAGTCTGCATTGGCCAACTGGCCATGAAGTCAAGATGAAAACTAAAGTATATAGCAATACCAATGCAACATCAGGCCTTCTTTTAGGCCAGGACCATCCAGATGTTCAAACTGAATTTTTAAATAAGGGAAGCCCATGGCTGCTTATGACTGCATGTTCCTCTTTAGGGTCCAACAAGCAAGTGTAATCAAACAACTGTTCAGAAATAAGCTGTTAAAATGGTCTCATGCAAATCTCATACAGCAGATCAAATAATTAACTCCTGTCCTATTAAATATCCTTTAAGCCAGGAAAATACTTGGCAGTGAAAGAATTATATGTAGCTCCTCAAGCCAAATATGTTCCAAAAGAAGATGATGATACTACTAACAGAAAACCCTTCTTGTCAGTATAATTGAATAAATATAAACAGCTCATTCCAGCAAATGAAGAGAAAAAATAATTATTTGGTCAATAACTTCTTTTTCTGAACAGATGTTATCACATTTGATGTATTATAAGAGACAAACAAATCAAGTATTTAATGTTTCGTCACTACTGGAGGCAAAATAATCAGCAGTTCAAAAATGATACAGTAAGACTACAGTATTGTGGTATAGTATCAAGTGAAGTGGCAAATTTAAGTGAACTATTTACTGCCCTGCAGACGTATGTTGAAAAATGCCTAACATTTTGCAATACCTCCAAACAAGAAGTGATCATTTTTATCATTACTGAATTCAAAAAAGAAAACAGAAATTGTGGCGTATTGAGGCACAGACTCAGTCACTCTTCCAAACTGAGGGTCCTATTTATACTCTAGCCCTTCCCCAGGGTCCTTCCCCTGAGTTTACTTGTTTTTCCACTATTTTTCAGTAATTTTGCACTGTCCCTTTGTTAGGCAAGTGGTTTCATTTGCAAATCCCTTTCTTATCACTCTCATCATCTTTTCCACTTTCCATGAGAAATGGCATTCTAGGTAAACACACTCCAGCTCATATCACAACACCCATCCTGTGAAACTCCCCTTCCTAGGATAATTCACACTAGCTCTGTTCAGCCTTGCATTGCAGAGAAATCCCATTAATCTATCACTCCAATCAGCAATTTCTTTCCCTTGCTGCCTTTTTCACCTCCTCAGCCCTTCACTTTGCAATCAGGCTTAATTAGGCACATCACAGTAATTTGATAATATTTAGATATTTTAATTCTGCTCATTGTAGTCCACACATATAAACTATTCATCTCTGCACTAATTTAGGTCTTGCTGTGCCTCAATACACTGTCTAATAAATAGTGCAGTTAAAGGACAGATTTATTTTTTTTTTTTAACTAAATTTGCAAGGTCCTTGAACCTGTTTTTTTTTCCTTAAATCCATCTATTGCTTTCTTCCATTTATTCAGAAGTTACTCTCTCATCATCTAAATTAAAAAATTCTCTTATAATTCAACAGAGATGCTCTAGAAGAGATGAGAGAAAGGGTATTTGACTGGGAGGAGACAGTCTATACATAAGGGCAAAAGTCTTCAAGAGAAAAATCTTTCTAAGTCTGTTCTAATTGTTTTAAGTTAAATATTACTATCACAGTCTTATCTTTTGTACAAGACAAAGGCTTTATTTACCTGACACCACAGGCCAACAATTAGAACCTACAGTTACTTCAAAACCTACAGCAGTATTTGTGGAAAAGGAGGGGAGGATGATTGGTTTAAGGGTTCCTTAAGGTGGCTGTTTTTGGGTTTTGCTTCAAAACCCCATTTCCTCATCACAGGCATTTCATATAAATCCCTAGAGACTGGACGAGTTTACATGAGCTTTAGTCAAGAAAAGCACTGTGTGTATTTAATGATAGACAACAGCTGAACAGTAATGATCCCCTAATCTGAAAATGATTACTGTAAAATGAATGCATGAAAATGAGCTGTGAGAACTCGTCCTTTACAGTTAATGCCCTAAGACTCTGCTCCCACTGCACACACCACAGCAGAGATCCCACTGTCTGGGGCATGAACTCAGACCTTGAGAAGTCGTCTTCTGAAAGTGTTGAAAAAACCTGGACCCTATTTAAAGCAGTCCTAAGTAGGAGTCCATACTTGCCAAGTAATAAACAAGAAAGTCAACATCTCCTCTGAAGGAAGATTCTACACTTCATGTTTTTCAGAACAATCTAGCTATGGTACTACTGATCTTTTTCTATACTAATTACTAAAAACTTTGTATTTATTGCTATTGTAATTGGAGATGCCCTTGTGATAACCCACTATTCAATCATGTCTTTGCACATATTAGAAAACTTATTCTCGTTATTGATGCAGTTAAGAATGTCACTCCTGACATTTAAATTAATTGAACTTAAGCAAAAGTGAGCAATTTGAAATGATTCAAAACCCAATCTGTAATTCATAATTCACAGAACCTGCGCTCCTAAAGGACACAACTATGCAACAGCTCGTATTACATGAAAACCAAATAAGAATAAAATCAAGTTTTGACCAAGATGGAGTTCCTGGGTCTTGTTTTAGACAGATACTCCTCACAAAAACCCCTCCAAATTAAATTGAAGCATGGTAGCAACAGGGAGGTAATTTCTATCACAGTTTATTTGTCAACCTCTGACAGTGTCAATAAACATTCAGAAAACAATTCTAACTGCTGGACTCAGCAAGACAAGAACAAATGAGATGAGAGTTTGGAAAGTAGAATGAAAGGGCAGAGGAGCAGAAGGAATATGCAGCTTGTCAAGCTAGGTATAAAGTTCAGTGGCAGAACAGGAAACCCTGAAGGGAGAGGTTGTTACAACGCCCCAAAATGAGTATTTATACAAGACTGCCCATGAAAAAGAATGTACACAAGAACTCCTAGCCAGCAGGAGGAAGGTAAAGTCTGGAGAAAAAGGAAGAAGCACATAGATGTTTCTCCCCACACTCTGAATTTAAAGAGGTTTTTTCAATAAAAGGGTGTATTAATGAATTCTGGAAACTCATGTTTCTGCTCAGAAAACATCTCTGTGCTTCAATTTCCATCTCATTCCATTCCTCACCAATCCTCTGGTGGCTATGCAATCTATGGTAGTGAACACTGAAACTCGGAGCTCCCCAGTAGCTCTGATTTCTTCTCGAGACCAATTGCTTCAACTTATGAAAATACTTTCAGAAAGGGTTAGTTTGAAAATCAGCTGCAGTCAAGAAAAAAAAGACACTTGTGCTATGAAAACTGTATTTTTAAGTTCTTCCCATCTATGTTTGCAGGCTACCTACAACCAACTTTAACCCTAAGTAGCTCAAGGTTTCTGAGTTAACACAAATATTGGAAATTCTCAGTTTCCAAACTACTGCTACGTATGCAATGTGTGAATACAAATAAGTCAGTACAGTACCTGCAATAAAAATAAAAAACGAGTAGGCAATGTAAAGAAATGATAGACTATGACATGAATAATATGGCACTGAGGGACATACGTGGATTTTAAATGCTGTCATTTTTAGTCGATCTCCATTATTTTTTTTAATGTCAGACTGTTGCTCTCTAAAATAATGTCAAAGTTTTATTTCCTCCAAAGTAATTTCAATAAACAACCAAGTTAAAATATCTAGAGTTGTTTTTATGAATGGCCTCACACTAAGAAATATGGTCAATTAGTATAAGCTATCTTACTGCTACATGGAGTGCCTTACTAAATGCTTAAGAGAAAACTGGAATAAAACTAAACAAACAGGTTCTGCTGATCTGGCCAGAGGTGTCAGCAATTCTCCAGCTAATCGAGGTGTGGATTTTATCTTGTGGGGAACAATGTCAGAACACGTGGAGCTACACAAAAAATACAAAACCAAGGAATGCTTGGAAAACTATTTTGAATAATTCAAGTTGTAGTGTCCCCTCTACAGGAAGTGAACGCTGTTTAGATTGAGACTAAGAATATGCATCTGTGCAGAAGGGGAACCTGGGCAGCTAATTTAAGGCTGGAGAGAATGAGCCAATCCAAGGATAGGAAATCCAAGCACAGGAGAGGCTGTTGTCTTCATTTTTTTTAGCTCCTGAGAACAGAGATGTAAAATGCACATGTGCATACCCACTTGTCATTCATGCATGTTTTCAATTAGATTTGGGTATCCCTGACTGAAGAGCTTTACTGCAGAAAAAACACACAGTGCAGTTACAGTATAACCCTCTGTATCCAGCAATACACATTAATACTACTGCATCCTCCAAAATCATGAGAGAAATCTACCACATGTGAGAAAGCACCATCCTGTTAACACTATGGCAGGGCACCATCTGTCTTGGCTGAAAGAAACTGATCGTAGTGGCAGTGGTCAATTTGTTTTGGGAAACAGGGACATGAGATAGAGATCACAAACAGATACAGTGTTCCAGAAAACTGACTCTCTGTAAAAATATCAACTACATTGTCAAATAAATTTACAGATACCACTCTCCACTCAAGACTTTTTCAAACATTACTATGAATGCACAAAAATGCTCAGCACAGGGCTCTGCTCAATATGCACAGTCTATGGCTCTAAATCACTATTTGAAAGCACAGACACAACTGTTGCTGAGTTTCAGGAGCCCAGTCCAGTATCATTGGAGTTAGAGTTGTCATGGTTTAGACACAGCCAGTAATGAAGGACCACGATGCCACTCATGCCCCCTTCCCATTTTGGGGTGTTGGGGAGGAAATCTACCTAAAACCTCGTGTGTCAAAAAGACCAGGAGGGCTTCATTTGACAGTTATGGTCATGGGGAAAAAAGACTCAACTGGGAAAAAAAATCAATTTACTTTGTTATGAAGTTAAAACAGGGCAAAAGAGAAAACAAAAACCAGAACCAAATACCTCATCCCTTCTTCCTGGGCTCAAATCACTTTGTTCCTGATATCTCTACCTCCACCCCCATGGCAGCACAGGGGAATGGGGAGTGGGGGTTGCAGTCCATTCATCACAGGCTGTTTTCTGCTGCTCCTTCCTCCTCAGGGAGAATTCCCCACAGTATTCTCCTACTCCAGCGTGGGGTCCCTCCCTCAGAAGAGTCATGGCCTGCTTCGGGAACAGTAACCTCCCCTGGCACAGAGTCCTCCATGGCAGCAGCTCCACTTCTGCTCCACTGTGATCCTTCACAGGCTGCTCCAATGGTTCTCCATGGGTTGCAAGTCCTGCCATGGGATGTAGGGGAACCTCTGCTCAGGCACCTTCTCCCCCTCCTTCCTCACCGACATTGGTATCTGCTCCAGCATTGCTCTCCCCTCTGATATTCCTCCCTCCTCTGCCCTGAGGACTCAAAGCCCCATTGTTTTCCTTCTTGAATATGTTAATTGCAAAGACACATCCATTGTCACCGATGGGCTCAACATTAGCCAGAGGTGGGGACAGACTTTTTGGAGCCCAGGGAGCTTTCTGCAGCTCCTCACAGGAGCCAACCCTGGTGCCTCCATACCACTACCAAAACACGGCACATCAACCCAGAACATCTATGAAGGTCCAAAAGTCCAAGCCACTCTTACAGAGAGGACACACCAGGCTTTCCCTTCTGAGATGTGACTCTCACTTTACCCTTGGAGGAAAAGCATCAGCTCAGAGTTCACAGCTTACCCACACCAAGGGATGGCTCAGGTCAGTCAGGTCCTAGGACACCCAAAGAACATCAGTCTTTGTAACCATATCATCTAGGCAATCCAGCACACAATACCTCATGTGCTGAAAGAATCAGGCTGAGCAGAAAGAACTTGATAGGCTACTGCCTAACAGGAGGCTTGTTCCTAGATATATCCTACAGCCTGGTAGTTCTAAGGATGTTGGAAGCTGGGCTTCCTACCTGATCCATCCCAGCATCATCACAGAGAATACACAGGGTACTCAGTCACTTCTGCCCAGAGACTGAGGGCTGAAATTTGCACATTAACTAAGATGAACCTTTTTGCTAATACCCATATTTCATGGTCTTAACTTGCCTCCTGCCAAATGGAAACTCATCTGCTGCAGACTCAAACCATAGCTTTGAGTGCCACACACCCCATCAATTACACTTTGGAGAACTAGACTCTCCAGAGGAACTAATGAACTACAATTCAGAGACATCAAGGGCAGCTCCTTTTCCATTTAGGATTGTTACAGAGCCAAGTTCCAGAGCTCTCAACCAAAAGCAGCAAGTTTTCATTAAGCAAGCAAACAAATTACTTGTGTTCTGAAGAACAGTGGCTTTCCCAGTCAGCCCCTTAGGGGAGCACCTCTTAGCATATTCAAGGGGATACATGTATTCCAATATAAATTTTATTTTCCTGACCGACAGTCATATATCAAGATCTGAAACTAATTTTTATTTAGACTCTCAGAGTGATTTGTGAGGTCATTTAGGTTTTCAACTTCTGTAGCATAAAACTGTTAAACTGAATGAAAGACAGTTACTAAAAGAGAGGTGGAGCTTGGGCCTGAACAATCATGGTGGCAAAAGAAAATTGCACAATTGTGCTTTTCACAGGAAAACCCTTATTTAAAAGGCAATCTCCTGGTCGGGGCAAAGATAAAGATCATTTATGTGGCCAATCCTTAGAGACAGATAAAAAAAATACCTGCTTAACCCTTATGAAGTCAAATACACATTTGGGTAAGTAAACCTTGTGATTAGTGTCAATTTTATTTCATTTCAGATGAAAGCACTAACTATAGATAGGCTTAAACTCACTTCAACACCTTCTCAAGTGCTGAAGTCTGCAAGAGATGTGTTCCTGCCTGCCTGGCAAATGATGCCTTGAAAAGCCATAATTTAGCATGACAATCCACTGAGGATGCAGTTTTACACTCTATCTAACCTGGCTGCTGCTATGAAGTCTTTCTGGACTTGGTATCACCCACCCCTGCTGCACATCCAGGACTTACACAGCTGTGAGGTGACTTGCCTCAGCCTAAAGAGGCAATAGAAAATAAACCCAGCAAGCCCTAGTTACTCAAGTGGTGTTCTGGTTTTTTTGTGGTTTGGTTTTGGTTTTGGGGTTTTTTTCTGTTTTTGAGGGGATTTTTTTGTGTGACTTTTTTTGTTGTTCTGGGGAGTGGGGGGAGTAGTTTTGGTTGTTTTGTTTTGTTTTTCAGTACAAAAGAAATTGGGAGTAAAAGCTTCTGTTATTTTGATAGAGGTGAAAGATCCATGCCTGTGCAGGGGGCTTTAAACCAGCCATCCCAATACATCTTTCTCTCAGTAGCAGTCTGGAGAACAGGCACAAGGCAGTGCAGCAGGAGATTATTCTCCAGCAGCTCCTTTAGCACAGCCAGACTCACCTGGCAATCTGCTTCCTTGGGAAGCTTCCTTCCCACAGTGCCAGCTTTGAATCAAAGGTTAAAAAAAAAACAAAGCAAACCAAAACAGGCACTTAATAATTTTCTGCACAACCCTACTGCACACACCATTACGTGGGGTATTTATGATACATATCAAGTTTTCCATCAGTTTCCACTCAAGTCAGTTATTCCCTTAATTTCTCCCTATATTCCTCCTCTAAAAAAACAACCCATGTTCAGTCAGTCTGTCAAGGGCCCTTCATGAGCTGAAGGACAAAAGCTAATATCTGCTATCTTATATTTCAACCAAAATGAGATGTTCGGTTTTTCCCTCTGAACCTACACGGTTAGTTGGACTGTAATGAAAAGGCTCCCATGTATTCCTTCAAGCTTCCCAAGCATGAAATTCCTGTCCTGCAGAGGCACACCTGCTAGCAATTCCTATTCTCTGAGAAAAGATCCATGTAGTAGGTTAGAATTAAACAAAACCCACTGAGTCCCCAGTGGCAGACAGGTATTCCACAGTGCAGATTTTATGATACATCTCCTGCTCAGCAGACTAGAGTAGTCAAAAGTAAGGAAATGAGTCTGAAACTATAAGATTGGAAGGTAGCATCATACTGTTTTGGTGCTAAGTCTGAAGTCGCCCAAACTTTTGAAAAAAGTGTTTGAACAAATCAAAATAGATCATTCCTGCTTCACCATATATTCCATCTAAAAGTATTGATTCAATACCAAATGGAAGTGGAATTCCACCATTGATGTTTTGTGGTAATACAGTAGCATAACAAGTCCCTGTGTCAGCTGAGATGTAGGATGATGAGAAGATGATAGCAAGTGTCAGGTTTTGCAAGGACCATACAAAGCCTTCAGAAGCCTAGTCTTGAGGGCCAGGAGGGGAAAGAACTCCCTGGAACACAATCCTAATTTTCACCTGCATTACAAGATAACGTAAGTACCAAAATGATCTCATCTCTGAGTGTATTAATTGTGTATATGTGTCAGTATTCTTTTTTAGAGCAAAAAATCTTCGAGTGAAATATAAGGGATTTCTCAAATCTTTTCTTCATTTGTGTAAGTAAAAGGGCAAACCAAGTCACCTTCAGGTTACAAGCAGTCCCAACAAATTCCCATCTTCAAAAATCCTTTAAAGATGCCTTTATATTAAACAGATGACCACAATTCACAATCCCATTAAACACTTCTGAAAATCCTGTTAACAAAATCGTTGCAGTTTCTGTTGGTGGATCTTCAGGTTTGCTTTTGGTTTTCTTTTGTTTTTAAACAGTGATCAGAATTACTTTTGCCTTTCTTTGATCTTATAGGAGTAAAGAATAATACTTCTATGCTCAAGTTCACAGCTATATCTTTCAGGATAGATATATGCTGAAGAGTATTAAATCTGTTAATCATCATTTTTGCTGCATCATTTTCATATGGCATGGAAGTGCACACAAGCAGCCTTTAAATTCAGCAGCCCTCTTTACTGACCAAAAGACTGCTGAAGTGTTTAAAAAGAAAAAAAAAAAAAATATTGCAACTCAACTAATTTCACACTTTGCAAGGCTATAACATACTTTTTCATTGTTATTTAAGAAAAATTACTGAAAAAACAAAACAAACAACAAAATCTTAGTAGTATTTCTGCTGCTTGGAAAACAGCTAACCAGGGGCAGCATAAAGTGTAAAATAAGATTTCTCTTTCAGAAAACAAACAAACAAAAGAACCATCAAACAACAAAAAAACCCACGTTACTCATTCACCCACAGTCTTAAATTTATTCTGGCAGACCACCTGACTGAGCAAAAGAATAACACAAAGAAACCATTGGAAGAAAACATTGAATGAGTGCATTAACAGTACAGAGATTACTGTGATAACTTTTACACTAAATAATTAGGGTTTAAATATTATTTTAGGGAGGAAGATGAGTGTGTGCTTTTAATAAAAAGACACTGAAGTAGATGTAAAGCATCAATAGATTTTTCCATACACTCCATAGGAAATTATTAAGATAGAAAGGATGGATTAGTATGAAAATTTTAAGATCTGGCTAAAATGTATAACGAGGAGACAGTTCAGATGGATACTTGGCCCTAAAATGTGACAGAGTTCTCTGCAAAAAACTGGTAACATACAACTGAAATTTCAGTTCACTGAGAACTTGGAACAAGAAACACAGGACACAAATTATTAGTGGCCTAAGTTGAAACAAAACTTGAGCACAAATTTGAAATTGCTTTGCGAGTCACTTAAACACCACGGACAAAAACACTGCCATGAAAAAAAGCCCCTAAAGGCCCATGCGTAGAGCTGATGACAAAGACAGAGCTGTATTACAGCACAACCACCAGGTACCAATGGAAAAAATACACTTCACAGAGTGAAAAAGAGACAACAAACTATAAGCTGACAACACAAAAAGGATGTCACTTGGACACAAAATACAAAAAAAAAAAAGCAACCACATTCAGGAGAGGAATTCAGGTGAGAGAGGGACATTGCAGGACTAGCAGGATCATGAGGACAAATGGAATTTACTTAGTAAGAGCAACGAATAGAAATGTGTTTGTTTAGTTTAGCAAGCAAAAACCAAAAGAGGGAACTGCTGCTCTCTTTGGTTGGAGAGCAGAAACACCAGCAACAGAAACATGAGCTGAAAAATTACATCAGCACTTGTCCATTAGCCATGAATAATTTGTCTAATTTCTGCAAGGCAATGGCATTGAGCCAAATGAACAAGCAAGATTCTAGAGAAGCTTTCTAACAAATATAGGAAGAAAGCAACCTAAGCATTTCCAAAGTAGTCTTTGATAAAGTTTTTAAGGCTACTTTGTTGTGGCCAGGGAAGATTTGATGACTCAAAAGGTTGAGAAAAAATATGAAATTGAGAAAAAATGAGCTAGTGGAGCAAAACCTAAGTACACACAACTACAGTCATGAAAATGGATCATTTGAATGCTAGATACGAGGAAGCAAATTGTTATTTCTGCCATAATTGATTTTTCCTGTTTGCATTCATGATTGTTCTGCTGTTAAAATAACTACACTTTTTAAAATTGCAGTTGCTAAAAGATCACATCTTTTATATGTTAACTGTTAGCTTACAAATTTTGTTATTCTAAATTAGAACAACCCTACCAGTCCCAGACATACCAAAGTACTTCTGTGCAATAATGTAAGTACAGAACTATTTTGCTTCAAGAAATGTATTTCAAAGTAATTGCTTTTATAAGCATTATCTCATTAGCTGGGTGACATTTGTTGAATAACCAGTAGCATTATAGTATTTGTGCAAATACCTTGAACATATTAGAAGTACCTTTTGCTAAATTTACTCTTTCCTAAATATGGAGGGGAAAAAAACCCAGTTAATTCTCAAATTTGCATCATGGTGCTGCGTGATCCTCAATAAACAGCATTTCTGAATTTTACCCCATTGAAGTACTCTTAACTGTATGCATCTAGGCTCATTGAAAAGCAAATCTGCTCTGTTCAAACTACATAAAAGAATATTATCAATAGGAATGGAACGAAGTTTGGGATTTGTGCTAAACAAAATGGCATGAGCCAGGACCAAAAAAACCCACAAAAAGAAAACAAACCACAAAAAACCCCAAGGAAGAGTATCACGGTGTGGGCACACTAGCAGGGATCCTTTTAAACTCATCTGAAACACTGGGTTAGACAGAAAACACAAACTTTCAAGCATGTAAATTAAAGCTGTAACGCCCCAATACTGTCTGAATACCGTCTCCAAAGTCCTGAATATTTGAAGTTGCTATATTGTTAACTAATTCATCCATAAAATTTAGACTGCACTTGAAAATATTCCGTATTTTCAGGTTTCTATATTTCCTAGTGACAGAAGCCTTATTAGCAAATTTTCATTGAAATATTGCAAGCATTCAATATAAGAAGCAAATTAAAAGTTAAAGTGGTGCAAGGCAATTTATAGAAGAAAAAGAATTCTAATCAGCTGAGTTTCTGCTGCCATTGCTTCCTGTCAGTGATGCAATTTTCACCTGCTCCCAGTAACTCCTAACACAGAAAGGAAGAAGTTGCACACTCCTCCCATGTGACCCCATCATGCAACAGTGCTATTAAACCCAGATTACCAACTACAAGTACGTGTTTACAGCTTTTTTAATGAGGATGTTGCTATACATTTTCAGTCACATTAGCATTCATGAATAATAGATTTATATAACATTGAGGACAAGTATCTTTCCCTTCTTCTAAATTACCCGTAACAAAAAGGTACATACCATCTGCATACTTTCTGAGATGGCAACATTAATGAACATGGAAATTGTCATATAAGTACAAAGGAACATAAATCAAAACCTGAGGAATCCATTTTCCTATTTTAAAATATCAAACTGTCTGCCACTGTACTTTCTGGGGCATCAATGCTACGTGCATTGCACATTTCAGTATTGTTCCAGTGTAACTAGAAATCAATATTCAACTGAAATTCATAATGTTATTTTGATCAAGGATGTCTCTTCAGATGAATGCTAAGATGTTGCATGTGTGAGTGCAAAAAAGATCACAGTAAAAAGTATCATTCTGTATTTTCAGATTACCACGACTGATCTCTTTTCATGACCCCCAAACAGATAGAGCCTAATGCAGTCCCATACTCCTCATTCCCCTCATCCCTTCAGCTTATTCCCCTCACTCTCCAGCATCCACTTCTTCCCCTGCTGCTGAACACACCGGGAAACAGCAGCCACTGCCATGCAGCCTCTCCTCTCTCAAATCAAGCACTTTGCAGCTCAAAGACCACTTGACAACCATTACAAGTGCAATATTGAAAAGCATAATGGTTCTACTCAGAATCAAAGGATTACCTTGGTTGAAAAAGACCTTCAGGATCATTGAGTGCAATCATTAACCTAACACAGAGAAGACCTTAATGAAGCCACATTCCTAAGCACTGGGTCTATACCACTCAAATACCCCCAAAGGGTGGTGACTCCACCACTGCCCTGGGCAGCCTGTTCCAATGCCTGGTAACATTTTCAGTTGTCTTTCAATGAAGAGATTCTGCCTGCCATCCAATCTGAACCTCCCCTGCCACAACATGAGGCCATTACCTCTTTCATGTCACTTGTAACTTCACTGAACAGAACAATCCTCACCTCTTTACAACCTCCTTAAAGGTAAGCTGTGGATAATAATATGGCCTCCCCAAACCTTCTTTTCTCTAGCCTGAACAACCCCAGCCTCCTAAGCCACCCCTTGTAAGATTTGTGCTCCAAATCCTTTGTTGCCCCTGTTTGGGCACTCTCTAGTAGCAAAATGTCCTTTCTGCAGTAAGAGGCCCCAAACTGAAGACTACTCAAGGTGCAGTCTCACCAGTGGCAAGTACAGGGGCAAGACCACCTCTCTAGTCCTGATGACCACACTACTCCTTATACAGGTCAGGATGCCATTGGCCCTCTTGGCCACCTGGGCACACTGCTGGCTCGTGTTCACCCAGCTGTCAATCAACACCCCCAGGTCGCTCTCTCCTGGGCAGCTCTCCAGACACTCCTCCCTGAGCCTGCAGCACTGCTGGGGGTTGCTGTGGCCCAAGTGAGAACCTGACATTTGGCTTTATTGAAACTCATTCCATTTTCCTCGGCTCATGGATTAAGCCTCTCTAGATCCCTCTGTAGAGCCTCCCTACCCTCAGGCAGGTCAACACTTCCACTCAGCTTGGTGTCATCTGCAAATTTACTAGGGGTGCACTCTATTCCTTTGTCCACATCATTGGTAAAGATGTTAAACAGGAGTGGCCCCAGCACTGAGTCCTGGGGGATGGCCCAGCCATCCAACCAGTTTTAAGTCAGTAAAGCATATGCCCATCCAAGCTGTGAGCAGACAACTCTTCTGGGAGAATGCTGTGGGAAACTGTGTCAAATGCCTTATTAAAGTCAAGATGGACAAGATCCACAGACTTTCCCTCATCTAATATGCAGGTCACTGTGTCATAAAAGGAGATCAGGGTTGTCCAAGACTCCATCAGTATAATAAAATATTAAAAAGCAAGCTAACTCTGTACAAGAATAGATTAAGTATCTGAATATGAGCAGTTCATAGACTTCAGCGTCAAGAATGAAGCTATAATGATAGTGTATAACAGTGGACAAAATGAAGTAATTTTTCTTGTATATTACAGAAATCAAATACAAGGTAGGATTAGGCTGGAGGATAGAAGAAAATAAACAGACATTTGGAGAACAAGTAATAGAGCAAGAAAAATATACTTTCTATTGGATACCAAAAAAACCCCAAGCAAAATTCAAGTAGGACTGAAGAGTTGTCACGAAAACAAAACTTCATAACAGCCACAACTGAATTTGCACAAAGAATATTCATCTGCAAGTTGAATACACATGGAAGGCAGAAGTAATATTTATAAAGAGCAACTTCATAACAAACATTATGAAACCATAATTTGTGTTGCTTTTCCCCTCATTACTCTTAAAAGTATTTAAAGAAAAGTTTGTGAAAGATCTCTTCAGCTTTTTTTAAGTCTTCAAAAAATAAACAGTTATCCAGGTCTATAATTTTTTCATTACTATAGATAAGTGTCAAAACATATTTCTGGTATCTCTTAATCATATTTTACCAAGATGCTGTGAGGATGAATGTGAGCTACTGGTGCCACATTTCAGAATTTCTGAAGCATTGTTTCTTTAGAAGACCTTCATTGTGGGATCTTAACTTTTTTTGTCAGATACATATACAGCCCATTAACAACCCTCTCTTATATTGCTGAGTGCTTTAATTGTCAATTTAAAAAAAAAAAAAAAAGTATTTGACCAAAGAACAAGAAGAAATAAATTGTAATGCTAGAGTCCAATATTGAATAATCATACCTTAAGATTTTATCTTGCCTGGTAAATCAGCATATTTCTAATACATAATAATCATCAAATGCTTAAAATAATGAAATATACCTAGACCTTTTTTTTTTTTATTGTAACCTTTCTTTCCTACCGTATATCAAACTACTTTTTTGCACCCACGCAGAAATCTTACCTTCATCATTCTGGGCCACACAACCTGCTAAGATAGCAGCAACTGCAATCCCTACAGGTAACCATTTCCAGAGACAAAACTGCTGTAACATTT
The DNA here is from genome assembly GCA_038090715.1 of Florisuga fusca. Lineage (NCBI taxonomy): Eukaryota > Metazoa > Chordata > Aves > Apodiformes > Trochilidae > Florisuga > Florisuga fusca. The sequence goes on from JAAWXA010000010.1 coordinate 13,129,556, forward strand.
TCTGTCAGACTTCACTCAAGGCAGATCTGAAAAAGAAATATGTGATACAGGCATTAGTCAAGAAACCTATGCTAAAGTGAGTGATTGCAAAATATTTCTCAGGTAACCATGGAACTACACGTGGCACACATAGTCTGTAAGAATGCAAGACTTTTCCTGTGGAGACCAGCTATGTTAATTCCATTAGCATCAATACATATATGTGTAGTCATGAACTTGATCATCGTGTATGCAGAAACCTCCAAGTAATGAAAATCATAGAATCATAGAATTGGTTGGGTTGGAAGGGACCTCAGAGATCATCAAGTCCAACCCTTGACCCACTACCGCTGCAGTTGCCAGACCATGGCACTGAGTGCCACATCCAGTCTCTTTTTAAATATCTCCAGGGACGGAGAATCCACCACTTCCTGGGGCAGCCCATTCCAATGTCTGATCACCCTCTCCATAAAGAAATTCTTTCTAATATCCAACCTAAACCTCCCCTGGCACAACTTAAGACCGTGCCCTCTTGTCTTGTTGATAGTTGTCTGGGAAAAGAGACCAACCCCCACCTGGCTACAACCTCCTTTCAGGGAGTTGTAGAGAGTGATGAGGTCTCCCCTGAGCCTCCTCTTCTCCAGGCTGAACAGCCCCAGCTCCCTCAGCCTCTCCTCATAGGATCTGTGCTCGAGTCCCTTCACCAGCCTGGTTGCCCTCCTTTGGACCTGCTCCAGGACCTTGATATCCTTCTTACTTATATCAGGATTATTTCCATAAAATAAAGTATTTATGTTTGATGTAAACACCTTGAAAATACAAAATATGTCTCTCGAATCAGTATTTATTTTTTATGCTCTTTTTAAAATATACCAAACATATTCTCAATTAACAGATTTTTTGCCCAAACTTAATTGGCTTCTGTTTTATATCATGCTTGACAAGCTCCTAAGATAAGACTGCTTATCAGGTTGTCTCCTGGTACNCAATAACAACTATTTTAAAATCAGGACAGCCCTTTTGTAGGCATGGACAATAGCCTTTAGCCAATTAGTTTATAAGTTAATATCAGGTTCGAACTGTGTTAACCAATAATGTAATGCCATGTTTGTAACACTGATAAGAGAAAAGTATATATTCAGCCTACTGGGCTTAATAAACGAGATTTTTCCTTCAACTCCCTTGAAACTCCACTATATGTGACCTATAAGGATCCCACCACAGGTTTATGGCAAGGACCAGCAATAGTTAGATACTTAGGCAGAGGCCACGTGTGTTTCCACTCCTACAGGTACCCTTTGGGTTCCCAGCAAGTGGACCCGACCAGCTCCCGCTCCCCCAAATCCAGAAACCTAAGCTCGAGAGCGGGGATGGTTGTATTGAGTGGTTAACATCCTGAAAACAGAGATTCTTGCATTAGCCTTGTCATAGCCATCACTACAGTATTAGGTTTTGTTTGTTTTGTTTACTGTTATTTACCTTTCTGTTTAGTTACTTAACACCACAACCACCTTGTATTGCATGTTTACCTGGCAAATACCCTCAGAGACCCTAAAATGTATCCCTAGAAGAACAATTCTGTGCAGACTTCACTCACACTTCACCTTTATAAATGTTGTAGTTGCATTATGAGTACTGTAGTTATATGTTACAATCCTAGGTCTAGGTCTTTTATATATCAATTCGGCAACCATGAAGGAATTCAGACTCCATGGTGATGTGAGCCGGTGGGGTTCGGGAATGCCTGTAAGGGGCCCCCCGACGTAATTTCTGTCGGACAGGTCTTCCCTATCCTCCCCTTGGCCTTACATACTGATGGACGCCACACCTTCCTAAAACCAAAATTCATTGTTGCATTCATAAATTTAATTAGGTAAGATTCATCATTTATGTTATTAGTGTGTTGTTTACATTAAGTTAGTTATATAAGACTATGTTAGTAAATTAAGTTGTTTAAGAAAATATTTTTTAGTTGTTTGTATTCATAGGTTTTGCATGTTTTGTTATTTTATATTTTGTTAGTTTAAAAGTTAGTATAGCAGAGAACGTTAACCAGACATGTTCTTGTGGAAAAAGAAAAAGGGGGATATGTTGTAGAATGTCGTAGAATACCCTGGAATCGGGGTGTGCACAATTCCATGTCTGTGTATAGAATCCCTTATCTGAGGCCAATTACATCGGCCCTTACTACTGACCTTACGCAGCTGGGATTCGTTCTCTATAGGTAAACACACTGGGTGTCCAGTAATAAGTTATGTTGGTGCGAGGTGGCGGGGGGTGTGTTCACATAAGCACTATATAAGAATTGTAACTGCGCAATAAAGTTAGAAACTTGTTTATCAATCACATTGATTGTACGAGTTTTTCCTCGATCCGCTTCTACACCCACCCATGTCCAGTAAAGAATGGAGGTTTTCCTTTCTCCTCCTTTTGCTATTGATGTATCTGTGGAAGGACTTTTTGTTATCCTTCACAGAGGTGGCGAGATTCAGTTCAAGTTGTGCCTTTGTCTCTAATTTTCTTTCTACACGACCTAACTATATTCCTAAATTCCTCCTGAGTAGTTAGCCCTTTTTTCCATAGTCTGTAGGCCCTCTTCTTTACCCTAATTTCTTTCAAAGTCTCCCTGTTCAGCCAGACCGGTCGTCTTCCCCACCGGCTTGCCTTTCGGCACACTGGGACAGCCTGTTCCTGTGCTTTCAACACTTGCTTCTTGAAAATAATAATAATAAAAATAATATAATGAATAATATATGAAAATAATATAATAATAATCTGGTGTTTCAACTCCCTATATTGCCCAACTGGTCCACTCTTTAGGCGTGCTTGCATCTCAGTGCAATCATTGGGAAGTGTCTGCAAAACTGAAAATACGAGATGGACACAGTCAGGGCACTGGTGCCTGCATTTCGGAGTCAGTAATCAATTGTTAGTCACCACTTGCTGTTTGGTTTGCGAACTGGCCGTACAGGAGAGTTATAAGAAGAATGAGTTTGAATAATTACTCCATGTTCCTGCAGTTCTTTTATTACAGGGGTGATTCCTTCTCTTGCACACAGTGGTAGAGGATAAGGTTTCACATTTACGAACTTGGATGGTGGAAGTATAGGGGCAGTCTGTAAGAGCCTTACCAGGGTTGCAGAAGATCCAAACTTCCATTCCCTTCCTGCTGAGTCTGTCCATGCTTTACCTTTTAATACATCTAACCCCAAAATATTTGTTGGGAACACACCCAATACCATAGTGGTTACGGTGGGGGTGGTATCTCTGGGCAACCAGCATTTTACTAGGGTTGTAGGCTGGGATTTGGAATACCCAAACACATCCTTGACCTGTATCTGCCTCTTGTCAGGGACTACCTGATGTGAACACCTTGAAAATACAAAGTATGTCTCTCGAATCAGTATTTATTTTTCATGCTCTTTTTAAAATATACCAAACATATTCTCAATTAACAGATTTTTTTTTCCCCAAACTTAATTGGCTTCTGTTTTATATCATGCTTGACAAGCTCCTAAGATAAGACTGCGTGTCAGGTTGTCTCCTGGTACACGTCCAGACAAAGATAATAAATTTAACAAGGTAACCAGGACTGAAAAAATGATAATAAATAAAAGAGAAGTTCCTGGGATGGCAAAATCTGTGTTATCTTTAGCAAGTCTATGTGCCAGTGATTTATGAAAAGACAGAACTCCTTCTGATGTATAAAAACTCCAAGAGAAAAGGAGAAAGCGGCGGCTCTTCTTCCCCCCCCTTCTCTCTTCACACTTGGGCTTCAACTACGAAACAGCAGAAGAAGAAGAAAAAAAGCGGAGAACTTTGAAACAAGCAGGGACGGCGGTTCCTACATTCCCCCCACTCCGGCCAGAGACCAGGACTGCGGGACGGTGATAACATCTTAATTGCTCCCTCATTTTCTTTCCTTTGCCTTAACAACTCTTCTCTCCAAAGTAACGAATTGTGTTTACCCTTTATTAACAGTGATATTTTGTTTCCCCTTTCCTAAAATAAATCCGTGTAACTTGCTTAAGTTTCAAAAGGTGTTAGTGTGCAATTTCTATGCGTGTCTCTGAGTAGTGGCTGCATTTTCCTCATAATTTAAATGTTAAAATAATAACTCGGATCGTGACAATGTTCTTTCTTTCATTTTAGCCTTATGCTTTAAAGCATTTTGCAGAGTGACTGTATCAGAGAAATTCCACTTATAGAAGCTCAAGTTCAGCTCCAAAAGTCAGCAGGGACCCAGCTGCAAAGACATTGCCCAGCAGAACCTCTCCCAGGAAAAACATAACCAAAGCCCATAGGTCGCCATCTTCCATGAGACAGACACTTCGTTCATATCTAGCAGAGGAGGAAAAACCCCACATTTACAAAACAAACAAACAAACAAACAAACAAAAAACAAACAAAAAAAACAACCCAGGAAAATAAATTGGCCAAGAGAGGTCCTGATGAACTCCAGAGCATATCTTGAGTGAACAACAGTAAGTTACATAAAGCTGTTTTATTGCTCCAATACTTAACATCCTCAGTTACTTAACACTATCTGATCCTCCATCAGTGAGACTTCACTGAAGTTGTGCTATCAATTTCCTTCCACAAAGTGAGATTATAGAAAACATAGATGTATGAACAGCATATAAGTGACACCACACACATACACAAAGCACCTATCAGCTTAGGGCAAGAAATCAGATCACTCAAGAGTTCTCTAAGTCACAAGAAAGCAGGGTTTCCACTGCCAGAAACAGGTGACAATTTCATTAATTACTGGACAAGCCAAGAATTTCTCTAAGATCTGATTTTTTTCCAGATCATACCAAATTGCAAAACATTCTGGCTAATAAGAAGGAAATGGTGCTATGCTATAAACTGTTCCCCTTTAAAAAAAAAAACAAAAAACAAAAACAAAAAACCACCAAGCTGAACATGAGCATGCATTAAGAGTTTTGAGGAGAATGTTTTTCTCATCTCCAGTCAAGTAGCACTCTTCCCACCTTGATCACTAGCAGCAAGTCACAGCAGACAGACAGTTGCAACAGACAGCAACTTCAGGAAGACCTTAAATATTATACAACAGTGAGGCAGCCTGTGTCTAATTGAAGCAAGCAGTCTGAATCTCTTGGGACTGCTCATTTTAATTTCATCTAGACAAACACCNTCCAAGTAATGAAAATCATAGAATCATAGAATTGCCTGGGTTGGAAGGGACCTCAGAGATCATCAGGTCCAACCCTTGACCCACTACCGCTGCAGTTACCAGCCCATGGCACTGAGTGCCACATCCAGTCTCTTTTTAAATATCTCCAGGGACGGAGAATCCACTACTTCCTGGGGCAGCCCGTTCCAATGTCTGATCACCCTCTCCATAAAGAAATTCTTTCTAATATCCAACCTAAACCTCCCCCGGCACAACTTAAGACCATGCCCTCTTGTCTTGCTGGTAGTTGCCTGGGAAAAGAGACCAACCCCCACCTGGCTACACCCTCCTTTCAGGGAGTTGTAGAGAGTGATGAGGTCTCCCCTGAGCCTCCTCTTCTCCAGGCTGAACAGCCCCAGCTCCCTCAGCCTCTCCTCATAGGATCTGTGCTCGAGTCCCTTCACCAGTCTACTTGCCCTCCTTTGGACCTGCTCCAGGACCTTGATATCCTTCTTACTTATATCAGGATTATTTCCATAAAATAAAGTATTTATGTTCTTTCTTTCATTTTAGCCTTATGCTTTAAAGCATTTTGCAGAGTGACTGTATCAGAGAAATTCCACTTACAGAAGCTCAAGTTCAGCTCCAAAAGTCAGCAGGGACCCAGCTGCAAAGACATTGCCCAGCAGAACCTCTCCCAGGAAAAACATAACCAAAGCCCATAGGTCACCATCTTCCATGAGACAGACAGTTCGTTCATATCTAGCAGAGGAGGAAAAACCCCACATTTACAAAAAAAAAAAACCAAAAAAACAAAAAAACAAACAAACAAACAAAAAAAACCAAAAACCAAAACCAAAAACAAAACAAAACAAAACAAAAAAACCAAAAACCAAAACAAACAAACAAAAAAAAACAACCCAGGAAAATAAATTGGCCAAGAGAGGTCCTGATGAACTCCAGAGCATATCTTGAGTGAACAACAGTAAGTTACATAAAGCTGTTTTATTGCTCCAATACTTAACATCCTCTGAAGTTGTGCTATCAATTTCCTTCCACAAAGTGAGATTATAGAAAACATAGATGTATGAACAGCATATAAGTAACACCACACAGCTACATAAAGCACCTATCAGCTTAGGGCAAGAAATCAGACCACTCAAGAGTTCTCTAAGGCACAAGAAAGCAGGGTTTCCACTGCCAGAAACAGGTGACAATTTCATTAATTACTGGACAAGCCAAGAATTTCTCTAAGATCTGATTTTTTTCCAGATCATACCAAATTGCAAAACATTCTGGCTAATAAGAAGGAAATGGTGCTATGCTATAAACTGTTCCCCTTTAAAAAAAAAAACAAAAAACAAAAACAAAAAACCACCAAGCTGAACATGAGCATGCATTAAGAGTTTTGAGGAGAATGTTTTTCTCATCTCCAGTCAAGTAGCACTCTTCCCACCTTGATCACTAGCAGCAAGTCACAGCAGACAGACAGTTGCAACAGACAGCAACTTCAGGAAGACCTTAAATATTATACAACAGTGAGGCAGCCTGTGTCTAATTGAAGCAAGCAGTCTGAATCTCTTGGGACTGCTCATTTTAATTTCAGCTAGACAAACATCAGTCTTGACAAAAAAGTTCAAGGTTATGGAAATTAATGAATTCAAGACATGCAACAGTATCTATGAACCATACAAAAGCATCCACCTCCCTCCTGTCTCCTCTTTCACTGGCACTTCTACCAGAGATTCTGCTCTTAACTCCAGCAGAGAGAGCTCAAATGAGAGTTTCAGACCCTTCAGAAAGTCCTATTATTCCTATATATGCGAGGAGACCAGAATTGTTAGCAAAGATGCCACTAGTCATAAGAAAAAACTGCTTAAAAGGTTGCTACTCAACAATGAAAAGGAAGCTTCAAGCTGATCAATTATGTTACCAGTAACTGGACAAATATGTAAAGCTAGCTCTTTCCTGAGGAAAAAAAAAAAAATCTCTTCCTTGAGGAACCATCCAGTTTGCCAATGTTGCTCAAAAGTGCTTTTTCCTTCATTCTCAATACCAAGATGCTCATTTCATTATTATCACCTGAATTTCTGCTAAGCCAGTCCAGAAGTCATTAAGTCAACAGTACCTTCAGAGAAAAGGAATTACTTCCACCATAATATATTCTAGTTTACGACTTTTAAATAAAGGTTGAATGTCTCCACATTGTGCAAATGGATGCAAATTAACACAATGACATTGTTAGACTATGTTAGACTTCCTGGGCACATTTGAGGATGTGAAATTGTCACTATTTTACCATTTTTTCCTCTCTGGTTTGAGCCAAGAAAGAGCTAATTTATGTCCTCTAATTTTACTTTCAGCTAAGTCTCTCATAAGTAGCTGCATTTGCTGAAATGAACAGCAAGTTTCTCAGTCAGTGTCTGCTTCTAGGACTGATAACACTGATGTTTATAGTTATGGCTATAGCGTGGTGTGCAGAACCAAGGCCACTGGAGAAGACAAGTAACCAAAACCCATATCCCATCCCATATGTGTCATGCTTGGTATAAATTTGAGGTATAACAAGAGTCAAGTCCCTTTGCCTTCACCTTCACCTTCCTCTTGCCTTTCACCCTTCAACCCTTGCCCTTCTTCACCTGTCCCTGTTTGCTTCAGCATCCTGCAAGGATTCCATCCATTCCTCTGCCTGTGGTCCTGATCCCTGCCAGCCTGAATCTGTGTGTTCCTGCTTCCAGCTCCCGACTGCTGCTGACTCCAGGAGTCCAGCCTGGACTTTCCCAGGGCTGCCCTGCAGCCTTGGTGGTGATGTGAGTGTTACTGGGGGAAAGGGAGCAGGAATGTGGTATTGTTTTTCTGTAACTTTGTATATATTTAATACGTTTCCCTTTTTTATCATTACTTTTTCATTAAAGCTGTGTATTTTAGTTTCCAACCGAAAAGACTCTCCCCATTATTCTCCCTCCTTTCTTTATCAGGGAGGGGAGGGGGATTAATGGAGAGCATCTGTCCTTTGGTCAATTGTCATCCCAGCATTAAACTGTGACACCTCTCACCACAATAAGAGGTGATCCTAAAAGAACTGGGCTTGGTCTTTTCCAGTTTAAGCAGCCAGTCATCACTTTAGGGGGCCTTTGTGATCAAGTGCTCTCAACCTTTTATACCTCAAAACCAGAAGGTAGTTCTTCAGGAGACAATCTTAGTCTTTAGGTCAGTCTAAGAAAGATCACATCCATATGCAGTTTACATGTGTTGTAAGACAGAGAAAGAAATTCATGTACACTCTTCAGAGGCCTCTGATACATCATTTTGCAACCTTGGAAAAAAACCTCACCAGATTTCCAATCACAATGTTCTATTTTACAAAGTTATTCAGAGCTTAGCTGACATACTTGAGTTGAGTCTTCTCTGGTGAGATTTTAGGTCAGAATCTTGCAGGGGGGGGGTTGTGTTTTGTTTTTGTTTTTTTTTTTGGTTTGTGGTTTTTTGTTATGATATGTCTAGTAAACCATGAGGATACCAATACTGGTTTTCTAAGAACAAGCCTCTCTATATGCAACTGTAATACAACATAACAATAACTGGCTACCCTTTTCCCTCCTATTATTAACAGAAAAAACTGGTATGAAAGCAAGAATATTTTTGAGTTAAACAGAATCTGCCAACTCAGATTCTGAGAGACTGGTTTGAGAAATAGCTCATACCAAATGACAAGTAACTTCAAAGTCCCCAAAGGCAGACAACCTGTTAGAAATATAGTATGTAGTTCTAGATGCACAGTCTGATAGGGCACAGAACAATTATGAATTTCTGATTACAGACCAAGGAGGGTCTGTAAAGTAAAAATATACAAGTCTACAAGACTCAGTATTTTCCTGGAAAATATTCTAATGTTGCTACATTAGAATTTTAAATTTTGATGTTACTATAAAAATAGAAAGCTATACACAAAGCACAGAAAAACTTCAAAGAAAAAGAATTGAAGTTTCAGGTAATGCTACTTCCTGACATGTCTGCTTTAAAAAAAAAAAAAAAGTTTCAATAATATTCTCTCCAGAGTATTCCCTGTTTGACTCTACAGCTGTACCAGGAAACAAAAATAGACTCAAAATTTCCCAGAGGAGCAGTGGCAGCAGCCAATCACTGGAGACAGATGTTTACAGCTTGACAGCAGCAAACTGGCATAATCACACTCCAAGGAGCAATCACGTCTCCTCATCTCACTTCAGTTTTGTTTATTTTTCCTCCTCTTCTCACCAATGTAAATACTGAATCAGCCAAAAGGCCATGTACTAAACAAGATATCAATACAAGATAGATACAATTCAGTAGATTTTAAGAGGAGATAAAGGTGACTATAGAACCCAAAAATATCAAATATGAGTTACCACATCCAAGCACCTTAAAGATATTTACAGTCAAATAAAATTACAGTAATTCTGAACACTTATTTGCTTTAAGATCAGGTGTTCTTACAGTACTTCAAATGTTTCACTCGTTTGAACCTGAGGGGAGAAACATGGAATCACTCAAAATACACAGCCATGAGTGGCTGACATAAAAAAACAATTTTAAAATGTCCATGCAGAATTGTTCTTGGTATGGAGATAGAAGTTGCAAAAAGTCTTTCAAAACTGAGCACATGCTTACATAGACTAATGCCACATGCTGATTGGAACAGATTCTTTATAAAAGATTCTGAAAAAAAGATTTTCATATAATTGACATTTTTTTTTTAACATTCATTTCTTTGCTTTCTAAAAATGCTCTGAGTAAGGCTGAAAACCTTGGTAAGCACAGAACAGAAGAGCCACAAATGCAGCAGCAATGCTACTCTATTTTTAATATGTGTATTTACGTAGAATAGATCCATAAGAACAGATCCAGCAGCTACGAAAAGGGAGTGGAGTTATGAGCATGTCTAATTTTGAAGCTTGAGCTTAAAAATCTTCATATTACTGAAGGGTTTTATTCAAGGAGAGCACAGTAACAAAGTGCATACCACTTGTGCTAATTCTATAGTATGAAAGCCTTATAACTGATATAATAGGGGTTGAGCAAATCCACAAGTCATTGGGCTGAATTACTTACATATCAAGTGCTCAGGCAGTGTTGGTGAAATCAAAACTGTCGCTGTGTTCTGATTTTTGGAACATCCAAAATTGGATAAAGGGTTGTATTTGCACTGGAAATTATTCACTATAACCCCTGTTCAGTCAAATATTTGTTTAGGCTTAAATTAATCTTCAGGACAGAATGTACACAGATATTGGATAACAGTAAATGGAGTTATTCACACTTGCCACTGAATTAGAGCCATGAATACCTTCCATGGCTTTGGTTCACAGCTGAAGTTGTCCTTCACTGGCTCTTCTCTCCTAAGTAATACTATGAGAAATGCCTCAGCAGCTGCCTGGGATTGAGCATAGGAATTTGTGGGATGACATTTAGCCTTCCAGGATTCCCTGAAATACCTGGGGTGGTGCCTGATCTTGAGATCCGGATTTTATTTTTGTTTTTGGTAAAGCCTCAAGCAAGAGTGTTTTCCAGCTGTTGTGATCCACCAGTGATTCAGACTGAGGACCCAAGCTAATCAGAAGTAAGAACCTGCTGTGATGGATACTCAGTGTGGATGTCAGGTGCTGGTACTGAGTTCTGCTGTACCTGCCCCATCTGCTTGCTCGTGTAAGTGCTTCGCATGGAACCAGGAGCAGCTAAAACCAAATGGGTCAGCACTCCTCTGTGCCTAACTGGATTAGGACATCTGCTGCCTATCATATGAAGAGACACTAGTTAAGAACACATTGAGACAACCCAGAGTGGGGTTTTTTTGTCTGTTCTTGTGTTTAACTTTTTTTTTTTTTTATGTTGATAGTTCAACATAATTGCTTTAGCAATGAAAACATTTGGGACACAGAGTTTAATGGACCATAGCTTTAACCAAGTCAGGAACACTGTAATGCACTGTAATGCAATGTTAAACTGTAATGCAAATTAATCTATTTTTTGGCTTCTGTAAGAGGCTTTCTTTCTGTTTCTACTGACATGTCTGATGTATTATGACACCATTTCCCTCAGGATAAACATTTGCACTTTGGGAACTCCTTGATTTTGTGTCTATAATCTTTGAAAGAGTTGATCTGATTAGGAATAGTATAGATGAGCCCATAATAAAACTGTCCATACTTATTTTTCTTGTGTTTAAACAATTCAGTGCCTTATACTTCTAAAAATATATTATTTATACTTTCATCTTTGATCACAATTGTAATATATAAAGAGCAACACTACTAAGTACCATGTGTAACTTCTGATTCTTGAAGGAGTTCTTGCTTGGTTCGTAAATTATTACTATACAAATAAAAGAAAATTTGATGGTTTTCTTACATGCTTTATCAGTTATCCAAGCATGACAATTTCATGGGAACAATTGGTTTTGACATATATATTAAATGACCTTGTTAATAGGTATACTGAATTAATATATACTTAATAATTTCTTTTAAAGTATGCACACTTGTTAATGGTAAGCAAACACTTAAAGAAATGATTGCTGTATGACTGTTTATGTGGCATGGCAATACTATATTCCATGTTTCATATGACATTCCGTGTTAATAGGTCATCTGTGCTCTGAATAAACCAATGGCCTCTTTCTTACTGAAAACAAAACGGAGATTTTTCTTTGCAAATTGGGTTATTTTAAATGTTTTGAAATACTGAAACTCCATGTTGTGCTGAAATTTAGGCTTTAGTTTTCGGTTTTGGACCAATATGGACAATGTTTTCATAGGTTTGGGTTTTTTGATGGTAGTACTTCATTCTCTGTTATCTTCTATGTTAATTATTCTTGCTTTTTTTTTTTGTCTTGGCAATATCAGGAAAACTTTGCGTGCTACCTCCAAGAGAAATTACAGGGAGGGTGGAGTGGAGACCCAAGGCCATGCTCTGTGGCAACAGTATCAACCACCAGCACTTTTGATATTGTGGGCCAACAACCTGCCACTTTTTGACAAAATGCTGTTCTTTAAGTGACCTTTGCTCATCATAATCTCGTTATAATACCAAAACACACCTCGACCCCCAAAAGCTACCCACCTCTAAGGTGGGCTCTGAATTTTCTGTGGTTGAAACCTTTGAACACAAAGCAAGAGAGCATGACACCAGTGTGTGAAATTTGAACACTCAACTGTACTGAGCACCTCCCAGGGAATAGTGTAAATCTTTATAGTCACTTTCTCCAAAGCATTTTTGGCCAGGCTGCCTTATTCACAACTGAGGTATTTGCATGTACTTTGTGGACAGTGAATTTACCAGCAGCAATGTAAAGAGCTCGTGCACTGTTGCTTCAATAAATTACACTGTTCATTAATCTGGTTGTGAGAAATTTCATTGAATGCCATCAAACTCTTTAAATGTGGCAGTGACAGTTCATGGCAAGCACGACTAGATGGATAGTGTAATGGTAGTAGTGCATCTAACCTGTACTTATTAATGCAAACTTGGCTATTAATGCCAATTGGCTATTACTCCTCAATCTAAGCCAAGCCACTTCTCTCATATCTGAGGGTTAGCTGGAACACAAGGGAGTTTATTTGCTGTCAAATTGTTTTACTCTTTTTACTACAACACTAAGGTATGGGTGGGGAATGACTTGCTTCCTGCTTACATCGCTAATTGGGACCGCTTTGATATATATTTTTTTTAAGTGATACAATTAGATTATCAGTATTACAGTCTCTTAACCACATGTGAATTACAGAGTTTAGCAAATTAATTCCTGCCTACAAATCCAGCTTCTTAATGCATCATTTACATATTGTGTCCCAACTCCTCTGCACGGACTCAACCTATAAAATATTGTTCCCACAGGAGGTTTTGGGTGCTTAATCAAAAGAAGTTTGTAAGTTTGGGCAGCATCACACTGTGCACATGAAACTCCTACTTTGCAGATAGTGGCTTTAGAAAGAGGGCTGGGGAAAGACATCATAAAACCCCTTACACGAGTGCCAGAAGACTTCATTTAAGAAGTAACATTAATGGCTTAACATAAAAACATTTAAAGAAATATAATCTATTAGTCAGAAGTAGTTATTTCTTCAACATCCTTTGTTCTTTAAAAAATATGCACATAGAGCTTGTATTATACATTGAATCAAAATTATTTTGCTAGGTAATAATGAAAATGTATTTTGACATAAAAGTACAAAGTAAAAGATCAGTTCCACTGCTTTTACTGCAAGGTAAGTATTGGGTGATATCCCAGAAATCTCTCAGTTTCTCCCTTGTCAGAGCTATTTCATTTCGAGGATCAATCATTGGGCTTACTCAATACAGAGGATCAACTAGGGTTTTCTTAAAGTGAAAACTAAGGAATACCTTGGTGCCACTGCAATGGAAAGAATGCAGGATTTTTGAAATCTCAAATACTTTGAAATTTCAGGCTTTTCCCAGCTGCCATCCAAGTTCTCAAAGAGGCATAAATTTCTCATAGTAGCTAACCACACGAATTGTGAGGAAGAAAAAGCATCCACAGACACACAAGTCTTTGCTTGTGCTGCAGGGAAGCTAAATAAATGCCAGTGGGCTTTGGCCAGGACAGAGCTGCTGTCAAAAATAGCAGCAAATAGCAAAAATAGCTAAAAGAAGCAAGCCTGGAAGGCAGCCAGCTCTTTCACTGCCTGGAGGACAGGAGAGACACGTCACTGCCCAGCTCCCAAAAGGACCTTCAGTCTCCAGCTGCAGCTACTGTCACACAACAGCCAGAGCCCTTGTCAGGAGTATACAATAAATAGTTTTACTATGCAGCACCCTTAAGAAAAGATAAACAGGTTAAAATGGCTCACTGAGAGCCATTATAAAAACTGAATTTCTGTGTCCAAGTATCTATTTATCTTTCCCAAGATCATTGACTCTTTAAAGAAGATCCTACTTACTCATGTTATAGTCAAAACATTCAAATTGTCCCAGCTCTATCCATTAACTTGCTCATTCCTGCTTCCTCTACTACTGATGCTTTTGTTGGAGTAAGTCTATCCCTCTCATATTGCTGAGGCAGGCACACTGCTACACACTCTAGGCTAGAGGAGAGAGCCCCTTTGTAAACTCTCCAGAGGCCAGACTCCTCAGCATTGCTCGTTGCAAATTAAGTTATTAACAAAGAACTGAGATTTCTTTTCTGGAAAAGGGGAGTAATCAACAAGTTTCATCTTTTATCAGTTCATTGTTTACTAGGTCACTCAATGCATTATCAGTTACCATATTCTGCAATACACTTACCAGAATTTACGGAATTCTTTTATCCAGAAGCCAAGTACACAAGAAGGCTCCAAGACATTAAACAACCTTACGTATTCAGTTACACAACTGTTAGGTTTAGACCTCTCCTACGTCACTCCAGTCTTGTTGGGCAGCCTCGTCAGTCTGAACAGCTGGCTTTGAGAGCCTGCTACTCCAGACACATGCACGATCTCCATTATTTTATCCACATACCTGTTGCTAATTGCCCATCTTTTATCTCAAGCTCTGAATAGCTTTCCTGTTGCTTATGCTCACTAGGCTTGCCCTTCATTTTCCTTCTGCTCCCATCTAACAGCAATCTAAAACCAAAGGACTCCTGTCTTGCATTCCTAGCCTCCTTCACTCTGTAAGGTCCAAGTTCTGCACATCAAACTTGCTTTTCCTCACCACTCCTAGATGGACTCTTTGAAACCTCCAGCTCTGCTCCATGTTCTCTCATATGCCCTTCTACTCTCCAAGCTTTTCCATACCTGGCATCATGTCTATCAGTCCTCAAGTGCTCCACTTTCTCCACTTCACAATTTCCCTTCCCAGTACTTGGGAATCTTACCTTCAAAAAACCCACTTATCACTTTTTAACAAGCAAAAAGAGAATAATGAGATGTGATTATTTGTTTTGATTATACTTTGGCTGAGCTTGTTGAGAGGAAAAGGAGGCTTTTAAGTATTAGCAAATGTTTTCACATATTAATTCTTTCTCATTTAAGTCTTCACAGAAGTTGCAGTAACTTGTACATTTGCCCATCTCCATCTAACCATACCATATTCTAAACCTCCTCATCACTCCAACTGTCCTTCAGCAAGCATGGATGTCAGTCTCCAGAACCTCTGTTTCTCCAGATGCTGATACACCTCAATACTCTATTATTAAGCCCCAAAACTCAGCACTTTATTGTGTAGATTTCCTGGATTTTACATATCCCTGCTTTCCTTAAACCAAAACTGACCAAACCTTAAACCAAAGGGTTTAAGACCAAGACCAAAGACAGTTGTCTCTCATGCCCAGGTTTGGTTTTGGTTTGGCTTGTTTTTGTGTTTTTTTTTTTTGTTTGTGGGTTTGTTTGTTTGTTTGTTTGTTTGTTTGTTTTGTTATTCTGAGACAGCTTACCAAATCTGCTGCATGCCTTCAGCAGGTATTCTTGAATCTCTTTAAGAGACACAACATCGTACATTGAAGAGCACTGCACATCACCACAAGGTTTTGCAACAGAGACAATAAAACATCATCACAAGCAAACTTGGAAGTGGCAATGACTCAAAATTTCCACAGCCACGTGGAAAGTAATGCAAGAGGACCTCACTGCAACACTTAAAAGTACTCCAGCTAATTTCTTTAGCGCAAATGTAGCACATACCTTGGAACGGATTAAACATAAGACAGCTAACAGGTTATTGAAACACTCAGCTCATTTATTGTATTAGTGATTACTTATAGAAGTCAAAGACATTCAGCCAAAATGGGTTTACAAATATTTCTCTCTAATAAACTATCATTTAAAAGAAGTCCAAAAGCACTACATACTACCAATGAAAGAACTTTCACAGCTTCTGTTTTAATAATATAGCAATAATACATCCATTAGAGTAACACTTAAAACCAGCACTCTGTTAGTCTCAAATCTCAAAAGATATCATAGAAATATGGTTGTATGTCCTGTAACGTTCTCATAAAGGAAAAAAAAACCTTGGTGTCTGACAGTCTTTAAACTAACATCCTCCTTACACTCACATGGGGTCATCTAGTCCCACCATTTTGCCTCTGATCGTGACCAGCTGTGGGATAATGGGCCAAAGTCAACAAGTAAAATGCATTCTGGGATGCAGACAGATTTCCAGAAGCAGACTGCCCATACACGTCAACAAACACCTGATAAAGTTCTCTCCCTCTTCTATTTAGTCCCAACATCCTTCTTGGTATTTTCATTGTTACTGAGCCCATGTTTCAAGGAATTCCCTAAAACTTGGCACTTCGAAGTCATTAAGCTGAGCTAGTAATGCTGAAGAGAGTCTGGAAACAGCCAGCACAGCTTTGACACTTACAGATCTCCACAGAGCATACAAATGAGTCATATAAAGGTGACCTGCCTTGGTGAATGATGTTCTTCTCTGGTAAAGAAATGAGGAGAAGCAGCAGCAAACAGGCCTCAACCCAACTAGCACAGCAGCCAGAGAAGCCCCCAGAGGACTCTCTTGGGAGCCATTTTATACTGAGCACCATGGGAAGGAATACCATGATTGGTCCATTTGGGTCACCCAACCCATCCCCTCCTCCCATGGGCTCAGCTGCTCCCATTGTAACAGCCACACCAATGGGATGGTAGAGGCTGGCAGTGTCCCAGGCAGGGTTTTTCTATCCTATTTTCACAGCAGTATCCCCACAAGCAGAGAGAGATATGTGAACAAGTTAGTAGCCAAGTCACTCATGTGAAAGATAATATTTACATGATGGACAGCTAAACAATGGCTTGCCTTATGCAAGAGAGAGTAAATAGTGCAAACCCATCATGGAAACTGACCTAGCCCCCGTAAGTGATTTTACTGCCTAGGAATCTGACAACAGTGAACCTGAAAGACACCAGGGTAACTGCTAACATTTTCAGAGATCAGATCCCTCTGAACTGGTAACCCACAAAGCACAGAGTCCTATTCGCTGAAGTCAGTCAACAATGAATGAAATGGACTCAAGAATCATGACTTTTGGCACAGGCAAGACAGTAGAGTCTTCTTTTAGCATCAGAAGTGAGATGAAAGTTTCAATACAGGCAGATATTTGATGGGATCAGCCACATTTCTGGAATTGAGGGACAAATGCTCCTCTCTTAGTTTTGGGTGTGTTTTTTTTTTTAGGATGGTCTTGTATCAAAGTGTGTAGAGAGACCTGGCTCTGGTGATCTTCAGAAGGTAAAGTAACTATAGTGTATGAGATCAGTTGTCCAAAATACAATAGAAAACAAAGAAATAAGAGATCAGATGAGCAGGCCCAGGTGGTTTCCTATGGTTGGATGGAGATGCAGGGGTCAGTACTGGAGTCACTGGAGTAAACCGGAATAAAGTGCCAAGAGTGTCAGTCTGCTGAATACACACGGTTAACAACCACAGAAGATAAAATCCTCACAGAGCTGCTCACAAATGCATTTAGTATCTGAGAAATAGCTTTAGAAATGAATTTCCATTTGGATAAGAATGCGCATTGGGACAAGATATTCATATATGCAAATAGGGATTCAGAATTTATCATCCCTTTAGCCATTTTCCCCTCAGAGGAGGCAGTATAGATGTCTGTTGTAGTGTAATGAGTACTAAGCTAAAGTAAACAAAATGCTTGGGTGAATTAGAAGAGACAGAAATAAGACCTAAATTATAACAACATTAGAAAGCACAATAGAAAACCTCCAGAGTATTAAACATCGGTTTTACTGCTATAAGTTCAGAGAGAGACCAGAGAAAGACACAGGCTCAGAAATGACAGCTCAGCTGTCCCTGTTTCGCATGATTTTTGGCCATAACTGTCTCTCAGTACCACTAATGCAACATGTGAATGCATGGAAGGTTCACCAGCTATGCCAAGGAAGCAGAGGCTTCATGAACATTTGTTAGCTCACTCAGCATCAGGGAGAGAACCATCACTGAGTCAACAAATACTTCACAGACACATTTAAAACAGCTCCAGCAGTGATAAACCAGTATCTTTTCCCCCTGCTTCCACTGGAAAAGGCAACACAAAAAGCAAACTTATTTAATGCAGCAAATCCTCTTAGTATGAGTATAGAACAACTAGAAATGGTTCAGGGATTACAAACAGAAGAGGCAAAGGATCCAAAAAATCATGCATGGGAAGAAAGCTGGGCTTATCCAGTATTTGACACAATGTGGGCTGCTCTGAAGAAAACTTACTGTTCCTGCTTTAAAATGAAATCCCTGTTATCTTTCTTTCCCTGTTTTATCCTTTTCCCAATTAAATGAACTTAAAAGATACTACCTATACATTTAGTTTTCAAATGCATATAAAATATAATAAATATATTCAAGAGCATAAGGAGAACTTCTGCATGCATTACTTTTCAAATTTTCTAATTGAAAACACCTGGAAAAAATCCAACTGTTTGGAACAACACCAAGAAACACAACAGTTTTAAACAGTCCAGTGTTACTGTCACTTCCTGTGACCCAGATGACAGCCACAGGAGATTCTATGTCCCAGGCCTGGGTTTCCCTTTGAGAGTTACCAAATGATGACACCCTCTCAGACTTAAAATACCCCTTGATGAGATTAAGGTGAAAAAACACTCAAGGTCTGCACCCAAACACAAGATTCAATTTGAACTATAGAAGGAATAAAAGCACAAAAGCTGATACTTCGACCATTATATATGTTCAGGCTGTGCAATCACAAAGTCTGATTATTTCAATCACAAAAGCCACAAAACAAGCTCCATAACCTGGGAAAATTGTGGTTACTTAATCAATTTAGGAAAAGGAAAGAGAAAGCAAGAGAGTAGGAGAAGAAAAGTTAGGACAGATAGATAATGGAAAACCACCATTCCTGGATCCAGAACTGGGCCAGCCAACGGGGCAGGGTTGGTGTCAGTGAAATTCCCCAAGCCCACCAGTGCAGCCCCTCATTTTATTGGCCTGTTTCCCTTGGTAGGCTGAGACACATCAGATTGAACAACAGGAGCAGACCTGGCCAAATTTACTCCCCAGTCCTTATCTCTATTTTATGCAGGCCGTGGGCCGTATGCAGACCCTTACCACTGTCTCCTTCCTCTTCAGCAATCCCTTTGAAAATACTAAATGCTAGGATTTTGGGATTTGCAAATGTGGCTGCTCCATCTCCAAAGAAAAAGATCAATGGAAAGACAAAATAAATTAAAAAAAAGAAGTCACAGGAAAAAAACAACAACATACCAACTACTTTCATTCGATGATGCCTCAGTGCTTGTATTAGAAGAAATGGGAACAATCTACCCTTGCTCCCCTTCAGTCATGATTATACAGCTCCATCACATCCTTGCTCTGTCATTCCTCCCCCTTCAGGCCAAGAATCCTGTCTTACTTAGTTATTCGTCATAGAGAAATTATTTATATGTCTGAAATAAGATCTCTGTTCAATTTGACACTGATTTAATGAAATCTTAACAATGGAGGGGGGGGGGAATAAGGAACTAATCCCAAGGGGAAATGAACAAGATGTTTTTCTACCTCCTATATTTCAGCTGCAAAACTGAAAAGTCTTTTTACAAAACACAAATGTGCAGGAACAAGAGAAATTCTCAACACATCAGCATCACTGCTGAAGCAGAGGGGAAAAAGGCAAATCCCAGTCATCTTGTGAAATATGCTGCAGGTCACAACCAGGACTAGACCCTCCACCTCTGTGAACACTGTGCCTCCAAGGAGAGGAAGGAACCAAAAAAACCAACAAACAAGAACAACCAAAATCACATTTCCCATGAGCTGTTTGCTATCAGTTCAACATTCATAGTTTAACCAGCTCTATGGGCTTTGCTGCTACACTTGTGTCAAATGGTAATCAGGAAAGAAGCAATGCTTAACATCTTAAAAATTTCTACTCCATTGTGGGAAAAGCACATCTTGTTGCTAGATGTATCTTTTCTGTGATCACATGAATACAACTGGTGTCAGCAGTCAGTTATTACATTCCTGTCTGCTCCATGACCCAGCCCTGTTTCAATACCAGCTAAATTCTCTTGCCTTGCACCTTTTCATCTCTTCCTTTAACTCACCTCTCTAACCTTTCCCTGATAATTCCAAATTTACTCTAATCTACACGTAGCACAGTACCCTGATCTATCAGAGATAGAAATATGACAAGATACTCCTCTTTTCCCTGCCCTCCAGGAGAGGTTATTAGTAGCAATGGAAATGCAGAGGAAAAAACAACTACAACATAACGTATCTACAAGTCTCAAGTAGCTGCTGAGCTGAATCTCTATATCAGGCTTATACTTATGTATCACTGAAATCCAATAATAAAAAAAAAGTTTTTGCATAGAAAGACAACTTGCATGTTGCCATAGAAGTAAAAAACCTATTAAGATGTTCCTACATGGGTACCAATCATTTGTCTCTCTCTACAGGAGCCAGGTTATCACACATACATCCAAATAAGAGCAGGAATCCCTCGATTCCCTACTTAAAGGAACAATGTAGTCGTGGTTGCATGCAAATGCAGTTGGAGCCTGGATTTTGTAGAACAAACACTAAAAAACCCAAACAGGCAGAGAGCATAAAACAGGAGAAACTAAATACTGGGTCAGATTTGGACATGGATCCGCATAAAAAAATAAGTGAGCATTCTCTTTTACCATATCCATCCCACTTCTTCACAAATAATTTGCTCTAACAAGAGATGATGAATACAAAAGCCATGCAAAAGGTTAGGTGAGAGAGCAATACTCTTGGGAGCCAAGGAAGTGTATTTATACATATTGGTGAGGAAAAAAGGTATTTTTAAAATCAACATTTAATAAAGTAGAACGACTGCATTTTATAAAGCAAATCCAGAATTCTGCTGCACAGACATGTGGCACATAATAAAGGAGAGCTGCTGAAACTCCACGGGACAAATGAAATTATTCTGTAACAGAATAATTAGCTTCTGGGAACATTTCCTGCCTTTGAACACCAATTACTGCTTAATTACTGTCAGGCCATCCCACTTCCCAAAGTAACACCAGAAGGGAATTTTTATCACCAGTAAATGAAACGTCCATTACGTCAGTAAGAAGCAGAACTGTTTGCTAGAAACTTGTTTTTAATTCAATAGATAACAGCCAGGAAAACAGCATGATGGATACTGTTATTTACTAAATTAATCATCTAACATAATCTTATAATTTTCAGTAAGAGAAAGATTATTTAATTCTTATGGATGAGCAAACTGCTGGAAGAAAGATTCTTCTCCTTGATTACAAAGCTGTAGAAGGGCAATGCATTAGGGCAAAGTAGCTGCTTCATCACCTACTCACTGCCGGGCAGACAAACAGCCAGAGGTGGAGATCTGATAGCTCGAGCAGCACAGGCCCCCCAAGGATTCAGGCCTGATTTCACTACAATCATGCAAACTCCCAGAAGAAACAGAACAAAGTATTTCTACAAGCCAGTGGTTTGAATCTGAAGTCTCCTACAGTGATCAGGTTTCCCACTAATTGCTGCCTCAAAATAGTTATGCAATACAGAAGTAGCTTATACTCTATGTACAATGAAAGCTTGGAAAACTTCAGTATTCCAGCGTTCATGTGGGCAAACTCTCTCTCAAAAAAACCCACACTGTTGGAATACTTGAGCCATCAATACTTGATCACTGATCCTCAAATGCTTGTCAGAACTATTTTCTCTGGCTCTGCTATTCTCTTCCACCACTCTGTAGGATACTCCCCATTCCCTATCTAAATTGAACAAATATTAAAATTTGCTGAAAAACAGAGCACAACCAGAGAAAATCTTCTCATCCATTTCTACTCAGAGCTGTCTACTGCAAAGCCCCAAGCTTCAAGGAACGTCTAGCATATAAGGAAAAATATCTTAATTTTGTTCCTCAGACAATATCTAGCACATGTGATAAATCTGGAGAACAGCTTTCCAAGTATATATTCTAAGGAAGAATAAAACCACAGCACAAGAGGAACAAACTTCAGTAAACAGACGAATTATGTTCAAATTAGGGATTCTAAAACAAGAGCAACAAGGGACATGGTTCTTCTGCCTACAGACTGAATAATTGCAAATTGGGTCCTATGATCCATAAAGCCCACTGTTGTAAAAGCAGCCTGACATAAAGTTGTAGATCCATTAGGATTTTCTGCAAAGTCTTTAATGGGATGGATTAAGCCCCAGCATAAATAGTACTAACAGAACAGTCTGCACCTGTCACCGTAACACATTCAATGTCGTTCTGGCTACACTGCAGCATGCACTACCTCTATCTATATATTTATATATATAAACACACAAGTCCCCAGAAAAAAGAGCATTATCACAGCACATGTAGTAGAATCCCTCAATGCTCATTTTCAAGACCACTCAGCATCCTGAAAACTGTTTAATAATGTCTCTTGATGGTCTTATCTATACAATTCCAAATTTTAAAATTAGGACATGGAAACTCATAACATAACTGATAAAAGCTAATAAAAACTTTGAATGAGACATTTGATCTAGGCAATAAGAAAGACAATGAAGTATTGTAGCAGTGTGGAAATTCTGATAATCTAAAAGCAAGTACAAGCAGTTCCAAAATATTTCTCCATATAATTTTACTGCTAAGTCACCAGAATTCCCTCAAATTCTTAATTCGGGATGTTTCTTTCCTCTTTAAAATAACTTTCATGGTAGTGGAAAGCAGAGGATATTTATCATTCTTGAAATTACCAAACTTCATTATTTTATCGCAATTGTTCCTATACAAGTGTGTTCAGTTGAAAGAATTTAAGCCTTGCATTTTTATCTATGATATAGGAAAGGAATGAAGTATCAAAAGAGGAATATGTTATAGACAATTTAGGTTTTAATTAAACTAAACTTTGAACTAAATTTATGATATGCAATTTAATGTTTTAATCAGTAATTTTAATCTTAATACAACATTTTAATACCCAGAAGCATGCACTCACATCTGGAAAGATATAATATAGGGGTCATCTAAGCTCTCCCCATCACTTCAAAACAGGCCCTGAATTTTAATTAATACTAGAACAACAGGTCAAACTAAGTGAAAATGGAAGTAATATCCCGAAAGTTTGCCTCACCTAGAATAAAGAAATAAAAATCTTATGAAATAGCAACTATTCTGCTACAGGTCAGTGTGCAAATTTAAGCAGAAAAATAAGTGAAAACTGCAAAGTTTCGCTCTGGTCTCACTATTGGGCTACTAAATTTGTTACCTGACCTCCACAAGTGAGGTTTTTGGCACTGAGATTTCTTTTTGGTGATCACATTTGCTCCACATTGGCGACTGGGCAACCATCATTAAAACATGGAGAGCAAGAAGATAGGTGACTAAGCAAACACTGGAGAATCTTTACTCAGAATTGCAGAGAAGGAACAGTTGATCTACTTGCATCTCCACCTGTTCCCAACAAAAAACAGCTTTCTCTATGCCACAGGTACTTTCTTCTCTCTCTCATTTAAGCACATAGTTGCACACTGTTTAAAGTTTGCTTTATATATAAAGCAAAACAATATAAACGCTTCCATCCTGGGAGAAACTTTTGATGTGCAACACAAATCAAGAAATCCTTACAAAAAGTTTTATACAGAGTTCAACAAACAAAGAAGAACAGAGCTGACAGATATTTAAGGACACTGTCCATAGAATGCAAGAGACCTTGGTCCCCAGGTGTAAGAAATCTAACAAGGAAGGGAAGAAATGAGTGTGTCTGAGCCATGACCTGCTAGTCAAACTAAAAGGAAAGAGGGAACTGTACAAGCAGTTGAAGCAGGGATAGATATCTTGGGAAGAGTATAGAGATGCTGCCCAATTGTGTAGGGATGAAGTCAGGAAGGCCAAGGCACAGTTGGAGCTGAACTGGGCCAGGGATGTGAAGAATAACAAGAAGGGATTCTACAGGTACGTTAATGAAAAAAGGAAGGTTAAAGAAAACATACCTCCCCTGAAGAGCAAGTTGGGTGAGCTAGTAATAACAGATGCGGAGCAGGCTGAGGTTCTCAATAACTTTTTTTTTCCCCTCAGTCTTCACTGGCAATCTCTCTCCCAGCACCTCCCAAGTTAGAAAAACCACAAGGTGGGGACCAGAGCAGTGGAGTCCCTCTCACTGTATGTGAAGATCAGGTTTGTGACCACCTCAGGATGTGAACATAGATAAGTCTATGAGACCTGATGAGATGAATTCCACAGTCTTGAAAGAATTGGCAGACATAATCATCAAGCCAGTCTCCATGATATTTGAAAAGTCATGGCAGTCAGGTGAAGCCCCTGGTGACTGGAAGAAGGGACTGGGAGAAGGAAGATCTGCCCACTGTAGAAGAGTAGGTTCAAGACCACCTAAAGAACCTGAAAGTGCACAGGTCAGTGGGACCTGACAAGATCTATCCATGACTCCTGAGGGAACTGGCAGATAAAACTGCAAAGCCACTTTACATCATATTTTAAAAGTCATGGCAGTTTGGTGAAGTCCCCACTGACTCCAAAAAAGGGGAAATGTAACCCACATTTTCAAAAAGAGAAGGAAAGAGGACACAGGTTAGTTTATCACATCTCTGTGCCCGGCAAGATCATGGAGCAGATCCTGCTCTGCTAAGGCACGTGGAAAATGTGGAGGTGGCAACCAACAGGGCTTCACCTCAGGCAAATTGTATCTGACAAATTTGGTGGCCTTTTATGATGAGGCCACTGCATCAGTGGACAAGGGAAGAGCAACTGATGTTATCTACCTGGACTTGTGCAAAGCATTCAACACTGTCTTGCACAATATCCTGGCCTCCAAATTGGAAGGATATGGATTTGATGGGTGGGCCACTTGGTGGATAAGGAATTGATTGGATGGCTGCACTCAAAGAGTAGTGGTCAATGGCTTTATGTCAGAAGGGAGAACCATTGATGAGTGGAGTTCCTCAGGGGTCAGTACTGGGACCAGTGCTGTCTAAGATCTTTATCAGCAGCATGGAGAGTGGGATTGAGTGCACTCTCAGCAAATTTACTGACAACACCAAGCTGTGTGGCGTGGTTGACACACTGGAGGGAAAGCATGCCATCCAGAGAGACCATTAAGATTTATAAAAAAAATAAATAAATCAATCTAATCCAAACCCTACTGCTTCTAATATTAAAACTCTAACATAATGCATGTGCCATTAAATCAGTGTACTTATCCCATACTTCCAGGTATGGTACAGCAACACAAGCACTCCTGTCAGCACAGCCAGAGACACCTTTCTGAACCTACCAAAAGCCAATTAGCAAGTAACTGTGTATTTTACACCGAGCCTACTCCCATGACTCTTGCCTTGCACAACATAGGCAATTTCATTTAACTAAGCAATGCCCACAGAAATTCCAACTAGCTGTGGCACAAGCATGAGATGTTTTAAAACAAGACTTCTAGTTACGAACAGTTTCAAAGTGACAGGAAATTTATAACATCCCTTGATAATTTATTTCAATGGTTGATTACCTTCAGTAAAAATATTTACTGCTTGTTTACAATTTGAACTTCAACAGTTTTGACTTCCAGACATTATATTTTGTTACACATTTGACTGCAAGAATCAGGGCTCTCTAGCACTAAAAACTGTTTTCAAATAAAACCAATTAATTTAACAGATGCATCTTTATTAAAAGTATTGGTATCAGAAGAGAGTCTACTGTAGTCTAGAAAAGACATTTTCATTTCTTGTTTTTATATTCTAGTTTGCATTAGTAGCTGACTGGTTTTCCCCCTCAATGTTTACATGATGCTACACGCAGAGATGGCCACTGTCACTTCCATTATCCAAAAGCCACCTGGGCCAAGACCCGGTCCCAAGGCAATGGGTACAGGGGCACCTGGACACCCATCAGCTGAGCTCCACCCAAAAAGGCAGCAAAGAGGAACACCAATTACCCTGCAAGTTATTAATTTTCTCTTTTTGTGTTACCGATTTTCTTTCTCCTTGCATTAAGTACATTTATGATACACAGCATATAACTTTAGTATTAAAATATACTTGTTTTCATCTCAGTTTTAGAGTCTCTACGTTAGGGCTACAATGCAAGTCACAGTTATACACACAGGGAGCTTTCAAAATGCTATTTGTTCACTCCCTCTGGTTCACACCCTTCACACCCTTTTCACATGCACGAAGCATCCGATTTAGATGGCCCCACTTCCAGTTTCTCATCTCAACAGACTGACAATGAGTTTGGCAAACAAGGGTTGCAACAAAACCACTCAATCTTCCTAATTATTTGAATTTCATAATGTACTTCACCTGGAGGACATTTAACAGTTCCTGACATAGTTCAGAAGTTGCCACCAGAGCTGCTTGGAAATGGCTCAAGTAGATAAATCACAGGCAATCAGTGATTATAACCAGGCACTTTGCACTTCCAGTAATAAAAGCTAGACTCCCCCTGACTTTCACTAGAGGTAACCAAGAGACACTGTAACAGCCACCAAAATTAATCTATTCAGAAATCTTTGTCCATGAATGAACAGAATTTAGCTTTTTATTAACTTTTGAGAAAAGTAAGAGATAGAAAACAAATATGCACTCCTTTCAGCTGTATCCATCTCCTCATATTACAAGTCAAAAATATGTTCCTGGCTCTGTTGTACATTGATACAGGGATCCACAGTGAAGCCACAGAAAGATGTTACTACCTCCCCTGGCATCACAGCTACCAATACTTAGATCATAAAAATCAACTATTACAGTTGATTTGTCTCCCTCCAGTGCTCTGAAGCAACAGCAGAGGTTCCTCTTGATTCGGAAACTCAGAACTTACATTCTGACTGGCTAAAGCGAAATGGAGCTAAAAGCAATGCTTTAGGGAGGACCCACAAGCTACTCATTGTTCATTTTGGGGGTGCCAAAGAAAGAATTGCCTTGTCCCACTAGAGCCACTGAGGTGCAGCTGGAGAAACAACAATGCTGCCCAATGCAGAAAGTGCTGCAGGAAGTGCAGTGGTGGGGAACCCTTCAAAAAGGGGGAACTATCATCTCAGCAGCTGTAATCCACTGCTCAAGACTCCTGGTTTTCTTTATATATTCCACCTAATGCAGCGTTACTGTGTATTTAGAAACTATTGACATGCATAATTTATTTACTTCATATACACACAAGCTACAGGTACAAATATTTCACCACCAACCATTCACGTTCAGAGGCATTTTCATTAAAACTGGTTGAGCGTATGTCATAAGTCATATGAATTGCAGATGCCTGCTGCTTTCATCCTGTTTTGTGCAAATGCACACAGAACAGCAAAATTCAAAGAAGCCCCCAAGAAAGGGAGAACTTAAGTCTCTGTGTCATATTCAGTATAAACCCGAAGCTGGATGACTTGAAGGAGAGAGAACTAAAAAAGCTTTCTTTTCAAGACCAAGGAACATTGTGAGTATCAGGGGTCTGTAGTGAAAGCAATTATTTTCTGGGTTTCCACAGACAAAACACAATACTAAGAAATCCAAATGACAGGTGCAAGATTACAGAGATGAAGGTTAGGCATAACATTGTGTTGTCTCAATTTGGTTTCTGCAGCTTTGCAATCAAACACATCACTCATCGCCTTGTGGAATAAACAGATTTTTTCTTGATAAACATTCTAGTTGAGAGGATGAATATTAATTCCTTTGCCTTGAAGACACAGAAATCAAACAAACTGTTGTAGCAGTACCCTACAATCTGGGCTCCTACTATAGGCATATAGTGCAGGAGTCTTGAGGAAGAGAGAGAAGGCAAGACAACTCTCCTGATGAGCATTAATCACTAAAGACAGCTTTAGAGATCACAACTTTAGAGAAACCACCACTATCACACAATGCTCAGGGACTTCAAGATAATTTAGGATGTCTGAATTAATTTCCAGTTAAGCAGCTTATAAATATAAACAACAAACACTGTCAAAAACACAAAATATCAAGTCCAAAGGCTGCATGAAAAGTGAAATTTTAAATGTATTTCTTGCCAGGAATCTGTCTCTTCCTCACAGGAGGTTACATGTATATATTAATTGTAATCAGTATATTTTGCACTTCAAATACATCACAGTAACACTGTTTTTCAGGTCATAGATGTTCTTGTTTCTTCACTGGGGTAAACACTCATTACAGAGACTATATAGAAATACCCCCCCTGCCCGCAATGCAAGCAAGTTTACACATGCATAATGCCAAGGACCAGAGAGACACACACAAACCCTGTAAATGGATAATCCCTTCCTTTAGTCTCTGCTTTCAACCACTTCCTCCTTACCGTTAATCTTCTGTATTTCTCTATTTTGCTATAATGAGAATCCAGAGATGAGAGAGATGATTCATACGGCATTTTCAACCAGCAAAATCAAAAGGAAAGCAGCTTTCTCTTGGCAGGAAATGTTTCTGGATTTTGGATGTTTAGATGATACTCTGTATTTGAGGAGCTAAAACTTTTTGTTACCTGATTTTTCACCATCTACAAAAATAAGACCAAAAAATAAGACCACAAATTCCTCCTCACTTTATATGCTAATATCATAACACATCAATTGAAAACATATATATAGAGAGAGAGCAGTTGATGTTTTGGGTTTTCTTATCAAATGTCAAGTACATACTCATATCTGCTTGGTACACTCCCAAAAACTCCATAACAGATATAAAAGCAGTCAGATCTCCCCTTCCACGAGCATCAATCCATTTCATGTGCATACTGTTTTCCTTCTAGAAAAGATGTGCTAGAAAACAGGATCACTTCCTTGTGTTCTTACTGGCCAAGATCTCCTACACTGCAACAAACATATTATGTACTTACTCATTTCAAGCATTATCATTAGTTAATTTTTGTATTATCTACAGAATTAGTGAACAAGTTCTCTGAAACACCTCTTAGGCATGAGGCTTATATAATTTTTTTCTGTGAAAATGAAATTAACAAAAGTTTAGGCTTCTCCATCTGTCTCTGCTCTTTCCTTTGTGCAGTGAACAAAAATTAGGTGTGCTCAAAACTACAGATGCTCTTCTTATCACACACACAGTAACCCAGTAAATGAACATGGATGAATTGGAGGTTAATGCACATACTTCTGCATTGGTGGACTGCTGCTTTTTCAAGGGGTGCTCTGTTCCTAAAAATAATTTCTGTACATTTTCTTATCCTTCTCTTTATTTTTTCCTTTTTTCAAAGTCACCTGACTGGAAAAGTTCACAAGAGCCAGGAGCCTTAATAGTGGAATGAGACCTCTAAAACATCTTCAGCCCAAAATCTGAAGCAGGAACCAGGCACATGGCTGATTGCTCACAGAAACACAATAATCTTGATAAGAGGCAGGGGAATTAACACAAATGAATACTTAGGCTGCTAGCATTCACAAGGAAACAGAGACTAAACCTCAAATAGAGATACAACTCAAGGCAAAGAATAAATATTTGTAATGAGATTAAGATAGCTGGAAAAAATATTGTAGGAGAACCACAGCTGCGTATGACATAATGATATATAAAAAAAAAAAAACAAAACAAACATACCAGCCAGGGCAACTGTATTGAAAAGACAGAATGATGATTACTGTAGAAACAGCATAAAAATACTAAAAAGCAGGTAAAAGAATCTGTGATAAGAAGGAAGAATTATGCTCATTTCTACAGGTAGAAGCGCTCTCCATTTCAAAGATTTCCCAAATACTAGAGACTTAGCAAGTCAAGTGATCTACACCTTCACCTAACACTTTGTAAAACACCCATCACTAAACATGAACCTACTCAAACCTGTTAAGCAGAAACACTGGTTTTCAGCATTCTTATACCTCATATGTCAGGTACAAGTAAATATTTAAAATAGTACATCATTAAAACAGTGTTAAAAAATAACAGAGATGCCATCTGAGGAAAAAAACACACAATGTTATTTTAGTGCTTCCTTTTCTAGAATAGTACTTTATTTTCACAGGAAAGCAAATCCTAGCTGGCACTTCTATACAGCTTATTTGAGATGTAAATTAGCAGATCCAACTACATTTGTGCAAAATCTAAATCAACTACTGAATAGGTATTTCCTCCTCCAAATGTACTTTTCCCAGTAAAACAAAACAAAAAAAAAACCAACCCACTGATTAAGGTAACAGACTATTTGGAAAAAAAAAAAAATTAAGGCAAATTATAATAGTTCTGAAAGATACTAATTACGTTTTTGCAGGAAGGCTTGGACAGGTGTGTGTGTGAGAACCCATATACATGTTCAAACTATACATTGCTCATTTTCACATTTTGTTTACAACCTCAGGCAAGTCCAAATTTGTCTCATTAGAGAACAGTCTTCCCAAATCAGTGGCAAGCATTTGGTGAAGACAACAAAGGAACCTTAAGTTGCAGAGATAAACAAGAGAGTAACAAATATTGAAAGCAGAACACAAGAAATAAACTCACTTCTCTTATTCATGAGAAACCGAATTTGTGTTGCTGCAAGTATGACAACACTGAAGTAGACACCTCAGAAAATCCTGGCTTGGAAATGAACACCAGTGATGACTGAAGCAAAGAAGTCATTGAGTACTTCAGCCTTTTCTATTTCCTCAGTAACCAGGTTACCTGTATCCCTCTGGAGGGGCCCCACATTCTCTTTTGATTTTATTTTTTGATTTTGTCCAGTAGCTCTTTTTTCATCCATATAGGCCTCCTGGCCTTTTTGCTTGATTTCTTCTTTTTAGGGATACATTCCCATTGAGCCTGGAGGAGATGATTCTTGAAAGTCAAACAGCTTTTCTGGGCTCCCAGTCCTTCCAGGGCCTTGTCCAATAGGTTACCCTACCAAGGAGGTTCCTGAAGAGGTCAAAATCAGTCCTTCTGAAGTCCATGGTTTCAACCTTTCTGAGCATCCCCTTTTTTGCTGCCCTGAGAATCTTGAACTCCACCATCTCATGGTCACTACAGCCAAGGCTGCCCGTGAGCTGAACATTCCCCACCAGCCCTTCTCTGTTGGTGAGTACAAGGTCAGGCATTGTACCTCTCCTCTTTGGTTCCTCTTATCACTTGGAGGAGGAAGTTACCATCGATGCATTCCAAGAATCTCCTGGATTGGTTGTGCCTTGCTGTGTTTTCTCCATCTGATGTCAGAGTGGTTAAAGTCCCCCATGAGGACCAGGGCTTGTGAACGAGCAGCAACTCCTATCTGTCTATGAAGGCCTTGCCCTCTTGGTCAGGTGGCCTGTAGCAGACCCCCACCGTAATGTCCCCTTCCCTTCCTTTCACCCTGGCCCATAGGCTCTTGGTCTTTTCTTCATCACTCGCCATGTGGAGCTCTATGCATTCCAGTTGTTCATAAACACAGAGGGCAACAGCCCCTCCTCACCTCCCTTTCCTGTCCTTCCTGAAGAGCTTGAACACTTCTAGTCCAAGACGCAAGTCCTGGGAGTCACTTCACCATGTCTCAGTGATGCCAATGAGGTTATAGTGCTGAAGGCATGCAAACATCTCCAGCTCCTCCTGTTTATTGCCCACACTGCAGGTGTTGGCATTTGAGCTGTGCCCCTGACGAAGCGTCTGGAGCTCTGGATGAAGTACAGCTGCATGATCCCAACACCTTTTTGTAGGCATGGGCTCTAGTTCCTACCTCTCCATTCTCAGGTAAATCCTATGCTTTCTAAACCATTAATAACCCTTAAAAAGACTACAGAAATGAACCAAGAAAGTTTGATTAGAAACAAGGAGAATCAACTATCAGCAGACCAAGAGCAGCAGACAAATCATCTCTCCAAGAAATGGAGGGATGCCAGTGAAACACAAAATTTTAATGCTGCTTTGGCAGCATTTAAAGGCATGGAGGGCAACTTTACCTTTAAATTCACTCTCTGGCTTGTTCCCAGAGTCTTTTAAATCATAGTGTTGGTTTTATACAAAGAAGACAAGATATAACAAATGGCAACATTAAATGTTTCAGGATTAATCCACTCCTAAGCACAGATCAGTTGTCTGCCACTTCACTCTCACATGAAGTCTGAGAACCTGAAGTGCTAAAATGTAATTAGAACTTTGCTATACCTTTGTATACAGATTTTTTTTTTTAATCTGCCAAAAGGATGAGGGAACAATTTCTACTTTTTCCCTCTGACACACGCTATTGTTGAAAAACAACCAAACCCAAGTATTGCCTGTTTGGTTTTGTGGTGTATTTCTGGCCTAATCCATGCTGGAAAACATTGCCAGAGCTCAACTGGCAGATGAATTCTGCCAGTAATATTCATACATTTATTCCAGTGGAAATAATGTACAAAGCAATGTTAGCTGCATTTCCCAAATAAGCCAACATAATCTTTCTCATTTTCTTAGCTAAATGCTGCTGAGGTTTTCATGGGAATCGGGTCCATTCTCTAAAAGCAAACAGTTCTGAAACTTTTAGGCTTTCATGAAAACGATAATATTTGCTCAACTGGTGTTTCTGAATAATCAACTATCCCAACTGCTTAGAAGCAGCTGGTGGGCCTCAAGAGATCATAAACCAGAGAAGAGCACCAAAGGAGTCTTTACCAGAACCGGAGGGGAGCTTGGGTTTTATTTTGAATTTGTCAGTGCAGGACTAAAAGTTGTTGAGTTTCCCAGAGGTTAAAATTCTGGAAAAAAGAAAAAACCCCAAAAAACAAACAACAACAAAAAATAACACCCCAGAAAACAACAAAACAAAACAAAAACAAACAAAAAACCCGAACAAAACAAAAACAAGAACACAGAGCAGAATTTGCAGAAAGAAAATACCAAAAACTATGAATCTTGAAAACCTGTAATTTGTTTCTTTCCAGCCTCTGAGGATTAATGGGATTATTAAATACAATATATCAAGAATGAGAAAAGTTTAAGCCTCAATTTATGGAATAACCAATTAAGCAATATTGCCCATGTTTATAGACTAAAACTTCCTGTGCAGGCTTTCTAGAAAGAATCATTAACTGAAATTGCTGTCTTTTTCACAGCACAGCAAGCTTTCAGACAGGTTTTCCACTTCAGTATCTAGGACCAAGACAATAGCAGCCTAATACATGATTGTAGCTCAAAACCCCTTCAAAATCAGAGGCACCCAAGTGTTGGGAGAGCTGGCTGATGTTATCGCCCTATCATTCTGCATCATTTTCAAAAAATCATAGCTAACAGGAGAGGTGCCTGAGGACTGGAGGAAAGCCAATGTCACTCCAGTCTCCAAAAAGTGCAAGAAGGAAGATCCAGGCAACTACAGACAAAATGCACCTGGAGATGTTCCTGTGTGACCTGCTGTAGGTGACCCTGCTCTGGCAGGAGGATTGGACTCGATCTTTTGAGGTCCCTTCCAACCCCTAAATTTCTGTGATCTGTGCTATGTGTGACTCCTAAATTTGTCTGCCTATGTCAGGGAAAGTGCTGATAGCTGCAATATCAAAAGTTACTTTGAGAGCAATGCCTCATCTCCTAAATACAGTAAGTAGAAAGATTCTCAGTAGCATAATAACTTTAAAACTCTCAAAGCAGAGTCACTTACCCAACACCAACTCTTTGAACAACAATTGAAACCCCAGCCTCTTCCCCCTCCTCAAAACCCTAAAATAAGCATAAGACATTCAGGAACTAGCTTGTGGGAATTAGAGTGCTTCTCACATTTCAAGGTACATATTATAAGAAGCTATTTTGTATCAATAATATGCTAAAATATGCTAATAACTTACACTAATGTAAAACATTTCAGGAAAAACCTCTAAATCCCTTCTCTACAATTACTTAATGGAATGCTATTACTCATTTTGCTATGAGAAGAAAGCTGAGGTTTTTTTCTTAAAATCAGTTGGCCTATCAAAAACTTGCTAAAGCACCAGCTTTTCTACATTTATAAAATATCACTGCACATGACTAATTAACTGTCATCCAGAAATGTATATCAAGTGCATGGAATGCAAGAAAATACTGCTACTTTACTTTTTTTTCCTGTCCCATAAGCTTATGCTTTCCCTATATATTCTCAACCTCTCACAGTGTTGTATTGCAAGGAATTTATGTCTATTTAATGACACTCTAATGTAACTGAGCAAAAGAAGAACTATTGTTTTTTTTAAGAAACAGCAGGAATTGTTCCAAAATACTCTTCTGGAGAGCAACAGAATGCTACTTCCTGTAACCCGTATTTTCCAAGAAATACAGTTTTACTGGAATTGTACAGGGCTTAGTATAAACATAAGGAATGCAACTGTCCTCTCTCCCAGGCTCCTGCTGGACAATACAGCCAATTCCTTGCTTGCCATAGTGATATAAAACCACTACCAATAACAAAGTTCCCCTTCCACTGAAACACAAAGACCACTGCAGCTCCCAGCACAAGAGAGTGTGCCAAGAGGTCCACACACCAGATGAAGGAATGTTAGAAAGAAAAAGTAAGAAGCGATGTTAAGTAAGTAAAGTAAGTATCATGAAACATGCCAAGTTGGAACGGACCCATCACAATCATCAGATCCAACTCTTGTGCCTGTGTAAGGCATCCCTAGAATCACTCCATTTGCCTGAGAGCATCATGAAATGTCATCTTGAACTCAGGCAGGCTTGGTGTGTGACCCCTTCTCTGGGCAGCCTGTTCCACTGCTCAACTGCCCTCTGGGTGAAAAACCTTTTCTTAAGATCTAACCTGAACCTCCCTGGATTCAGCTTCCTAGCATTTCCCCAAGTCCTGTCTTCGGTCACAGGAGTGAAGAAATTAGTACCAGTCCCATCTCTTCCCCTTGTGAGAAAGCCACAGACTGCAATGAGGTCACCCCTCAGCCTCCTTTTCTCCAAACTTGGATCGAAGTGACCTCCGACGTTCCTCAGAAGTCATCCCTTCACCATCCTTGTTGCTCTCCTTTGGATGCTCTCCAGCAGCTTCATGTCTTTTCTGTACTGCAGTGTCCCAAACTGCACACAGTACTCAAGGTGAGGCTGTACCAGTGCAGAGTGGGACAATCCCCTCCCTTGACTGGCTGGTGATGCTGTGCTGGATGCACCCCAGGACATGGTTTGCCCTCCTGACTGCCAGGGCACACTGATGGCTCAAATATGACACTAACCATAAAAAAAAACAACCAAACAAACAGTGGGTATATCACACCTTTCCAGAGAGAGAATGGTATGACAAGGAATACAGTTTTATACTTTCTTTACTTTCCTTGAGAAGCTAGTCTCTATTTAAGGCATGAGAGAACCCAAATGTAGGGTTTGTTTTATGTAGGTTCTTTCTTATTTCAACAAGGTTGTACCTAAAGGAAAACATTTTTTTTATATATATAAAAATACCTTATTTTGCTGAGCATTTGCTATTTGTGCAAACTTATATATCTAATATTTTAACTCTCATACTTCAAAATGACTGGAGTAATGAAAGCTGATTTGGGTCAGTAGCATAGATGTGTTTCAGATATGCTTAAGCATTAACACAACACCCCCTTTTTAGCTACCCACAGACAAGAGTAAATACATCATCATGTATTATACATATGAGACACTATACTTTGAATTTCTTTTCCACTTCTTATATTAACACAGCCAACACATTCAAAGACATTGTATTAAAAGGATAACATAGCATGAACTCTTTGGCTTTTCTGTCATTTTCAACATCTGTCCAATTAAGGGCAATTCTCATCCAGCTTGCAGCAGCCACACAGAGCCAAATGCTGCACAACTTTTCTCGCAACATTCTTGTGGAGGAATAAAATGCATTCATCTGGCCCAGTCTGCTTTTGTATTTATTCACAGGTCTTACTTCTCTTTCTCCCCATCATCTTCTATTATCCTTCTCTTCCCCCAACTTCACATATTCTTCCCAATCCCTTCCCATCTATTGTCCTTCCTTTCACATTCTGCTTTTGTGCAACCTAAATCCTTGCACAGCTCTCCGAGAAAATATGAAGAAAAACAAATAGACAAACAAAAACCCCTACCAGATCCTTTTCTCAAGTTTGCTTCTTCCTGATAAAAAACACCTGAGGCCAGAGATAATAGAAACTATGGTCCTGAAAAGCAAGCACAACTGG
The DNA here is from genome assembly GCA_038090715.1 of Florisuga fusca. Taxonomy (NCBI): domain Eukaryota; kingdom Metazoa; phylum Chordata; class Aves; order Apodiformes; family Trochilidae; genus Florisuga; species Florisuga fusca. Next base: position 13,165,652 of record JAAWXA010000010.1, read on the forward strand.
TCTGTGAAATATACAGTATGCATGTCCAGTACTTGCAAAATCACCTACAGACCAAGGTGACCTTCATCAATCCACAGTTCATATCCAATCTGATCAAAATTATTCAAAACCACTGGACTGCATTAAAATATCACACTGCCTAATGAACCTAGTCTGAGATACTGACAGTTGTTCTGGACTTTGCACAGAACAGTTCCAGAAGTTCTGACTTATGAGACTTAGGAGATAGTACTTCTACATTGATACTGATGGATGATTCATAACATTTTAATACATTTTATGTCAAGGTCCTGCTAACTCTCCCCAGTTATCCAGAGAACAATGGTCTAGCACTGCACTAATTTCACCCAGTCTTTCCTAAAAGATGCAATGAATGGGGGAACTGATGCATCAGAGTCTGCTTTTGGAGAGATGGATCTGCCATCTTTTAGTTCCCTTTGGCATTGTGGAAGAGAAGAGAGAAATCACAGGCAGAGATGCCAACGGGATGATGGCAATTCCCTATATACCTCTGCTGTACAGCTGACACAAAAACACCAGGCTATCTCCCTGCTCCTAGAAGACATGCAGCTCTTTAAAGTACACCACAGACAAAATAATGCTGGCAAAATGGGGAAGGAAAATGCTTTAAAAACAACATTTGAGGTGACACCCTCTCCTCCTGCTGAAAATGCATAGCATCCTGTTCAGCTAACACATGTGGATGAGCTCACTCTTCATGAGGCTCCTGTGAATAACCAGCACCACTCATGATAATCTCCTTGCTTGTAGCACCAGGAAGAGGGCTCAGCCACATTCTCACCTCTCAAGTGGAAGAGTAAAATTCTGAAGAATAATGGTAGGATAGCCCTAAAGGTTCATGTATTACAGGAGCGTGCAGCTCACATTTCAACCATAAATCCATAGACTCTGATCTTCCCATTAGCTGTAGCTTCTTCCAGTAGATTCTTGGCTCCAGTCAATGGAAAAACTAAAGATCACTTCCTGATCAGTTATGGCAAGCATTAAATGCTAAAGACTTGCAGATGAAGCCAGATGTCCTGGCTGAAGAACGTATTTTCAGAGAAGACCAAGCAAAACAAGTTACCTCTTCTTCTATAGCACTGGAAAAAACTGCTCCACCTGGTGCATCTGTCTGTCCAGGTGCCTTTCAATGCTCTGTAAGTATTTATTCAAATCTTAGAAATATCGAGATACATCTATGTCCCAAAGCAGTTCAGTAATACAACAATCGATGTGAGAATATTCTGGTAAGAATCAGCAACTGCCTTATTACATGGAGTAATAAGATCAAAGATCAAGATCAAGATCCAAGAGGGGTACTGAACATTCAAGTCTTAACTAGCTGGCTACACCCTATACTTCAGAAACTCCCCCTTCCACACAAACTACTGTTTTCAAAAAATTTTACTGCAGTTGGTATTATACAGTTAAAAATTATAGTATAGTTGGTATTATAGCTTAAAAATGTTTATTGGATTTCTACAGAATAAATACAAAACCCTGTTAGTACAGATACTTTTTTTCAAGTGCTAGCATCTTAAGAGATCAAGCTCTCAGCCAACTTTGAATATATGGCTATTCTGAATAATGCAGAAATCTGACTGTAAAGGATAGGATGTTAAATAAACTCCTTCTAAATATTAAAATAAAAGGAAGCCTTTCTCAGACAAATAATCCATACAGATTCACTGATGCAGAATCAGAAAAATGTCACTCTGCTACCTCTTTTAACAGGGAAAGCATTCATTAGCTGGACTTACTATTACCATGATGCAGTTCATTAAGTATACTGTTTTCTTCTTCCGTACAGGAAACTGTTTATAATTCTGCTGGACATGCTCAAGCTTCCCTTTCACTAGGGTTGGAAATGAAAGAAACTTCCAGACAAAAAGCCAAACATCTGGCACATTCAGAAAACACTTGCAACCTAATGATGGTGGGAGAAGTAATATCTCTCATCAGCTTGTTTCATAACAATCATGGAGGTTGTGTGGTGAGATAAGTACAGGAACCTTTCTTTACCCACCCCCACCAGGCATTCAGATTTGTCTCATTTTCTGTGCATATCTACTGACACCCCAGATGTGTGCAAATCAGAAACCAAAAACTACATCAGCATTGCTACCACTTACTCATTTTGCACCCCCACAAGTCTCCTGATGTTAAGTCACATTTTTCCGGAGTTAATACGTAAATGTTTACCCTAAGAAGAAAGCCAAGACTCTGTCTTGTGACCCAAGAGCCTTCTGAAAAACAAGAGTTAAGACATTTGCTTGTGCTACCAGTGCTTCAAACACAGGTGCACAAGCCATGGCAGAGGCTCTGGGATTACCAGCCCCTGAGAAAGCACTGGGTGCTTTCCGAATTGAGGCCACTGTGAAACCTGTTCAAATAGTGGTACCTGGTATCTAGGGCAGGAACAAGGGCAGGAGCTGCCCCAGGGGAAACTGAAGGTATTCCCAAGGGACTACTGAATGCAACCTGCAGAAAACACTACAGACCTGGAACCCACAGAAGAGCCACAGGCTCAGGTGACAGTGAGCTGAAGGTCCACTAAGATGAAGAACAATCCCACTCTAAAGAGGGTGACCATCCCTAGCAGGGAGAACAGCTCTTTCAATTGGAGAAGTCATAAGTCTTGATGGGAATAACAAGCAGGAGTTTAGACGTGCTGAGAGGTTGCCATCTTCATAAACTTTCCAAGAAAACCATGAGGTAAAAGGAATGTGAGGGGCTTGCTCCCACTTCCAGGCTAGCAGAGAGGATGAAGAACAACAGAGAGGGGTTCACCTGAGAGCAAACAAGCCCACCCACCTCTGAGGCCTCATTACTGCCTTCTTACACCACTGTGATACTTGCAGTGCCTGGCAATTGTCAACTCTCACCCAGCTCCTACTGCAGTACGAGCAACACTTCTGGAGGCCTCTGACTCTTCTCATGGCATGGCACAGAGCCTGCCCCAGAGGAGGATGCAAGTGTGACACAGTGGCTGTGATGGCTGTTCAAGGCTGGAAAACAAAACATCCATTTGCAGGGAAACTCACAGATCCCACTGAGCAAATTTAAACTTGGAGTAGTCCTACAACAGCAAAAACACCAGGCAGGCAGCAATCCAGTTAAGACAACACTCCTCTGCCTGTCTTACTGGGACTTGAGCAGCATTTACAAAATAATAGAGCAGTTCCATGCAGAACAGATGGGGCAAAACATCTTATAGATGGGGTTAGTGCTCTCCAAACAGAAACATCACCCAAGTGTACTACATGGAAATGTTTACACTGATCTAAGTCAATGAGAGTAAGGAAAAAGAAGTTATGCCAAAAGATAAGCAACAGGTCCACCCATAGGAGGGTCTGTGTTGCATTCTCAAGTCTCTGATGCTGATTCAAGGCCAAAACAGTGCTAGGCACTAGCTCCAAGAATCATCTTTCTGAGATCTCTGCAAGAACTAGCAGCAGCCTTGAGCTATGTCTAGTGTGCAACTCAGCAGCCAAAAAAAGTGTCTAACTCAGTTAGTTACAAGCACAACGGTTGTGTGGATGTAAAACCTGGAAGACACCTGGAAGCACTAAAGCAAAGACTTGAACCTCAGACATCCTGTCTTCAGTGGACTTTGGACCAGGTTCTGCAAAGGACAAGCTCAGGTTTGATTATGTCTGCTCACTTTCTGGCACCAGCTGGCTTTAACTGTAAAACATTATGATGTATATCCAGTTTGTAATCACCCTGTGCTGGGGGAAAATAACATTTAATTATCTTCTATACAGCTGAAACAGGTAAGAGCCTGGGCAGTGTTTGAAGCAGTGTCTCATGAGCTGCTGCTCTGTCAGGACAAAGCTAACCATTTCCACATCCCTTGTGGTCTCTAGATAAAATAACCACTCTTTGAGTATACAGCTTATTACCACAAAGTGCAGTAGGCACAGTTAATGGCCAGATTGGAATGGTGATGCTGTTCTCATGTCTGGTCTAATTCTGGGCAGAGTTCTTCCAAGAACTGTAGTTGGTTCTCTTGGGGTACAAATTGCTGCTAGTAGAAAATAACCATTTGCATACAATAACCAGAAGGCTGGGTAACAAAACAGAGGAATCCACTGGTGCAACCAATTATTCCTCCAGATATGAGCAGAGGAGATAGTCTCCAGAGGTTTTTCTATTTGAGACAGAGATATAGAGCCTGAAGAGCACCGTATGTTAAACTTCAATACTGGTTTTGATCAAAATCGCTCTGGCAAGAGCTGATCCAGTCAAATTGCATTTGGCTGCAGTAATGCCATAAACCTTGAAGGAGCAGGTAGATTGCTGTAGTATTCTTAAGAGAAGTAAGAGCTGTATGAAAATGGTGCTGCTTCTGAAGAATTTAATTTTTCAGATCTGAAGAGCAAGGAATACTAATAGCAGTGTAATTTGTGTACTCTCATACATGATTGATTCCGTGGGCAACCTTTGTATTTACAAGAAATAAGGTTAATTCACACTCCATTTTGAGAGAGATCACTCACAGAAAAAACTGGATTTGAATGGTAATAAGCTGATTTTGGAAGAAAGGAAAGAAATGGAAGAACAAAGGAAAACAGATTTCTAACCAGCATTTGTTTGAAAAAAGAAATTAAGGGAACTAACTAGAAAAAGCAACTGAGTTGAGGAGCTCAGTTATCTGAATATGAAGGTCTAGAAATCTTTACATCCCAGATATCAAACTCCTGAGTATTGAAGGAAGAGGGAAAGACTTTCAGCGCTCACTGGGTTTTATTCTGTATGAATGCACACGTAAGAGTTGTGTACCTCTAACTTTAGAAAGCTCTAAACGAAAACATACAGATTTTTAAAAAGCAAAAAAACCCAGCATAATGAAGACGTCAAGAAAAAAAAATAGTGGGCATTGGTATAACAGAATCTGAGGAAACTCTCATAACCCAAATACAGTATTTTCCAGGTTTTGACAGATTTATAAAGACTGTTGAGTGCTCTCAGTATGGTAGGGTCAGGAAAGGAACAACCTGGGTTCATGTGCACTGAGAAGAGTATTTTAGGAAGGATAATCTGAGTACCAAAGGAAATTTTTTACCTTGTTTTAGTAAGCATTAATGCTTACTATGGTAGAGAAAGAAGTGTAGCAGACAGGTTGAATGAAGGGGGGGGAAAAGTAGGATGCACAAGGGTTCAAAAGAAGAAATCATCATAAAGTGAAATGGTAAATTTAGGGGCCATTAACGTTCAAACCCAGAGTTTTGAAAAAAGTGGCACGCAAAATCAAACATCACTAAGGCATTTCTTTTAACTAGGATACTGCACGAAATTAAGAGTAGTAAATAAACTACTCATTGTTAAAGTAAAGGAGAAGAATTTTCTGCAGGCCTATAAACTTACTTCAGTGGCACAGAGACTCAGTACACTTCCCTTCAAATTTCCTTCTAAAGACATGAAAGCACTGTGATCAAATTTATTATGGGTTTAACACAAGATAGCTTGTGACAGACAAACCTAAGAGCTTACTTCATCAGATTACATTCTCCAAATGCTGCAGATCTCATTAATCTGGATTTTAGCAGAGTATTCAGCAGTGTCACATGCGAAAACATTAAACATCCAACTAGCAGAGGAATTTAGAGGTCGGCAAGCATTTGGTTATAAAGGGGAGGCAAGAATAAAAGTCCTGAAAACATAAGTGTGTATTTGAGGGTCTTAAAAATCAGCCTTGGAAGTGATCCTATTAAATATTTCAATCAATTACCCTGTTACTAATGTTAGGGACAGGCTGGCAACACACAGTGCAGCTGTGACAAAGATACTAGAAGAGAGGACACACGTCACACAGAAATAACAAGATGCTCCAAAGAGCTGAAGTAACAGAAACAAGACAAAATTCAGTGAAGTACAACTCAAAGTCATACTCAGGGAGTACAAAATGTTTATGGGTATGCCTTGTGTGCACTTCTCAGTGCAAAATGTAAAGGAGGAAGAGCAGGAGTTTCAGTTAATTACAATATAATTACAAACCACAAATGTGATACTTGGATCCAGAACAAGTATTTCCAGCAGGAATGAGGAAGCAATGGTGTATTGAAACAAAATACTAATAATGTATAAAAACGAATCCCAGATCCCATTTTGATCACCATGTTAACAGCTAAATTTCAGGTAAAATATGTACTCTACAAAGTCAGCAGAGATACTGGGGGGAAAAAAAAAAAAAAAAAAAAAAACGACGACTGTATTTACTCTGGAAACCAGGAGAAGGATCTGAGTGTCAGGAGTTCAGATTTCCAAGGGATTACCAGGGACAGAAGAACAAAACCACCTAGCTATACCCTTGTTTTCAGGTGGAGCTCAGGAGGCATGCCAGTGATGGTACTATATAAAGGGTGCAGTGGCAAGAACCAAGCTGGAGATTCAGATGATCATCTCCAATCTGAAGCTCCTAATACATCTTGAAATGATGCACTTAGAGCAAATGGTGCCAAAATTGGCTACAAATGCCAGCATTACCACATCTCAGCTCTGAAAGTTCAATATCAGTATTAAACTACATTAATCCCCTTTACAAGTCCACTCCATTAAAATCTGCTTTCTTCTCTTGTTTTAAATAAAGTGCTTGTGGATAAGGAACATTCATAAACAAAACTTATTAACACACAGGATTTTAAAAGCAGAAATGAAGTTTAAAACTGGACATCTCTAACCAAAGCCTGCAGCTATCAAGGAGTCAATTTTCTTTTTATCCCTTTAGCCCTTGCAATTTAGCTGTAGAGCAAGTAAAGACTAGAATAAAGCCACTTAATTTTATTTTTAAGCTTAGGAGTTATATTTCATGGCTATCATTATTTGAAAGTATTTATGAGCAAATGTTGCTTCAGCATAAAGACCTGTCTACTGTTACCAATAAAGATGTTATCATCAGAGAATCTCATACACCATTAAAATCAGTAAGTTCATCATCATAAAAAAAAAAAAAAAGAGGAAGAAGAAAAAGAAGTAAAACAAAAAAAAAAAATGCCAGTGTTAGGATTTTTTTACTTAAAAAAATTTTAAAAAGACAACAAAAGCCCACAAAAAAATCACCTTTAACAACCCTTCCTATCTTTGAAAAGAACATTAAAAACTTTGGACCACAATTTTACAGGTGACTGCCTTTCTGGCACAGCTATTACACCTAAGCAAATATGACACAAAGTGACAATACAATTATTCCAACCAGTGATTTAGCACAAGTAGAAAACCATAAAGAAGATACTGAGCCCCAAACTTCTTTACAGCCTTCATTTTCATTCTCCAAGGGTAAGGTGTGAAACACAGCAGCTGGAGTTAACTTTCTTGCTTCAGCAGCTCAGTACAACAGCAGAGAGAGAAGCACTTCATCATTAAGCAGCCCTCTCATTAGACTGCACTCTTATTTCATAGGGCTGTAACTGTAAAGCCATGCAGATTATGTTCCTGAAACCTGAGCACTAACACTGAGAGATAAAATGCATCAAATAACTCCTGGCAAACCTTGCTGACCCAGGAAAGGAAAACCAAAAGCAATACTTACATTCAGATAAGAATGACTGAGAATTCACACCCAAATTCACAAACTCTCTAAAGCAAGACTCAAGTCCTGTAAAAGTCCCCAATACATTAATATTGATACCATTAATTATTTACTGGATCTCCTATACTATTAGCTTACCAGCTCCACCAATCAGCTGAATTTATAAGAAGTAATGAAATGTGGACCTAGTGTTAACCTTAGACAGGGACCTGTTACCCTCTGGTAATACAAATACAGCTTTCCTGCTCATATGGAAATACACACACACATCCATTTTTGTCTTCAAGTGAGGTGTGAAGTATAAATCTGTTTATGGTGCTCCATATTAATTGCATGCAATATTCACTAGAATTTAGCATTTTTTTAAAATCTAAAGCACGGTCTTTATGTTGATAGTAATAGTGCAGTGAACAAGGAAAATGCAGAAATCAAAGAACAGTAATTACTGAAATAATACCAAGCAGCCAAAAAGAAGACACAAGGAATCAATAACAAAATTGCTATACAGAAATAAGAATTAAATATGAAGGATATTCCAAGTATGACCTTGAATAAATGCTGCGCATTTAAAAATGAAAATAAAAATAAAAAGGTTAACTGTGGTATGCAAAAAAGGAGATGAAGGAGAGAGAGGCTAATAGGAACTAACAAAACCATTACTACTGCACCCAGTTCACAGGCACAGCAACAAATTAACCGTGTATAAGCCCATAAAGTTACAAAGTCTCAACTCTAAAAACTGAAGAAATTAGCCATAATGCTTCTTGGCATGTTAGGGTGTTACAGGCACTTCCCTGAAAACAGATTCCCCTGAGGAAAAGAACAGCCATGGCCACTACACTGCAACAAACATTAACTTCCAGTGCAAACAACTGAAAAATGAGTAAGTGTTAAGATCTTTACTATTTCACTGCAAGGAACCCACACTGAAGACACAAACTTCAGTTCCACAAAGGAACTGCCCAAAGCAGAGACACTTTTTAAAAAATTTTTATTTATTTATTTATTTATTATTATTTTTTTTTTTTTACTGGCTCTCCTTACTCTTAACAGAACAAGGGCTGCGCGGTGAAAGTTTTTCCAAACAGATGAATAAGCTACAAGCTCTGGATGTAATTCTACTGGTAACTCCAAGGGGAAAATAAAACAAGAGGAAAACCTCTCTTGACTTAGTAGTGTCAAGTTTGGGTTGTGCAGCAAGTTCCTCCCCACCCTTCCCTCGGAAGGTCTGTACAGAGAGTAACAACCCCGTAACCACCCGCCTTTTATTTGCAAAATAAAACCCACGGAGCAACAGCGATTCCCACGCACCGCCCGCAGCCGCCACAGAAACAACCCACGGAAAAGTAAGGACAAGAAAAAATACCTTCACGTATCAGACCAGGAGGCGCAGAACCCTCCTCCTCCACCTCCTGCTCTGCATCCCCGGACCCGCCGTCCCGCTCCGGGGAGAAGCGGCAGGAGTAGGACCGGGACCGGGCAAGGGATGGACCCCGCTCCCGGTGCCTCCGACCGCTTCCCCGTGGGTGCGGAGCCCCCCGGACACTCCGTGCTCGGGGCTTCCCTGCTCCCTGTCACAGCAGCCTTGTGGTGGCTCCTTCTGCCTGCTCAGTGGGGAGGACACGGCAGGCTGCGCCTGGCTATGAGCTCATTTGACAGGGCAGAGTAATCTCTTCAAAGCCCCTCTCCACGCAGCTGCGAGCCGAGTCTGCCTCGCCGAAATAAAGGTACCTGTTGTGACCGCCTAAACCATCGTATGGAAGAACGTTTGGAAAAAAAATGTTTTAGGCTTTTATTTATCTTGATGAAAATTAAACAGCGTTCATCGCAGCTCCCATTTGCAAAAAAACCAACCAACCAACCAACCCCCAAAAACCCCCCATGCAGCCTCGCAGTGCAACTCCTGTGATGCACAGACATAATCAAGCTTATTAAAATTTGAACTACTAATAAGAACAGGGAGGTTATTTCACATCCAGCCTCAACTCTCTCCAGAACTTGTATCTGTAAGGAATCGAGTAAGTTCAGTGAAATTTGGGCTTAGATTTCAACAGTAATGCCTGTGGCTGAAAGTTCTAGCAAAAGCCAGAGGAGTTTAAATGCTGAACTTGCTGTGAAAATGCCATGAGAGTGTTTCAGATCTTACTGGCAGGGGATGGGTACCAGACAAATGTTACTACTCTGCAAATGAAAGCTGGTGGTGATCTTCTGAAAAGGCTTTTGTGGCTAAAGTGAGGTAACTTCAAGAGTCATATTTCCTATAGTATTGCTGTCCATATTAAACAAAACAAAACAAACAAATAAACAAAAAAAGCTTTTTTTTGTTGTTTGTTTGTTTTTTTTTCCCAAAATAAGCATATTTTCTGCCAGGGTACAAGAAAATATGGTGAAGTAACCCCTATGAAATAATGCCATAGCACATCAGTTTCTTGAAAACCTGTGCTGGGAACAAAATTGCCCACCAGCTCTTCCAAAAAATATACAGAACTATTGCAAAACTGTCTCATGCTACTGGTTCTCATACACAAACACTACTTCCTAAGAAGACTTAAATCTTAATTTCTTTCAAAAGAAACACACAAAATGGTATTTGAGACTAATGAGAACAAGCATTTTCTTTGTGCTATGAGACCAAGAGTAGTACTGATACCCAAACAGTGAAAACTTTAGTACAAGCATAATTTAAAAAATCTAATATAGTAAAATCCAGGTTAGGTTTGTGCATTTAGTTTGCTCTGCTATCTGTTAGTAAGCTTTAGCTTTCCTGTGAGATGCAGCTGTCTGTCCTAAGCCACACTATATTCTAACAGTATTTGGTGTTCACACAGTCTCAAAATGCCCCGACCAGCTCCCATTAAATCACAGTACATGATCTATAAGTCAGAATTGTGCTTTCCCCAAAAACATAGTAATTCCTACAGGTGGAAAGGACAATTCATAAGGAACTGCTACTGGTTGAGAGAAAAGCTTTCTGCTTCAGCACAGACATTGTATTATGTATTTAGTATGTTACAAAATTTTGTTTCATTTTTTTTCAGAACATTATCAAAAGGAACTAATTCACCTTATGGTTACAATATTGAAGTGCTTTGCATAAGGAAGTTATTTCCACAGCATGAAAATCTGATAAAAATAATGATGACTTACTTGAAAAGAGCTCATTCATTTCCTTACTTTCTGTGAGAATCCTAAAAGTCAGCAACCAATAAGTTCAAAACATACCCAGGGTCATTGTTCCACAGAGGATTTCCCCTGCAATCAATTGATAAGCATGCCAAAATCTTCTTGGAATGCATTGACTTCATTATAGTGAAGCATGGAGAAGATAAAAAGACAGTATTGCCAGACTCAGGTGTATTTTTTTTTCTCCAGGGCTAAGATGTCTGGGAAATAAACTTCCCTTTTTTATATAAAGCAGGAACTAAGTTCCCATTAAAGCCTTCTTCACTGACCTTATATCCACCTGCCATTTCCAGGAGGGTGTACCTGACCTAGGAGTTCAAGTTCAACCCACCAGTCTCCAAGACAGAGAGATCTTCTAACTTACTGGCTTATATCTGGATACAACAGGCTCTTCAGTTCAGTATAAACTTTTAAAGTTTATACTTTATGTATAAAGTTACTTCCCATCTTCCAGCTATTTTATATGACATGAAGATCATTGGATATTATGGAGCTTGTCCTCCTCAAACCCACTCCTGGCCACACAAAGAAGGTAACTGGGATCAGTCAGCTCGGATTTACCATTTACCATGGTCATGCCTGAGCAACCTGGCTGTGATAAAATTATTGAAATAACAGTGACAAAAAGCGGAAGAGGGAAGAGCAGTCGATCATTTCCTTTGACTTTCTTGAGACTTTCAGCATTGTCTTCCACAACATTTTTGTATCCAAGTGAGGATGGCACAGGTCTACATGGATGAACGATTTAAAAATAGGTGAACTAAATACTGGTTGAATGGTAGGGCTCAGATGTGACAGGAGGAGAGACAATAAAGGAGAGACAATGCTGAAACAATAAAGGTTTAGACTGGATGTAAAGAGTAACTTTCCCTCAAGAGCACAGGCAAGCAGTGCAGCAGGTTGCCAGTAAAACTCAAGAGGTTTTCAGGACACAACTGAACAAAGCCCTGACCTCCAAAAGAAATTTTATCATTCCTAGTCTTGTCCCCAAGAAAGTTACACACTCACATAAAAAGGCAGCAATTTTGGTCATTGCTCAGTAGGTCCTAAATATAGTTGAGAAAGAGTAGCTACTACTCAGGAAACAAATGTTGAATCAAGTTGCCAATATATGTATTGCCACTAAAAAGCAAGACTGTAAAAATAACTATAAAAAACTATTTGCAGCTTTCCACTGTACAGATGTCTGCATGTTTTGCAATATAAGGAGCAATGTAAGCAGCATAAGGAGACTGTTAGAGATATATCAGATAAAATACAGAATTATTTTACCTATGACCTGATGGAATATGTTTACTATCTTCCTGAAAACAAAAAGTTTGCAGCTCTAGAAGGCAGGAAAATGAAGATGACAACTCAGTTAGAGTGCTCCAACTAATTTCAGGGAGGAAGAAGAATTAAAAATTGCTCCTGGCTTAGTTCTTGCATTTTTTATTTAGTTAGTTTGAACCTGGAGTAAAAGATTTGTTTGTGCTGTAATTCCTTGCAAACAAGAGTTTATAATAAAACGCTGACGGCATAATTACAGTAACACTAGTAGGCCCATTATAATTGTGCCACTGGGCATTCAAAAAGACCATCCTTTTTCCATGCAAAGAGACTGAAAGTACTAGGTGGTAAAAATAAATATGATTTGCACAGAGGCACGTCACAAATATCTTAACTGATTCTGCTCATGCCTTTTTCAGTGTTTTTGTCACCAAGAGACAAGGTGTAAAGAAACACGATGACAGCTGCCTGTGGAAGGAACTGGGAAGGCACATTCTGCAGAGACCTGCAGTCTGCCCATCTGCTCAAAGGAAGGGATTACATCAAATCCCATTGAGCTTTCAGATCCACAAATCCAGAAGGAGCAGCAATTGGTCTACTGAAGTGTGTTAGATTCATAATTTTATCACAAATTTGTCTCAAGGCAAGTTCATTCACATTATTAGTTTTTCTTCCTTTTCAACGACTCGTTTGTTCTGCAGCACTATAAATATTATGCAAGTGCAAATCCCAGGAAATGGCTATTCTGCACTCCAGTGCTTTATTAGAAGATATGTTTAAAAAAAAATAATAATAAATCTAATTGTATCTGCATTTACACAGCTCCTGTCAGAAAGATTATCTGAGACTCCTTATAGAACATCAAATTGCAAACCCATAGCTGTGCCTATATGCAAACAATCAGATATATTCCATATGCAGCTGTGAAAACTGCCATAAACATTTATATTCATGCTGGTTCATCTGTGCAAGGATTAACAGAGTGAGAAAAGCTGGCCAAGGACACCTATTTAAAGAACCAGGAGGTTTAAGTAGATGGAGCCAGCACTGTAACTTCTCATCTGAAGTGCAGCACAGCTAATGACTATACAACCTGTAATTCTTACTGGAAAGGAAACATTTTGGATTCAATCCCACCTTGTCCTGCCAATGAAATTGTGCTTGATGTGGCAGGAGCTCTTGTGGTGCAGGTCCCCAGTATGCTTCCACAAAACTATCAGGAAAGGGGTTCTGTGAAAACAGACAGGGGCTTTGCACAGCCCAGGATGCAGCCAATGTACCCAGGCTCACAGCCTGGTGTGGAGGAGATCCTGTTCCTTAACATTCATAGGACTCACTGGGCTGGATCAGGAGAAGCTCCCAGTGCAACACAGCAGGACATGGCCAGGCTGGAGTCCTGAACTGAAACAAGATTTCAGAGAAATATGTGGAATTTGTGATGCCTAGAGCAACTTCTTAGACTTGAAATGTTCCTCTCTTACACAGTAACAGCTCTGTGGTGTGGGAAGGTGGTTGGTACTGCATTTTGACCTTCACATTTCCCAGTTATCTCAGGCTTCACCTCTGGGCAGACTTTGAACTTAGTGCCAACCAAACCTGAGAAATGCAACATTTTCCACCTTCAGTCAAGAGAAATCCAGTAACTCAGGGCCCTGATACACAGGCTGCCTTACACATCACCTCCCATGACCTCACTCCCATGTACCACTCCCTCCATAAAGTTACTATGGAGTAGTTTACTACTGTAAAAACTCAGCCAGAGAAGGGATGCTGGTGCCCATCCTCCTCTGCACAGGAAATAAAACCCAACTCAAGCCCCTCAAGACTAGGAGACAACAAGAAGGTACTACTACTACTACTGTTCTGAAAGAAAACACTCAAAGCACCAGGATAGCAAGTTCTCTGGCAGAGACACTCCTCACCTCACGGTGCTGCTGAATCCCTGCCAGCAAAGCAGCTTTCAGTGGGCTGCAAAGCCAGATTAGGAGATAACTCCTCTGCAGCTTGGTGATCAGGCTATTTCATGTAAAACACAGAGAAAGTCCTGGGGCAGAATCCCCTTCTGCTGGCATGTTTTAAACAGAAAACATGAGCTCTCCTTAACTTTTGGAAGAAAGAGAATAAAAATCTATCCCCAAAGCAGCAATCCAATGGGTGAGCACAAAGCTTTCCTCCCATCAGTCTTGATGAAGAGGACCCCAGCCTGGTACACTCCTCCTTTCTAGGGTCACTGTGTTGTGGCACCTCATGTCATGCTTACAGCACACAGCACAACCCAGAGACCAGGGAAGTAAGAAGGGTGTCCCAGGCAGTGCAGAGGGGTGCTGAGGCTTAGCACAGCTGCAGAGTGCCAGGGTTATAAACTCAGGGCCATCTCAGCACAGCTTTTAGGGCCAGCACCTCCTACCCAGAATCATTTTCTCACCCAGGATTTTGGTTGGGATTGGGGGACCCCAGAAGATGCAGGTGGGTTGTGAAAATTCACTCAGTATTTAAAGGGGCAGAGAATATAGCAAATACAGCAACACACACAGAGATGTATATAAATGCAAATATAAAAATATATGCATATATATACATTAATATAAATATATATAAGGAAGTACCTAGTGAATGTGTACATTTTACTTGGTGGTAAAAAAGTTCAGCAGCTCCTGGAGCTTGGAAGCACCCCTTTTGACCATTTTAACCCTATCCAATTTTGGAACACCAAGCAAGGTCCAAGAGTTTCAAGCACAAGACAGTGCCAAACTACTGAAGTCAGTGTCAAACAACAAAAAGGAAATATAATTCTCTCTCTCTCTGAATGTTTTGGCTGGGGGAGGTGTCTCTGAAGGTATCTCCTTGGTAACATAGTCCTGACAGCCCACTGTAACATCCACATGTCTTCTCTTGGAAACATCTCTGCAATTCGGATGCCTACGTCCTTCAGTTACTATCAAAGAGAAAGAAAAGCAAACAAAAAAAGCCAAAGAGCTTTGAAAAGTGTTTCCTTCTGTCAACAACTGTTCACGAAAGCATGGAACTGACAGCTTCATGACACCCTGATGGCCTGGCTTCCATTAATCTTCAGCAATGAGCATGTAAGTGGCTGAACTATAAGGACCATTTTTATTCCTGTTTCCCTTGAACCCAATGGGTTTGGGGTTGCATTTTGCTTCCTTCTTGCTAGGTGAGCTGACAGTAGGCAACAGGGGAAACAGCTTGAACATTTGCTCACCCTCCAGCAATGAAAGGAGAGAGAAATGCATCACACAAAATAAAATGCTCTTTGTAGGGAAGGGGTATTCTATATCCAAATATTAGGTCTTATGAGAGATCTGACATCTTCCCAAACAGCAATTTTTTAAAAGTTGTAATCCTGGTGGGACATTTCCCTAATTGCTCCAGGAATAAACCAAAAATTGCATTAGGACTTTTTGGCCTATTTGTTTCTCTCCCTGGTATCTTCTCCCGTCCTCTGTACACTGTTTCCAGCTGCCACATTCAATGGATTCAGCTATATATTTGACTTTTACTACCTGAAAACTTAATTCTTCATATGGTTATTCTTTAGACTCACTCAGAAGTGCCTTTTTTGAAAGGTGAAAGGCTCTCTTTGGACAGACTGCTCTACAGCCCTGCCCAAACACTGGAAAGCTCTACAACACAGCATACCAGACATACAGTACAATATACAGCAAATTTACTTCTAGTACACTATTACACAATTGTTTACATCATTCTTTTTTTTTTTTTTCCACAATTCACCACACACAGCCATGATTAGTAATTACTACACAGTGAAGATTTAAAAATAAAATAAAATAAAATAAAATAAAATAAAATAAAATAAAATAAAATAAAATAAAATAAAATACTTCTTGCTATCCAACCTGCACTGATTTCCCCCCCCAAGGACACAACTGCAACCTTGTCATGGCTTACCAGTTTGGCCAGACCACAAGCCTAAGACAGAACTACTCTCTATTCCCCCTCCCCACAAAGGGAAGATAAAAGGGAAATAAAGACCAGAGACTTTAAGTTGGGAACTGAAAACAATTGGATACAGATTTACTAACACAGGGGAAAGGTAACAACATAAGGGATAAAGTAACAAAGAACAGAAATATATACAAATATATATATATACAACCCAATAGATATGGACTCTGACAAGCACCTGGGGAGCTGGTGGTAAAGAAAGAGCAGCCCAGCCAGCAGCAAGCAGAAAGAAGAGAGGGGGAACTGCTGACTTCCCTGATCTTTGTAGAGGATGGCAGGAAACAGGAGGGAATAGATCCCTTCCTTTGTGTTCCGTCCCTCTCAGAGCCCGAATGTCCTCCTTCAGTTCCTCCTGTTCAAAGGATTCCAAACCTCCATTCTGGCACTGACAGTTCTGGTTGGAACCTTGTCTGAGTTCCACTTCATGCAAGAGCTGCTTTATTTTGGTAGTCTGAGAAACCATAGACGTGCAAGGCTAATTCCCATAGAATAGGGAGGAAAATCCTTACACTCCCCCAGGTCCTAAACCCTACTGCTAGAGAAGAGTATTTTGTTTCATCCTGAATAATCTTTTTAGAAAAAACCCTTAAACAAACAAAACCAGAATCACCCATTCATTATTACTAGCTGCACCAGAAACATCAGAGATGAGCTCAGACCAGATGCTGTGAATTAGTTCTCAGAACACCTCCTGCCATCACCAAGCATGTTTACCCTGATTAACTCAAAAATCATGTGGTTACTTGTTGTCAGCAACAAACCCACAACCAAAAATCCCTTTCCTTTACTTTTATGGTGGACTTCTGTGACCACTCTCTAAGGAATGCTGATTACATACCCCAAACAGGAGGCTTCAAAACTAAAAAATGGCAAAGAGTCATAAAATCTTTATCATTCTTTCATCCTTCACCATGAAATGCAGATTTTCCATAAATTCAGAAGTTTATTTGCCCTCCTGATTCCTTATTGCCTCTAAATGAAGGCTTCTTCTCAAAACTGGTGGGTACCACTTGGTAGGGGTATCCCCATTGCTTTATGTAAACAGAAGTCTGAGCTCTCCCTTTCAGATTGTCCCTACCTTCCCCTCTTCTACACCTGCTTCAAGCTCTTCCCCTTCTCCCAGTCTGTTTCTCCCTCAAAAGACAGAGAGTCTTAAATTAGCACAGAGAGCTTCCAATTAAAAGATGACAGCAAAAAGTACTCCTTTGCCCATCTCAAATACACAAAAACTGAAAACAGGCCAGAAAACACACCTGCCAGAGAACCAGCAGGAGAGAATAATCACCCACTTTGCTCCAAATTTTCTTTTTCCCAGCT
Source organism: Florisuga fusca (assembly GCA_038090715.1). Classification (NCBI taxonomy): domain Eukaryota; kingdom Metazoa; phylum Chordata; class Aves; order Apodiformes; family Trochilidae; genus Florisuga; species Florisuga fusca. The sequence continues at coordinate 13,182,939 of JAAWXA010000010.1, forward strand.
CCAGATCAAGGTGGAGTTTCAATCTGCTTTATCAGCCTTTCAAAAAAGCACCAACTGGCATAACAGGCTGCTCTGGCTGTTTCTCTGCTTCCACCTTTGGATCGTGGTATTTTAATTTAGTACTTCTTCTCCAAGTTTGAATATTTAGGATGGAGGGTTTAAAATATAAGTAGGAGTTCAGTTTTGCTACCAGTATTACACTCTTGAGGATTAAGGAGAAAAAAAAGGAGACTTGGCCATCAGTTCAACACAAGAGGAGCACTGCTATTTTTTTATGACACTGAAGCACAAACAACAAGTGAGCTGGGAGCAATTAATTACCTTTCTAGTGCCAGTGAGCTTATTGGCTGGAACAGATTGACTTGAGCTAAGATGAGCAGAAAGGATGCAGGCATTCTGGCTCCTCCACGGTGCCCATGGCAAATCACAGAGCACTGAATCTCCAGGTTGTGTGATTATTTTCTAAAGCAGGCAGTATTTGCTTCTTAAAATGCTCTGCATAGCTTGAGTTTATTTACCGTTCAGCTCTTGATTGTTTGGCTGTTTATCATCCTGTAGAAAGAAACCTAAACAAACAAACAAAAAACCATACAATGTGTATATAAAGCATTTTCCTTCACATCTCTTACCCACTGAGGAGGAAAAAAAAATATAACCACTCGATGCCTTTAACTTTGCCTCTTAGAATGATTTTTATGTTAATGCACTATTATGTGAGAGATTTTAAGCAAGGGTCAAGTACCTCTTAGAATTAAGAGCATTGTGCAGTTTAGTGAAAGCTAACACAAACATGCTTTAAGTATATTGAAAATAACAAAAGATGGATTAGAAATACCTAAAGTATTCTCCAAACTTCTTTTTATGTTGATTCAGGTCCTACAGGAAGTAAGAGAAAGTATTTCAGATGAGTCTGAGACTTTTTTTTTAAACTATTACACAGAAAAATTCAATATGATTAACATTCTACTTTAAAATCTTTTGTACATATCCCCCTTATTCTCTTTCCATCTCTATGTGTTGCTTTTCACCCCACTCCTAATTTTTATGCTGGAGTAATCCAGAGCTGGCTGGAACTCCTCCAGAGAAAAGCATAGCAGTAAGCATCATCGGTTTGGGACAGAATCAAACCACTGTTAGAAACAACCACCTCTACAGTGAAGAAACATTTGACTCCAGGAATATGCTGAGCCTAACAAAGGAATAAGTGGAAGGCAATTTCTCCTTGTGCTTTGGTGATGTTCTGACTGAAACCCCAGTATCTGCAACTGTTTCATAGGCTGTGCTAACAAAAATATCCTTGCTAGGCTCTCTTAGATGAGACAACAAAAGGAAGGAAGACACCTGTGGCAATGCTCTACCAGCAGTGCTCACTTTCAAGTCATCCATTTGCCCTTATTTTTGCTCTCTCTCATGTCACTGTATCTATGAAGACATTTCTTCTCATTTACCCTCAGAACCATTGCAACATCCTCAAATATCTCCTTCATTTCCTTGCTGTAATTGCCAAATATAAGAGAATAGACTGAGAACAATATTTTGAAAAGTACCTTTTTTACTCACACTTTTGTTTTAACACTAAATATAATTCAAAACATAGTCCTCATCTTGGCAATGCCTTTTCTCCCTCCCTTCTAGATGTTAATTATGCTTATGTAATTTGTCTTGATCAAAATAGCTCCTCTGTTCTTCAGCTTAATCCTCTCTTACTGCTATTGTCTCCTTTCTTTCCAACTGTCCTTGTACCTTCCCTTCTTTTTAACTCTTCTTTGTCCATTCTCTGTATAGTAGCACAGATCCTTCAACTAGTTCCAAGTCTCAGTGATGCATCTCTTCCCTCCTTCCTTGCCATCCTCTGACTTTCCAGTTCCTTACCTTGTTTAATCTGTGCCTACCCCTGCCAGCTTCTATCCCTCAGTCTTTTCCTCCTCCTGCCTCTGGAACACACCTTCTGTCTTGGAACCTCTTCCTTCTTTGCTGTGCTATTCCCTCCTCATGTACTCGGATGATCTGTTTCTCTTTCTCCACCCATCTTCCTCTCTGTGTCCTGCCCCTGGCTGTCCCCACCTCCTTTCTTGTGTGTTCTTTCCCTCACTGACCCTTTTCAGGGCTCTTGGAGGAGTCCTTTCAGGTGTTGAGGCCACAGTGGTCACATCCTGAATTCAGTGGACTCTACCTCTCCCAGCTACCATTTCCCCCCTTACCTCTCTGCTCTACTTCCCAAACACTATCATGCAATAATCAGCTTTTTCAAAATGTACAGGATTTACGAACTTGACTGTCAGCTTTCTGTTAGATTTCTACATCCGTGTTTTTTCCACAAACAAATGCACACTATCCTTCAGAGGATGCTGTTCATATGTATTTCATTCCTGGTGCATTTTCACCTCTTGTGCTCCATATCCACTGGGCAGGACCATCTACAGACACTAAATTCCTGTCACAAGTGTGGAAGCATCTGGAAGCAGCCCTCTGTCTGACTTGGGGGAGGTCAGGGATCCTACATCCATTTTTCTGGCGCAGATTCCTGATATTTTGACACTCTGGAAAACCAGATACAAAGAGCTCATCCTGAAGGGCTGTGACTGCTGGGTAGGAGTCTCAGATTTGCTCCTAGGATCAACACCACACTTCATCCCCTCCTGCTCACCCAGACTGGAGCAAATGGGATGCTGATACAAAGGAAGCAATGCTCACTGTAACTTGGAAAAGGCATCTGGTTGAAAGTGGACTTGAGAGCTGTGAAGAGCTCTTTGAGTGCACAAAGTCATTCTCATGGAGCTCCTCTGCAGCTCTCAGAAATGGAACCAGGTCAGTAAGAAGTCTGAGGGACTGAGCAATGCCCAAACTCTGTCCTGTCCCCGGTGCACACCATCAGCCACCTGCCAAAAGCAGAACACTTTAGAACCATGTGTTGAAAAATGTCCAAGGAGAAAACAAACAAAAAAATGTGAAACAAACAACAATAAAAAAACAAGCAAACAAAGCACACACAAACCAAGAAAAATAAATAAGAAAACCAACTCATCACTGAACATCTCTACATAGATCAGGTGGTGTTCAGGCTTTTCACTGCCCAAGATCTGATCTTCCTACTTGAACAGCATAAAAAGGAAACATGCTTGGTGTTGGATGCCAGGTTCAAGTGTGCAGCTGAACTGGGATGTGTTCTGTCTCACCTCCTTTCTCTCCAAATAAAAAAAATACTGGGGAGAGCAAGGCATAACCCGTGAGCATGCCATGCCCTGAGGACAAGGCTGGAAACAGAGCTCTGCAAAACCCATGAACTGTATTTCCTAAGGGATATACAAGGATTTAGAGGCCCTCCTTACTTCCCCCTACTTAGAGGGAAGGCTTTCTCCTTACAACCTCCTGCTCAGCCACTCTGAGTACATGTGCCAGGTGACTCTAATAATAATCTTTAGGAATGGCACAAGGGTAACCATTTTAGTGTCCACAGTTTGCAGATCAAAACTGAGGGATTTATCTAAATAATGTCCTTGCTAGAGTTGTTTGTATCTCTAAAGGCCATGACACTAGCAGGTCAACATCCAACACAGAACAGCAAAACCAACTCAGCTACAAAAAACTACACAAGATCCTGCAAATTCCTGTCCTTCTCTGCTCAGCTATTACACATTTTGTGTGTTAGCAGATTAAGAAAAATGACATATCATATTCAATAAACTCAAAATCTGAAACACTTGAACTGTTTTGCATTCTTGATGATAATTACAATTGATCTCAAATATCAGATTGTTACCAATCTTCGTATAATGAGACAGCAGGTCATTAATGAAGAAAAATTGAGATTTTGTTTGCATTGTACTGAATTCTAACTATCCAGAAAATACTCTGTCTAAATTTTGATACAAAGTCAACATCTTAAACTCATTTGTTACCTTGCACCCTTTTCAGCTAAAATGTCACATCTATCTTTTTGAGCCAGAGGTGTATTTAAGTGTTAAACAGAAGCACTAGGTAAGTGACTTTCTCATCTGAGATAATTCTGTGATCTATACTTTTTTATTTTCAAGAGAGAACAACACTTAATTTCATGATTTAGAGAAGTTAGATATCCTACATTTACATTCAGTGCAAATAAATTTCATTAATTTAAAATCAGAATAATACTAGGAAGTGAATATGCTGCTGCATATAACTTAGAATGTGTCATGCTTATATAAAGAGGTACAAAGATATATCTGTTCATGATAGCAGCCTTCGTTTCTAAATATCTTAACAATTTTTTGTCTGGGAGAGGTAAGAAATACTTTTGTTTCTTTATGAACAACAACAAACCCTCACAATAGTCACAATATACGAGCCTTTTCCTGGCAAAGAAAGATCCCAGAGTTCTGCTGGCTTTGCCTAGGGACACTTATTTATGCTGGGGAGATAAATTATTTTTGGTAACTTAGACAAAAATGGAACAACCTCTCCACCAAAATTCACTTTGAGGTTAACATGAGTAATGAAAAGTTTCAATCAAAAGTGACTTTCCAGAACACTAGGCACTGAAGTATCCTTCAACAGTGATTTACATATAACTTTTACTACAGCAGAATTTACATTACATCATATGTTATTTTAAACTGGTAAACTTTAACATGATCATTTTCTTTTTTTCTATGAAATGCCACACTCCCATTCTAGAATATGACGTGACAAGGTGGGTTTCTCTTCCTTCCCTACCTCTCCCTAGGAAATACCTTTGTCATAGTGGCAGCCACGAGCACCCATCAGAAAGACATTTTTCACCTCAGACACAGCTCTGCACTGTAAGTATCTCCGTGCCTGTCCCTGTCATTACAGGGAGCTAACTTTTGTCCAGCATTAAAAAAGAAGTATAGAAGTGTTGGCTTTCCCTTGCAAGAGCAATCAACCTTGCCCAGTGATGATCTGCTGCCTTACTGGCTCCACCAAAAACTCTGGCTGTTTTGACTGTATGATTTATATCACTTGTTGCCAGTGAACTTGCTCATAACTTTGCTGTTCATTACCTGGAACACATCAAATTTTCTTCCACAGTGCTGTTTTATGGACCACTTGGTCTCACAAATCAAAAAATGAGAGTTGACTTTTTTTCCTCCCTAGAGAACAACAAGTTCTCTTTTGGAGGATTCACAACTCCCAACTTCACAACATCAAACCAGCAAAGTCAAATGAGATCACAGCCAGGACACATCACTCTGAGCTGGGGAAGGGGGTACATGTATGGATTCCCTGAGACCTAGACTTTCACCTTGACTCCTCTGCTTTGCTTAAGGACCATCTGGAAGTCTACAGAAGTTTAGTCTCCCTTCTGTTTTTTAGGTTCTACCATGCAACAGGAATTGGTTTATGAAGTCTTATGTGCAACTTGGCATTCTCCCTCTTCCTCACTCTGAAAAAGAAAACAAAACAAACTTCCAATAAATCCTTTATGTTTGCAATGAAATGCAGCATCCCTGTGCAGGGATCTTGAAGCAATCCTTTTACTGACATTAACTTTCAACCTACATCTTTCAGTTCAGTGCAACAATAATGCTTGTACAACCTAAGGCAGTGTATGAAAATAGTCATAGCAACAATACTACTACTACTACTACTACTGAGGACAGAGATTTTTTTTTAAAGCATCAACAAGGTTTGATTTTCCTCTAAAATTAACTTGTGAAGAATGAGAGCACTGTGTAATACTCATGTTCATTGTTTATTTTCTCCATTCAGCTTTCTGGATGCTATTTAGAAGAAGAAAGGACGAGTCACTGTCTTGTTTTAGGATGATTCCTTGGGTATAGTTATATGTAATCATGTAAGCTGGCACAGATAAGAGGGCAGAACCCACCTGCTAAAAATGAAATCTCTATTCTGGGATTAATTGTAGAATACGTTGGAAGGGACCTCAAGGCAAAAATTATTTTCTATGAGGGTGGTGAGACACTAATCCAGGCTGCCCAGGGAAACTGTGACTGCTCCATCCCTGGAAGATACCTTTTACCCTGAAATATTACTAGAAACTGATGGGGTTTTGTTGTATAATTATTGCTGCTTTCTTGAAAAGCTGCAGCTATGACAACCTTGGAAAGAGTCACAGAAGACAAAAAGGAGATGTGAACTATGTAGCAATTTATGCCATCTATTTCCTTATGAAAGTAATACATTCTGTGTACCTTGAGCAAAGACCCAAAAACCAGCACATAGAGATCTTTCCTTGAAGCAGCCCTGAGCAGACCCACCTGCTTGTATGACCTCTTCATGCAACCTTAGGGCCACTTCCACTTAATGACAGCTCTGAAGGAGATGATTATTATTCACACCATGGCTTTCATAGCATTTAGGACAAAGATAGCACCTATTTTTCTTAAATCCTGACAGTGTTTTAGAAGAATTTGGGGTTATTTACTCATCTGCTTTGGAGGTCAGTTAATAAGGAGCAGCAGAACTGATTCAGCAGGCTGGAAGGGAAGTGCAGAATTTAAAGTTACTTTCCCCCACTTCTCTTCATATATAAAGCAGCAAGCATTAATATCCCACACAGACTCAAGGATTACAGACACCAGCAGGGCAGATTTCTTCCTTTGCTTTTATGTTCAGTATAAAAGGCTTTACAAACTGCAGCACTGATTCTAAAACACAACAAAAAAAGCCCATGTTCATGGTACAGATTACTGAAGAGATCTTTGTACAAAGAAATTTTCTTTGCATTTTACAATGTATTTCCCCTGCATAATACAGTCCTGAAATTTCTGCAGGACATCACAGCCGCAAAAACCTTTTACATGGACCTTCTGCATCAACTCATTTGCTAATGTCTTCTGTTAACTGATCTAAGCCTGGCCCCAATCTTCTTTTAATGAAAGAGAAGGAAGAGGATACTTTAACAGCTATTATTAGCTCTCAGTACCTGTCTGAAGAAAACAAAAAACAGAGCCTCTAATTCCCCAGGCTTTCTTATAGGCCCAGTGAGACTCTTTGCAAGAAAAACAGCGTAGAATGAAGAAAAAAAATTACAATGCCTGGAAAAAAAAAGCAGTGTACAGCAATTCCTTCACTTCAGTATCTGCACTGGGGAAGGATCTTAGACGAACATTAAAAATACCCAAAAGTTATTGTGCAATTATGCAACATTTACACATAGAAAACAAAATTTAAACTCCTTTAAGTTTATCTGAGGCTTCAGACAACTACCTGGTTTTTGCTACTGCAAGGTTTTTCCTGTGTGTAACAAGAGCACCTTTTTGTTCTCCATGATATTGATGCAATTAATGTTTTTATCTTACTATATGCTAGTGTGGCAAAGGGTTAAAACATGGGAACAATAAATGGCCAAGCAAAATGTTCTCAGGCAGAATGTGGCCACGTAGGGAATCGTTAGGCAGGATACCTCTGATCTATTGCAAGGGCAGAAAGGATGTGCTCCTGATAAGCTTAGAGAAAAGCCAGACTCAAATAGTTGTGGTTCACCACATCAGCATTTCTCACCAAAGTGCAAAAATTCAAGGCCTGGGGTTAAAAATACACCATGAAGAAAGCTTCAAGCCTTCCTCCCAACGACCTTTGCCCACGACCACCAGACTATGCATGTGGAAATGGGTGGAATCTTATGTTAGTAACTTCAGGGAGATGATTTGAATAACCCCGATTCTTGTATGGCAAGGTAACGCATATGTATGATTTGTAAGGATAAAAGTGTAACCAAATTACCAAGTGGTTTGCATGTCTGAAGGAGCGATCCCCCAAGTACCCAGTGCTGTACTAAACACCTTGCTTAACAGTCTCAATCTCTGTGGCTATTGAGTTTTAGTGACTTTCTTGGCTTCACTAAAATAGTGCATTTGCTTCCAGAGTTTAGAGTTGCACTGCCATCTGTGTGAATTCTGCCCACAGCCACACTCACCATGCAGCAGTTATCAGAGCCCAGTAAAGACAGCAAAGCCTGGGAGTGGAGCATGGACTTTTAGAAAAACATACCAGCAGAATGAATGCTGCAATGTGTCAACACCAAGAAAAAATTGCCTCTGTTTCTGAAAATGATGATTGATGTCCTTACATCTGCATTTCTGTATATAACCAAGGAATCTTATATTATTTTTATTTAACTAATGAGTGAAGATAAGCTTTTAGGTCAAACATTTGCTAAAAGATGGCCTAAAACATTTGATGACAGTGAAACACAGTAACATATGTGATTGCTTCCCTAACTGGCTAACTTGATAATTAATTACAATAGCGTAATGGATATACACATAAATGGATTATGTGCTTAAAGTTCAGACTGCAGTGGATGGATAAACTAGTTACAAGCACTTCAAGCACAGCAGATTGTGACTTCAGCTTGACTTTACTCTCATATTCATTATGCAGCTTGAATAATACAGAGAAAGTGTGATTCACAGCTGAATTCACAAAGAATTTTGAAATATATAGGAATGAACATATTTTTAGATCTAAAGAGATCAAGAAAGAGGAAAAAAAAACATGTAACATTTTTGTGCAATGTTAATTTAGGTTTGCTTTTCCCAACTTCACTTGCAGTAAGTTAAACCCCTAACTTCTGTATTTCCCTAATTAAGTGCAAATGAGAAAATAAAAAACTTTTCCACTAGCGATTGTCAGTCTCAAGAGAAGCATTATTTTTACATTAAAATAATTTATTATTTTAAACAAAAGTTTTCTAAATATATTAACACTTATGAATAATGAACCTGCCCTGGCAGGGGAGTTGGACTAGGTGATCTCCAGAGGTCCCTTCCAGCCCTTAACATTCTGTGATTCTGTGAAATGCAGCCTTGAGATCCACCCAGAAAGTAACCAGACACCCCAGAAAATCTGAGCACCAGCATCCAGCTCTGAACATCAAGTTCCCTTTCCCAAGATGACATGAGCTCCATATCTAAACAAACTCAACCTAAAGTGTGTCTCCAAGAAAATCTGCTGCAGTGTGCTGGTGTTGAACTTTTGAAAGGCAGGTTTGAAACACAACTAAACAATCAAACAAGGGGGAAAAAAAGAAAAAAATTCTTGAAAAGCAAAGCCAAACTTCCAGGGGAAGAACTGACCAAATCCCCTCACCAGAAAGCTGCTTTATCAATAGTAACATTTCCTCACTTGTAAGAAGTTCTTCAACTTTGAGCTCTGTAGTTCTTCAACAACAGCATGGAGGATCTGAACACCTTCTAGGATGTCTTCATTAGCACTATGCACTTACTGGAGGAGTTGGAGGGTTTCTCACTCCCCTGCATTTTGGTTTCCAGTTTTACAACACTTCTAGTGACACTGTAAATAATTTGTTTTTCTATACTATCTTCAGAAACAACACAAAACAAAAAGAACATTTTAATATTTCCTGTTTTTACTTCCTTTTCAAGCTTGCCAAGACAGTACCAGTTTCATTTTCAGCCCTTGAAAAAAAAAGCTTTTTTTTTTTTTTCCTGGTATATTGGAGAGTCAGCACTAAAGGTCAGTTTACTGCCTCTTATATGTTACAGCTCTTGAACAGAGGCAAGAAAAACAAGACTGTAATTACCATGATTAGGCTTGCTGCAATAGTAGCTAATGCAAACAAACTTACTGATCAGAGGAAGAATAATTCTTGTGGTCAGCAAACCATAATACCATAAATGAGATACACATTGTGATGAATATATTCTCCCTCCCACTCCATTCTGCCTGATACACAGACTCTTCTCAGGGACCTCAGAGGGCTCTAGGCCAAAGCCCCAGCTGAGGGCAGTGTCCCCATCCACACCAGGAGCCCCTCCAAGCAATCCCAAAGCTTCCAAGGATGGACATCCAGTGCCTAATGGTCCTCAGTGAACTGAGCAGGGATTTTTTTCTGTTCAGAATCAATAGGATCTTCCTGTTTTCAATTTATGACTTGCAAATCTGTATGCTAAAAAATAGCTGCCATCATTTATTAACCTCCCGTATACATTCCTTACGGTAATGGTTAGATTTCTGTTAATGAAACTTCAACATTATCTGTGCTTTATCTTACAGATTACACCCACATCCATGTCTCAAAACACAAGACAGAAATTAATACCACTCCACTGAGACAGAAACATGTATCATCCCTCTTTTTCAATCGCGAAAATTAAATTAGGTGGGCAGGAGAAAATCGTCTTTGGCAGTCAGAAGGGAAATTCAGAAGAGACAGGTGAGCTACAAAACGTCTGTGCATCAGCCTGTAGCAGCACAGTGAGAAGCTGAAGCTAACATGCAAGTGTGAAAATGACTGCACTGTCTGTAAACCAAGTTGCTTCCAGACCCTTTGATCCAAACACTGCCAGCTACCTTCCAATGGCAAATGGCAGCACGTTTCCTAAGAGTGTTTACAGACAATTACAGAAGAAAATTGGAGGCTCATATGGCACATCACCATGTACTGGTCCTAAAGAAGACTGAGCTTTTGTAATGAGCTGAGTTAAAAATAGAAAATTTCCATGACTGATATATTATTTCTGGAAGATGCCTGCTGCCAGGGAGCTAAAGCCAAATTATTTGTAAAATTCATTTTTTGCTGCTTGCAAAACTGAAGAAGTGACAAGGAACAGCTGCAAGCTAGAAAAGAGGAGAAAGCAACTGTTGTGAAATTAGGCAACACAAGAAATCCAAAGTACTCTAAAACAAACTTATTTGACCACTTGCTTATTCCATCCCAAGTCAGGCTTTCCTTTGCCTACTTAAATACAGAGTGCCTACACTCCCTGAGAACAGTTTTCATCCAGGAACACCTAAAACAATCATTCAAAATAAAACATGTCCTGCCTTGTTTGTGCATCATTTAGTTTCATATCCTTCAGGGAAAATTGCACAAGTAGAGTCGCCCTGCCAGGTGACAGCTTGCCAGGGAAAATAATTGGCATTGTGCTTTGAGGTACACGGAGTGTGGGCACAGGATACTACATCATGTGTTAATAGGGAAGGCTAATAATCAAGTCAGCCTAATGTTGTCAGACCTCCAGGTCAAAATATTACCATTCCTACTGCAACAGAAGATCTGGAGTTGAATGCTAAGTAATAAATTTATTATGATAAAATCTGTTTATTGTTATTTATGGTAGGGATGAAAAAGGCTGACTCTTGACACTAGGTTTCATGCTTACACTATTTTGACCTTGAGCAACAAATGTTTTCGAGCCACACAGATTTTAAGGCTGGAGTAAAGAGATCTAACAGTCTTTCCACGTATGTGCATAAAAAAATCCATGCAGAAGTTAATATGTAGGATAACCTAGTTTAAAAGAAAAATTCCTCAAGTTTTCACAGTGTTTTAGAACATAAAGCTGTGTTGTACGTTAATGGATGCTGCTGATCTTTCTTCCTCAAACAAATGCTAAAATGTAAATTAAAAGATCTGCATTTTTTCCAGACATGCAGAAGTTCACACACTTTTTTTTCACATTTTACAGTAAGTATTTTAAGTAAGTCATAATACAAGCAATTAGCCAGCAGATTGCCCAGTTAGATTATTGACATATTCACCTGCAGCAAAAATATGCAATATACAGGGATTTACTAACAGCTCACAGGCTACCTATTGCTAAGTATGCACACAAGTAAGGAGAGAGAATTCAGGAACAGCATTACCTAGAAAGCAAAAAAAGCACTCTTCTAAAGGCAGTGGGAAGGTGAAAACCAGCCCAGGTTGGTGCTTGGCATCTCTTCCAAGCCACATTTCTGTTCACAGAAATTTAATGAGAGGTCCAAGGAGCTGGAATATGTTTGCAAGGAAGCACTCACTTCCAAAAAATAAGCTTGGCAACGTGCTCAAACTTCTTTGTAGTGATACAGATCCAAAATATTCATTCATGGCTTTATTTTGTATGACAGTTCCTTTTATGCCTCTCTCACTCACCTTACAAGTTCTGTGGCCAGCTTCTCCCACCTGGTATGCTTGCAAAAGAATTTTTTGGTTCTCATGCCTTCTTCAAACTATTTCAATTTATTCCTCTAGTTCTTTCTTGGCCTGCCTTACTGTTTCATTTGCCAGTTATTGATCTTCTTTATTTTTGTCATATGGACACAGCCTCAGCTTTCTGAAGACCTCTTGTATTTCCAGCAACAATCCATTCCCTGCTTCTAGCCAGAGGAATCCTTTTGGATTTTCTACTCTTTTTTGATAGTTAGCATGTCCAGAGCATCCCATATGATACCTTAAAATTTTATCCACTCCACTTGCAAGAATTTCTTCAAATTCTGGCTACATAATTGGTGCCATCATGATGGCCTTATAGCAACCTTCCAAAATCTGAGGGGGCCCTACAAGAAGGCTGAGGTAGGGCTCTTTATGCAGGTGTGTGGCAAGAGGACAATGGGCAATGGTTTCAGACTTGGAGAGATTTAAGTTAGACATTAGGAAGAAATTCTTTAATTTGAGGCTGGTGAGATGCTAGAACAAGTTGCCCTAAGAAGTTGTGTCTGCCCCCCCCCTGGAAGTGTTCAGGGTCAGGTTGGGTGGGGCCTTGGGCAACCTGATCTAGTGGGAGGTGTCCCTGCCCATGCAGGGGGGTTGGAACTGGATGATATCTAGACGTCCCTTCCAACCCCTAACATTCTATGATTCTATGAAATGGGGAGCTTAGCTTTTATTTCTTCTGAATATCTGAGAGAAATAATATTCACCACTGACACCATTACATTGATACAAAAACAGATGGCTTAGTTATTAGAAGATATATGATCAGTTGATGTGCAACATGGGGAAGAAAACCTGCATTCAGATTAAGTACAGTGGACTGTACTAGCACATTGGAAAACCCTCAAAAGTCCAGATTCTCCAGCCTGGGGTTTCTATTCAAGAAATTGTGCAGATAGTAAAAATAATGCATTTCGGCCTATAGCTTAGTGAATTTGGAGAGCATAAGAAACCTTTGGGTGCTTGAAGGTTATTTCATTTTAATCATGATTTCATGTTTTTTGACAATGAACACAATAAATAAACACAGATTAAAAGCTTCTTTTCAACCTGCTGTCAGCAACTGAGGTGTACATAGCCAAATTTAAGTAACAAAGACTAAAGTCTCAACCAACGGGCAGAAAAATCCTCTCACACTTGGGGTCTACCATTTCTAATTTAGCCCAGACTCACAAAGTGTTTCCATTTCTATCTGTCCACACCTCTCCTGATCATATCCATAGCAATTGGCTAAGAGGAACAGCTGCACATCATTTCAAAAGCTGCATCAAATACTATACAACACATCTGGGTTCAACACATCTGGGCTGACCCGTGCTAGACTAGAACACACTGCAGCTGTTGATGAGCACAAGTTCATGGAGTAAAGGTGAATTCTGCTGTGTCACCCAGACATGCTCATTCATTTCCATCCCCAAACTCATAACTGGGATCTCTAGGAAACCAGGGAAATCCTGCAGGGCAGAGACACCAATGAATTAAGTGAGAAGAACAGGCTCCCTTATGCTCAGCACTGTGTGGATACAGAAGAAGGTATTTTATGGTTCAAAGTCTTACAGTATAAAAAACAAGACATAATGGAAGCACATACTGAAGAGGGCAACTTGCTAAGGTTTGAAATTCCCCATCCAAATTTACTGTGCCTTTTCCAAGGTGTCAGTCCAACTTAACAGGAGTTTTCTCTCCACATCTGTTTAACTCTTGGTCTCCCTGCTGTTCCCATCAGTGAGAAAATTGGTAATTGTAGCACCAGCAGAAGCCCACTTAGGAACAAGATAACAGCAATCACATCTCATTTTTCAATATTATCCCAAATGTTACACAAGAATAAGAAGTTCTCACGATTAAAAATATCTCAGTGGCTGAAAGCAGTAGCTTAGAAACTTCATATTCAATAATTTCTTTTCATTAAGTAACATTAGAAAACTATTTAGGTACAACGGTTTTAAATTTGTAAAATTTAAGTCAAATTACAGCACAAAGGCAATTAAAGGAAGAAACTTAGATAAGATCATATCAGATCTTAATTGACTGTGAATTTAAATTGTTAGCCAATGATAATATTGAAAAACAGAATCATGCTGCACTTTCAAAATGATAAGCATCATCCACAAGAGCCACATCTCAGTATCATTAAATAATCCTCTAGAAATTAATTAAAACACTTGACTGTGAAAAGGCAAAATATTCTGCTTTTATAATATCACTGAACTTAGAAGAAGTCCAGGGCCAAGTGACAAGAAACTGGTTTGTAGCTATTGAAACAGACATTTCTCCAGAAAATTATTCTGCTCTTACTTGTACAGTGTAGATGCTCTGCATGTTATTGACACAGCCTATGAATAGAGCCTTTCTCAGCCCCACATCTTCTTCCTTTTCTCTTTCATTCTGTCAAGTAATGCTTTATTCTCTATAAATCCGTTTTAACAGTTCTGCCAAGAATATAGCTTTTATTTAAATCAGAAAAAAATCAAATTTTGCCAGACAGCTCCTCAACAGCAATTGCCAGTGTGATGGAAGATATGGAAAGCCCTGACAGGAGAAATGAAAGAGCAGCACTATGAAGCAGCACATATTTAAACATTCATAGCAGTGGCATCTAAAATTTAAACCTAGACTGCACCATTTAACTTATTTTGTAAGAACATCCAATGTTTATTTCCATCTGTTTTATGTAAAAATGATATATTTTACTACTATTCAGAAAGCACTTTTTTTGGTGCTTATCTATTAAGGTCACTTTAAAAACTGGATAGTTATCTTGGAAGCATAGAGGGTCGAATTATTCAGAGAAAACAAGAAACTCTCATGTGGGCTTTTGTGTATTTTAGGAAAACAATATTTTGCTGTTTTGGACTTTCCTATGAGAGCTTATGAAAGCAAACAAGCCTTTTTGATTTTTTGCACTTGAATAACCCTTATCCTGTTTGTTACTAGTTAGGCTTAATTAAATGCAGAGCTGCTGAAGTGATGGAGTATTCCGATGCACAGATTTACCATGTTCTCTCCTGTTAGTCTAGTAGTAGTCTAGTTGTGCTTGGTTTCTAGCCAGGTATCTAAATGAGGTAACTCTAAGACTGTAAGTTGACAAAAAAGTGAATCTTCCTGGCTAAACCACTCATCACATACTCATCGACCATGGGTATTTCTTAATCCCACAAAGTGCTGAAAGAGACAAAGATCAGAAGTGTGATACATGCACATCAGAAGTGACAAGCACAGAGTATTTCAGAGTTGGTAAAGGTGTGTCCTTAAGCAATCAAACAATACAAATCACTTATCACACGTTATTTCTTTTCTTCCACTACAGCCTTTAGTTTCATGCCTCCCATGTTGAAGAGATGTATTTCTTTCACTCTGACTCCAGCTCATCTCCTCACCCCCACTGCTAACTGGTTTCCATGCCCATTACACACAGGCAGTTTCCTCTCACCTTATCCCAGTTCTTATCATCTCCACAACTTTCCCCAGGTAGTGATTCTTCTCTCTTTGACCTCACTGCATAATGTTTTACGAAGATTTTGGAGAGCTGTGAATGAGTCTTCTCATAGTCAGGACTTCCCAAAATCTGAATTCAGGTGTCAGTGCTATGCTGTACCACTGCAAGATGTGACGCCATCCTGAAATGTACTGGTCCCATCTGTAGGGGTCCAAGTGTCATCTTGCAGAGCCTTTTTCACACTGCCAGAATCATGTTCCATTATTTATCACCTTATCTCACAGTACACAGCTCAAAGGTATTGTTTGTTTTATGACTGCTGGAGGGAAGAAGACTGCACAGATAGCTTCAGTAGTGCTTTTCAGTTATTATTCCAAGTGAACTTTTTTTAATATGTATCTGTAGCATTCTCTTTTTTATTACTGGATTTATGATGATTAAATCCTTCTATGCAGAGCAGTGGAAACTTGGCGCAAAAGCTATAATTATCCAAATAATTTTCAAAATGCTGTCACTGTTACTTTCTATTTTTACCTCTGTCAATTAAGTATTAACATAAAATTTACTTTAATTTGAAACTAGGCATGATACCAAGTCCTTCAAACTGAGAAGCAGCCAAAGGCATCCCTGGTGAGATGGTGTTCTACCACTGCTATACATGTCCAAGTTTAATAAAAAGAAGCTCTTCCTCATTTCATTACTATCTTTTTTACCATACAATTTTATCTTGCATTGCTTCACAACCTTCAGTCCTTGATACTTTTCCAAATTAATTTCTCAACCACTGTAACAGCTTTCTCATCTACCACAATGTAGGCATCAAGCTTTGAGTTACCATATTGAATGATACCTTGCTTTAATCAAAATCTTCCACTGAACAAATTGTCTCATTTTTAAAATTACAAACATTATACTTAAATTCTACTGACCACATTTGTTGTCCTACAAGACAAAAGATTTAAGCTACTGCTTGAAGATTCTTGGTAAAGATTCAGAACTTGCATATGCTACATTTGTTTTCTAATTTGTTACATTTGTTAGCTAATTGCTAATTGCTGTATTTAAGCATAAATGGAGGAACAGCCAAAACCAGGCTTAGTCTGCTGGGCATCCACAGAAGAAATCTGATTACGAGAATAGGAATGGGGTAGTACATAGGGATTCCTCTTAGGAATAATCTCCATCAACTTGCTATAAAGATTTCCAGAAGCTGAGGTTGCATTTTCACAGTTATTGGCCTGTGATGGATTTTACTTTTATGACACCATCTAGACACTTTCTGAAGTCCAACCTGGATGGCACTTTTCAAGGCAAGGACCTCTGAAATACACCTACACACACGGGAGGAATGATCTTCTCTTTGACCATATTGATCCCTGCATCTAATTTTCCAGCTTCAGTTCATGCTCCCCTAGCTCTTGTATTCAGGATTTTGTGATTCTCTGTCATACAACATTCAGTTTGCACTTTTTCAGAGTCAAGAGTCCCAGTCCCTCCTGTCATTCCTTATAAGCCCTTCCATACTTTTGATCTTTGTTGCCTTTGCTCTGTATCTTCAATAACTCCCTTTCACTTGAGCAACCAGAACTGTGCCACATACACAGCTGACTGTCTTTATGCTTTTTATTCTTTCCCCAGTAAGTCCAACAGATAATTTTACTTTCTTGACTATCAAAGAACACTTACTCATAAACTTTAGCAAAACAAAAAATACTCATCCTAATTCTCATGGTTTTTTCAGTGCAGCAGCAGCTCAGTGTTCTTCTCCAGCAGTGCTTTCTTCTATAACTTGAATATTTGTTTGGTTTTGGTAAAATAGTTCAATCACTTTTCAACATACTGTGCTTTTGCTTCAAAACACAGAAATGTTTTCCTTGTAAAATCCTGCTTTATCTCCTTTATCCACCCTTGATTTCCCAATTTCACATATTACTACAAGGCACGGGGACAACCTGACATGTTTTGGTGCTGGTTACTAGCAGGACTGGGTTCTCTGAATGACTATTAATAGGCTGGAACTCCTCTGCTGACCATCCTGATTCCACTGCCCTCTCGCTGTCTTCTTGAAAGATTTTGATTAACTACTTCAAAATATATTTTCTTCTTTCACTGTTTCCTGTTTCCTCTGCCAAACTTTTCCCATTTCTTGAGACATCTGACCGTGCCTCATTTATAATTTTTTTTTTAAATTAATATTCAGAAATCAGAAATAAAATCTGTAATAACTAATTTCCATTACAATGAATACAGCCCCTTTATGTTTGTCCTTCTCATCCACATGCCAGTGTTTCTTACTTGCTCTTTTCTTGAGGTACCTGATTTCACCCCCTGAAACACAGTTCTAAACTTCCATGGAGTCCTGCTTGCTCTTGTGTAAAATGGTAGTTTTTGATGCAAGCCACCTACCTGTCACACTAACATCTCCAACTCTGGCCCAGATCCAACAGTCCATCCCTCTCTCCCATCACACACTACTTTTCATATCAATGTTAAGGTTTTCACCCTGCTTTGCTCCTCTCCCTGCTGCCTAGACCCTAGGAGAAGCTACCTGAGCACCCTGTACCTCTCCCTCCTCTTAAAGGGCTGGTGTGAAAACCCCTCTACCCATTTTAAGCTGGTGCATGCTGAGAGCACCAAGGAGCCACACAAAAGACAAAAATCAGAGGATTCTGATAACATGGCTCAAACTTCTCACTACATGTTACAGTGAGCTCCAGTTTTTTGTTTTTTTTTTTTTTTGCTGTTATTGCTGCCTACATCAAACCTTCTCACTAGGTGGTATCAGGTTACTTTTGCTTTCCACTGAAGATGGAAATGTCTCCTATTTTAAGACTGTAGAATAAACCAAACTAACCGTGTAGCTCTCTATAAATCTAATGGAAAACTATAGTCACTGGGCAAATAATACATAAGATGAAAAAAAAAGTGTTTTAACATTTCCTATTTCCCTTAAAATAGAAACTATCCATCCTAAGCAGTCAGAGAACATACATAACCCTTGCTATTGCTTTAGTGCTCAATATTTGGTACCTTTTCATCAAGACATCTACTCCCAGGGAAAAAGCCTCCTCCACATATTCAAGGAGTAAACAAATACATTTGAAAAGCAAAATCAAGGGTCATAAGCAGTCCACAACAGCCCATAGAACAGACATCCTTTCACTTTCTACCGAGGTATAATCTGTGCAAGGACTATTTATTTGCCTCTCTACCAACCAGCATACTAGTAACAGCATGACTGCTATTAAAGTATGTGTACAGCCAAAAGGCCTATCACCAGCACTGCATCATGGACTTGAAAAGCCTTCCCACACCATTTTAATTTCTCTCCAACAGTGGAAAGTCTGCACAGCATAAATGAGATGTTCAACTTAAAAAATACAAATTAGGCCCTCTTTATACATAAACTGGGTAAGATTTTGTCATCAAACATCTTCCCATACCCAGAGTACAAAAGCAGACACTAATCTGAACATAACTCTGGCAGTTCTATAAAACCATGATTTGCTGAAATTATGCTTTTTTCTTTTAATTAAAACACAATTACATAAATGAACTCTTCCACCCAATATCCTGAATGATGTAATCATCTGGAAAAAAAGACTGAATACTATAATTATTTGCTTTCAGAGGGTCAAAAGTCCAGAAATGCTTGTGGAAGCTGTACAAAAACTCTGAGATAAGAGCTGTGAAATTTCACGCTGCACTTCCCAGGCTTCAGTGTGCCCAGCAGAGCACTACAAACCCATGGCAGCTGCAGCTGTACACTCTGTATTCAAGGGGAGGTAAATATGACACTGTGGGAGGTAAAAGATGAGCATATGTGGGGTACTCCTGACTAACTTGTACTGCCTGAGTGATACAATCCTCTGCTGCTATCAACAAACCCATCTTTTGATAAATTTGTATGTATTTCTACCAGTTGCCATAGGGCTGTCTGGGCCACCCATGGCACCCACAGGTCATCAATTACAGTACTCATGACTTTCCTTCAAATCCTCTGAAGCTCAAGGTTGAGCCTTCTTCAGGTCTGCTCTCTCTGTCTCTCAGACACAAGGAGGAAGACGAGAAGTGGGAGGTGTAGGAAATCTGCCTTCTCCCCAGCACTGCTCCAAGAGTGTAACTGTTTCTGAAAGCAAAGCCCAAAGGGTTTTTTCAAATTTCTGTTTTATGAAAGAAACAGCAGAAGTGGTGACATCGACTCTTAATCCTAGGAAAGGCAAAACATAGCCCTAACAAGCCAAAAAGTACTTACAATACTATAAGTAAGCCCACAGCTGTATTTTATTTTCATTCAAACAACTGGCAACACAGGCTAGAAGGAGAAGACTAGAAAATTTGAAGCAAAAATTGCAGCATAAAAACTACCATGGCACTAAGCAATACAAAACCCACTAGGACAATAAAGGAATAGCAAGCCAGTGCAATCCCAGGGATAAAAAAAAAAAGGACAGAGTTTATATTTTTCTTTTACATCTGGAAAGCTTGGGAATAAACATTGTTAAGGCAAAGATTTGGGGTGCCTCCAAGGGTAATCTATTTTTCAATATTTAGAAAACTATGCAGAAGTATTACAATATCTTGGCATTTGTAAACACTCACTAATGTTCAAAACTGTAGCTGTTTCTAATTGTTATTTGCTGGAATTGGTAAATGTATTGTTATTCACCAGCAAAACTGCTGCTTTCAGCAGCAAGTTGAAACCAAAACATCCTGAACAAATGATATTATGATATAAAAAAATACAGTTGACCACATCCACCAGTGTGATCATCTTTTTTTTAAAGCCATAATAATAGCAGCATTTTCTTATTTATGGATGGATGTTTTCTAAGGACCACACTTCACCCAATACTTTCACAGGAGAACACAGTCAGTGGGAAAGCTGCTTTCCCCAGCCAGCCCTACAGCAAAGCAGTACTTGAGAGTTCTCACTAAGCCAGCACGAAACTGACAGTTACCAAAAAGTGAGGTGAGAAAGATTTTCCTGATCCATCCATTTCTTTACTCTCCAGGGGAAAGCTTCTAGGTTGAACAAGCTCTTTTCAACATATTTTTGCAAGTCTTAGGTTGTATTATTATTTTTTCTTTCTGTGTTAAAGATGTTGTGTTACAAGATCCATTCCTAACACATCATCTTTAACACAGAAAGGAGAAAAAAAATCTTCACTCAGTCTACTTGAATTTCCTTTCCACCAGAAACAGATATCCAGTAGCTCAAGAACATGGCTCACTGGAGTGAACAAAAGTGGCTTACATCAGATGAAAATCACAAGAAAGGGAAATGCAAGCATTTAAAAAATATGTATCTGTCAACACCAAAACTCTGATGTTACTTTCATGCGGGATACCTGGTTTTCCTATTTCTCAAGTCACTTGCAGACTCTCTCACTTTGATTCCAGCTTCAAAGAGAAATTTGGTATTTATTCTCTGAGGAGGAAAACTCTATCTTGCCTCTTTGATGTTGTTACATAACTGAAAAAAACCAGCTTCATGCAGGGAAAGTTAAATAATGTAATTGGCAGTAATCTATTTACCAAGAAAAGAGTTTATTATCAGTGAGTAATGTTTTAGCTGGATTGAGCATGAAATTGGGTAAGCTTTGACTTATATGTAAAATTAAAGTATCAAAGAATGCACTTAAGCTTTTTCTTAGAGAGTACTCACTATTTCTTTCATCAATGCTGAGCTCCATAATATGAACTTCAGTGTAGGCCCAAACTTTTGTCTCAGTAAGACCCAGGTGAATATAAAATAGAGCAACAATGTGGGGTTTTAGTGTGGTAGAATAATGAGAAACAAATAATGAGCTCTTCTGATCTTGTGCCTACATTTTACAGTTAATGACCACAGGTCATGCCTACTCAGGATGGAGGTGGGGAGGGGAAAGGCAGCTACAGATCTTCTCACTTTCTAAATTAAAGCTCATGAGTGAAAACCTTAGACAGGACCTTGGATTTCACTGAACAACAACAGGAGGGAGTCTCCAAGAAACAAATGCCTAAGACAGACCTTTGCCTGAGCAGACTGTTCGCTGCACAGTCCCTTGGAAATATGAAGGTATCAGCCCACCATAAACCATTTCAAAACTGGAAACAAAAATTAGGAAGGGAATAATAGAATCATAGAATGGCTAGGGTTAGAAGGGACCTTAAAGATCATCTAGTTCCAATCCCCCTGCATGGGCAGGGATACCTTCCACTAGATCAAGCAGCTCAAGACCCCATCCAACCTGGCCTTGAACACTTCCAGGGGGAAGACACAACATCCCTGGGCAACATGTTCCAGAACCTCACCACCCTCACAGGAAAGAATCCCCACATTTATACATAAAAGAAGCATTAAACAGTATTTTAAAAGATACAAAGTGTTCATTAAAGGCTCTCCCACCTGCTTAACTATCACTGCCCAGCTTTTGCCCTAGAGCCCATGGGGTTGGGGGAGGTGGAACAGGTTGTTTCAGATGTGAAACCATAGAAAAAGTAACCCCTTGCCTTTTTCCCATGTCAGGTCCATCATTTATATGTGAACATTGCTGTAATTTAATTCTTATTCCAGTATGTTCTCAGGTGTTCAACATGAAAAATGAAAATAAAATTCTTACTAGCCATAATAAATTAAAGAACTTAACATCAGCCTACAGGAAATTCTTCCTTGTAATTTCTAGTAAAGAATTACTAGAATTACTACACTAAATGTCAGCATCAAGAAGCAATTTTGTTGATTTACTGAAACTATAAAGTTGGTTAGAAGGAGTACGTGAAATGTTTTTGCTTTTTCTTTCCTTCTTTAACCTAAATAATTGTCATTACTAGGACTTCATGGATTTCACTGGTAAGGAGTTTAAAATAGTTTGTTAATTAAAACTCAGATTTCTGCTTGAGACTAAATTTTTATTCCATATTAGAAACATCAGATATATCAGCACACAGTTAATTTAAAAAAAAAAACATTGGGGCAAGAGTACCCATTCACTGAGAGGGAAGCAAGTGAGCTAGGAGAGAAGAGGGGCAAATAGAATCCAATCTACTTCTTGCTTGAACAAATGTGGGGACTAAGTTAAGCATTTATCTGCAGTACAGGTGTATAAAGAGCAGGCTTACAAGATTGTATTTTTAGCTGTAGAGAGAAAAAAAATCAGCATTTTTGTCCTCACTTATAAACTGGTCTTCCCACCAGCATTCACCATCCAAGCACTATATGTAGTGGGAATATATGATAAGCAAAGCAGACTCCTCACCTAAAGACCATTACGAACTTAAAACCTGTGGGTCACAGTGAGCTGTCAAACCTAACAAATAGCCATTTGCATGGCTCTCAGTGTTGCCATTACGATTAGCAATACTTTGCTTTTAAATAGTGGTTTGCAAACAAGAACACTAATATCTCACATTATGTACCTTGTAACTGCAAAACCTGAGGTCCAGGGAATGGCTGTGATTTGCCAAGGCACTGCATGGGTCAGTCCTGGCAGAGCCAGCAGCTGAAACCAGTCCAGAGCTCTGTCTAGTTGCTCATACTACCCCCATTTAATAAACACCAATAATTCATCCTGCTGCCACTTGTTAAGCTTTTTGGTCTGAAAAACAACAGCTATTCAAGATGTAACATAAGAAGCAGGTTTCTGCCACCTCACAAAATAAATATTCTACTTCAAGGAAGATCTATTTTTAAAAATGCAGTTTCTGAACTACTTTTTATTTTACGCAGGCAGGCACATGTTATAAGAAAAATTTTTGGAAAAAAATAAACCCCAGGCACAAAAGATGCCAAAAATCCTCAAAAAAAACCCCCCAAAAACCCCTTGCCTTCTGAAAACTACCTGTCCTTGTTGACTGTGTCATGATTACTGGAAGAAATGTTCTGCTGTGAAGAAACACAGAGGTGCTTTCATATGTCACAAACATATTCAGTGGTTCACAGGTGCAAAAGTGAATAGAGTGAATATGTATTAAATTCTGATGCCAATGCATTGTGCAGTACAGAACCATAGTAACAGGTTTTTGAGTTAAATTGAGGGAGTCAGAAGCTATACTGAATATATTTGCCATTTGCTAGTAGAACTACAAGCTCTTTTCCCTCCTCTCTGTTTTTTGTTTGGTTTGGGGTTTTTTTGTGTGTTTTCTTTTTGTGGTGTGGTTGTGGGTTTTTTTTTCCTTTTTCTTTTTCTTTTTTCCCCAGCTCAGTAATGCTAATGCACAAACCAACCTATTTAACTTGCTCAACTCTTTTAACTTATTTAAAATTGTTATGCTGCTCAAGCAGCTGGTATCACCTTAGGGCTGAAAGTCAGGTTTCTTAATTTATTTGCATTATAAATAGGTGTATAACCAACGAGGCCAGGAAAGCAGCGATACAGAGATGTTAACGGCCCCAACAAAATGATCCAGCAAACTAGATTTTCTTCAAATATTGAAAAGACTAATTGTGATACCACCATCTCAAGATAAAGACTATTCCTTAATCAACATCTAAGGATGATGTCATTATCCCATGACTTTGTTTATCCTGGTAATTAAACTAGCTACACACATACACACACACCCCACTCATGCTGCTCCACTTCACCCCTGACTGGCAGGTTCCTGCCTTCCAGTTTTCCACAAATGTGACTATTCATGTTAAAATTCTTTTTTACTTTGCTGGAGAAAGCTATCTAGGTTGAGACTGTTATAATAGTGTATGCCAAGACACCAAATTAGGACTGTAAAACCAGAGTTGGCAAAAGGTATAAAAAAAACAACTTAGTTCAGCACGTGCATTTCTACACCTAATACCATTTTTCCTTTGGTTACACAATTGTTGTCTCTCTCCCGTTTATATACATAACAGAGAAGGAACTCTAAATATCACAAGGAAATAAAATGGAAAGGACTACAATCTCCACAACTCTCTGAATTTTGCCCATCCTTTTTAGAGCTTCTCCTTAAAAAACAAATTTTGCCATTTCTCTGCTCAAACTTGAGATTCCAAAAGTCAGATTATAAAAAACAAAAACCAAACTTATAGAAATCTTAAAAAAATACCAACAAAACCACAAAAAAACAAAAAACAAACCAAAAACCCCACAAGTTAGGGCATATTTTGTACCTCAACTGCTAAAACACATTGCAAGGGACACAGAGAACATGTACTGCATCCCAGTACTCGTCTCTCCCATTACTATGCCTTGATTTCACAGTCTGCACAAAACATTGGTTTTCATCCATTTGAGCACTACTTGTCTCAGGGGGCACATTTAGACAAACTGATACACAGTAAAAGCCTCTTCCCAGTCTGTATCTTTGAACACCTTCTTGTCTTGCCCAGCTTCCCAATCACACAAAGATGATTTTGCAATCATCCTTCCAGGCTTTGAAGGGAATTTAAAGAAACTGTAGAGTGGATAGAAGAATAATATTTTTTATATATTCATGAACTGTGACAGGAGAGTAAAACAGGGTGTCCCAGACACTTCTGTGAAAAGATTCTAGGGAAGCAACATCCCTCAGCCCTGCTCTGGAAGTGCACTTTGGGGGTGGGTGGGGAGACAAGCTGGACGATCTTGCTTGCAGAGGAGCCACAGGCAGAACAGCTGATGTCAACCCCCCTGTTCCTGAAAAATGGTGCAGCCAGAGAGCAGTACCCTGTCTCATTCCATAGATGTACTCACCTGATTTCTACTCAAACACAGTTCATTCCACTTTACTGTTCTTCTGACCCCAACAATCTGTCCTTGTATCTTCCCTGTCTTCAGCAACATAAATCTTCATTACCAAAAGAGCAACAGAGTAGTATTTGGGAAGCACCTCACTCTTCTCCAAATCTTATTTGTTACAGCAAGACATAAACTGTCTTTGTATACCACCAGCACCAAGCATGTGCCACTGAGCTTCAGTGAAGGCATAACATCTACACTTCAGTTTAATACACAGTGCTTTTATGTATTGGTTATTCAGCACTGAGTATATTTGTCATGCCACAGAAGTAAATTATTATATATATGATTTATACCTTGAAACTAAACACTTTCTTAAATTTCTGAATACTCTATGCTTTTTCTATAATGAAGCTATAACAAATAGCTATTAATGGAGAACACCTGAATGGAACAGTTTTTGGCACACTGTACTTCCAAATTTATGTTGCCACTACTAGACAACCTCTAATTTTCTTGGTGTATGAGGTCTTAAGTCTTGCAGAACAAGAAGAAGAAACACAATAAAAGATGGCTATAGCCATTCTAAGCTACCTGCCTTCATCTATCAGCTATTTAGTGTGAGCAATAGCTTTGAAATGTTTTGAAAACATCCAGCCCCAAATCAATACACTGAGCATCTGCAGCACTATATAGCCTGGGATTTCTGCACATGCCCATACCTGAGGCTGGCCTGAACATTTGCATTCAGCAGCACCTGAAAAAAAAGTTGCAGAATGAACTGTCCCTATTAAATTATGCGTCTGGAAATATCTGGGATATTTTTATTCTAGAGGTATTACTAACCCTGTTTTATAATTTAAGATGCCCTCCAAGATTTCACCCATCTGTCTCTCATACTCTGCTAAGATGGCTGTGAGAAAATCAGCCTGGCTAGAATTCTGCTCCCATTTAGGTAAAAAAAACCCCAAACAACTCTGTTTGATTCTAGACAAATCAATTCAGCCACATTAGCTCTGAGAAATGGCTCCAACATATTTAAGATATTCTGGTAGTTTAAGGATTTCTCAGTCTCCATCAAGGTAAACTACCAAATAGCATTTTTAAATACCCATCTCAGAGAAACAAGAGAAAAACAATGGTAAGGAAAGAGAAAGAGACCATCCAGATATAATCCCATTATATTTCAGCTCCAGTACTGAGAGATTTTTTATTTCTGACTATACAACCACTGAGAATGAGAGCCCAGGCACATGTCCTGATACCTCAGTCACTCTATACCACAGAGCTGAACACCCACCCGCTCCTCTGGGCTTCACATTGACTGGGTTGTTATTTCTGGCTCTGACAGGGACACCACATATCCCCTTGACCAAAGATTCTTTAGCAAGCACCCTGAAGAACTTCGAGGTTTGGCAAATTGCTTAATTATGTATTATAAAGCCTTAAGCAGCAACAACAAAACAAAAAAAAGCATCAATGCCACTGGAGCTATTTAGTGCTCCACTTTCATACTAAACAAAGACTCAATAAGGAATCACAGTTCCAAGAGCTTAGGAATTTAGAATTGTAGTTTCTTGATGCATTTTATTTTAATGTATGAAAACAAATATATGCATACACACATCTATACAGGATTATTAAGCTTTCTTTTGTATATCCTAGATCAGCATATGTCAATAAGCTGATAAGTTAAGAGACAGATGCTGTGCATCATTTCAAGGCATCTATTATATTCTGAAGGTACACAGCAATGTCTTTTTCTCTACATTCTGCACTTGTGCAGTCAGTGTCTCTGCGAGGGTACAGGTACACATGTCACATGCAAAGAGACAGTGTTGGGACAGTACTGACAAGGTTATCAACTTGTTGCAACTGCAGCAATGGCTTTGGAATGGACCTACTGACAAAAAATGGGCCACAAATAGACAGTTGCTACTTTGCAGCTGTGTGGGGAAGTTCTTAACCAGCTGAGTGATCAGTGAAGCAGTTACTGCTTTTTATTTCTCTCTGCTATATCTTTTAATGAAAACATTAAGATTTATACTACCCTGTCATTATATATAGGCATGCTGAGAGGAAAGCCATCTGCAGGTGTAATTAATGTTAAGAGCAATGTATTTGTGGGAAATGTACCTCAGCTGAGATAACTAGCCGGGGAAAAGGAAAGCAAAATTGGAACTCTCTCTGTTATCTGCAAAATTAAGTTCTGACACAAAAATTAAAAAGACTGCAATTAACAGATACTAGCTGGTTTGTCCTGCTCTGGCTTAAAGCTGATGTGTTATTGCTAGACCCTTTTAAGTTGATGCTAACAAATCAAAATTATTCACCTCTCAACATTTACCCTTAAAACACTTCACTACATTTGTGCCACAATAAAATTCAAGACACCCCTGGCCAAATAGTGGGATGGCCAAGGTCTGGATAAAGACAGAACATTCCTAAATGATAATGGGAATTCCAAGCATGCAAATGGGGCTCCAAAGAAGCAACATAAAGCATTACCAGAACTCAGGAACTGATCTTCCCTACTGCCAGTGCACAAGGTCAGGTGGAAAAGCAAACAAAAAGCTGAGAGCATGGTCTACCAGTTGATCATCTTCCAACAGCAGTTGCTAAGGAAAAGACCTGGCATATGAGAAGACAGAAGAAAGGAGGAAAATTCTCCCAAAAGGTATGCAACTCCTGAGCACAGACCTCTATCTTGCATCTTCCTGCATCCTAAATGTACCCATCCAACCTTTCTACCTTTTTATATTGTTTAGATTACCTATAGTTATTTGGAGAAATTTATTCTAGGTATTTTATTCTTTCCTTACATTAATTTCTGTGACCATAAGCTCCTGAAACAAGGCATATGGTTCAGCACTCCCTTGTTTAAATCTCACAGTTCTCATCAATAATAAAATGTCTTTCTGTAAGTGACAATTTGCAGTGGCTTATTTGCACTTTAAGACTTCTTAAAATTCTCCTGTGATACACCAAACCCTGCATCAACTGCAAAATTAATAAGACTGCAAAGCTGGATCTATGCAAATTCATTTTCCATATTCATCATCCAGAGCTCATTTTTAAAAACTGCTAACCAGTTCTGGGTGCTCACATAGACACCAAACACTGGTGACCAGAGCCAGCTCTACTTGTGTCACTATAAAACTGGGACAGCTGACACGATTTCTCTACTTTAGGGAGTATATAACTGAGGAACAAATTCACTTTGGGAAGGGCTGGCCAAGTGCTGAGATACAATTCAGCTAAAGCTTGAATTGTGGAGTCTATAAAAAATATCTATAATTGTATCTTGAACAGGGAAAATAAATTATGAATGTACACAGGAGAAAGAAATCATGGAGGTAAGTATCATACATAAATCCACAGAGGTTATGTAATTACTGCATCAGAGATCCGTGATTAATCTTATTCTGCTGTTGAGGGCAGAGATCCTGATACATCAAGAGTGTCTTTACAAGAGTGCTACACTTCAGGTCAGACATCCATTTCTGAAGTGACTGTCCTCATCATCCACAATTTACAGCACACTGTAATGCTCTGGTATACACTGCAGAGAGGTCTAGAAACAGAAAACGTGGATTCTTGAAGGAGAAAACTGTGAAAAGCAGGAACAATGTGACCATTCCAGCTGCCAAGGAATACCAGGTCCTCCAGCATTGTTTCACCCTAAAACACACTTTAGTCCATACAAAAAGTAGCCCCAGTGGGCTCCTTGTTGGCCATTTGCACAGCACAGGGCCCTGCTAAAGGCTGCTCATCCCCAGGTCTGGCCCACCTTGGCCAGGGGAGGGCACTGATGTTGCTCCAGCCAGCTCTCATTTGCTTCACTTCAGTGATAAAACAGCCTCTTAAAAAAACATCTCACAGGAGCATCAGTGGAGAAGTACAGCACAGCGTTTGCTCCGTGAAACAAGAAGCCAGGATGTGCTGCCACTTCCTTAACTGGCCAAGCAAGGGGACTGCTGGCATACCTGCTGAGTCACATATGTGACAACTGACCAGGAATAAGGGGTGACAGAGCTGAACAGGAATTTATATTAATTTCTCCGATTGATACCAAGCACCAGTGGTTGTGACAAAGCTTTAACTGAAGGCCTGCCATATTTTAGAGACAACATTTCCATTTTCAGATGGGTTTCTTTGACAAACAAGGTTCACAGAATCATACCATGCCACTGACTTTTTGTCCTTTCCCCCAAAATCTTTGGCAGAATTATTGAAGCTATTAAGATGCAAATCACTTCATGAAAGGAGACAGCCAGAAAGAGAAGAGTGATTCCTGAGCATTCCTACAAGTGAACGGGTTACACTTCATGTTCAAAAAAAATAAGGGAAGTCCACTGTAGAAAGAGTCATTCTCACTCTCCTGGCTAGGAAAATGCCTTGTGAGGTGACCCAAAGGCCAAATGGGAGACATGAAGTCACAAGGACACTGGTCCTCACCTGTTCTGTTACTAGGAGCTAGACTTTTAGGTTCAGAAGCATTTCTTCATTTCATCTATAAAGTTGAAATGCTTTTAAGAGTAAAATATTAAAAATGGACAAAAGGACAAAAACACAAGCATTTGCTTAATTGATAACTTTATGCTATTAAGTCTTAACAACTGTGTTAGAGCAGGTAGGCTCTAACAGAGGAATGTTGCTTTTGTACTCATTACAATAAAACCTCAACTCCTCACACTGTGAATATTTTTCCCCCTTCCTAGTGAGTGTGGAAAACAGGATTTAACTCTAGAAGCATCTATGCAGTTATTTTAAAACATGGTATATGCCAATACATTGCAGCACCAGCCAGAGAGTCATTGCTGCAATTTGGTTTTCCCTTAGTCTAATTTCATTTGCAAGACCTCTAGAGGGCAGTGAATAAAAGAAAATAAAGTACCTGAAATAGCCATAAATGTTAAATACAAATTTAAAAATTGGAATCTTGTCTAATTACTTCCTTGTCATTCTATGGATTAATGGATTACTTCAATGGGATTTTTCCAAGACAGAATCCTATGCTTTCTGGGAGATTGCATTAACAGTATGTACAGCACTGTGCTTCTCCGGTGAGTTTCTTTTTTCAAGCAGAAATCATTTTCTGGAACACAACAACAGGCCATTTGACTTCCAAGATTCTCATAAAAAAACAGGATTTTTCCTTTTCCTATAGATTTATAGAACTATTTCAGTTTAAGGGACCTCTAAAGGCCCACCTCTCTAGTTCATCCAGGTCCTTCTGGATGACATCCCATCACTCTGCCTTATCAACAGCACCACCCAGCTTGGTGTCACCTGCAAACTTGCTGATGGTGAACTTGATCCTGCTGTCTGTATGGCTGATCAAACTATTAAACAGTACAAGTCCCAGCAGGGACCCCTGAGGGACACCACTCATCACTGGTCTCCATCTGAACTTCAGACCACTGACAGCTACTGTCTGGATGTGACCACCCAGCCAATTCCTTGTCCACGAAACAGCCCACCCATCAAATCCTTATCTCTCCAGCTTGGTGAGTAGGATGTTGTGTGGGACTGTGTCAAAGACCTCGCTAAAGTCTAGACAGACCACAGCCATAGGTCATCCCTTGGCCATTGGGTACTCTATCATAGCAAGCCAGTAGGTTTGTCAGGCAACATTTGCCCTTAGTGAAGCCATGCTGGCTGTCTTGGATCACCTTCCTGTCCTCCATGTGCTTTATCAGACCTTCTAGGAGAATCTGCTCCATGATCTTCCCAGGGACTGAGGTGAGGCTGACAGGTCAGTAGTTCCCAGGGTCCTCCTTACTATGCTTTTTTAGAATGGCTGAAACGTAACCCTTATTCCAGTCATCAGGGACTTCACCTGACTGCCATGACTTCTCAAATATCATTTGCCAATTCTGTCAGGACTCTGGGATGCATTTTCATCAGGTTCTTCAGGTGGTTACAAACCTGACCTTTACACACAGTAGAAGGGACTCCCCCACCTTGGTCCCTTGTGGTTTTAAAAGTCACACTAAGTCACACAAGCCAAGGAAAAAACTGTAGTCGAGTAAAGCTCACCTGATTGTCCAACACACAACAGTATATCATTAAAGTTCAAGTTTATTCAAAACAGGCAGGACCTACAGCAGAAGGTAGCCTCTTAAATAATTCCTCTTCAGTTTTCACGCATGTACTAGATGCAGAATTGGACATACTGCTAATAACTTAATTATACATTTGACTATGGCATATCCAATTAACCCATTACTAAAGCAATATGTCAAATCTAGAATAAAACTTAAGCATGGCAGACAAAAACCTTAGATACAGTATTCCTTGTCTTACCTTGCACAGTAAGGATATCAGTCAATGCAGCACCAGCCCACATGGCTACACAATTGCAAATTTCTTTTAGCAACTTCTTATGGCTTTGTAAGCCTTGTGGAAGGATGAAACTGGCTATGCAATTATGACAGGCAGAGCTGTCCCCACCTGGAGTTAATGCTCTCTTTATTTTTGGAACACAGAATAGATCTGCAAATGCATTTAAAACCACCAGAAACCAAGAGTGCAACAAAACAATGCTTGTAAAGGTGTGTGATAAAATGTGATGCCAGGACTCTGAGTGTGCTGATACACTCAAAGGGCCCTGTGGCCTGCAGCTGCTGAAGTGGGGAACAGTGAGCTGCCCCTGCAGTCAGCCACCAATCATTGCTCTGCTGTGACACTTGCTGAATGCAAAACCCCTTCAAAAAGCCAGAGAAAATAAGAACAACCCATCAGCAATGCATTATCATTCTTTCTAGACTCCTGGGTATATAAATTGTGCCGGCTTCCTACAAGTCAGACATTGAAAATTTGCTCCCACTTGCTGCATTTTTTTTACCTCATTTGTGAATTTTAGTCTGTTTTCCTGTCCCTGCAATCTTCTCATCCCTTTTTCAGTGTTTCCTGTTGTATCAATTCCCCCATATTCAAAAGGACTAGGGTCAGCTGCTGTTGCAATTCACATTCATGAAGATGCACACTTACATGAACTTCTGAGCGTTCTTCATACTCCAGCAGCTTGTCACAGTGTCACAGAGCAACAGCCTATAGGAAGGAAAAATTGGGAAAATGTCATTCGTGGCCTTTTAGTGGAATGCAACTACACAATTTTGCAATCATCCATTATACAGGTCACAGTAATATCTGACACAGTATATATGTCACAGTAGGGTGGGAACAGTAGCATGTTCATAGAATCACAGACTCATAGAATGATTAGTGTTGGAAGGAACCCTAAAGATCATCAAGATCCAAACCCCTGCATGGGCAGGGACACTTCCCAATAGACCAGATTGCACAAGGTCTCATCCAATTTGGCCTTACCCACTTTCAGGGAGGGTACATCAACAATCTCCCCTGGCAACCTATTCCACTATCTTACTACCCTCATGGTGAAGAATTTTTTCATAACATCTAACCCAAATCTACCCTCTTTCAGTTTAAAACCATTACCCTTGTCCTTTTACCACCTTCTCTTATGAGAAGTCCCTCCTCATCTTTCCTGTAGACCCCCTTCAGGTACTGGGCAGCCACTATAAGGTCTCCCTAGAGCCTTCTCTTCTCCAGCCTGAATAGCCCCAACTCTGTCAGCCTGTTTTTGTAGCAGAGGTGCTCCAGCCCTTTGATCATCTTTGTAGGCCTTCTCAGTGGAACCTCTCCAACAGGTCTGTATCTTTCCTGTGCTGGGGGTTTCAAAGCTGTAAGCAGTATTCCAGGTGCAGTCCCACAAGAGCAGAGCAGAGGGGCAGAATCCCCTCCCTCGCCCTGCTGGCCATACTTCCTTTTGATGCAGCCCAAGGTGCAGCTGGTCTCCCGGGCTGTGAGCACACACTGGTGGTTCATGTTGAGCTTCTCATCTACTACCACCCTCAAGCCCTTCTCCTCAGAGATGGTCTCTATCCATTCTCTTCTCAGCCTGTATTTGTACCTGGGTTTGCATTGATCCAGGTGCAGGACCTTGCACTTGGCCATACTGAACTTCATTAGGTTGGCATGGGCCCACCCCTCCAGCCCATCAAGGGCCTTCTAGATAGCTTGCCTCCCTACTCAGGTGTCAAGACCACCACACAGCTTGGTATCACCAGCAAACTTGCTATCCCACTGTCTGTGCCTCCAGAAAAGATGTTAAACAGCACTGGTCCCAGTACTGACCCCTGAGGAACACCACTTGTCACTTGCCTCCACTTGAATGCTGGACTATTGACCACAACTCTCTGGGTGCAGCCACCCAACCATTTACTATTGATAGAGCCTGGAGGAACCTGTTTTCTCCTGGGAGAAATCCATTTTTGGTGACAGTTCTCTACCTGTGAACTTCACATGGTAAGGAACGGTTAAAGCAGAGCAAGAAAGTGAGAAGTCAAAAGTGAAAATAAAAAACAGGTGCAAATACCTACCAAGAAAGAATGGTAGGAACACACCAAGATTCAAAAACGTATCTCAGAAAGGAGGAAGAAGAAGAAATGGATGTGTTGCAAGGCCTTGGAGTAGTAGCTTTAGATGAAAATGGCCCTGGGCAGCTCATAAAAACTGTTCTGCTGCAACCAGTCAATAAAGATGTCTGTAGCTACACCCACCCACAGAATGACAATGCACTTTGTACTTTTTCAGGATTGAATACTGGTACTTCAGGATCTTTCATAAGTAGTATTTTTGTGCCTCTAAGCTAAAACAGGTTACATTGAACTCTTCACACTAGCTGGAATGAAGGTCCATTTGGCAGGGGGTTGCTCCTCATTTACTATGCAGCCTTTACGCTGATTTCTTAGCTGCATGCAAGAGCTCTTCAAAAAGATTAAATCAAAGTCCATCTTTCAAACAGCTTGAGAAATTCTTCCCTCCCAACTACAAAGAACCACAGAAATACACAAGAGGTTGAATCTCCTGCTTGAGCAGGAAAACCAGTGTAGTCCTGACTAATGAATCCAAATCTCATTAAATCCAAATCACATACAGCTTGAATTCCTGGAACAAGTGCTGCACTCTTGCTGAGATGAGAGTGTGCATATAAACCTAAGAATTCATGAGAAAGTGTAGGAGTAGCATCCTGCCCTTTCTGGTGGTGATGATGCACCATTATTGCAAAGTGGAAGAGGAGGGGGCGACCAAAGGTACGATGAAGGGGCTTTGCTCCACCTGACTTGCCCCTGCCAGACACTCACACAATATACATTATCCTGTAAATGTGATATTCCAGAAGATGATGACAAGTCTCTGCTAGCAAGAGTGAGTATATGACCATTTATGATTTCTACCTGTTAATAAAAATAATTATTTAAAATTATGCAGGATTGGGATCAGAACTCTTAAGAACGTAAAATAAGCAAACAAAATAACTGAAAAAATTCAGAGTTCAGTACAGAAGCCAGGACCTGTAGGCACACACTGCAACACAAGCCCTCCCACTGCACCATGCAGAGCCATGCCTCCTCCTCTCCAAAGCTAGCACTTTTCAGACCATGCTGGTTCTCAGCATGCCAAAGAATGAAACTCAACCTGATTTTTACCTTCAGTATTTTTGGCAGCTGTTACAGCTTTCTGCAACACATTTTCTACTCTAAGTCATCTGCCTAGAGAGTTGCAGAGCAACAGTTTGACACCCGAGTCACAAGTGCCTACATTCTCCTAAGCTTTTTCCAAGCTTATTCATCTGGGAGAAGAGCTCCTCTTACAGAGCAGAATTATCAGTTGGCAAAACTTAGAGGTATTTGTTTCATTTCATGCTCTTTCATCTCAAATTTTGTGCACATCTGGTTACACAGAAAGTTTGGTTAGAAATCCCCCAGAAACTGTAGCAGTAAAATCATATAGCAGCAAAAACCAATTTGGGCACTTAGGCCACTGGCAAAGTAGAAAGGTTTTTGTGAATCTGCTGTTAATAGACAGAGAAGGAGGCAAGACACTTGAAAACAGAAACATTTAAACCAAAGAATTCTAAGAACAATGTCAAATCTATTTTCATTCTTTAATTAGCAAGTATCTTGAAATGTTTCTGGTATGCACAGCCATTGTGATCATTAAAAATAGAAATAAAAAACTAGAAAATAAAAGTTAACTTAATGGGAGCAAGGAAGGGCTTCACTCCCTACCTTTAGCACTATTCTAAACCTCTAACCGAGGTTAAATGAACTTCATATACTATGATTTACATCTGAAAGCAAAATCCCTGCATATTTGCATTCAAAATTGTATGGGTACTACTGAGTAACTCAGTGATGTCTCTGGAGGGACAAAGCATTAAGAAAATCTCAGCTTATCCAAACACTGGACTACTGGTGTCCCTCAGTCTGCCCACCTTCCACTTCAATTGTTTTTTTTTTTCTTTTTTTTGCAGGGCTTTTCTTTATCTCAGCTACACAAGTACTCTTTTCCTTTCTGTCTTGGTTTGAGAGGACCAGGATAGAAAAACACTGCCTGGGAGACCACTGGCCACTGCCAGCCCATTGATGTGGCACTCTGCTTTATACAATGCTAAATAATGAATCTTCCAAAAGCAGTCTCCTGTCTTGTGTTGTCTGAAAAGTCTTTTTATTTAATTTTTTTTTTTCCAAAGTAAATGGGAATTGCTATATGATCTGTGGCAAGAACATAGAGAAGATTTTAAGGCCTAAAATACCCATTGGCCTGTTGAAAATTTTTGCTATTGTAGTTGAGGAAGAATAATTTAAGATAGCACATGAAAGGAGTGTTGTTATATAGTATTTTAAAAGGTGTCTTGGTTTTGGCCCAGTTGGTAATAACCAGGCCTCTGCTCATTCACCCCCACTGTGGGGTAGGGAGGAGAAAACCCACCTAAGAGCTCATTAATCAAGATAAGGGAGATTTTCACTCCCCAGTTACTATAATGGGCAAAGCCAGACAGAAAAGAAAAAAATTAAATTAATCTATTAGGAGAAAGAGAAAACATGACCAGATCTTGATAGCTTTCTCCCACCCCTCCCTTCTTCCCAACCCTGCATTGCTTCCCTGCTGCCTCCCCCTCAGTGGCACAGGGGATGGGAGCTTAGGGTCAGTTCACTACAGGTGTTTCTGCTGCTCCTTCTCCTCACAGCCTTTTCCAGTTTCAACATGGAGTTCCTCTCATGGGAGAGAGTCCTTCACAGACCCCTCCAATGTGAGTTCCTCCCCTGAGGTGCATTCCCTCAGGAACAGACTGCTCCAGCCTGGGCTGCCTGCAGACCTGCCCCTCTCCACCATGGGCTGCAGGAGGACAGCTGCCATCTTACCACACACCGTGAAGAAATGTCTTCTTGGACACCTCCTCCCCATCCGTCCACACTGACCCTGATGTTTTTGCTCTGGTGTTGCTCTCACCTCCTCCTCTTCTTCTCGCATCATCTTTTTTATTTTTGGTGTTTCATTTTCCCTCTCTTCAATATGTTCCTGGCAGAGGCACATCCAACTACCCGTATCTATTCAGCTTTGGCCAGAGGCAGACCCAGCATTGGAACTGGGGGAGCTTCCAGCAGCTTCTCACTGGAGCCACCCCTGTGGCCCCTCCACTTCCAAAACACCACTGCACTATCCTAAGACACTAACTATATGCTCAGTGTTGGTTTGGGAACATTAAGAAAAGAGGTCTAAAAAGAGTCAAGGCTTCTATTTTAATGATCTCAGATAAATCACCAGGTTGCTTGGAACATACAAGTCATCAAGTCCATTTCCTGCTACAAGACAATCAAATCTTTCTTTTATTTCTGATTTTCTTTTTTTTCAAGTTTTTTGAAAGATACGTAACTTCAGTACATCTACCATATGAGATGACACTGGTCTCAGGCAACTGATTCACTACTTGAGCTGCTAATGCCCCTCATCTCTCTAAACGTCTAACGCAAACTTTCCTTATTGCAATTTACACCCATTCATTTTATGCCATGATTCTCTACAGTGTAGCCTTCCATGTACGGCAAAACTGTTTTCAAACCTCTCTTCTTTTGTCCTCATAATAAACAATACCAGTTTCTCACTGCAAGCTGTATTTTCTAGGCCTTTGGGTCTGTTCGCTATTTTTTTCTGACTCCCCTCAGCTCGTCCACAGCTTTCCTGAAATGTGCTGCCCAGACCAGGACACAGCCCCCAGGAAAGATGCTACAAATACAAAGTACTGTTTGCAAGAAGCAGTCATATGTCCAGGTACAGGGATGGACATGCTCAGCACTGAAAAAAAAGGCCTCAGGAGATAGCAGGGGATCACAAATAAACACTGCCATGTCGAACTGAAATCTGGCTGTGATACTGCCTGTGATGAAGAAAAGGAAGAAATTCTGGCCTGGTGCTTCCCAGTGAGACAAACCAAGCTGGTTTGGACACTGCCCTTACTTATGCAGGTAGGGGGAGAATATTCAAGACCAAGAAAAATATTAAGACACTTTGGCAACTTGAATACAGAAGAGATGCAAGGCAGTAGTGATGGCCTTACATAGCAGAATTCCCAAGAAACCCCAGCCTGCCTGCCATGTCCTGTAAAACTGCAACACCACTTCAGATTAAATTTGCAACACTTCTGTCAAAATAAGTAACCAGAACAAACCTCTTGGATTGTCCAAAATGGGATTATTCACACCTACCTTGATTTTAGCCCCTGGTTATATTATGAGTTTGTTTCATATTTGAAATTGGCATACACAACTCGGTTGCTGTTTCCCCACCCTGACCATGCAGCTGGTTCTCAGACCTTCCATAAAAAGCAAGAGGTTCACTTGAAACAATTTGGCTGAGTGCAAGAAAGCCCAAACCTGCTGTTGCAGCTTTCTAAATAAAACAAATGAGCAAAATCTATACCTGCATCTGAAAAAGGGAGCAAGAAATATAAATTGCACTAGTATGGGAATTGCAGTTAACTCAATTCCGCTGTTTTGCTTCTACTCAATACATAAAATACCCCTTAATTCAGGTGAAACTGAGAAAATGTAACTATACAACAATAAATAATGTAAAACTCTATTCTAAAAGTTCTAATTCTCTCTCCTTTTTCATGTCTCCCTCTTTCAACAGTCATAATCTAAAGTACTGAGCCTTATTGAGGTCTTCCCAGAGAGCCTGCTAAAGCTGATGGCAGAGAAGTAAGAAGTAATCAGGTAGATTGCAAAGAGGCAGGAAGCCAGAAAAAAGGTTAAGATGATGATAGCAGCATTGCTGGCTCAAAAAACAGTTAGTAACCAGCAATCTCTATCCCAGAGAGGCTGATGGGCAAGACTGCTTTTATGCCTGTTATAACTGAGCAATGATCCTGCTTTCTTTATCTCAGCTGCAGCAGGAAATATTACAATTGATCCAGATCAGTTACATCAGTTCATATAAAATCAGTTTACCCTAAAACCAGTTTGTATGTATCACAGCAGAGTTGTCCAATAGGGCCAACAGAAGCATGGAAAATAGAATTTTTCAATTGCTCTTTGTTACCCTTAACAGTCATTATGTCTTTACTTACTTTTTAAAGTATTTTCTGTCCACATTTTGTTCTGGCCTAGTTTGCCTTTTACCATTTCAAAAGTTCCTGAGAAATCAGAAAGTAAAAAGGGCAGAGGGACATGCTGCATGAGATGTTAAATTAAGGACATGTATATTCAATTTGTCTTTATGTTGTAATGGTGGCTATTATGCATTTCTTCACGAAAAAAATTGAAGATGGAAATTGGAGATTTTTATTCTTCTTGCATAATTTTTGCAATAGCTTATTTCTCTTTAAAACCAATTGCCTCACTATATGCTGGTTCTAATTCTAGATGAAAATATGCAATGCTCTTTCAATAATCTGCTTTCGACAGCAAGCAGTTGCCCGATTTAAGCAGGGCAATTAAGTTCTTTCAAGTCAGTTTCCCACTGACAATCACATTTAGATATTCTTTAGATTTAGATAAAATATTCTTACCATAATTAGATACAGACAGATTAAGAGAAGCTCTGAAATCATGAATACACAGTTCATGGACAACTGGACTGATTGCTTTCATAGCCTAAGCAGTCTTTCACCACTGAAGCTGAGCCTGTAGAGTGAACTTACTCCATGGGCTTATGTTCATATGATCCTTATGATCCTTTAAAAAACTTCAATTTTTTTTAGATTCATTTTACATGACTAGTACTTGATACCTGATGGGCATGTAACCTCACGACACAGCTGTAAAGTAACGTAAAGCAAGGAAACATTCTGAATTGCAGTTGTTACAGAGCAGGACCTGACTTCTCTTATCACAAGGACCTACCTCTTACCACTCAGTCAGCACGCACCGTTCTATCTCATGTCCTTCACAAATTAATTTCTTAGCAAGTCACTCACCCTTAACATTCTCATTTTTCTTCCCAAGATCCAGCAGCCTCTGTCTCCTTGCAGCCAGAGCAGTCTGGCAGATGCTCTCAAGGCTAGGGTATTATGGAGGAACAGAAGCAGCTCCCCCCCCTGCTAAGCCCCCCACTTGAAGAGATTTATAGCCTGGCTTCTGCTCACCCAGGTCTCTCTTCACCTGGTTGGAGGCTGACGGGGATGCCCTTTATGCAAGGCAATCCTCTCCTACTAAACCACTGATATGTAAAAATGGAAGACTTTGAGGAATTTCCATACAGATGGAAGCTGCATTATTGTGGTTTTATTTTACATATAAATTTACAAATATGGAAACTAATTAATCCTACCTTGATTGTACTTTTGAAGTACCTGGCTAAGGTGGCTAAGAGTAAGTGTGGCACCAGAAGAAGATAAGGCCTGATGACTGGGAGAAGACTACTCCCCTTTCCTGAGGGCCACGCTTCCATGATGCCCATGGAGGCAGGATTATGTATGTACCTGGATAAAGTGACTGGAACAAAGGAGGCATGACATCTGGAAGAAGATAAGACCTGATGACTGGGTGTTGGACTCACCTTCTGCTCCCCTCCAGGTGGCCTGTCTTCCAACGAGCCTGGCTGAGTGACAGCTGCCCCTTCGGACCAAAAGGGGTCAGGGGTATATATGGCTGCCCATGCTTTGGTTTTGTCATCTCTTGACCCACCGCCATTTTTGCATCAGACCCTGTCCAGGATCAGCACCATCCTGAAGAACCTTGCTGAACAGCTGGACCCCTGGTAGTGACTTTCTCTCTCTCTTTCTCTCTCTCTCTCTCATTCTTCCCACTTTCTTACCCTTTCCTGCACTTTTCTCTCTCATTCTTTCTCTCCCTCTTTCACCTGGCTCTATATTTTTGCCTGTGTTAATTACCCAATAAAATCTGCTTACATCTGACCCTCTTCTACAGTTGGACTTTGTTTCGCGGATCCAAAACAAAAATAAATTTTAATGTTACCTCGGACCATAACAATGACATAACTAAAGGTGGAAGAAAAAATGCTTAGGGAAGCAACTCTTAAAACCACCATGAAGTGATTAAATACACTGAAGGCTACTTTTTTGCATTAAAAGTAGTGATAAAATAACTTCTAAAACCAATTTTCTCTTTACTGTCTCGATGAGATGCCTTCACAGCAACTACACATCTACTCTCTTTCTGGGGCAAGATAGAGGTTCTCAATTATTCCCTATTTCCTAAGCCATACTGCTGCAAACTCTAGAAAATGGAACAGAGTGGTTGAGGAGGGGTTCAGACATTTCCAACACTACCCTGAAAAACCAGTGAGCTTCAAGGAGGAAACTCTTACTTTAAGATGGACCACACTGAAGCGATCAGACATTTCTCTGGAGGACAGGAATGACACATTCAGTGTATTACTCAGTCAAGAACTGAAATACTGCTCCCTCAAGTTTGGCATTTGACTTGGCTGTCAAATGCGTAATGTCTAATAAAAGGACGTGGGCTGTTTCACTCTGCTGACTTGCAGGGTGGGGAGACCGAAGGAGATAGTGTTGGCTTTGCTTTGATGTTTAGGGTGGAGGCTTGCCAATAATTTTAAAGCAGATGAATTTACATGGAATCTGTGAGGCTCTTTTTCCAGAAATTTAATTAAAAAGTTCCAGGGTTGAGGTGGGGACAGAGGACAGATTGGAGAAATAAAATTATTATTGGATAAATAAAACCAAATAATCAACCAAAATGTCCCAGGAAAGTCTAATGTATCTAGCAAATATACTAGGTGCTACACCACTCCTTTTCTGCCATTAATAGTAGTTTCAAGACAAGGGCTAATCAGTAATGGATCAGGCCTGGTAAAAGTTATGGGCTACGTCTGGAATTACTTTAGGGTAAATATATATATATACATATATATAACATATATAGTGTATATATATACACTATATATACTATATATACTATATATACTATATATATACACATATATACTATATATACTATATATATTATATATATATTATATTTATTATATTATAGGTACACACACACACACATATATATATATATTTATACACTCAGTACTTGTCCTCACGTAAAGACATGTCAGGTGGCCTTGCCAGAGCCTGGACTCACTCTATGAAGGGACGAAGTTCATAACAAACACCATTATGCTAAAGCAAATAACATGAAAGCAGTCCAAAATGACACTCTGAAATAAGAGTTTAAGAGAGTCTAAAAGAGTTTAAAGCTGAGCCAAATGCTTCATCCATGAAAAGCTGGTGTTGCAGTCCAGGCCATGACTATTGACTCCTGCAGATGAACAGGCAGCAGCAGCCACAAAGGCAACGTTTTCACACATAGAGCCTGTGAGCAGAGCACAGGAATAGGGTTATCAATCCAGATTCGCTGCCTTGTTCAAGCATCCATTGGCATTGCCAAAAAGATGAAAGGCTAGCACTCCTCTCTTTCCATAGATACAATTTTGAAAATACCATATTCAAGTTCTTCTGGGATGCAAGAAAAACAGAATGGTCTTTCTCAGCTTCAGCTTGATTTGCATCAACTTCTAGCACAGAACAGTTTGTATGTGCTTAAAGATATTAACAACACAATACCAGGAATGAGTTTCTTGAACCCTGTTCACATAAGGATTGAAAGTTCATCAAACAGATCAATGAAAGCAAACTGTGGTTTCAAAAGCAGGGTTTTCAGAGACCATAAGGAATGGTGGGTCTTTCACAGTCAGTATGATTTATAAACAGTCACATTTAATGAAACACCCACTCTGAATTAGTCCTGGAACGTCAGTATACAGATTAAGCTGGGAAACCACTGAACAGTTTTATCTGCCCAGAAGAGCAATGGTGTGTGTAACAACTTGCCTTTATCTCCAAAAAGAAGGTCTCCTAGTGGCAAGAGGGAGAAAAATACAGTTCAAGATTGTTCACTAGGACCAGACTGCCGTAACACATCATCCTTGAAAGCTGAATCAAAATCAGACTTAGGTATCTCCTAACAACACTGCAAGCCTTGGTTCATGCTTTTTCAGTGACTGTGAAGTTTTAAGCCTTCCATGAGTTTGTATGTTCAGCAGCAAAGCCTGTGCCAGTGCTCAAGAGACTTGATACAAATGATGGATCTGTTCAAATCTTGAGGAACCAGCAGTGTGAGGAAGGCCGTGATCTCACGTTCCTCTTCTCATCTCACCTGACTTTGCCACTTTTCTCCAGGGTTTCTGCTCTGCCCACGTGCAAAAGCTTCTTGCCAAGTACTCTGGGCCACCCTGCTCCTATGTTATACCAACATGAAACTGAAGCCATTGTAACTGTGCACCAGTGATCCTGGCTATGCCAAGAATAGATTTCTAAATATTTGTGGAAGACATGAAAGAAGCTTCAGCTAAACTAAGCACAAGGAGTGCAGGTACTGTGTTTGTTATGGCTGGCAAGAACCACTGATCTTTCTAGCTATCAGAAAAGAGTATGAAAAGATGCAGAGTTTTTAAAGGGCAGTTCTAATAAAAGAAAGAGAAAACTGAGAAAAAAGGAGGATTTTTTTTTTTTTAAGTCAGATGCTAGCATATCTTGATTAGAATTCATGATGACTCATATTCAAAGCCCTGCTTCTCAACCCTAAAATACTATCACAGATAGTTTGTGGCAAAGATGCTTTAAGGCATATTTGGCATACTCCCCGACAGGCATTTTTTTTCTTCTTCTTTATTAAATGTAGCAGATTTTTCAATATTCTAGCTCTCTCTCCCTTTCTATACTTCCACACTGATACATAACAGCAGCCATCATTTAAATTACACATTGATGGTGAATTTCTGTTATATATTATCCATTATGGTATATTAAACTGAGAAAGTGTAGACTTCTCTATCATAACTACTGAGACTGTTTTTCCTTCCATGCTGATTTACATCCAAATAACCGACATATGAACCTTGCAAATGTCAATCTGCACAGAGCCAAGAAACTGTGACGTTCTTAAGCAGACACTCTACTTGGGACTGAAAGGTCAGTTCTTCTGTTATTTATTCTTAACATGGGAATATTCTGCTCTTAAGTTAGGGAGGAGTTTCTCACTATCCACGGAGATAATCTTCAAAGATTTCAACCAAGAGAAGTCAAAGCCTCAGAATAAATTCTATAAAAATATTTTAAAAAAAGAATTTTGGTAAAGTGCAGGCAGAAATATATACAGAAAAGAAACTCAGTACTGCAATAGCATCATACATAAATAACTAATACCTAGTTATTTAGGTAGAAAGCCCAGATTTGGCAGCCAGCTCTTCCTGCAGAAGTCAAAACTGCAAAATCCACAAGGGACTGACAAAATCCACTCTGACTGACTTCCACGTAGGAATTTCTCTTACTGGCACTTACTTCCCACCAATTCTAAATGCCCTTAAAAACATACTTTTCTTAATATTTCTGTCTCACTTCTCTTCTTGGAAACTCCAGTAAATACTCTTCCAAGGGATGTTTTATAATTAAGTGACATTATAGCAAAGGCAACTATAAAATGGACTTTGGAGTTACCTGTCTGTAAAAGTACACAACAGAAATAGGGGGAAATATCTAGGTTATCAGAGAAGCCCAGTATTATCTCAGATTCTGGACAGATCAGGCCTGCAATACTGCTGAAAGACTGATGAATGCACGAGGCTTCCAGCTTGACTATTCCAGTTAGACTTTCCATTGCTTAACTGAGAATATCTGCAAACTGGTTTAGTTCCAAATAATGATCCTATTTATGTGCAGAAGCATGTGTTTGTAGCATAACAATTAGTATACATGAATAAATGTGAAATGCTAAATAAGATCTGTGGCCTACTAGCAAACCCATAATATCTTGCATAAGAATATAAACTGTTTAAGAAGAGATGTCTAATAAACCTTAAATGCTGGAGATGCTGGCTGTCTGGCTTCTACTGGGATGCTATTTGATCAACAATGTAACCAACATTTTGTTTCTTATGGAGTTGTTTTAGTACAGAAAATGTAGAAGACCACTGTGAAAACAAGGTCAATTTGTGGCTGTAGAAGTCAAGCTCCATGGTTAAACGAAGAGACATATGCAAGTGCATCCCTCAGCAGTAATACAAAAGCACTGCAGGAACACAATGTTTTTAATGTGCAAGAACCACCACTTTGAGTGAAGAAACGTGAGCAATACAGCTACTTGTGCAAAATTAATAAAACTGTTCTTAGTTTCTGAAGATTAAAGCCATTACTGTTGTAACAAAGGACAGTCTTGCCCTTAAGCTTCTTTCAACATAGCAGTCTGGCTACTCATGTAATAGACAGCACAGAGAGAGGTCTCAACATCCTCCTCTACTCACACAAGAAAGCT
This sequence comes from Florisuga fusca, assembly GCA_038090715.1. Classification (NCBI taxonomy): domain Eukaryota; kingdom Metazoa; phylum Chordata; class Aves; order Apodiformes; family Trochilidae; genus Florisuga; species Florisuga fusca. The sequence goes on from JAAWXA010000010.1 coordinate 13,227,573, forward strand.
GAAATAAAGCAAGGTTAGCCATAAAGAAGACTAAAATCTTGTAGTGATAGGCATTGTGTTTAAAACCAAACCAAACCTAGACAGTTGCCTGGTACTCCTATTCCATAGTGTGCTAAAGCATTCCTTATAAAAGAGAGCATAAATGTGCCTGAAAGAACCCAGTAGTGTAGGACATTTGCCCAGACCAGGCAAATTGTCAAAAACTAGAGCATAAAAAGGCATAGCCTTATTTAAATAAAGTTAGTTCAGCTATACATGTTTTGTTTTGGTTTTTTTTTTTTCACAGTCACATGGACGTTCCATAACACCTATGGAATCAGCCAGGCAGATTCACTAGATAAGAGGTTCCACAAATGAGCTGCATGTTATTTAAAATAATTTCTCACTGGTTTTTTTGCGTAGAGAAATGCAAAGACTGTTCCCTTTCTCCATTAATTGTCAGGTCTTTGGTTTATGACATACTTTTGTTGACAACTTCACTCTAGCATCAAAACCCTACAAGAATGTTTACCAGCAAACATGAATTCCATAGATGACTTTCTCTAATTTCTGTACTTCAGCTCTGAAATAATAGGGGAGGCCTGAAAAGTAACATACATAGATTGTTTTCTTGGTAACGTAAAATTGCAAAAAAGCAACCAAGGTATTAAGGGAATGGATAGTAGAGAAATACCATAATGCCTTTTCTGCCTTCCTATGGATATTCTGTTTATAAAAATGGGAATTATTATAATCAGGGAAGGAATGTCCTATGAAGGTTGCCTACATGACCACATGTGGGAGAACAGGTGACAGAAATCACCGAATTAAACTGGCATTACAGTTGGAAGCCCCATCAAGGTTAACATTGCTTTGCTACATTTTAAGAACTTTGCCAGGCTATAAGCAAGTTCTCAGTGAGGTGAGATAATTTTGACACACTAAACTGCTAATGAGCCCAGAGTTTTCTATTTCATAAACAGCACAATTAAATCAACTCTAGCTGATGGTATGTGTTTTCTTTCTAAGGGCAAACTGTCTTGGCTGTTGCTTTGACCCTAAAATTCTCCTGAGTTTTTCTGCTGGTTGCTTAAAATGAAGCCTCCCCCAAAATATTTTTAGGTGTGGCTTTTCTTAGTAAAGCATTCACCCTCTTCTCTGTTGATGTCTTCTGTGACTCAGCAACACACATCAAGTCAGGGTCCGCTCTCAAAAGGAGACTCTGCCTTTGTTCATCTTCCTCTGCTAATGAGACTTCCTTTGTTAATGAGTAATGTCCTTGGCTGAAAATAGTGGGTCTCCAGGCTAGTGCTGTATGCACTCAGCAACCTGGGTATTACACTGACACAGGAATACAAAATACCTGTCTTCAGGGACATTCTGTAAAAAGCCTAAAGATAGTTCTATTCCGTAGCTGAAGCTGTTTCTGGGATGACTCTTTTTCCCCATCTTTTATCACTTTGCACATCACTACATGCAATGGCCTTCTGCATCCCCCACTCTCCTTCCTCCTTTATTTAGCTTTAAAACAGGCTAAAGGATTCATCATCCTGGATGGCACATCCCCAAATTAACTCTTGTTACAGTACCGGGGAGGAAAAAAAAGCACTGCGCAAAAAAGGAGTTCTGCAAATTATAGTCTTTGTTCTTTACTGGAGCTCTGACATTACTTCTGCAAATGCCCAGGAGGCTTCCTGGCTCCTGTTCCCTTTCAACAGCCCTCAGTGCAAAGCTGCTCCATCAGCTGCAAACAGTTCTAAATGCAGAAGCATGTTTGTTTGTTGGTCTGAACAATTGAGAACATAATATGCATTCCCTGCATTATTTATATTGGCTACTTGTAAGTTGATTTTCATTTATTTATTTAAAGTTTCCATCTGTAATCTCTGGCTATATTTCAAAATCTCCCCTTTCCATCATGTTTTAATGGATATCTGTTCTCCCAGAACATCTGTCCTTTAGGGTCTTATTATACGTGAGCTAACAGTGATACAATTTTTTTATCTTATTATATGTGTACAGCTTTCTGATCCCCAGAATCAACTCATTATTACAGCTTCCCTTCATTGTAAGAAAGAAAAAAAAACCAGTTTCAAGTGCTCATGACTTTTTCAATTCCAACAAAAATGTTAGCACTTTATTTGCAATGACTGACCTCGGGGTAGGGAGATATCTTCCACTGCTCTAAATCTGCTATAAAAAACCCAAGCCAATGAAAATGTGTTAGTTCAGATGACTGGGGGGGACCTTCCATAAACTTCTTTTAATCAGCCTTTTTAACTCTTTCAGCTAACTCTGCTACTAGAGCAAGAGATCTCCAAGAGACTATTTACATAATAAAGATGGCTTCAAAATGGCAGAGACTTCTAGCACCTACGTTATACATAGTTCCAAGTATTCAAAATCCTAATGTACCTAACATTATTGTGTCTTGAACATATATTCAGCCTGTTGCATCCAAGTGTCATGAGCCACCTTTCTTTTACAAGTGTTCCTCCATCTAGGGATGTCCACAGAGCAACATGAAGGTACCAGCAGCCTGTGGATAAGCAACAGTAATTTACCTCTAGCTTCCACTGCTAACTGTGCCAGTCAAAACATGGTAGCATGGGTTTCTACAAGTGGAAGCCTGGAGATTCATTGCTCAATGTTGAATACCTCTGCTATAACTTTACTACTAGAGTATATAGTGTATCTTTACTATTATTATGGTTTTCAATAAGAAATTATAATAAGTGCAATAGGAAATGATAATAAATGCAGGAAAGCTCCAATCAGGTCTTACACTCCACATGTTTTTAATGCCTACGTTTTAACCATAGCTCTGAAGAGGCATTGTAACCTAAACATAACTGACAAATCATACACAGAACTGTAAAAATTGTTGTTCCTATTGTCCTTGTTAAAGTAGCACCAGACTTACTGCTGGCACAACTTCTGGACTGCCATCCCACAACTGCCTCTGCACTCCACAGACAGCTGTGGGCTTCCTGAGTTGGCAAGAGTGGAAGTGCAGATGCTACAGATTTTTCCTCTGAGGAAAGACAGCTCTTTAGTTACTTTCAGATAAATGCTGAGCATATAGGCTTTGAATCTAGCTAGTGAATTCAGTGTGTTCACCAAAACCTAGGCCATCTGGGTCTCCAGTCCCCACAAAACGCAAACAAACATGCAACAAACTTTAAAAGCAAAGTGTCCTATGGGATGTCAAAGCTTGCCCTCTCCACTTACTGCCATAAAGTACTTCTAAAAGACACACCTTTATCAAATTATGACTTTTGGTGGATGAGCTGAAAAGTCTCAAAATTATAGTTTATTAGTATAAAAATGAAGGAGATAAGGGAAGGGTATGAATGACTTCATAGCACTCAGAGGTGGATGAGTATGTTAAAGGAAGATACTTGTAAGACCCTACAAAACTAGTCCAATGACTTTGGTGGAAGGGAAACATCCTGAAAATCAAGCAAGCATCAAAGCAAAAAAGTCCTTCTGAACTCCTTTGGCCACTTGTGAAGGTCCAAGGCAGACTAATAATCAAATACCATAGGACTGTAAAACAATAAATCCAACTGACACATAGTTGAGGTCTGTTTCCTTCAAAGCTTGGAGACACCCACAAATTGGGCACCCAGCTCCTGGTATTGTAAACCATTACTAAGACCTGTGGGTGTGCTTCCACTCATCAATCTTATCACTTCCATAAACTCCATGTTGAAAAAACAGAGTGTTTGTGTCCCTGTGGGGCTTGGAAAGCCCTCCTAGAATTCCCTCATCTCTGGTTACATTACCTATTTCTATTTGTATTGTTACATTCTATTCCCTCACTCATATTTGAGGCCTCAATGTATTTTTACAAGTAAACTTATTTTCATTCTGCTACAAAAGCAAGTATATCCCAATCAGTCCTGTAACAGGGAGGTATGGAGACAGCGTGCAATTGCTCACCCTTCTCTACAACCCTCCAAGTTTAAATAGAGCTGCTTCTGATGACAAGCAATCAAACCACAGAGACTGTAACTAAGCCATATCCTTAAGTACATATCTATAAAACTCTTAAATACCCCCAGGGATGGTGATTCCAGCACCGCCTTGGGCAGCCTTTTCCAGCACCCAATAACCCTTTCTGTGAATAAATTCTTCCTGACATCCAAGCTAAACCTCCCCTGCCACCCATCTTGAGGCCATTACCTTTTGTCTTGTCACTTGTAACTTAATTGTAGAGAGCAATTAGGTCTCCACTCAGCTTCCTCTTCTCCAGGCTAAGCAGCCTCAGCTCCCTCAGCTGCTCCTCTAAAGACTTGTGGCCCAAACCCATCATCAGCTTAATCAGCTCTTGGCAGCCCCTGGATTGTTGCTCAGTCCTGCCTCTTTTCCATGGCAAGGAATCGTGCACTATTTGTTCCCTGTGTCAAGCTTTCCATCCTCCAAACGTTCTTTGCTTCTACTGAATATTTTGAGATGGAAAACAGAAAACTCCTCAAGATGAAAGAGTAATCTAGACTGACACAGTAGTAATGTGACATTTTCAGCATGTTTTTGGCACCTTTACTATTACACTCCTTGCTTTTATCAATGACTCCTGAGCCCAAAGTTAACATTTTCAGAAAAACATCTTCTAATATTGTACAGCTCTATTTATGCAGAGAATTTTGATTGAATGGCAATAGTCAGTTGGGCCATTCATCGCATCGTGTGGGATTTGTCTTTCTCAATTTGCATCCACCTGCAGTGAATTTCTCCTGCCATTGCCTTGCCCAGGTTCTTTGTTCTGCACAATCCTGCAGGTTTTCAGAGTCAGCATTCATCTTCACTGATCAGAATAAAAGCATCATCAGCACACTTTCATCTTTTCCAGCTCATTTATCAGTTGAGTATCACTGGTTTAAGCACAGGTCCTTATGAGAACTATTGCTGCCATACTCTCCCTCAGAACTAACCAGCTAGTCCCATTTCCTGTTTCCTATCTTTTGACCAATATTGTGTTGATCTGTGGAGCATCCCTGTGATCTGATGGGAGTGTGGATTCTTAAGTGTACATTGGTGAAGTACTGGTCCCTCATCCTCTTGACTTTAATAACTAATCCTCACAGGGTTGGCCAGAGAGTAAAACATATCTATATTTCACCGAGTGAGCTCATTTTTTAGTTAATTTGCTACTTTTTTACCTGAACATTTTGGTACAAAGCTGGTGCTTCTATTCTGTAGGTGACATTGTGCTAAAAGCCCCTGCCAGCACCTCTTCTTTTCTCTTTCTCAGCAATTTCAGGCCTATTCAAGGAGGGGAAGGATTGCTGAGAGACGACCCTGAAGGTACTATATCAGGGAACCTTTCCAACTTCCTGAATTCCTTCAAGAAGCTGACCCTGAGGGCAGCAAGCTCTTCTCCTAGCCAGCACACATCCACCACATCATCCACCATGTCAGGCAGATGCTCAGTATATTCTGACATGCTGACCCCCACACCACATGCTGGCTCTGACTGTAATTCTACAAGGTGAGATGAACTTAAGAAGTTGATCTGACCTGTAGGAAGTGTCTTGCTGCACTCCTCCCTCCCACAGCCAAAACTGTTAAATTTTACCCACCAGCCACCTCCTGGGTCTCCCCTGGCTTTATTATGGTCATTGCTCTGCCTGCAGCTTTTTATCTGTGGCTGAGCCTCTGCTACACCCCTCCTAGATGAAGTTTCTTATCTCAAATGAACACAACTGCTCATTTAGCACTTATAATCTGCACTGGCTTGTCTCCAGGTTTTTGGTTTACTTGGGGATTTTTGGAGCAGAGGATGCAGATGGGCTGGTTAGATGAAGATCAGTCCCTCAGCTGACACAGTAACCTAGTTCTTGTAGTCTGGCAACTTCCTACTCCTAATGCAAGGTTAGCGTTCACACCTGTAGCCCTTTGAACTTTACAGAATATGGTTTGGAACTTGGTATTTAAAATCTAATTTTTTTCTTCAGAAGAATTTATAGAATTTGAATACCTAGGCTCTAAACTATTTAGAATAAGTTGAGACTCTTCAGTAAGCAGGTGTTCAGGAAAATTATGTAGATTATAAAAGCTTCTGGTATCACCTTTTTTTTTTTTTAAGCTGAACTTCCATATGCTGTATTTCTTCTTTATGGCAGCCTCCCCTGCTATTAGTCCCTAACAGAACGCCAGCATGCTTATTAAATTTTATACTGTCATTTTTATACTAATCCACAAAGTCAACAAAATTCCTCCATATAATACTTCTGTCCTTCACAGCATTACAGGAATTAAAAAAAAAAACAACTTTATCGAAGACCTTGTGCCAAGGTTACTAAAGGAAGTAGTACAGAGGACTCTGCCTTATGAACACTTATAATAACTCTCCTGCAACCTGGCAACTCACCTCTCAGTACATCCTGTAGCAATCCCCTCTTTTCCCATCTCCCTATTTCCGAAGGCATCTTATAATTCCTGTGTTAATCTCACCACCTCCATTATAATAATAGTTTCCTGTGGGAACTGGACTGAATACTTCCTATAAATCCAGATAGGTTAAGCCCACCACATTACTGCACTTGTTCACTATCTCAGCAAAAAGAAGCATTCAGTTAGTCTGACAAAATCTCCTTCTGATGAGAATTTTTTCATTTTATCCTCCTTTTCACTTATGATGATGTCCTTGATTACACTCAGTTCAAAACCTGTCCTAAGACATTGCATAGTGTTAAAATAAATTAATTTGCATGTGCTTTCAAGGATTTCTTTTTAGCCCTTTTTGCATATATATTACTGTTTGACAGCCAGAGCATATTATCCCCAGACCAAAATGAACATTAAGAGTGTTAGCGATAAGACTCCATAGGTAAAATCAGAAAAGTAACCTAATCAGTTTCTATAAGGGAGGTAACTAATAAAAAAGAGAGCTTTCCTATCCTTTACTTGTCCCCAGACAAATCACACAGACCCACAACAAAAAACACCCACCAGAAAGGAGGCTGGTCATTTGGCATTCCAGGATGCTTTTGCAGCTTACTACTTCCATGTCAATACTAAACTAGTAGTGGAGCATTTAGAAGTGGAATGGAAATATTGGAAATAATGGAAAGATAACATGGGTGATAAGAAAGGAATGTGCTAATGAAGTTTCCTTGTTTACCAGAGGGATGGTGGAAAACTATTAAAAAATAGTGGAAAAATACCAGAGACCTTGGTGGGAGGTTCTTGGGGGAAGGCCCCAGGGAAGGGCCTAGAGTATAAATATAGACCCTCAGTTTAAAAAACTTTGTCTCAGTTTCAAAAACTTGAGACTGTGAAATCAATACATCACATATTACCTGGTTATTACTTAAACCATATTTTTCATAGGAAAGAATTCTTTTTTTTTTTTGCTTAACTTTACATTGCTGTAGGATTTCAGTGCAACTTGCTAAAGAAAAGGAAATATTTCCTCCTTCTCCTATCTTGCTACTCCTTGCTTGAGGTCCTAGCTAGAAATTTACAAGTGAAAACATGACTTAAAGAAAGACAACTCTGCTTACGATAGGTGTATTTCCAACAAAACTATCCATCTTTTCCTGGTGGAACAACAGAGTTGCCAAGCTGATTGCCTACCTGTGATTCAAATTAACAATCAAATCCTTACTGCCATGGAGCGTGCAGCAGCCATCATTCCAAAAGCCTCTTATGGAGAGACTTTCTATAACTTCCCCACAACAATTTCCAAGTTAATTTTTCAAGGAGATGACCTCCAGTCACAAGTGTATCATGTAAGCATTATTGCCAACACATAACTCTACACAGACATCTTCAAACATTGCTGCTAAACTTAAAAACAGAAAGATAAAAGATAAGGCATATAAGAAAAAAAATTATGCAGTCTCAGGATGTTCAGTGGATTAAATTGCAAACGAAAAAGAAAAACCCAACCCATCCAGTGGTGAACTGAGCTTCAAGGAATGCAAGTTATTATGTGGAATAATAGACTATTTTGGAAATCACTTTCACCAAAACCACACCAATATTAAAAGGTAAATTACAGTACCTTAATTGCACTTCTCAGTCATCGCTGTTGAAATCGTAGGTTGATCACCTAGAAATGCAGAAAATAGAAGATTAATAATATTGTTCCTATTTTAATTACTGCTTAGTAAGAGCAAGTAACCTCACCTATTTATCTTTTATTAAAATATAATTTTTAGCTTTTTAAACCGGTAGGGAAGAACAGAATACATTGCTTTTGGTATCTGCCACTTTACTCCTGATAAAGGCAGCTTCAAATAAGAAAAATAACAGTGCCTGAGGATTTCATTAAAGTAGTTTACATATTTTCATGAAGGCTGTCAACTCATAAAAAGGAAGAATTCATAAAAACTTTTATTCTTATAAAATATCTACCCTAAAACTATCTATCAGGCACTTATCTGTAATGTGCTTAGACTTAAATATATTCCGTGCCCTTCCCCAACTGCAACATCTCCAACTAATGCTTTACAGGCCTTTATTAGGTGCATGTGACTACCTCTCTGGAATTGAGGGCATGACCTGTGGGTGTAGGAGTATTTTGGAGGCAGCTGCTGCTTCATTTACCTGGGTAGGACTGTGCAACATGGGAACTTGGAATGTTCACAGAAACTGATGGATTTAAGAAGCATTTGGACCTCCAGGCACAGAGTGCCAGGGTTGGAGATTTCTTCTTTCTCAGACCTCCAAGAACCTCTCCCAAGGAATGGGGGCAGGGCAGAGACCCTAAGATCCTAAATGCTCTAAGACCCAAGATCATGCGGGGCATTAGGAAAATACTGGGGAAACTGGGTGGTGATGGCTATGCTCCCATCTTTCGCCCCCGTTTTCTCTTCTTGCCTCATTCTGGTAACATCATGTGCCAACTTTCTGGAAGTTTGCAAGCTTACTAGCTAGCAGCACAATAGTACCTACACCAAGGAACAACCTTGTTTCTACAGTTTATCAAGTCACCGAGAAAGTGTGACTGTAATTTACCCCAAATCCATAGATTTAGGCCTCAACCAAGACTGCAGCTCTGATTGTTCCCATACTTCAAGATTATATGCAGCCTGAAACTGTAACTTGAAGTAAAAAAGTTGTCCATGGTCTCATTTCCAGACTGGACGTGTAGAATGCACCTACACCAAACCCATTTCAAGCATTTTTAGAATCAAAAGGCTTGCAAGAAGCAAGGCACAACTGAATGCTGCAGCTTGCTCCAGACAGCAAAAATCTTAGGGATGAAACTGAATTTGAAACTGCACTGTAACGGGACCTTTCCTTTCAGAGGTATCTTGTACGTTGTTATTGGTTGGCTTTAAGAAGGAATCATATAGTTGCTAGGCTCATTTCACTTCTCTTCTTCAGAAAAATCAAGGCTTTACTAAGAAAGCAATTGTCCAGATTAACTTCTGCCAATTTCATATGAAGTTAAAAGATTTTGTAGGTTGCTGCCTTATCTTTTACTTGAGCATTTGTAACCTACCCATGTAATAGGACTCAATTGTCTGGAATATGCAGAGCTATAACTTGACCAGCAAAACTTTTTCACTGGGCTGTTTAATCCGAGCACATTAGCTATTTGTTATATTGGAGTTAGCCAGTTTGACATGCTCTTGCAGGAGACAGCAGGAATATTTAGGCACATGTGGCTTGCTTTGCAGTAACTGAACTGTTTTATTCTGAGGTGGAATAAATACACAGTAGGCTGAGTAGTCAGACTTCTAAAATAACTCATGGCTTTTAAAGGTGATGAAAGTTTGTGGAAACACATGGATGTTATGCCGGCTTCAAACAAAATAGCACATAAGGGGAAACAAGATGGTGTTTTATTAGCTGTCAAAGTAACTGTTTAAGTAAAATTGGCAAGCTTCATTAAGAAGACACCATATGTGTGTGGGAGTACATAACTCTTCCCCAGAACATCTCTGCTTGACCAAATAATGTGTCTGCTACATATGTATATATAAAGAAACACAAAAAGAAAGAAAAGAACGCCACAGTTAACCCAAATATAAGTAAGGCATAAACAACATGCAGTTCATTACAACAAACGTGCTTGTATTTCTGAAGACATTAAAAAATTATACCGTATTTTTCAAGGGAAAAAAAAGTGGTTACAGCACACAAGCATATAACTGAAACCTGATCCTGAAAGAACTCCTGTTCTTTCCTTTAAACAGAGCTGGTATAAAATTGGAGACTGGAGGATAGCTGTTTATCGAGCAAATTCATTGGCCTCTGTGGAAGACAGGAACATTCTACCAACACCATGATTACCACTGATTCAACATTCTACCAAAATAATTATGTATTTCACCCACAAAAAACCACAGCATTAAGGCTGCAATTAGCTTGTCCAGAGAATGCCCGGTTTCCCATGCATGTAGTAGAGTGGAATAAAATTAATTGCATTGCCATGGGAACAGGGTTTATGACTTGCTTTACTAAGAGATTAATGCCTGTTGTCAACAGATTTTATGATAAATGGTTTTGCATTTTTTGTAATAAAGATGCTGTGTGTTGTTCACACACTGTGAAACACTTTTCCTCTAGTCATCAAGAGCTTCCAGTTCTGTTTATTATTTTACAAAATTGGACTGTTTAGATCATAATTATTTTTAATTTTATCTTTAAAATAAAAGACAGATGCTTCATCTCAGAGTTTCTACAGCACTAGAAAACAAGACAGTTACAGACTAGGTCTATGCCATTAGCTTTGGTGCAAGAGGAAGTGTGGAAAGCAGGTAGTGTAGCCATTTCCTGACTCTGGTACCCACTGCATGGTGAGTGGACTGACATGAGAAATGGCAAGGTTTGAACCATCCCTCTTGAAAGACCTCAGACCTCTCTGGCTGCCCTTTGAGCAGGAAAGTAAGCACTTACCATTACATGCACTCCTTGTCCCTTCCCATCCCTTTAAGTTGCTGAGCATTTAGCTGGGCTGTAGTAGGCTCCATTATATACAAAGACTACGATTCCATAACAGAAAAAACAGTACAAAACTCATGTTGCTAAGCCTGGGAAATACTACTTCTGTGTAAAACACTACAGACTGCCTGGGTTAGTCTTCTCTTCAGGTTCAGCAGCTGCCTACCTGCTGTCAGTATCTGGTGAGGGTTTCTGATTGCACATCAAGTGAGTGTTATCAGGTTCTGATAACACACAGGTTAGGTCCAGGGGCTTCAGCTTACATTTTCAGGTTCAGAGTTACAGGTTAGTGAGGCAGAGCATGAAGATGAGGGTCTCTGCCTAAAGGTTCAGGTTAGCAGGGAGGGTATGGACTAGTTTTCATTAGTTAGGGGTCTGGCTTAGGGCTAGCTTAGGGGCAGTATGTGAAAGCTGGGGACTGAGGCTGGCGTTTAGGGTACAGATTGGGGTTCCGCTTTGAGTTAAGATTTGGTGGTTCAATGTACGAGTCCTGCCACATGCTGCCACCAGCACCCCACCTCACCACACAATCAGTGTGCCCTGGCCTCTGTCTTCCCCAGCCTTGGCTCCTCTGGGCTCCCCAACAGAAACACCACCTCACAGAGCTGCTCAGTCTCCACCGCCAGTGACATCACGGCACTCACGTCTCCTGTACAAAACCTGGCCCCTTCTTCTGCTGGAAAGTGTATGTTAAGTAAAAGCTTTCATCAGTAAAAGTGCAACTCTGTCCTCTACAACTACTAAAAATCATCTGGCTCCACTTCTGTAAATAAATATTCCTACTTCCCAGTAAGCAGAACTTACAAATGGTGTTTCTGAAATCTTCTAGAAAACCACTATCTTCCAAAAGTTTCCATCAACTACTAATAAAATGTAAAGTCTATTATTCTAGTGTTTTTATTATAAGTTATGTTGTCAAATTGGAGCAATGAAAATTTGATTTACTGTAATCCTTTTCTGGAAATCAACTCAGTCATATTTTTCTTGGCAACAGAAAGTAAACTTGATTCAAAGTGATTTGTTTTAGTATTATTTCCTGCTTTCTGTATGTGTATCACATACATTTGTGTCTGCCTCAATTTATAATGCATGTAAATGCTTGTTTTACATAGCCATGCTTGTTTCACATAGCCAGTGGAACCTGGTTGACTTACAAAAGTGTAGCAATCAAATTCCAAAATTATAATCTCAGTTATTTCCCCTCCCCCCCCTGTATTCTGTGCCAAACCAAACTCTATCTGGAGTACACTTAAAAGAATTTTACTGCTATAAGAAAATAAAACTTCCAAAGCAGTTGTCACAGTACGTAACTATTATTATTATTTTATATTTTGTTTAGGAGGAAATATTAGCCACTGCACATACTCGCCCCACAAATTGCAAAAGTAGCCAGCTTTAAGATTTAAGCGAATTAAATCTGAGAGAGAGAGAGAGAGAGAGATTTTAGGAAAAGGGGAGGAAAAAAAAAAAAAAGATTATTGGGTTTCACTCTGTAAGGTCCCTGGACAATCGCCGCCTCAGCACCGCAGTCGCTGCCTCACTGAAGCCGATGATATCAAAGGAAGTGGGAGAGAGCGGTTTGAGTGAAAGCAGAACCCTACTACTACTACTGAATTTTCTCCTTTTTTCTCTGAATTTTATAGCCAAAAATTTCTACTTCTCATCAATCATTGCTAGAGTGCAAATGGGAAACTGCAGGCCTTCCCTTTGTTATTCAGACATTCCTAGAATTCCTTAATTCTTGCATTGACACCAATTTGCATTACCTGTCTGGCAACTTTGTATCAGGACCTGTTCTGATCATCATTTTATCATGGCTCTTACCATATCAAAGGAGAGGGGTCTGCTGCTGAAAATAACTGGTATCTTTTAAAGAGTGTAGATGTAGCAAATGGCTGCTGGCATTTTGATGATTCAAGAAATTTTTTTTTCAATTTACTGCTGTGTCCACAACACTAGTTCTTGAAAAACCTTAATGCATTTATTCCTAGATGCACTTTTAATTTCAGTGCCTCAGAAAAAGGTTTACTCACAGATCAGCAGCAGGGACTGCACGCATATTCCATCTATAGAATAAATGAAAAAAACAACTCTGTGCTTGTTCCATATTCCTCATCTGTGTATTTTATGCTGCCTCAAAACCCAATTCTTTAGCCATTTCTTGCTTTGACCAGCTGACTCACTGTATAAATAAAATGCAATTTAAAAATTGCATAAATAAAACAGTCTTCACAACCAGCAACCATATTCCATTGCACCTGGCACCTGCAGTAGAAATTGCTAGGGATAACGTTACAAGTCACGTTGGATCATCTCACATGGCTTAGCACTTTGGGCAGACTGAAAACCAAAGGACAGAATTGTTCTGATACGCCCCCTCCACCCTCCCAAGGGAAGATAAAAGGGGAATAAGGATGAGAGATTTAAAAGGTGGAAATTCAAACTGAAACAGGTTTACTAGAACAGCAGAAGGGCAGTAACACATGGGATGAAGAACAAAAATATAAATGTATACAAATATATATACAACCCAATCTACACCCATAGAGATAGGTGCCTGAGGGCCCCTTGCAGCAGGGCCAACTCAGGAGAGGGCTCCACAGCTCTGCCCAGCACTCGATGGATGTGGATTCTGAAGAGTACGTAGGGAGCTGATCACAGAATCACAGAATGTTTAGGTTGGAAGAGACCTCCAAGATCATCCAGTACAACCTGTGACCAACACCATAATCTAAATACTAAACCATGTCATTAACGACTCAGGTTGAAACGCCTTTTAAGCACCTCCAGGGATGGTGACTCCACCACTGTCCTGGGCCGTTTCCAATGCCTGACAACCCTCTCAGTGAAAAAATGTTTCCTAACATCCAGCCGAAACCTCCCCTGGCACAGCTTCCATCCATTTCCTCTGGTCCTATCACAGTCCACTAAGGAGAAGAGGCTGTTTTCCTCCTCACTCCAACCTCCCTTGAGGAGCTGAAGAGAGCAATAAGGTCTCCTCTCACCTCCTCTTCTCCAGACTGAACACCCCCAGCTCCCTCAGCCTCTCCTCACAGGACTTGTGCTCCAGGCCCTTCAGGAGCTTTGTTGCTCTTCTCTGGACACGCTCCAGCACCTCTCTGTCCCTCTTACAGTGAGGTGCCCAGAACTGAACACAGTACTCAAGATGTGGCCTCACCAGAGCTGAGCACAGAGGGACGATCACCTCCCTTTGCCTGATGGCCACAGTGCTCCTAGTACAAGCCAGGATGCCACTGGCCTTCTTGGCCACCTGCACACACTGCTGACTCTTATTAAGTCAACTCAACCAATACCTCCAGCTCCCTTTCCAACTTGCAGCTTTCTAACCACACTGCCCCAGGTCTGTAGCTTACCATGGGGTTGTTATGACCCAGGTGCAAGATCCGGTATTTGACCAGGTACAGGATAGCAAAGGAGCACGGGGGAACAACAGCAAAGCAAGGAGCAGAAAAAAGAGAGTGGGATTTTGGTCTGCCGGACTTAAAATAGATAATGAGCAGGAAATGGGAGGGAGTATTGACTCCTCTGTGTTCTGCCCCTCTCAGATGCCTCGATGTCTTAAGACCCTCCTCCTTTAGTTCCTCATACTCAAACTATGAAAATTTTTTGACAATTGTTTCAATACTCAGGCATATCGAGCTTAAAAACCCGTGTTTCCCATCAAAGGACTCTTTTGAATTGAAAAATCATAAGGAAGGCTTTTCCTGCCCCATTTTCAATTTTTCAATTAGTATGTAAATATTAATCCCAACAGTCAAACTCTTTAAGAAATGGTTTACATAAGCAGCTTTCAGCTGATGCAGTGTTACTGTCACTTTAAAATATTCATGGGGCTTGTTTCCATTGCTTGGTTCATTTTATTGTAATTTAGTATTAATTAATAGCTGTGGTTATAAAGTTTTTAATCAGTTGCAACTCCTAATTATGCCACAGCATTACTTAATAAAACAATGCGTTACTTGGATTAAATAAAAATAACTAAATTAATCTTCTATCCTGTTTTGTGGGTAACTTATTGCATATAAAAGCAGTCATGAAACTGGTTTCATGGCAACTAGCCTAAAAGGATTTTGCATATGTCCTTTCTTACCTTAACTACAGAGTAAAGCTGGCACAGATTTCAATGGTTTTGTACATACAAACCTGCATGGGGATCATAACTGTCTCAAAAATCATAGGCAGTCACAGAAATGCAGTAACGGAGCAGCCTTGTTTCTGAAGTAATGCTGAAATACTCAGCTCCAGGCAGTAATTGTCCCTGAGAGATGCCACCATGCAGAAGCTTTACGACTGCCTCAGCCAGAGGTTGTATCTTTGCCTGGTGAGGTCACCGGAGAATTTTTCCATGAAGTTGCCAAATTGCATCTTGAACCCACCTAAGCTTTTGCCACCTGCCATGCTCCATGGCAGCAAGCACTGCACACTGACAACCACATGGGAAAGCACTCAATTTGCTTACATCTGCTGCTGGATAATTTAGTTTAATATATTCTAATCCTACTTCTGGATTATGAGAAAGAATTAATAAGTTGCCTATAACCACTTTTCCACATTTTGGAGCTGATATCCTTCCATGAAGTCCACACATGGGCTCCATCTTTGAGGCTGAACTGTCCATACCCATTTCATGTCTCCTCACATGATACCACTTCATCCCACAGCCACACATCTTCAGGTCTCTTGTTGTCCTCTTAGTTCTGCAAAGCCATTTATTCTCTGTTCAGTACTGTCTTGCACTTGTCATGACTAAATTAAGTAACAGAATCACAGAATGTCAGGTTGGACGGAACCTCAAGGATCATCTGGTCCAACCCTTCTAATATTGTTGTTGGTATGAGATGTCCCAGCACCCCATAGAGCTGAGATGTAAAACTTCCCAAGGTGGGGGAATCCACCACTTCCCCTGGGAGACCATTCCAATGTCTGACTGCCCTGAGAGTGAAAAACTTTCCTCTTGTATTCAGAAAAAAGCTCCCCAGAAGAAACTTGTGCCCATTGCCCCTTGTCTGTCCATGTGACTCCTTGTATCTATGTACAAGTCTCCATCTTCTTTGTAGCTGCCCTTCAGATACTGGAGCACCATAATAAGGTCTCCCCTAATCCTTCTCTTCTCAGGGCTGAACAAATGCAGTGATATTTGCAACAAAATTCCCCTTGTCAGTCCAGGATAAGGATTAAAAAACTGTTCTGGACAGTTCTGCAGGTGCTGTAGATTGAATTTCATTAGTCTCATGATTTTGATACAAATCATCTCCCTCATTATTTTTCTAACTTTTTCTATTTCCTTTGGACCCTTGCATTGTCTCCTTAACTTAGTAAAGAAACTGATGATATTTTCAATGCTTCTTATTATGAGAGGAGATATTTAATTAAATGTTTGTAGACTCTACGATTCAATACTTCATCTTTTTGAAAATAAGCACCATGTATTTTATTCTTACCATGTAACAAGCCTAAATTTAAAAATACCTTAAGATAAATACTTTACTGAATGGAATGTGCAATTATTCACACTCCAAGTCCTAAAGGTTGGTTCATCTCTTCTGACTTCAAGTGTTCTATGTGAAATGGAAGGATATGACCTTGTATCACAGCTCACTGCCAGAGCTGGTACAAAACCACTGCAGTTTTTGGAGAAAAAAAAAATGGTAGAAAAAGGAACTGTTCAGCTACAAAGCCCAGCAGAAGGATTCTGAGATGTCTGAGCTAGTATGACTTCTCAGCACCATCTCATGTATATGCTAGACTTGATAGGGGGATATTTCTATCCTTATTTTAGATTTTCCTTCCCCACAAAGTATTTGCAGAGATGAAGTTTTACACCTGAATATAAACACCTCTGTATAACTTGTCCTTTCACTAATTATTTCCTCTTGCAGTCCCCAGGGCTTTAATGCACTGATGTCTTAAACAGAGATCACACATCAATTCTGGAAAACAAAAGGCTGAAGATCACTCAGCAAAACCAAGTTTAGGACTGACTTTACATGGAGGTCTCTAGGCTGTGCAAGGTCTTCACCAATTACAGCATGTGAAGCATTACTGAGATGATTTTTTCCCCCCAGGACTCTTGTTCCTCCTAAACCTATTGTTTCTGGGGTTTTTGTGGGGGAGTTTCTGTAGAATGAGGAATCAGTAAAGTTTTACTTCTGTCTAAGCAATATGCTTCACAAGAGAGGGCAGGAACTGTGGTGCCACAGGACACCAACGGATGTTATTATCCAAAATCCACCCCGAAGTTCACTGGGGTTCTCCTGGAGCACTGAAACTACATGCTTCATGAATATCTTTTGAGAACATGCGGAAAGATTTGTGCAGAGTGGCCCAGGCTGCTCCACCCTGACCCTTGCTGCCACTCAGTTCAGGCAAGATTTCATCCCAGCATCTCCATCCATGGCTTTAAAAACAAACCTTAAGGTACTGCTGGTGATTTTCAAAGGTGAGCGTGCCCCAGTCACTTCCATGCTCCTCACATCATAGGGATAAAATGCTTCCATGGAAAAAGAGTAGAGATGTCATGAGGGTGCCAGATGCCCTGTGACTGCTAATACAGAGGGAGGAACTCAACCGGTGTCTGGGCTGGTTCCCATTGCCTTTGAAGCCTAGGGGGAGGAGGAATGCCTAATGTTCCAGAAAAGCAAAACCAGCATGTCTGAATTTGAAAGAGGACCTAATTGCTAATTCAAGAAATTCACTGCCCACAAATGAACATGGTAGTATGACATTTTAACTGACTGACTAAATGCTAAGACTGCTACTGAGAGGTACATCTTTCCTCTACTGAGGAACTTCGTTCTGACAGTGCTTTCCCATTTAGCAGGTAGTGCTAGGTCAAGACTTGGCATTAATATCTCACAGTCCAGGCAACATTGAACAGAACCATGTTTATGTTTGCATCCTTCGTAGGTACTATATGTTTTATTGGTCCCTGCAAACTGAAATAGTTCTATTATACTCCTCGCCTTTCCTCTCCTCTCCATAACAACAGCTGGGGCATTAAGTGTCTCTTTATGTTACTGTATTACTTTTTCTTTTATATTCAGCTATTATAAATATTTCATTTGACATTAAGGAGAACAACTTGCTGCATCAAAGTGAAACATGTAAATGTTGAAAGTTATTGAAGCCCCCTAGTCTGAACACTCCTGCTACCACAACTGTGTCCATCTTGCAAGTGTGCACATATCAGGGTGGAAACTTACCAGGTCCTAGCTCTTAACTGGTCCCCAGTATTCCTTTCATTACTTCTCTCCCTAGCACATATGCACACCGGTGGTAGCTTCTAGGATCACTTCCCTTCCTTTTCCCTGGAAAGCAAGAGGGAAAAACCCCAGTGCTCTCCATACTGTGCTGTGCACAAGGCACTGAGCTCAGTCAGGAGAGTGAAGGTGCTTCTACACCTGGGTCAGCACTGACACAAAAGACAGGTAAGTCCAAAAACCAGAAGAATACAGGGAGGTAGCATAGTTTTAAATGTTAAGAGAGGAGAAGAGAAGAAATCAAACAGGGTAGCAAGGGATATGAAGAAAATATACGACATACGAAGAGCATGCTAGGTGTTAGGGAGGAACACACTACAAAGTAAGTGGCTTCCAAAGATTCCAAATGAAGCCACCCATCGACAGATCACTCATCTCCTCCACAGTAATTATTCAGAAACATTTTAGGACTTGTCCATCATCACTAACAGCTATTTAATTCTGGGATGCACAGCAGTATTGTACCTGTCCTGTCCCTTATTTAGTACAAGTTATTTTTGCTGTGAAAATTCACATGTAAAAACAAGTAATAAAAGTAGCTTGCATTTTGAGCTTCAAAAATCTGTTTTTGTAAAAGCCTAGTAGTGGTTCTACATTCTTCATGTCATTAAAGGGCTCCTGACTGTTAGGAGGAGAGGTCACAACTGAAAATCAAGAGAAATATACGGCATGGTGAAAGAAAAATTAAAGCAATATCGTTTATTCTTTCCTTTCTAAAATGGCATAGTTAACCTGAACTATTTAGACCTTCCATTGGAGCACAGCTACACACCCAATATGCCACACTGTCATCCAGAGACTGCTGAATTAAGTCTGTCAAGAAGAGAAAGCATGCCTTCATTTCAAGGAGAATTTCTAGAAAAACAGATTCAAACAGCATTAAGGTATTCTTAATGAGGCCAAAAAAAGAGGCTTCAAGAGTTTGTGAAACATTTTTCTTGTGGCATGTGAGTGTGAAATTGCTAAAACTGCTCTGCCAGTTTCAAAGGTTACCATTGTTTTAACAGTCCCTCACCTGGAGATTTCCTACCTACCCTAGCAAAAGAGGTCAAATGAGAAATCCTCCGTCATCTTTATGTAAAATACATCTCTACCTTTCAGCTTTTAGTGATATGGCAGAATTCATTAAGCTGCAGAGACGATGTGTCTCTGGTAACCTCAGGAGGAAGAGTAAAAACCAAACACCTTCTAGATATTTTTTCTGCAATGGCCTGATAATGGCCAAAAGGCAGTTCACCTTAACAGCTTATTTTACAAGTTCGAAGAGTAATCCACTTGTATTTTCCCTCTCTTATTTCCAGCAGGTCAACAGACTCTTGTGCCTACAAATATCCATCTGTGCTGTCACTTGGCTATGTTAACATTGCCAGTAAAAAATAAAATACTAATAAAAAATTGTGCAGTTCCTCAAGCCTGCAGTTCCTCAAACATACCAACTTCATCTGAAGTGTTATTTTATTTATTGATTTTGTTTTAAACACAGATACTAAAGGCAACATCTCAGAGAGCTCCACTCAGAAGAGAGTTACTGCCAGCATCAGAAGAGACACAACATCCAACATGCAGTGTTTAGAAAAAGAGTGAATTGATCCTGTTATATCAACTTTGAAACTGCCTTCTGTAGTATCCAGGGTGACCTTGCCCTTCAGGCAGGTTTTAATGGGCTCTCATGGCTTTACTTTTATTGCTCTTGTAGCCAGAATATATAGCTTTAGTACAAAGGGATTATCTGTTATCCTGCCCTTTGGGAGACCCTCATACTGTGACCAAGACTTTTCTCTGTTTAATCTCTTAAATTTCACAAAACTAACAAAAGTACAGCACATCTAGCATTACATGGTTTTTTTCTAATGTACCTAAGCCCTTTGAGGACTAAGCAATCATTGAAAGGTATTTAATGTCACTGTATCCGATTCTTAGTTCACCGATAAATGGGAAGTTTGAAGACATTTTTTGGTTTATAATCTGAAATTCCTAGTGCCACACTATTTAATATGGCCTTTTTTTCTTCCCCCTAAAATACAATGGAAAAGTCAGAAGGGGCTGAAATTAGCCCTGGCAATTAAAAAAAAAGCAACACTCTGCACTTCAGAGTTTACTGAATTCAGTATTTTCTATCAAGCTTTACTCACAAGAATTACCTCTTGGCATCAACAGAACCATTTAATCCCTCACTGTGATTTGGCATATTCCCTTCTAGCTCAAACAAATCTTCAGCAGCAGCTACTTTTTTCCTGAGAGACTGATATCCTGCTAGTGGAAGGACATTAGTCCATTTGAACAAAGATCATATAAACTAGAGCTCATTGAAGAACAGAAGCAGGGGCTTACCCAGAGGGTTTACACTGGGCTGCAGGGCCCATCCTGAGGATAGTGACACCTTTGAAGCCCAAGGGCACCACGGAGAAGTCAGGGTATTGCCTGTTGGAGTGCTGCTGACAAGTTTTGGTCATTTATTTTTGCAGAGGTACCAAAGAAATCAGGAAGAACAAGTTCTGGACCCTCCAGCAGAGTGGCAGTTGGTTTTACCGCCAAGAACTGTCATGTGCTGCCATTCAGATTTTTAATTTATTTTAAAGACAAGAACAACTGAATGGTCATAATATTATGTAACTAATTAGTTATTGCCTAAGTATTTCTCCCACTTCAATTCACTTCCTCTTGAATTAAAAAATTCATACAAATACAGGAGGTTGTACCCTATCCATGTTTTCTCACAGCAAGAGCACGGTGCAACGCAGAAGAACTTGAGAAGTCATCACCAATTCATCCCTTCTACCAGCAGCACGTCCAGGATAAAAAAGAATGCCTTCATACATGGAAGGTGACTTTTTCATACCCTCCCAGCAATGCCAACTCACAAAGCAACAGTCTCATGCACTACAAAGGATTAGAAGGAGCAGTTTCTTAACAGAAACATAATATTCTGTGCCAAGTGCTTCCTTGTCAGGGCACTGTTTCTACAAGTTCAAAGCCGACCACTTGAATGCTAAAATAGAGAAATGGAAAGAGTCAAAGAAGTGTAATATACTGCAGAATCTGTAAGAATAGCTTCATTGTGAACAGGCTCACTAGGTTACATATTTCTGTTGACAGAGAAATACAGGGTTCACTTGGTGGAGCTCCAGAGCTGGGGTTAAACAAAAGAAAAGGCAATTTCACAACTGGCCCTCCTATCCATAAACCCCACAAATCTTGTTATCCTAAAGGATCAAACACAGCAATTCCTACCTGATCACAATTCTACACTGAAGGTAGAGTTCACACCAACAGAAATTACTGGGAAAAACGCAGGAAGAAGAGTAAACATCATCTGTAATGCTCAGTGAATGCTTTGCTATTGCACAAAATCATGTCCACATGTATTCACCTTCCTGTTTTGCTTTGCTTACATTTTCAGTGGTAAAAAAGACCAAAGAACAATGTCTTGCCAACAGCCCTTCTGCCCCACTCTTAGATGAAATGTAAGCCACTAATAGTACTGCTGTAGGGTGAAAGAGAATCTTGCCATGACTGCAGAGATCTTTAAAATCAGAGAGAGAGCAGAACACAGCCAGAGGACAGAATATAAACCAAGTGCCACTATCTGAATGTGCCTGGAGATCTCGACAGCAGAGAGTTGGATGGGCAGTTGTGCTGGAGGATGCAGAGCTTATGTATCTTTTACCAAGCAGCCAAAGATCCTGTTCAATCACAGTCCAACTCAGGGCTTGGTCACTGGTCCTCACAGAAGTCCCCTTGGCACAGCATGTGTTATTTTTTACCACTGATCAGGTCAAGAGAAAAAATACTGACTGTGAATCAGAAGTGGATCCATAGCAACAAAGGATTATATCTGCTGATACAGTATTTCAGTCTGGTTAAGAAGAGAGGCTGGGGGCATTATCCATTGACTTCACAAGACAAAGATTCTAATTTTTTTAAAGATAGTTACTATGCTTTTTCTGCTTCTTTGCCTGTATTCTACAGAGCTAGTTGTATCAAGAAAAGGTTTTCATTACAAGGCATTTTTATACTAGCACATCATTTGCAATGTTCCCATGCTGAACAGAGAAGCAATATAACCTGCTGGACAGAAGAGGTCAAGTGTCTACCCATCCCAATGCCAGAGAAACAGGGGGATGCACACAGCCAGATCATAACTCTGTACCACTTCATAAATAATTTTCTTGAGGATTTTATGAAATTCAATGTTATGATGTTTTTTTAAAAAGTTACTTTCTTCCAATTGTTACAGTTCTGGTGGCTACATAATCTGAATGCTAAATTCTCTGATCTTCACTGTTAGTAGAATGCTAAAAATTAAGATTTTTTTCCCTGCTACTAGATAACCAGAAGAAACAACTTTTCCATTAAGTCTTGTGGTAAAGGTTGCAGTTCATCCATAAGAACAGTAATTTGCCCCAATCTATGGCAAACAAAAAAAAGGTCTATAAAAGAGTGATTAGATAGCTTTTCTTATAATTAAATAATAGAAGCAGGAAAACATTTAGGAAAGGAAATGGCAAATCCTAGTGGGTAAAAGGATGAACAATAGGAATTTTAACAAGAAAACTATATAAGAAAATTTGAGGGGTTTAAAATTCAAGAGTGAGTATGAATTTGAAAAAAAATAAAAACTGAATGGTTGTTCGAGTAAGAACGAACACCAATCAAAGAAAGCAATCATGTAGAAAACAAGCCCTTCCAATGGTAATTACACCTCTATTCTGAAAAGGAAGCCAATGTTTGAGACATAGTACAAGCTTGTTTTTTGTGTCAGTGTTATCATCTGCTCTCATTCAAAAATACAACCACTGCTTCCATCAAATCGTCAAATTGATTATGCCTCCATCTTGGAAATGTTGTTGAAAATGGAGAGAAGAATTATTCCTGAAAAATGATACTGAAGTATGACTGTACGTGATGAACTCAGGCAGAGTTAGCTCAGAGAATGAATTCAACAGTTGCAGCTTTTCCCTTCCTGGCTGGTTTGCCTCTATTTGGATTCCAAACATGTTCAGAATGAATGCTCTAATTTATTTATTTTTTTATATGTAGCAATTAGATGTTCAGCAAAGCATATTTTCATACTAATTTCATTCCTTTCATGCATCTCATTTGCGTGCAGTGTGACTTCTCTGCTATGAGAAGTGTAATTGCTCCTTATGTCACATTGGGGGAAACTGTTTTAAGATGCAACTGTGCTAACTTATTTCCTTACAATGGATTCTTTATTGTAAGTAAACACAATGCTCGCACTACAAAATTAAATTATACCTTGTATATAATATCTAGTATATTTATACATATTCTTTTTTTAAAAAAAATTTGTTCTTGGAATAAGAGTCTCTGACACCATTCCTATCTGAATTAAGAAACTGTAGTGTCATGGCCCTTATATAGACTTTTTTCCTCTTCTCATACCTAACAAAATAAGTAATGAAATACAATTCACAGAAAAAAGTTTTAGTAGTTGGATCTGAAAGCCTCATCAGAAAAAGCAACTAGATGTTGGTAATATGATTGTTCGTTTTCCCATCGTTAAATCCCCCACTGAGCCTGTTCTTTCAGAATTCCTTATCTTTTGTAGGACAAGAAGTAGAGTAAGAGAACACCAAAATGTACACCTTTTGCCAGCTACACATGCATGCATACTTACTGCCAACCTTAGCCATAAGTAACAAGCAAAGAAATCACAAATATCCAGAACCTCTAGAGCAACAACACTGAAGATTTAAAAAAATCCAGAATTCAGAGTGGCTAGTGCTAACATGTTGCTATTAGGTCCGTCTTCCCCCTTACTACAGCACTGAGCAATGAGATACTACAACTGTTTTTCAGCAGGCTGAGGGGAGATAATTCAAGGACACTGACTAGAATGAAAAAATGTGGTTTTGACTGATGTAAAAAGTATCTCTTTTACCAAATCACAATGTGACCCTAAGTTTTTGCTAATGGCAAGGAATAATTACTTTAAAGCTAATGAGGTCTTCCAATAGCATTAATTTCCACGGACATTTGAGTGTCATATAGATATTTTAATTAAAAAATATGAAAAGTACTTTAAATTCTTGATTATTTTGGTGCTTTCACTCTAGGCCCACCTTTAAACAAAAATGAAGATATCAAAGATTAATAATTAAACTAACAAAGGTTGGTATTTCTTCTGTATCATCAGCAAAGAATACTCCATTTGGCTTGCCCACTTCCCCTTCAGCAAGGAAATCAAAATCTTTGAAATCAGAAAGTTCATTATTAGTACCTAACACCTTTGAGGCTAAGGGTATATGTTATTCCTGTTTCTGTTTGACACAGAAAATCTAGATTCACATTTACTGAGTCAGAGTGGTCTCAGTGGAAAAGAACTGAAATTCCTTCCACATCTCAAATGTAAGAAATTAACATTATATGACTTTTTTTCCATGTCATTATCTAGCAAAATTGGAAACCAAGCATGCAGCAGGGATACCCCAGGGATTTTTACACTATTTTTTTGTAATGAATTAATACATTATAGAGAGGAAGTAATTCAGGCTGCTTCTTTAATTCAGAGGGGAAAATAGTCAGTTTTTCACTGAAACAGAATACTCTTAGCTCACATGTCACACAAAAGTAATTTTATGAAATGTTTATAGCTTATATTGAAAAAAGACACACACTGCCTTTCAAAATCTGGTGTAACCACCTGAGGTGTGATCAGCTGAAAAAATTTCACTATAAATTTCAGCATTCTCAGCAGACAATTAGATCTCCATTACATCTCTCTGCAGGCTGACAGAACTGGCAATTTGAAATAATGTTAGTTAATAGTTTTAATTATACCATGAAAAATACAACCATATTAAGTTTGTTGATATACCACACTGGCAAAAGAATTGGATTAATACATAAAGTGCTGCAAGGTCTGATTGTATACTATGATTATCAAAGCTTCCAAATCAGTTACAGCTATAAACCATCACTGAGTGTAACTACAAACCTAAGCCAAACAAGTAATTTCATTCTTATATCATGACAGCTCTTCTATTAATCTGTTTATTATAAAGAAGAACTTACCTAGAAGAGGCTGCACTAAGAAAATACAACTCAAACCATCTTAGAAGTATAGATACTTCATCTTACCACAAATCTAAAAGGACAAAAAAACCCTTGAATAAAAATTCATGTATTTTTCTCTATATAACAGCCCATGCATCTGGGAAAAATCCAAACACATGATACTACCAGTGTCATCACAAGGCCACCTGCAGGGGGAACAAATCCATAGGGAGTAATGTAAGTATTACAAAAGGAGAATGCACAACATTTGTCACTGAAAAATATCATTTCTACAAGTGCCCTTCAAATTAAATGTTACTAAACTGCTTCTCTCTCTGCTGCTCTATTCCTTTTACCACAGACACGTACAAGTATTACACTCAAACATGCTTGCATGAGTTTTCCTCGGTGGACATGAAAATGTGTCACACGCTCAGCCAACTTTCACCTTGTGACTCTGTTCCACCCCTTTGAAGACTAATGAGAGCAAACAAAGTCCTCTTTGCTGCTCTCACAGCCCACCCTTACAAGCTTTCATGTACATGTCTCTTGTTAGACCCCGCCAAATCATCTCAGAATAAAATTAACAACTTTTAAAGGGGAACAAAAAATCTGGTTCAGGTAAAGTCGACTATGCCAAATTACCTGAGCACACTGCACCTGCATCTGCCCATGTATTGCTTCCATTCCAGGCAAGGTACACGAAAAATGCAAATGCTGTCTGATGTGTGAAGGAGACTGGCAACCATGGTGCTAACACAGTGATCCTTTGCCACTCTTTCCCCTGTGTTTGCCCATCCCTGCTAACCCAGCCATGCTTCCCTGTCCCTTTGAAGTACTGACAACCTAAAGAATGTTTCAGCAGCACAAAAGCAACTCCATTCCTCCAAGAACTGTAAAAAAAAAAAGGCTTCTGTATCTATCTTGGTTCTTCAGATTCTCCAGGTGCCCCCCTAAAAACAAGTCTGCCGCATTATTGCAATTTTCTCAGTATTTTCTACTTTAGAACCTACCCAAAATGTAATTCAGTGTTTGGTTTTTAAACTCAGCATGCCTAATATTCACCTTCTCACCTTGGTATAAGGCCTAACAGAATGTAAATTATTTGTTTATACAGCACTGAACATTTTCTCTATTTCTTCAAATGATGAGCCAAATTGAAACACAGGCTCCATGCAGCATCTGAATATTGTATTAGTTTCCAAAGTGGAGACAGAACAAATCTCCCCAAATAAAAATTGTATCTTAACAGTGAGATAAAAATAAGCCCGTATCAAATTACAATTTTAAAGTACACTCCTGCATAAACAGCATGAGCTCTGAAATGGGAAAAACTGCCATGCAAATTTTACCACCTGGCAAGATATGCTCTTTACAGAAGTATAACATTCTGATGCATAAATACTGTGAGTTTCTGTCAAACAAAAACAAAAGCAAAAAAAAACCCAAAAACAAACCACAAGCAAGTTCAAACAGCCATGTGAATATCACAATTCAAATTAGACTTCTTCTAAAACATGTAACAAAGTTATAACACAAACAATAATGTTGTTGTAAGCTTGTAAGTGCAATTTCATTGCCTTCTTCCACTGCACAATCCCACAGCATTAGATCTCATGTCACTGATCTGTACCAGTGCAGAGGCAGCTTGTATGGGAGAATATTAGCAAGAGAGGTGGAAAGAAAAACATAACTCCCATCCAGGCAAACATGACAGCTTTACGTTTCTGATGGCTACTCTCTGTTATGTTTTTATATGTCTCTCTCTAGAGAACAAGTAATAACTCATGAAGTTCAAGAAGGCCAACTGCAAGGTCTTGCGCGTGTCTCAGAGCAATCCCAAGCACAAATACAGGCTGGATGGACAATGGATTGAGAGCATCTCTAAGAAGAAGGACTTAGGGTGTTGGCTGATGAGAAGCTCAACATGAACTGGCAGTGTTTGCTTGCAGCCCAGAAAGCCACCTGTGTCCTGGGCTGCTTCATAACAAGTGTGGCCAGCAGGTCAAGGGAGGGGATTCTCCTGCTCTTCTCCAGTGTCCTGAGACCCCACCTGGAGCATGGTGTCCAGTTCTGGAGCCCCCAACTCAGGAAGGACATGGAGCTCTTGGAGCAAGTCTAGAGGAGGGTCACAAAAGTGATCAGAGGGCTGGAGCACCTCTCCTATGGTGACAGCCTGAGAGAGTTGGGGTTGTTCAGCATGGAGAAGGCTCCAGGGAGACCTTAGAGCACTTCTCAGTACCTGCAGAGGCTACAAGAAAGGTGGGGAAGGACCTCTTATAAGATCACACAGCAAGAGGACAAGGAGCTATGGTTTTAAAAAGGAAGAGGGCAGATTTTGATGAGATCTTAAGAAGACATTTTTTGCTGTGCAGCTGGTGAGACACTGGCCCAGACTGTCCAGAGAGGCTGTGGCTGCCCCCTTCCTGGCCATGTTCAAAGGCCAGGCTGGATGGGGCTTGGAGCAACCACGACTAGTGGAAGGGGGAGTTTGAAGCACAGGCTCCAGTATCCATGCTCCTGCTGAACCATTAGCAAGGCCAGGCCAGCTGCCCTGTGCTGAGGCTGAACAGAATTGTATGCCCACAGCTGAATCAGATAGATCCTATTGGCCATTTCCTGGGATCATCTGTAATTGAGATTCAATTTACATTTTTTTGTCCCACTCATCACGCAAGAAAAGACACGATTTTCAGTAGAACTAATTTCTGCATATCCAAGATATCCAACCTGTGTTGCAAAAGTGCAATCTATAATCTTTTCCAATTTCAGGAAATATTCCTATGTTTGTTTCTAAGGCAAAAATGCTGTTATCTTGGCCTGAGGATACAAACCAGCCTCTACTATCCATAATACAAACTTACTTTAAAGGCTCAAGAGTTCAAAACACTCTGTTTGCTTCTGACTGAATTTATGAGCATGTTTTCCAAGCAACATGTGGGAGGTAACCACATCACCTGATTATTAAGGAATAGGATTTGTATAACATAATATTTGGTCATATATCCTTATGGCACTCCAAAGCCTTTCTCCATGTACTTAATATACTCTGTGTGGGAAGATGCCTCAACTGTTCTCTAGGATTAACACTGCACTATTAATAAGTCATAATGTGATTTACACTTAAATAATTCTTGTAAATAAGGAAACAAAAGCATATTTAAAATTAAAAAAAAAATAATAATTGGCCAGGGAAATGACCCAAATTGACAAACACATTATGAAACCCAGAAAATCATGTGTGAGGAAATATTTTGCAATGATACACCCCAGCTGCAATACTTTGCATCAATTTTTTTTTAAACGCACAAGAATAATACTCTAACAAAGACATCCATGACTAGCAAAAAGGATGTGAAGGATGTCAGCAGTGTAAGGACCCAGCTCTGTACCAGCATTACTGCATGTTTTGATGAATGATACCAGTGAATTAAGCATGTCTTCTGGGAGAAAATTATTTGGGCAAATGAACTGATATCAGGACAACTTTGAACTAGCACTTAGTGTTACACAGAGAAAAACAGACAATGTATGAGGAGATATAGAGAGAAATTATACTACTGTGCTGGCTATGCCTACTCAGGAATACTGCATTTGCATTGACAGAGGTATGCAGGAAGCTATTGGAAAGATGGGGAGAAGTGCATGCCTCTTCTTAAGAGTATCACAAGCCTGACACTGGATACAGCTTTTGGCTATAAATGAATAAGCATCAGAGAAGAGGAGGTGCTACTCAAGCTCACCTTTTCTGTTTATTTCACACTGTAACAAACACCTATGAAGCATGAATGATTTCACTGAGGCTGGAAATGAGAAAGCTAACCACTTTGGGCTAAACTTACAGCTACCTGAGGGAAAGATTTCAAAAAGTAGAAGCTAAAGGGGAAAAGACATAATGATAATTTTACGAATGACACAACCAAGACATCTCTCATCACCCTGCTTAAACAGTTGGTATTTATCCTTTGAAATGGCATTTCTCCCCCATGGGTGCTGGAGCAAAAGTAGCTTCCATTGCTGAACTTGCAAATGCAGTGCTGTCTGCTCTGCTGCTGGGAAGCAGACTGAGGTTAGACATTAATTGTATATACTCTCAACACCAACAATATCAAATATCAATACCCAGGGCAGACCTGAATTTAATTCTCACCAGTAGTCTATGAGTGAAAATAAGTAATGCCAGCACCTACCTAGTCCCAGGATCCCTAGATTTCCTTTTGCAGAAACTTGCTCTACACCCAACTGTCTCTCTTTACCAGCCAAAACAATGTGTAGGAGCTGGGGTAAAAAACGAGATGATAAAAGGGGAAGCAATTAGGATATGTACATAAGCATATTGGCTACAATAAGCGTATAAAATGTATAGTAGCTACTTCTTTCCATCTTAAGAGATATGTTTACAAACATCTGTTTTCACAAAGGCAGGTTATAAAATGTTACAAAATGTAACTTGAGTGGTTTCACATCTGCTCCTAAGATTAGTACAAAGTAATGTAAAATGATAAGGATAAATCACAGTGAAAACAAAGCTGCTACCCAGAATCACCTTCAGTCTCTCCTGCAGAAATGAACACATAACTCACTCACAGCGGTTGACTCCTAGAGAGAACACTAAAATTTTTGACATCTTGCAGGACAAATGTCTGCATGGTCAAAGTAGTGTGCAAGTACAGCACCCTGAACCTTAAGCAATCGTGTCTCCGTGATATTTAACTACCTGCCAGCCCACTGTGGCTCTCCAACATGATGAAAATGCATTGATCCACTGAACACCAAGTGGACAGAGGCCAGTGACATGAAGGGCAAGTCTCCCTAAACAGCAAACGTTCTATAGACAGCAGAAACATTAAATATATTTAACTATCACAACTTTATAGGTATAAAGCAAGGGGTTTCCAACCAGTTAACACATTCGATCATTCATCTTTCAGATATCTCAGATTTGGAAAGATACTATTCTTACATGTTATTTCCAGGAGGACAAATGCATACACACACAACCTGGAACATTAGACACAGTATTTCACATGTGCTGATAAAACTGCTGAATCTTGTTCAGTCAAGTAACATATATGTTCCAGCAGTTGGAAAGGTTATCCTACCACAGTATTTTTCTCTCAAATGATAATCAAATGTCTCATTTCTTATTTATAGGCACAGAGGCAAGAGGTGACCACACCATCACTGTGTGAAGAGATGGACTGACTTTGGTCACAGGGTGGAACATGGTGGTGCAGACCCCACTCCCCATCACTGAGCCATGTTGCAATGTCACCATCAGCCAAGGCTGTTCTTGCTTTAGTTACAAGTGCAGTGGGCCTAACGTTGTTCTTGTTTCAATAGCAAGTGCATCAGGCTGATACCATCCAGCACTTTCTGATCTTGCCTACTGGAGCAGTGAGCCTGGATACTTGGGTACCTTTTCATCCCAATGCAAACACAGTGATTTGGGGGCCATTAGGCACTCCCAAACAGTACGTGAAACTGTTTGCAGAAGGTACCTGAGACCCCAATGCTCAGAACACAGGCCCACCCTGAAAGTTGTCAAAGAAGTGCTTAACCCAAATTGTGGCTACTATGGAAAAATACTGACCAAACCAAATCAACCTGGATCCTATGAATACTGGTCTCAAGAGCCTGTCCCTGACTCAGTCACCCCTATCCCTGTATCAGTCATTTCCCTTAATCCTTGTGTGAATCTCTGCCGTCTGTTTCCAACCTTTACATGCCCCTTCCACTCACTAATTAATAGAGTGAACTCTGGCCATTGAATTGCTAAGTCACACTTTAAAAAATATATATTAAAAATCACTTTTCTTGATACATTTGTCAGTGACTTTTTAAGCAACCTTAAGACCTTCTACTCTTCTGTGACAAAACCACAGTGCAGGAGGCCTGGGCTGACACTGAGTCCCCTTCACCTCTGGGGATTCCCAGTCATCAAATAAAAGGAACTCCAGCAATTATAACCTACTGAATCGCATCAAACAAGCTCAGGAGAGATCACATGGCATAGATTTTAAAATAAGACACACATGCACACACAAAATCAGTTGCAGATATATTGAAATTGAAAGAGGAAAAAGTTCTGGAGGCCAAAAAACACACAAATTAAAAACTACAGTAAAAGCATCCTTACTTTTATAATGCTGTTGAGTGGTCTTAAAATCCCAGGAACTGTAATAATTCCATAATATAATGAAAAAAACCAAGAGGATGTGTTCATATAGTCTTAAACTTTTTTTTTATTCTCTGTTCACACTTGCAGGTAGTCACGATCAGCTTCAGAAAGTTTTTACATCTCTAAAAACTGCAAAACAAGGTTCCACTTCCTATTTTCTCATATATTTTCAGATAAGATGCTGAAAATACAAGTAACTAGAAATAAAAGCATGTGCTTGCAGGGCATTTTCATTACAAACATGTTAGATACTGCTTGATACAGTAGAAAGATCTTGTGTGAACTCGCTAAGACTATTGTGAGTATTAGTCAATACTGGCACTGCAATTTTTATACATGTATTTATATATCCATGATACAAAACAAGATTGCATGAATGTAAAAATTACATTTTTTCTCATGGCACTTAATTTCCAGGAAATTAAACATGGCACTACCAATAACCTGTGTAATAAGTTAACTTGATGTGCAACAAATTCAGGGTTTTCACAGCCTTTGGGAGCAATTATGTTAAATATATGGTGATTTAAATGACTGAGTTCCTTCAAGCATATCTTCACAACCCTTTCTCCACCTTTCTAGATTCCAAGTCTCCTTCTGGCTCTTGTGACATTTAAAACTTGCTTGTTTCTACTGGCAACTGAAAGTCTCTTCCTGCAAAGAGGTATTACTGACTGCAAGATGCTATTATGATTTCTCTATTAAGGAGCTCTGGAAGAAAACCTTGCAGTGAGCAGAAGGCAGGGTAACTGCCAGCTAATGCAACACTCTCATGCCTCTTCATGTGTCTGGCTGTAAGTAAGAGCCTGGGACACCAGGATTATTTCCTAAAGTACTTCCTCTGCAGTCTATTTCCCTGCAGCAGCACATTCATTTCCCTTAGCACTGGAAAAGGGGGAGTAGAGATTTCAACCTTGCCCTTGCTGTGGCATTGCATCTTCTGTGACCTCAGAGGAGGACTGAAGGGAGTTCTGGGCTGAGGACTAAGAGAGGTAACCTTTGTGCTCTTTCTCAGTTCATAAAAATTAACCTGTATCATTAGGTTTGTTGTGGGGTTACTTTTTCTTTCCTCCAGCAGACATAGCCAAGAAACTTCTTGAAATTTCTGCATCACCTTCACCACTGCTAAAAAACCACCAGGACTATAATTTCTGTTTTGCTGCTGAATTCAGAGACTGGTGTCTAATGAAGATTCCACATCCTTTGAGTTTCAACCAATAGCTCAGTAGTTTGAATAACTTTGGAGGACATGATGCAGTGTATGTGACAAGTGGACTACAGTGACCTCACCCTGGGTGTATTCAAATTGTCTTACAGTTGGAATAAGGCAGTTAGGGAAACAGCAGTCACAGCCAATGCCACAATGAACTGCCTCTCCACCACTCATTGCCTTGCACACCAACCCAACCTTGAAAGAGAGGTTGAGGGACCATTGCTGCTCCTCTGTCACAAAACTGATGAAGTTCTTCTGGTCCCAGTGGTTCAGGAAGGCAGGCTCTTCACACCTCTATCAGGATACCTCACCAGTGCTGATTCTGCTTGCCCGGGGGAGATATAAGAATGATAGGGCCATTTATCTTCACATGCAGTTCAAAAGCAAGTGCTAAATTGCTTTCACCTTTAAATTGACCTAGATTACACTTCCTAGGAATGCAGGGAAAACTGGTACTGTTTTTGCAAAAGTGGGATTTGTTAGTAATTTGGTATTTGCATCTAGAAAGAGCCTGAAAGCTTAAGATGTCCTTTGGGCAAAAAAGAATTACATCCCCTGCTCCCCCTTGCTCTCAAACTCATTTTCCATTCTGAAGCACAGTAAGCTCGGATTTCCACAGTAAGCCCATCTAGTCAGAAGGGGATTTCTGGTGGCAGCAGAAGTACTGATTGACAAAGCTGCTGGTTTAATAAGACTAATGTAAGACTAATTACTAAGACATACTGGATCCTCAACCATAATAGTCCATCAGCTTTTCTGAACACACTTCAGCCTGTTAAGTTTTGTGGATTTTTTACTAGACATTTGCAATAAGAATCCTTCCTCCCTTCCTATTCTATGCTACAGGAACTAGATCATTCCTACCCTGGTTTTCTGGCAGTGCTGGGCTTCCAGGCAGCCACTTCAGGAAGTTCCCAAGGGTAGCCAGCCAGTATCTCTAGTTGCTCTCTACAATTACATACCATGGTAAGGAGAATGAGCCATGAGATGCTATTCAGGGGCCTTATGGGTTTGCCTATGATGAGAAGCTTTTGGAGGTCAGTAGCTTTTGGTATTTAGAAGTGAAGACTTCTAGAAGACTTAACTCAGAAATGATGTCCTGTTTAAGGTTGTGAAATGTTGGTGTTAAGCCAGGAGATAAAGAACATTTATTTACATACAGCTGACTCGCAGAAGTGCTGTTTAAGAGAAGACACGTGGAGCTTTGGCAACAATGGAGATTTGCACCCAATCTGATGAAAAATCCACCTTCACCACTGAATTCTAACACAGCTTAGGTACATGTGAAGATGCATAACCACTGAGTGACTTCATCTACACTCTACATTACAGCAGCAGTAGACTACTAAACGCAAGTTTAGGAATCACACTTTAAAAGTGATTATTTACTAAACTAGAACTGTAATTGTGAAAAATAATAAAATAAATAGGATTCTTAATATTCTTCTTTCCTACTTTTAGAACTGAACTCCCACTCAACCTTCAGTTTAGCAATTACTGAACATTTAACAAACCCAAATGAAACATTTGAGGTTTTCACAGCATATGCAATTATTTGCATAGATACTATTCAACCAATAACAGCTCCTCTTCTACATCTAACAGGCTATTAGGAAAGAGAAATCCTCATCACTGAATAGATGACATTAATATGATCTATTAATCCTGGTCTTGTTTAATAATATTTATACAGTGTATTAAAGTGGTTGACTGGGACATATTAAAAGAAATAAAATAAGCCCTAATGTCCCCAGATGACCTATGGTGTTTCAGGGCCATGTTTTCAATATAACTAAACATGGAACTCTATCACCTATTTAAATATATCAGTGTTTACTATGGAAGTAGATTGGTTTCTAATAATAGAACACACTTTCCACTAACTAATTTTTACATCCTCTCCAAAATTAAGGCATATTTCAAGAGCCTATTATTACAATATACAAAACCGTACTTTGAGACACACATGAATACCAATGAACCAGGGAGAATTTCATCACAGCAAACACAATTTGGCAATAACTCTTAATTCTTCAAATTCCATTTTACTGAAAATACCTGGCATAAAACTTTATATTGATTACTATGATAAAAGCACTACAATAGTTACTGAAAGCACTTACATAAAAAGTAAGTGCTTTTTATATCCTGTCTTTTAAGGTCTGCTTAGGTGGCTGCCACTCCCTTGCTCTGCCTCTGAAGGGCCAGCAAGAGACTGTGGTCCTACAGCCGCAGGGTTTCCTGTGGCACTGGTGTAAATCATCATCTGTCTAAAATTTTGATGCACTTAAGCACAGCCCAAATTTTGTACAAAAAAGCAAAAATTCAAGTAAGGAGAGGAACAGATAGCCAGAAAAGTAACCTTTCATAACACTTTTTGACTGTGGATACGAAATTGCCATCGATGCATGAACTTCTGCTCAAGAGAAGTGCAGACTTCTGCTCAAGTCAGGAAGCTCAAAGCACGTGTTTGTGACACAACAGCACACTTTGCTTGCCTTAGAGCAGGCTGGTCAAACCTTCTAGAGCTGCTGCAGCTACATGAATTGGTAGAGAAATGAGAGTTAAGACTCAGGTCCCCAGTGTCAGTTACATACCCCAATTACTTCAGATACATGTCCTGAGAGAGGAGGTGATTGCTTCGGGTCTCAAATGTCAACCATCAAGAGAAACACCTCCTTTCCTGTCTGTCAAATGATCTGCATGACAAACTGCAGCAGAGAAACTCATCATTTTGTAGTATTTGGTGATGATTTCTTATAGACCTATTTACAGCATTATTTCCCCTTTACAGGGAAATAGAAATCATTACGGTGCATTTGTATGAGGAGCTCTCGAGCTCTCTACAACCCATCCTGACAAAGACTTTGGAGTCACTGAGCCTCTATTTTTCCTCTGCTCTGTGGAGGAGACTCAAGGCATCTTCTGTTCCCTGGTACACTGATTCTTATTTAATATTCAGTCACTGAATTACTTGAGGTTTGATAAGATCTGCACATTATCATCAACTTTTAGACGTAGAACTACATCAAAAGCCAATGTTGTGCTTTTTGCCCATCTGTTTTTTGTTACACACATGCATACACATCTCTTTGTAAGCCCAGAAGGTAAAAATAACATACTTCTTCATTATGTATATTTAAACAATCATGCCTATAATGCACATTCAACATGAGACCATCTCCATCCCGAATGCTCGCAATGTTAGTGACACCAAAGAGCTTTCTCAACCTGACTATTTGGCTTTGGAATTAGAATTGAATTTGCATTAGATTGCACCTCTCCTGGCTGCTATATAAGGTCCTCAAAATTATACTCGTCAGCAAAACTTACACCAGTCTTACTATGTCATTACCATAGTCATTATGTCATTGCTAGCTGTAGAGCTGTCTTGTGTGAGCCCACATATGAAGTTTCTCACATTCTTCAGTAAAATTATTTCCGGACAGCTGGAGAACGAAACAAGAAACCATATTTTACTTTTTGTAGATTATACAAAATCCACTCCAAGCACAGAGACTGATGCTCTAGCATTGCTGAATTCTTCCTGTAGATAGTTTTGCTTGGCAGTCTCACAAGATTTACATACTCTCTACAGCAAATACATTAAACGTGACCCTTGTATCAGCTTCACGGGCTCCTGTACTTTCCTGAAGAACTAAATCTGGGGGTCAAGGGGAATTCCTTGGTCCCAGGTGCACACCCTGCACACAACTGGTTCAATTCTCTCTCCAAACTAGTTCACTTTAGAAGGGAAGTCAAGAGCACATAAGCAGCTACAAGGCTACACTGTCAAAGGAACAGGAGTGCAGGGCACACAATGAAGTTCAAAGAGTGAGTCTGAGCATAAGCAAGTATTGCTTGTCTAAAGAGAGTCACACTACCATTTTACTCTTGCTTAGTAACTGCAATACAAATTAACTTACACACTGCCTCTTTCTCGACAGCAACAATTCTCTTCTTAAAGAGACAGACTTTCATTTAAAAATTCCCAGACACTTCTATCTCCACACATTTCTGGAGTGCTCTAGCAGGAACAGGGTGTGTAGTTGTCGGCCCTTCACCCATCCTCTCTATGGTCAAGTTGCTGCATGCACAGTGTGCCAAACCTGGTTCCTGCCTCTGGGAATAACCATGTCTTGCAGTATAGACAGGATCCGAGCTTTATTTTTTGGGGGGTGTGTTCAAGGACAGGGATACATAATTTCTGCAGCAATTTGCACCAGTTGCGAAGGGTAGATTAGGGTTATAACACAGAAACGTCATTATTTTAAAGGCTATTGGAAGATTTGATTTTGTACTGTTTTGCCATCGTACTTGTAGCTCTAAGTTCTTTTTGCTGATGTTTCCTTAATATTTGAGTATAGGTGTAATTCTAGCCTTTCTTAATTTCTCCTCGGTGGCTTTACCATTGTGCTAGATGGTAAGGAGATAAGGAGATAGACTCGTAGAATCATAGAATGCTTAGTGTTGGAAGGAACAATAAAGATCATCTAACTCCAAAACCCCCGTATGGGCAGGTACACCTCTCACTTGTACCAGGCTGCTCCAAGCCCCATCCCACCTGGCCTCAAACTCTTGCAGGGAGGGAGCAAGCCCAACTCTCTCAGCCTGCCCCCAGGGGAGATGTGCTTCAGCCCTCAGATTATCTTCATGGCCTTTCTTTGGACTCACTTCAAGAGCTCCATGTCCTTCCTGTGA
This sequence comes from Florisuga fusca, assembly GCA_038090715.1. Taxonomy (NCBI): domain Eukaryota; kingdom Metazoa; phylum Chordata; class Aves; order Apodiformes; family Trochilidae; genus Florisuga; species Florisuga fusca. Next base: position 13,264,852 of record JAAWXA010000010.1, read on the forward strand.
TGGGGACTCCAGAACCGGACACAGTAACAAAGGAGATAGTGTCATAAGTTTCTGGAAATAATTTGTAAGCTTTTTTATCTGTGTGGGACATCATTACTGTTTGCATCCAATACTTGTGGTTTTTTCTCCTTTGGGAGAAAGATAATTTTTTTGTTTACCACGTTTAATTTTTAGTAGCTGCTGCTAAAAGACTTCAGCAAATAGGTGTGTGCAATTAAAGGCTTCTTCCTTACCTTCAGACCGAAGTGATGCTGAGATGTCTTTGTTGTTCCAGTGGGCTGCAAAGACAGTGAGTACTTGTGACCTTCCTTTGTTTGTTTTCCTGAAGCAGCAGTGACTCTGTGGGCAGCCCAGGCTGGAGCAGTTCCTAAGGGACTGCAGCTGGTGGAAGGGACTCATGTTGTAGGGGTTTGTGAAGGACTCTCTCCTGTGAGAAGGACCCCACGTTGGAGCAGGGGAAGAATGTGAGGAATCCTTCCCCTGAGGAGGAAGGAGCAGCAGAAACAGCGTGTGGGGAACTGACCCTTGAACCCCCACTGCCCATCCCCTGTGCTGCTATGGGGGAGGCAGCAGTGAAGCAATTCAGGCCCAAGAGGAAGAGAGGAGTGAGGGGAAAGTTTTAAGAACTGGTCATGTTTTCTCTTTTTCCTGGTAGCTTATATTAGTTAGGTTTTGGGTTTTTTTCTCCCCAAGTTAGTCTGTCTAATTTTTGCCCATTACAGAAATTGGGGAGTGAAAATCTCCCTGTCCTTGTCTTGATCCATGAGCTGTTAGGTGGGTTTCCTCCTCCCCACCCCATGCTGGGGGGTGAATGAGCAGAGGCCTGGTTATAACAGACTGGGCCAAAACCAAGACATCTTTTAAAAGACTACATAACAGCCTTTCATGTGCTATCTTAAACGATTCTTCCTCAACTACTACAATAGAAAAAAATTTCAACAGGCCCTAAAATCCTCTTTATGCTTCTTGTCAAAGAAAAAAAAAAAAAAAAAAAAAAAAAAAAAGCAATTATAAATTGAAAGACATAGATTTCCAGACAACACATGACAGAAGCCTGTTTTTGGAAGATATGTTTAATATTTCATAAAGGAGACTGTACTACCAATCTAGGGTAAGTGCATGAGAAAGGCAGAACAGAAGAAAAATAGGGAGAGAAAAGAGGATTATCTTTTTTCTGTCTACAAACTTCTTTTTCCATAGCATCTCATTATAACTTAGGCAATATGCCCATAGGGTAGACTCTGCAAAATGAAGGTGAAAAAGTAGGTTTCAGATTAGCAACTCTGCAACCTTCCTTGGAGTAGCAGTGACACCCAGTTATTTCAACAGGTCTAGTTTTTGATAAACAGGATTATTTTAGAGAATGTAGAAGCTCAGCTCAGGTTTGAACTAACAGAAACATCCTGTATGATAAACTTCAGCTGTCCTGATAGATCAGTGTCCTAGGAAACAAAACTGCAGAGGCAACATGACAGTAAATAAACTATCCCTGAGTTTTCAAAACGTTCCTATATTTTTTCAAAAATATCACATACAAATCACACAAGAGGAACTTCATCTCCTGTTTTGGGAGCAGCCTTTTGTATCAGCTTAGACTACTGTGGATATAAGGATCCACAGACCCCCATTAGCCCAAAAATCCTGGAATCAGACGATCCTTTTGCTCACACCGATGCCTAAGTCCCCACTACTCACTGTCCACACAAGGAAAGCAGCCAGTCAAAGCCACCAGGTAAAATAAAGCCATAATACATCAATGCATCACTAACATTCCAAAAGAATGAGCAAGAACAGGAATTACATTAAAAGCTTGAAAACCCTGTCAGAGAGCTGTTGTAATGCCTGCCCCAGCCCCTCATTTGAGCATCTCCATGGGATACATTCCTCTAAACCTTCTTCCCATCAGCTGTCCTATGGAGGGAGCTCCTGTCACTGGCTACTTCCAGCCACCAAACTGCAATCACTTGGACTACACATTCCAGTGTCACAAAAGGTGATTTACCTGTGCCACCCTTAAGGTTTCAGGGGTTCAAAGAATATGTTGTTCCAGTGAAAAAACAGCATAATGATGAGAACAGGCCAAAATTCAGTGGGACAATTTCAAATGTAGCAAATGTTCCAAATAAAGCATGGAAAACCACTAATTTCCTATGGAAATGATAGTGAACCGTAATTGACAGTGAATTTTTCTCTCTGCTTTCTTCAGACAGAAACAACCCTTCAAGGTTCCTAAGTTCTAACTTTGAAAGAGAAAAGCAGGTACTTGTAACAAGCTTCAAGGCATTTATACCCCCTTCTTTAATACAAACATGCAGAAAAATTAATGCTACTGCCTAGATTTTTCTTTTTTCTCACAGCCCTACCATAAAGCTAAGAGTGAAGAGAGAGACTCTGAGCAGGCATAATTAATTATACATGCTAAATCATTTTACTGCAGAAGTATAAATATATATATATGTTCTAATTAAAATTTTAAAATCCTTACACCAAGTTAAGTACTCTGAAACCAGGAAAACAGTATCTACTTCTGGCAAATTCTGCAACATAACTAATGAGGTGAGAACTTAATACAATTAAATGCTTTGTATTTTAATAATACAAAGGCTCTTACCTCAGCATATCACAATTCTAAAGCAGTTGAATTCAGAATTTGCTGAAATTAAGAACTGAGTCTATTGGCACTTAGCAAGGCCTCTGGCTACATAAACTCACAAGGAAGGGAAAGGTAAAACAATTTTCATCTCATTAGCAAGCAGAAAATGCTTCAAACTTAATTTCATGAACAGAAAATAAACTTCTTGCTTTAAAAACTGCCATGGGAAGAAGTAATTTGAAAGCATGGGATAAGAGTCTGCTAAGAGACTGCATTGCCTCCAACCTTCTACAACTTCAATTCTGCCTTTAACTTCTTAGGGGAATTTTCTATGTCAAGACTGGAGTCTTCGAGGTTGGATATTTAAACTGTAATTTTTGTTTACCTCATACAATTAGAAAGATTGTGATAAGAACCACAGCACGCAAAAAACCCCAGTAACTTTTTCAGATTAACCAGTTCATAGCAATTCAACAGTAATCTGAAAGAGCTCTCTATTGGATAACCTATTTTGAACCCTGTTTTTATATCCCACCTGAGGAATCCAAACACCACGGAAAAAAGCAGCAAGCTGCTGTCTGACAGACACAGAGATACCTGCCCTGCTCTTTTTGGAGCCCAATAATTCTCTTCACCTTCTTTCCTAGGCAAGAGCTCACTTGGCACATTACAAGGCTCCTGCACTTCCAATTCATGCTACGCAGGTCACACTCAATGTTTCCTCATTGGCATCAGGGACTACTCAGCTGCTCCACTCTCTCTGAGGAATGGAGACATCACAAAGTGATGGCAAGAGGAATCCCTACATCACAATAAAAGTGATGGCAAGAACCAGATAAAACACAGTCTCCCTCTAAACGATCTTGTCCCACTCCTTTTCAGACAGTAACACTCATCCCTCTCCAATGTAAAGCAGGTTCCCACTCTGAACAGGGCTCTGAAGGAACTTACTTTACTCCATCAGAATCCCAGGAAGCCTTGGGGGCTCAGACCCCTGAAACCATAAGGAAGTAACTACAGCTCAATTATGTGCTTTGACATCTCACACAGAACAAGTTTCATTATTTCCTAAATAAGGAAGAAATCAGGAAATATTCACTTGGTCTGTGAAAAACATCTTCCAGGACCAAACCTCTCCAGGTTTTAGTATTTGATACTCTGCTCATATATGAAGTTCATTTAATTACATATTTTTATAACTTTATGTCCCGTTTCTAAGCCTTTATAGCTCATGTTTTCAAGGGCTTTATGTGTTTCGAAACACTAGAATTTCAGTTTTGCAGACAAAAATATTTCTTCTATATTGTAATGTGTAGGCATACCTTTCAAATGCTGTTAACAAGAATGAATTCCATTTTCAATTTAAATACATGTCCATTAGAGAAACAAATACTGTTAAAGAAAGCAGGGAGTCAACATACTGGAAGCGGGTCCATTATTTTTTTTGAAGTATTTAAACAAAACAAAAATAATCCTGAGATTGCTTGAAGTGATCCTGTGGCAAGCTGAAGCAAAACACCTTTTACTATAGTTTACTGTAGAAATGCCAGTTCCCAGTAAACCAGTTGGTTTCGTGGAAGCACTCTGGGAATAACCATACAAATGCTAGAATAAGCAGACATACAAACTGAGCTATACATTAGGAACTAAGGTCTTTTAATTTGATTAAAAAAGCCACCAAAATTGCAAAAAGGACCCAGGAGCTGGTAACACTGTTAAGGTAAGCAGTGACTGCCAGTGTCAATAGAGATGGGAATCACTCACAGGAATCATGGCTCCACTTCTGGATGCAAGAAGTATTGAAAAATGTTCATCAATGGGAAGAAATCTTGACTGAACTAACAAAGCTGGATAGGCTTTAGCAAAGGTTCAGACTTGGCTAAGGGAACAGCACAAAACAAGCATGACCCCCACCCTGCACTATGGCACAAGTGTGAGATTTGGAGGAAAAATATTGTGACTGAGAGGGACTGTTTCATCTGTCATGGTTCATTACTGCAGGTTCTTTGCTTGACACACACGAGCTACCTTTTAGGCAATATGTCCTGGTTTGGGCCAGGATAGAGCTAATTTTCTCTCATAATTTTGCTTTCAGTTAAGTCTCTTGTCAGTAGCTGCACTTGCTGAAATTAACAGCAAGTTTCTCAGTCAGTATCTGCTTCTAGGACTGATAACACTGATGTTTACAGTTATGGCTAGAGAGTACTGTGCAGAGCCAAGGCCACTGCTCGGTTCTGAGGAACATCTTATGCTCTGGTAAGAGGACATCTTATGCTCTGGAGTAAGAAGGTCACACCTGCAACCCTCCTTTATGAAGAAGCAGTCAAGATAAATGACCAAAATTGACTAACCAGAGTATTCCATCCAATACGTGTCATACTCAGTATAAATTTGAGGGATCACGAGGGTCAAACCTCTTCCCCTTCCTTCAGCCTTTCTCTTTACACTTCTCCTGTCCCTGTTTGCTTTGGCATCCTGGGAGGATTCCATCCATTCCTCTGCCTTTGGTCCTGATCCCTGCCAGCCTGAATCTGTGTGTTCCTGCCTCCAGCTCCCGACTGCTCCTGACTCCAGGAGTCCAGCCTGGACTTTCCCAGGGCTGCCCTGCAGCCTCGGTGGTGATGTGAGTGTTACTGGGGAGAAGGAGGGCGGAATGTAGTTTGTTTTTTCTGCATATTTGTATATATTTACTAATTTTTCCTTTTTATCATTACTCATTTATTCATTAAAGCTGTGTAGTTTAGTTTCCAACCCATAAGTCTCTCTCCCTTATTCTCTCTCCTTTCTTTATGAGGGAGTGGGATTAATAGAGAGCATCTGTCATTCAGTTAATTGCCAGCCCAGCATTAAACCGTGACACAATCCCAAAGCATATTTGAAAAGAGAGAGGTGAAAGTTAGATTTTTTTCATACATGAAGGTCATTGTCACCTCAACATGGCCTGGAAAGTAACCAACTCCCTCTTGAATTAACAGAAACCCCTCCTTCTTGGGGTTTGAGTAGGACCTGAACATCCCACAAATTAGTTACCTATCCCCAACAGTCCAGCATAGAAAAGGTTCTTTTACAAGGAAAGGATCCCAGCCTGCTGATATATCGCCAGTTGGACACAATGATCTTAGGTCTCTTCAAACCAGAATGATTGTGTGATCCTGAAAAGTTAAGATCCAATCTTTCTGCTATTTTAGGATGTCTGCATGACAATCCACAATGCAAATAGTCATTGGAAGTCATTGGAAGGTTTGAATTTGCTGCTGCTGACCCTACAGCTGGTGCAACTGTAAGAGCAGACTTCAGGCTGCCTGAACTTCTTGCAGTTGCACATTATTCTGTGAGGAGTGTAAATGACTGCCTGTGCAAGCTGTAACTCTGCAAGATAATACAGATGTACACTCAGCAAGGAGCAGAAACAAGGCCCCACAATTGTAGCATTGTAAATCCAGTTCAATCAGCTTTAGAACTGGGAGCTGTATTTAATATTTCTGCTGTTCTTTCAAACAATGGTGTTTTCCCTGGAGAACAAGGAAGACATACGGGACAATATCTTTTAGACTTCAATAATCTACTTTTGTATTTAGTAGTAAAGCTCAAGCTGATCGTGTATGCAAACATGACAAGTCCAAACAAAACAGTGTTCTTTTTGATGAAATGAACCGTGACATGGTCACTGAGTGACTGGGTAAGTAAAGCCAAACACCCCTTATTGGAATCAGAGCCACTAAGGAAATCAGGGAAGAAAAAATAATCCCAAGGACTTGACTGAGACTAGCAGAAGATCCAGGGCAACACTTACACATTGGACAAACCCATTCAGTGTCAGGGCTGGACTCCTTCTAAAAGTGAAGTTCTGCTGTTGCTTCCATTGCTCAAGTTCTCTAAGGATGATACATTTGTTTAGTTGCTGCTGTTTGTGAGATTGACTTCACACTGAGGTTCTGTTGAACAAAGTGCTATGATTTATGTCTGCAGGAGCATAAATATAGAAAAAGACTACCTACTGAAAATTAATATAGTCTCTGAGAAGCAGAAAGCTATTCTTCTGACTACATCTCTGCCTAATGTGCATGCCATCAGTCAAATTATGGTAACTAAAGGTGTTTATCATGGAACACACAAAGTATTAATACTGACTCTAAAAGTACCAAATTTGAAACAATGTATTTGAAATTAAGTTTCATGAAAGCTTCTGCCAGACAGAAAACTAATGATATTGAAAAGTAAATATATCATGAACAATTAGGAAATATAAGCTGCTTTACAGTGACATCTAGTACTGAGCCTAAGAGATCAAAATCCTCCTAAAAACCCCAGACTCAGGGAGTCTGCACATGCCACCAGGCAGGGGCCACGTGCTGAGCCATTGCCTATCAGAGAAATGAACTCCATCCTGGAATTTCACTTGTCATCTCTAGTCTTAGACTGTAGACTCAGAATTCTGATTTTCTCAGAGCAGTGTTTGTACACCGGTGACCCTCACCTATGACTGCTAATAATAAATAGCAGAAAGCAGGAGAAAACCTCTTCTGCCCTGTGTACCAGCAAGTTATCCCTACTCTAATATAGTGAGTTCAGGGCAGGTTAGAGAGCAATTGATCATGCTCTACCTAGTCTATTTAAAATATTACTTTTCTCTGGAACTGAATTACTATTATATGAGGAATTGCAAAGGTTACCAGATGTAAAGTTAACAAAGCTGGAGTGAGTTGAGTACCTATCCAGTGATCTAAAACAGCTGAAGGTGTAGCCAATCCCTTTCAGATTTAAAGCACTTCAAAATCTGACAGAATTTAAGCAGAGGGATCTGCATTTTTCCCTAATATTCTTTTCAAACACCCTGAAGATTCCTACTTTTCTCATCTGGAAAGATCTCATTAACCTTCTTGAAGAACTCAACCATTCTATGCAAAGCATCACTTTTAGTCTAAAGTGATTTGTTTCAGTCTTTACAACCATCATAAATGAAGTTGTATAGAAATAGCAGTCTAAGCCAGCCATTTGGTAATCTGAATTTACTGTAATATCAAAGATCTACAGTTCATTTCTTTGCATGTAATTTCAAGAGATTTTTTTCTTAACCTTTTTCTTTTAAAAAAAAACAGAGAACTAGATGAAAATTGATTTCATAGACCCATGAGACATACCTGGCACAACAAAAAGGATTATTTTGAAGAGAATATGGGTTTAGTTATTAAATTTGTGAACTATTACATAATAAATGCAGGTCATTTAAATTTTAAAGAGACCCAAACAACATAGTACCTTTTTTAAAGCACTTACTACCCACTATCACTCTGATGACAAGAAGTTTTCAAGGAGGAAATCTGTTGCCCATAAAAGATCCAAGCCTGAAAGCACAGACGACACAGGCCAGCTTCATCCTTCAGCTATTTCACCTTGTCACAGCTAGAACAAAATTCCTCTCTCCTTGCTCTAGTTATTTTTGGCATTAAATGCACTAGAGAATAGAGCCTTGGGACACAACTGAAATTTTATCAATATATTTAATTATTGGTGTAGAAGGCATTTTAAAAAAATGAGATATATTCCATTATGTAATCTTAGACCTGACAACTTAAACTACACCTCCTGTTGAGACATGGTAACTTCTGGAAATGCTGTTTCAGGAGTTACAAAGCAAATCAAAAGATAAGGAAAACATGCACATATAGGTTTTTTTGGGGAAGGCTTTTTTCTCTTTTTCTATTATGATTCAACCCTTCCACCATGCTTCATGCAAAGCTACAGAAGAAAAACATGTCTTTTATAATTCTGCACAATAATGTCCTTCTTTTTCCTCCATCTTCTACATCCCTGTAAAATTTATCAAATTCTAATACAAAAAGCTTTTTTTCCCCAAAACAATGAAAAAAATAAACAAAAATCATCAATGTTTTTCCAGAAGAATACAAATAAATGATACAACAGCAGACTATGCATTATGGAAACTATTGAAGACTATTGCTCAAGCTTGATTTACTCCAGAAAATCTAGGAAATCACATTCAATAATCCATCTTCAAATACTTCAGTAAACTCCAAGGCCAATTAGTGTTTATACATTTTCTGCAAGTAAATTTCCAGAGTAACTGTAATTTACCATGTCCTGGCACTTTAAAAATAAAGAAAAAATACCAAATTGCTAAATTAGCTTACTTGCTCAGAGAATCAGATCAGGAACTCTCACATACCCTTTTCAAAGTACACAGGCATTCAGTAAAACTGACCAACTTACTGACTTGCCTTGACTAAACATGAGCATCCTCCAGCCTCGTCCTTTCACGTCCCTGAACTTTTTGTTACCTCTGTTTCTTTTGAGTTTGTTCCTTGTTAAAGGCAATGGAAAACAGCTAGGAATAGATTGCTATATTTGATAGGGGAGACCATCCTATTTCTCTGCTCTTGTCCACAAGCCATCTTATTTGCTGTTCCTAGAGTGGGAATTTGTCAGATCTTCAGGTGTGGTTTGGTTTACTTTTTTTCTTCTATCAACTGGGGGCTTACTGGATCATAAATTGCCTTTTCCTCTTTGCTTGCTACATATTGTCTTGATTCACCCAGTCTACTATTTTCTTTCTTAAAACAATCTCTAAGGGTTCATTTCAAACTTTTATGCACCACAACTTCTTCAAAGCCATCTATTCAGATAACTGGACAGGGGATTTTTTGTTTTGTTTTTTTCTGTTTTATAAACTAACATTGCCATGCATTCACAGGTTGTGCAGAAAAGATAAAATTGCAGAACAACAAGGAATACATATGTAAGAAGCCCTGCATGCAGCTTTGTATTAATATTTAATCAGAGCAGTACATCTCCACTACTTCTGGGGATTTTAATTTTCTCTAATCCCTGTACAATGGAATAAAAAATTTTATGGAAAATTTCATGTTTATATGGATTCATAAACAGTCTATTGATAGATCACAAGATAGGTTAGTGTTTTCATCACTTGTTTGTATTCATAACCCAGCACAATCTGTCATGTTCATGGGACACATTTATTAGCAATTTGATATAAATTTTATAATTAGAGGTTTGGGATAGCAGTTACTGGCTATTTGTAAAAAGTTTCTGAGTAAGCCAACAGCTGTAGATTGCAATTTTGCTATTATAGCTATGCATGCACAGATCAAATAAAATGATAAAAAATTGAAAGTACTAACTGTAACTCATAAAATGTAATGATGCATTAAAAATGCAAATACTGGAGCAGTTTATAGCTCTGCTTTCTACAGACTTCAGTATCAGCAATATCAGAATGGTCAAACTTCATGTCAACTTTTCTTAAAATCTAAATTCACGTGTTTGTGATGACATATATGCCATCATATAAATTAGAGTGCAATTGAGAGTGGGTACAGATTGCATTTCAGCATTTCTAAATCAACTCTTCATATCTTTTGTGGGGATTTTTCCCTCCAAAACTTCCCAACTAGTAAGATAAAATTGTGCTCAGATCTCAAAAATCTCTGCTAATGGCATTCCCCCCATTCTAAGACGTTCAAGTTTCTTTGGTCCAATCATTTTTATTTTTAATGAGGGTAGGAATCCATATACATTTTGTGTTGAGTGAAGGTGTGCATAGCCACAAGTTTTGTCTTCTTCCCTCTCCTCTGCTGGGTGTGTATTTTAGCCCTATCTCTGTAGGAATCATTAATCATTCACTGATTCACCTCAATAGGTTGCTTTTAGCTGCTCATGGATTTTTTTTTTTTTCTTTAAAAATTAATCCAGAATATTTCCCAGACATACTCACATATACCACAAAGCCATTTGGAAACATTTTAGCCAGTTTTGGTTACCATAAGGAACAGAAGGAAAAAGCCATTGGTGTAACAGCTAAAGAGCTGCATTGCTTCTACCCCTAACTCAAGTGCCATGGAGCTGCAATGCAAAAGGCTCAGTGACCCCCTGTGTGCTGGGTATTGCTGATCACACACAAACTCAGTCCCTCAGCACCTGCCTTCTCCTTTCTCCTCCCTCCAACCTCAGTGGTTCATCTTCTGGCCTTTTCATCTCAGGATCAAAGAAGTTCATTTATCCACTTGCAAAACTGTACCATTTAAAGCCACTTGCCTACAGTGTGCTTTGTACCCAAAGAAAACTGTTCTGTTTTCTTCCTGCAAATATTGTGTCCTACAGCATAAATATAAACTTCTTTGCATAGGAGACAAAAACTAGAAATTTTCTGGCAAGAGCGACAAGTTGCTCTTCCTCCCCCCCCCATTTAATTCAGTTTATACTGTAAAATACCCTGCCAGGTTAGCAGAGTACTTCGACAGATATTTAATAGTGCTCAGGGCACACACCCCATGTCCTCCTTACAGGTGCTTATTAATTCATTCAGAGCTCTGCTTTCAGCAGGAGACAAGGCTGTGCTGGCAGCTAAGTGCACACTGAGATGCTTTGCTGAACTTAACCCCACTGGTTGTGGGGAGAGTCCCCATAAAACCATGAGCTAAGATCTGCTGCAAAGCAGGGCAGCAAGGCACTTCAAACAAACAAATAAAAATCAACAGAAATAAATCCGAGTGAAGCCACAATCTGAATTGCGTTTTTCTTTACAACAGAATTTGTAAAAGCCTGTTTTAAACTTATTAGTGGCAGTAACAGTGACAGGTCCTGATGATGGGTTAATGACCACAGTTTGGGCTCCAGACACTAATATATATCTATTATAAACCCCTCATTTCTAATCTTGGCATTAAAATAAGGACTGAGGAAAAGAGAGGCTCATCATTAATGCAAATTTTTCACTAACTACTGAACTTAGGCTGCACTCAGCAGACTGCAGGGCATTCCTTTGATGCAGCACTGGCTCCTCTATAGGAATATATTATATACAGACCACATTTTACCTGATAATAAGTGATATTTTAGACAGCACTAGAACAGCTGAATGCATGTAGCAGGCTCTCCCTCCAGTGCTCCCACTTGTTGTGACTCAGGGCTTATCTTTCTAGCCAGACAGACCATTAATTTTCCTCGTTCTTTATTATCCACATGAAATGTCCTATTCCTCTGGTATCAAGTGTTTTATATCTGAGGCTTTGCCTGTATGAAATCAGTAAGATGACCAAAGACCTTGATGTTATCCTGATGTTATTACTCAATATGACATCTCTATGCCTCCATCCCCTGAGCATAGTAAAAGTAGTTCATAGTCAATTTTGTTGCCAAATAAATCAAGCCATAATCCCCTTGCCATGCCAAAATCCATGATTTTTTTCCTGAGGTAGTCTAGGCACCAATAGACAATTATATGACTACCTACTGAACCTCAGACTTCCAAAGCAGATGATGAATTGCTACAGTTTATTAGACAACTCAACTTACTATATATGCCAAATCACATAAAATCTTGAGCTCTTATTAGACTGTCTGAGATGTGTGCAAATATGCTCTTTTCCTAAAGGCCATGCTTTTAATGTTAAAAGCTAAGTATGACAGTTTTATCCCTTAACTAACGTTTAAATTTTCAGAGAAGTGACAGGTGGCCATATGTCATATTAACTTGCTAGTAAATCTTTTTTCCTGGCACACTCTGTAAGCTCTGTGAGATATGTATAACCTCAGAAAAGCAAGTGTAACAGTGCAGCAACATATGCTTCATCTATAAAGTACGCATTACTTTTTTTTTTTTTTCCTTTTTAATAAATACTCTGAAGTACTTCTTCCCCTGCAGTGGGGTATCAGTGTCTGAGAACAACCACTTCAAATAGCTCAGCTCACAGCTACAGCTTAATTTCACACTCTTCCTTCACATGACTCCCAGCATAAATGGGATCCCTCCTTTGTTAGCATCTTACTTTTGTCTTCTATCAATTGAAACCATGGCAAGGACAATTACACCTTTCATGCCATCCAGCACATTCACTCTTTGTTTCCTTCTCCCTCTTTTCTTTGCATCAGCTATAAAGTCCCTTTCATTTGGAGGCACTGTTCAAAGAGAAGCGAATTAAAGTATCTGGATAGTTCTGGAACAAAATTTGAAGCAAAACTTTGCTAATGTTATTCTTCATCTCTTTTGTGATCCTTCTAAATTAAACTACATTGCAACAAGGCTTTTGGTTGACATGGAACAAAAAGACTGAGAACTCTGTTTATGGTAGTGATGCCTCCATTTCCTGGATTCCACTCCCAGAGGACAGCACTTGCTATGCATTTAGGAAACATGCTATTTAAACATATTATGATAACAACTTCAGCCTACAGTCAGCTCAGGACTTGCAAGGAGCAAAAGTATTTTTGCTCCTCATGGTCTGTGTCCCTCTCTTTAGCCTTCTGACACCTTCAATCCACAGCAGCCTTACAGAGCATGGTCCTGACCTTGCCTGCACCGCAGGTTTTGCCAAGTCTGATCTGTCACCTTCTTCCTGTACCCAGGAGAGGATCTGCACTGATTTCACAGAAAAAATCTATTTCCTCTTGGATGGCCAGGAAGTAAATTTACTATAACATATGCAGACTATGTGGGTCCTGAGGAAACTAGCTGATAGTGAGGAGAAAGCATAAGTAGTAAATAGAAAGGGCAGGCTGGAGGCTTGAGTGTGCTGGAAATGCTCTCATTTGAAAGAAAGCTGCTTTGAAGGCACAGGATAGCGTTGAGCCTTTGGCTGTTAAACCACACAGAGGATTTAGCTTTGAAGTCTGGGGCTCTCTGTGCACTGCTTCCAGTGAGACACGTGCAGAGGAGCGTTCAGTTTGTGCATGGGAGTACTCATCCCAAAATGGTTACAGATTAATAAGAGAAGGAGGAAAATGAAGAATGGGTAACTGGAGTTGTATGTTGCAGTCAACTGCTCCCTGCTGCAAGGAGTGGCATCCTAGCAAATGGAAGAAGCCAGACTTGGCCATGATTTTCCACTCAGCTACCACTGCATCTCTACTGAAAACCATCATTGAAAATGCAATTGCTTAAACAGTGCTTTCATCCCTCAAACAACTTTTCTATTTCTAGGAAAATACATTAAAACCAAATGGCATGTAACTTAGCTGATACAAAAGTAGTATTACACTTGTCTTCAAATGCAACTTTTGAAAATAAGGAAACGAAAATTAAAGAAATATGCAAATGAAGCCTTATCTCTACACCCATACGCTTACAATGCATAGATTCATTTGCTTTAGTATTATCTCCAAATGTCCTCCCACAAAGCTCTACGCTGGTGCCACACAATTAAACCCACATCTGTTAAATTTTTTAAACTCTTTGTCCTTGATATCATCACCCTTTAAAAACTATTTTGATTTAACCATTTTTCAGACCACAAACAAACTCATCCACCACTTAATTATCAGTCAGGAGATCTATGCCTGCACAAATGCAGCATTTGCCCTGTGTGGAGCTCAAGACAGATCTGCAGACTTTCTCTGGTCATGTCATTTGGCCACTCAAGTCAGACAAAACAGGAGTTATTTTACCCTTCTCTTTGAGCCCCTGAGTATCCTTCCAACACAAAAGCTCCAACTCTTTGAGGATACCACAGCTAACCTTAGGGTAATGAAACCCAACTAATACCATGAGAGCAGCCAGAGGACCCCAAGATAGCAAGTCCACGTTGGCCAGTCAACGGTACACAAGTCACAATTTTCAGTTTCCACTAAGAGTACATGACAGACTAGGAAAAGGCAAGGACCTGAAATAAAAAAGAATTGCAACATGGGAAAAGGGCAACACTGTGTGATAAACTGAGAATGAGAAGACAACTAAACTTGATCCCAAATCTGGTATTCATTAATTGACAGAACTGGCTTCTGCACATTTTCTAAAATTCAGCACTCTCTGACAATATATCAGAAAACAGCAACTCTAGTTTTGTTTTTAATTCCCGCACCTTGTAGCAGACATATTTGAAAGGATAAAATATTGATTATAAGTATGAATGCCATAATATTAATGAAAATTATTAATGTCATAGCTAGTTAAGTTCATAATAGAACAGCTTTGTTCAGATCATTTGCTTCCCGTGAAGAGTGTTTTTCTGAAACCAGCCTAAATATTTTCATCCTTGATTTATTACATAGCTTGCATGAATATAGCACAAAGGGGTTTTACAAAGAGAGTCTGAAGCTTCTGATTCAACTGCTACAAAACACATGCTTTCATGTAGCTTAGGCTTATCCAAGTGAGCTGGCTCAAATGTCCTTTTTGTAATAAATTTCTTATCAGAAAAAGACAGTTCACTGAGTTACTCTCTTCTGTAACAGTGGATCACATTACTGGAAAAATGCCTTCTAAGTCACCTTTCCTCACAAAATAAATCATGAAACAGAGCCTCATTTTCTATGCTACATGAAAACATTCACCTCAGAAGAGGAAGAAGATAATATGACTTTGGTCAATGTCTTCTAAGGGAACAGTCACAGAGGGCACACAAAGGGAGGACACAGACACAGTACAGAGAAACTTTTCTATTTAACCATCCCTAAAAGTGCCAAACACATAGGTAAGAAAAAGGTCATGAGAGAAGGCAAAAGCTAAAGAACCATCAAGTTTATTTTCCTTTTGTAATTTTCTCATTTTCTCTTGTTTTTAAATGACGAAATATTTTTCAAAACCTTTTTAAACTTCAGATATATGAAATTATGCACTGCCAGCATATGAGTTGCCATAAACAGCAAAATTCAGTTATACAAAACCCCCTCTAATCTTTAATAACCTCGGTAGCAGTTATGATCCAACTAAAAACACCATCCCCAGGGGAGGCAGTTCATTTGCCTGAGGTGCAAATTCAGCACTCAACTATCTATTTTGGTTTTAATTGCACACAGTCAACAAGAAAAAGATGAGTTAACTCCCAGGATGGAGGAAAACAAGCTCAGCACATTGTTGGTAACTACTATATTCAAGGGATGGTCATTCTAAGAAGTAATGGTCAGCTCTCCCCAAAAGTAATTGATTAATGGAGATGCAATCATAAGAAAGACTGATTGAAAGGCAGATAGCTAATATGATCTCTATCATAAATAAAAGGCACATCAATAACCAGAACTCAAAAATTTTATTAATACCTTGAATAAATACTTTCTTTTTCTAGGTAAAAGACTGTCATTGCTCAGATAAACAATGAAGAAGTGACACAATGTAACACAAACTAAAACTTTTCCCTCAAGAGAAAGTCAACTTTGTACTATAGAGTCACATTTCCTATAAATCCCCCCAAAGACTTTATAAATACATCAAAGTACACATTATTAAATACAGTCTTTACACATGCAATTTTCCAAATCCTACCTCTCCTAAAGCTTCTCCTAACATAACAACATGTTTTACTTAAACATCCTGCATACATAAATATTTGATCTAAAATCGTTTTCCTTCAAGGAACATTTTTCTCTATGTAAGTTTGCAAGGCAGACTTGGATATCAGGGTGGTAAGCAGAAAAGCAAAGCAGTATATCAACTCTACAGCAGAGTAGATTAAATGTAAGTGATTAAATAAGTCTTACAATTAAATTGCAAATTACACTATTGCTAAATGGTCTTTTTATCCATCTGTGTACTGGACTATATAACCTACTTGGAGTAATCAGGAGGGCCTAGTCTGAGTTTTGTTTTAAAACATCCTGACAACTCAATTTAACTAATTTAATCTCTCAGAATATTTCACAGACAGGAGAGGAAAACACAGGAACTTTTGGCCTCTGGTTTGAAAGCAACATGAGATTTCTCCCACGTGGGGCAGGGTTCCTCCACATCAGGGAAAGTGCCTATCTGACCTTCAAAAAGATGCTTTTACAAACCTACAAATTTAAGCTGCAGAGGTACCCATAACTGTTCATCTACATTTTACAATAAAACTTCTGGCCTGTGCAGACTAATCCTCCCCTTTTGGAATGATTTCACGCAGCTAAAGCCTTGCAAGTAGATTGAAGCACCTATCTTCAAAAAGAATCCAGAACTACCGCCTTCTTTTTCTTGCCCATGTGAATCAGGTTTTTTAATACCTCCTTGTGGCTTTTGCTCCTATGAAAGACCACCTTTGAACACCTGAGCTAACCAGAAATCTAAGTGAAATTAAAACATATTTGCTCCTGACTAGCTCAAGCACAGTGCAAATCAAGCGTAGTTGGATGCCATTCAGAACTGTTGTAGTGTATGGCAGAGCATGGGGTCAAACAGGCTTTAAGATCCACTAGCTCAGAATTACATCCCTGTTACACACAGAGGCAACAATGATCACACTGGGGAGGCAAGGGCTGTGCTGTCAGGATTTCTGAAAAACCACCTGCTCTCTATTTTTAGGTGTATTCTGAGATTCAAATTTGTCTCTGCCCCACTGTGGCAAATTTTCATTATCAGGGCATTTTTTTCTTTATGTGCAATATTATCACTCCTCATGCCAGCAACAGTTTATGATATCACAAAAGAGAAAAGGTGTTGGGAAGTCATCCAGTCCATCCTGCTGCTCTGAGAAGATCTATCTACACCTCATGCAGTTTGTGCAAGACAGTACAACAGCAAAATTAGAAATGAGTTATTATCTTCAAAACAGTGACTGTCTTCATAGCAGCTTTAATGAATATTACCTGAAATATGGCTGGTATTCCCTCCCAATAATGGAAATCAGAGCTCTTGTTCTCCCTCCAATGCTTCTTCTCTTTTCAGCTGTTAAGTAAAATCCTCTTTTCCCCACCTCTCCTATTTCCACACGTAGAAAGATCTCACTGAACAAACAAAACCAAAATGCAACTGCCGATTGTGTTTTCAGAGCTCAGAGTCTAAATTTTATAGTCTCAGGATCTACAACTTCAATGAAGTTTCTTAAATCATTTATACAAAGGGACATTTTAAAAGTGCTTCTTTTCTCAGTTTTCTGGGGGTTTACTTGGGGAATCATGCTGGGTTTTCTAATTGCTGTATTTCTCCCTAAGTCATACTCATCTGAAAAGCCAATCACTTGTTCTTAACAGTATCCTGTCTTGATTTAATGTTCTTTATCCCGAGACCCCTGTGAACAATAGTAATAAAGTTATAAAAAGACATTCAACAGCTAAGCCATTGCAGACAACTGGAACAACAGATGTCTATACACACATTTTTTTGTGGCAGTTTGCATTTGGAGATTTTACTTATTTATCACTGTATGCCACACACAAGCCTATTCATGCAATTCTACTCACTGAAGTATGACTCCAATTTCCCTCTCTCATGCTAAAAACTGACTTATTATCAATACACCATGCACATTTTGTGTAACTTTCTCCTTGGAACCATGTTAACTAAGCTCCCATTTTGTATTATGCATACAAATACCCACCCCACAGGTTTTCCTCAGGAGTAGTTGCTGACACACAATCAACCAGAAAAGTAAGTTTAAATATGATTTAACTCTAGTGATGCTTCTGGTGGTAACACCCCTTTTATTCCCAGTCTAGTTCTCTTGTCACTGCTTCCTTCTCACTCTACAGCACACAAAGAGCTCTCACGAGCCTAAACTAAGGCATGATTCTGTCACAAAACAAGTTGTCAATATCACTGCAGCCCTGATAGCTGTGATATTTTTCTCCTATCACCCAATTTTTTTTTTTTTTTTTTTTTTTTTTTTTTTTTTTTTTTTTTTTGATGCTGCATAATGTTTAAAAGATCTGTTATGAAAAAAAGATGCATAGAGAGAAGGCTGAAACAAAGGCTGGCCACTCAATCAAGAAAGAAACAGAGTAAGGATCAGAAACAGCTCTGGCTGAGCACTTTCTGAACAACCTCAGCACAAGAAATAACCTAACAGAAGGCAAAATAACTTCTTCTGCCATTTTTTTCCTCTTCAAGAATTCAACACCAACCTGATTTTAAGTATTATTAGCTTCTTCTTAAAGGACTAAAAGATTTCATATGAGAGTCTACATATGCCTGTACTCCCCAGCCACCCACACAGCCTCTTCCAGAATTTTCCAGTTATTGAACAAAAAATTAACAGTTATGTTCTACTCTTCATAGTATGGACTGTGGGGCCCATTGCTCCTGTAGCTTTCCAAAGCCTTACAGAAGGACATTTTCTTTGAATATGATTAATAAAAAGTGCTATTTATTTCAAATCTCAAGTTTACAAACTCCTTCTATGACACAGAGGATATAAAAACAATGGCTCATGACATATTAGCAAGAAAAAAAATTTTATCAAGAGCTGGCCAGAGAAGCCTAATGCAACTGGCCTGTAGAAGATCAAAAAGAGGCTGTTTTGCACCATTTTTAGTTTAGGTATTTCTCATTTATACTCGCAGTGCAGAAAGACCTAAATATTGCAGTCATTTCATCGAGTTCAAATGTGACAATTTATTTTGTTACTCTAAAGTTAATAACTTCATAATAATAAAATATTGATTTTATATATTCTGAATTTTCAGGGAACCAAACAAATTTATCAGAATATCCAGATTTTCCTCATGAACTGGGTGCATACAATACTATCTTGAGAGCACGTTCTGGATGGGGAGTCTCCTGGTTTTCAAAAAAACTACAGGAAAAAATCCAAACAATTAAATCTGCTTTTGCAATAATCAGGTTTTCTAAATAACTTCCTTTTGCAAGTGTGGTTGTGAAAGCAGAGACAGTAAGTGGCACAAACTTTGCAAAGAATCCATGGGACACAAACATATGGAAAACCTCCAAGATCATAAACGTGAGAACATTTTGTTCCATACCCAATGTATCCAGTCCAATTTAAACTCTGTATTTACAGAAGTAAGATAGAGAAAAGGGTTTTTAAAGTAATACTGTTCCACTAAACAACTTGAGATGTTTAACTTTAAAAAATAATTTCCTAACTCTAAGGTAGCAGTCTGCAGTCATCCCTTTTTAGAGCATGGTTGTAGTTATCTAAAACCTTTTTTTCAAGTCCTCATACATTTGCTGACTTACCTTCACCTTGTCAAATTTTAACAGTGGTCTACTGAACTTTTAAATATTGAACTCAGGATGTGTACTCTTAATGCCAGCTGCTCATGTGACTGATGCTGTGACCTGTACCATCGGCTCTGTTTTGTCACATTCACAGAAGAATGCTGCAGGTATCTTTTTCAGGCAGGGTCAATTTAACACCTGGTTTCAGTTCTGCTTTTCAAATCATGGATATAATTTACATGGAAAACTCCCAGTGCAGAAAGCCATACTTGTACGTATTTTGTGAAAGTGTTTTATATTGTGGCTTATTTGTCCTTAATAAAAACCCAAACATAAACATAGAAAGAAAAACTTATCTCAAAGAAAGATAAATAATGTAACTCTGGACACCCACGTACTCTGCAGTATTTAGACAAATCACTGAGCTGCTTCATCTGTACTGAAGAGATAAACTTGTAGTGACCCCCACTGTAGCAGTCACAGAAGAACATTGTACTGAAGTAGCTCATTTTTCATTTACTTTGATACATGGTACTGGGACAGCTTGTTTTCTTGTTTCAGATAACAAACATTCTTGGAACCCATTTTCATGGTAAGTTATTGTCACTTGGGTTTGCTTACTTTAAGTAAGTATTTTCTTACTTTAAGTAAGGTGTATGTAATTTTCCAAGCCTACCTCATCTGTGGACAAATGGTTCTGTACACAAAGAGGGATACATAAAAAATACAGCTTCTTCCCTATGCTTGCTGATAAAAAGTTGAAAGGCTGTTACTGGAGTGGGGGGTTGGAAAGGAAGATTTGCCTTAAAGTAGAAACTGCAAAGTGACTGGAATTAGTAACATGAAATGCGTGCTTGCTCCCCTGGTTTATAACATTACCGATTCCCCTCATGAAGCTTGATACTATACGTAAACAAAGCTATAAAAAATTAACTACACTCCTTAGGGCCCAGAGAAGAAGGCTTCATATCACAGGTCAACAAGACAAACAGAACTGGAGTTTCACCTTTAAAATGCAACAGATGCTGTGTGCTACCGAAACAGAGACAGAAGAAAATTTCATGCTGGGCAACAGCTGGCTAAAATTCCACAGTTGTCATCTTTTGCATAAAAGTTTGCTTTAACCAGCAGATCAGAAACACACTCAAAACTACCTAAACTGTCAGTGTTATATTGTTCACAATTTAGAGCTTCGAATGAATGCACCCAGCTGAAAAAAAAAAAATGCAGAAATCAATGCTCAGTGCTTTCTCTTAAAAGTCCCTCTTCACATTTTAAAGCAAACCATGCAAATCAGAAATTAAAATGATATTGTCAGATGATCATCTTGAAGAAATACAGGCAGTATATGGCTGAAATGTAGATTATTGATGCTACAATTACAGCTGAGGCCAGAAAGCAACTCTGGAAGGTATTTTCATAGAGCAGATTACCAATCTGTATGTAACATGACCCAGTCTTTGCCGAAGTTGTTAAACAACCCAATAAAAATTGCCTTGAAATCTACAAACTGTACAAGAAATCTTTCTACTCCTTCATTAGTTTTCTGGGAAAGCCTATACAGAAAATGAAACATCCACATCTGCCAGCACTCACCTGCAGTCACTCACCTGCACTGGAGGAACATATTACAGCATTTTCAATGGATGAAAAAGAGTAGCTATTGCTGATATTTCTGAACCTGTGCTCTGTGCTCTGTGGCTGATTCAATTTTTAATAAAGGGCCCCTAAGTTAAAAAGTTTCTGTTTTCAATGAGATCAATAGTCTCAGACTCCTGTGATTCAATTTGGGAATAGCACAAAATATTTGAAGTACCCATTCTTACAAATGTATTCTTCTCTATCAAAAGAAGAAAATCAGGAGGTCATTGAAGTAAATTCTGTACAGGTACACTAGAAGGCCATCATGTTTCAAGATGAATAAATGAAAAAGCAAGGTATCTGGATTCTCCTGCTAGCCCTGATAGAGAAAAGGCAGCAGGCAGCTCTCTTTTTCATCTTTGATTGCCTAGTCACTGTAAAAATTAAGGAGTTTTAATTACATCTGGTGAAGTACCAGGGCTATCTACCCCAGCAAAATACAGGTAATGTTACCTTAAGGACTGTCTGGAAGGTCTGTAGAAGCCCCTGGCTTCAAGACACTGTAATTTGGCAGGAGCATAGAAGAAAGTTACTATGATAAGTGGGATGCTTGTAAAACACTTTATTAAAGGACAATTCCACAGAAGTCTGCATTAGTAGGAAGGGAAAACCAAAATTCCTTTCCTGAAAGGTACTTGTCAGTGCCAGACAGCACCCACAAGGGTCTGTGTGTCATGAGCCCACTATTTTATGTCAAACTCTTTCCAAATGCTTAAAGTTACACCTCCTCCACTGCCTTGGGACACCTCAGTTGTGACTAAACTAAATTACTGAGCACTGGAGAAGCAAAAATGGTGATCTTTGTGTGTGTGTGTCTCCTTGAGATACTCATTTCTGTCTTTAGACTAAAGCTTACCGTGTAGCACTACAACCAGATCCTATTGAAAATGCCCCAGTATTTGACATCTAGTCTCAAAACACTGCTGCACTGAGCCTTGTTATAGGTTAAAAGTAAGAATATCAGAGCTATCACCCAGAGAGTGGAAGACTTGGGTTCAGCTTACTGTTTTCCCTTAAGGGATTCAAAAGAACAACTCCCATTCCCTTGTCATTGAAGCCACCTTAAACATTTCAATTTGACAATGTTCTTATGACTATCAAAGTGAAATCTGCTCTGGAAAGAAAAAGGGAATGGAAGAGGAAATATGGGTTTAAAGCAATATACAAAACCTCCCCCTTCATTTTGGCTGGAAGCAGATTTTGTGATGGCACAAAATTGGTTGTCATAGCTTTCACTCAAAAGAAATTTTTTCTGTTGCACTGTATGTGAAAAAAAACCAAAAACATTGAAAAATAGGTAAGTGTTCTCTCTGGGAATAAAAAACATAAGAACCTTTATGAGTCACTGATTCAAACAGGTTAACAGTCAAACCTGAATTGTCCTTCAGATGTCTATACAGAATTTTCCCAACACCTTTTATTTCTTGACAATATTTAAGAGGAAAGAAATTGAATAAATTGCTTTTAGACTGACAGGCCAAGATAATAGATTGCAGACTACTCTCTCAGTAGTAAAGTGGGTGTGACAACCTTCCCATTCCTTACATTTTCCTTGCAATATAGCTACTTGCCCCCCTTCCCTCCCCACTTCACCCTTTTTTGGCTAGATAAACAACTTTGCTGTGGAACAAAAAAAACATGACTAGAAAGGACTATCACACCACAATTTATGTCTCTTAAGGTAAACACAAGGTATTCCAAGGTGGAAATGCAACTGTTGCAGAATTTTCAGCTTTCCAAATACAAGTATGCTAATAGATACAGAAATGTCAGAGGACAAAGCAAAAAGGATGACTGCAACAAATCAATAACTGACAAGAAACTTTCCAATAGACTTATTACAATCACTTCATTTTAACAGCTGATATCTCTTTTTTTTTTTTCCCCATAGGAAAATCAACCTTTCATAAGTGCTACTGAAGCAACTTTCTAGTAATATACTTCAATGCCAATTCACCTAATAGCAATCCAAAGTACACAAAGTAGTACACAAATGTATAGCTAGCTTACAGAAAAAGCAAAAATCACAAACTGAACTTTAGTTCCTGACACAATCCTGAAAGGCAGAATTCCTCCTAATTGTATCAAGTATTTTTTGTTGATTTTTTTCTTTGTTTTGTTACAGGTTCCCAAATATTCCTATTTCCCAGATCTGTTTTTAAAAACTGAACATTCAGCTGAACACAGAGGTCCTGCAAAGGAAAGATTTATTTCTGTCCAAAATACTATGCTTGTCTTCCTAGCAAAAACCACAGGCATAAACACAACATAATTTTATCAAACATTGTCAGTATTTTTTACGATTATACTCTGGAAAAATCCTGTTACTACCAAACTGTTCAACCAATTTCAAGCACTATACATGTTAAAAACTAAATAATCACTGGATTTCAAATTTGCAGCTGATTTTAAATGTTAGTATGGAGTGAGCACCCCTAAACTAATAAACTGCACTTATTGCTTTCATGAACTGCATTTATTGATTTCTTCATCTTTCAAGACAAAAACAAAGCACACTTCATCCTGTTGATATTCATACAACTGCACTCAGTATCCCCCTTAAGTCTCCTTATGTTGTATAATACTCTTGGAAACCAAGTATACCGTTTCCTCTTTTGTTTACAGAATAATTGATAGAAGATTTCTGGAGGGAAACACAATTGGAAAAAAAAATTAAAAAGTGCTATAGTGTTATGAACCCTCATTAAAACTGGTTCTGTTTTACAGAACCAAAATGATGCAGATATTTTAAGTGGGACCTGTTAATACTTGCAGCTTTGCAGAGCACCTTGCCCCTCTGTGTTGATTTAAAGACTGGCAGTGTACATCCCAATTCAAACCCTTCTAAATCATTATGAATGATCTGCCTGAGTCTACACTGCAAATAATAACAACAACCAAGAATGAAGGGTGCCATGGGGGTGGGAACTACATCACTTTGTAGCCCAGAAAGTGCTGCCTCCAACACAACTGTCCACTCAGGGAGAGAAGCAGACAGTGTCCTTTATCCACCAAGCATGAAGTCTTTGATAAGATCATAACTTTTACAGACTGAAGGTAGCTTCTGGTTTGCTATTCTTTAGCACAAGTACCACTACATTTTTCTTAATTTTCTCCTTCACTTACAATGTCCCTCATCCAGTCCTGTGGGGATATAGCTCTGCTAGTACACTTTCATTTAACAAGCCCAGGTCAAGGACTGCAGAGAAATGTGTTTTGTAAGAAACTGTTACTCTATTTGCCATTGCCAAAGGGTCAGGCACATGAAATATACACATATTTAGCTTTTGAAGGGACCCCAGTTCTTGAACATCAGTATTACTGTCTAAAAATGCTATACATCCTGTGATCCCAAGAACCATAACTGGAAGAACTCGGCAGAAATTATGTTTTTCCTTCACTAGTGTAACTTGTGTGTTTGGTGGCACTCTGCCTAGAACTGGCACTGTGACTCTGCTGTAAGATGGGGCAGGCTCTGATCACACCACAACAGCCATTCATGAGCTCTGTTATTCCACAGATGAGACCTGTAGGAAAAGGAGAACACTGAGGCTTTTTCTGCTCTAGCTAAACCAGCTCCAATTCCATGTTCCTTGGAAGAAAAAACCTCCTCCTGCCAGGCCAGACCACCATCACCAACGTGTAGCAGCTACCCTAAAAAGCCCTGAATCACTGTCCTACCTCTATCTGTCAGCTTGATGCACATGAAGAAATACAAATCTTTGAGGCTTAACTGCCTTCAGATACAGCACTGTGGGGACAGGGGAAGGACAGGAGATGTTTATTACCAGTGTTTGCAGTGTGGGAAGATGAGGGTTTTTTCTAGTTGCCCCCTAAACCTGCTTTCCCACGTCCTAGCATGTGAAGTTTCACTTGTGAAAAAGGCCACAGGATGGGACAAACATCAGGTATGGACATTGTGCCATCAGGGTAAGTGTCCCTTCTTTCCAGACTTAGCTAAGAAAATTAGACTTGGCCCTGCGTGTGTGTGCTACATCTGCCCTCAAGGAGAGTGTGATCACAAAGTTTATGTTTGTATAGCCACCACTTATGTTGGCCACAAAATCAGGAAACAGAGCTCAGCTCACTGCCAAATTAATCACACAACACTGAGGCAGTATGTCAAAACAGGCAGACAGACAAACAAAAACACAGCTCCAATTACAAACAAAGCAGAACAATTCAAAATCACATGGACCGCATCCAACCTGTGTGAAGAAAATATTAGATACAAGCATAAAATAAAAGATGGACTTAAATTTACTTAAGCATTACTAAGGGCACTTGAATTCAACTTAATTAGCACACTGTCTTGATGAACATGCAATAATTTATTTAAAATTAACATTACTGTCAAAACTCCTACTTATGTTTTTCTCATGCAGTACTTCATTCTGCTATTGCACTACCAACTTCCTGATGTATGGAAACAAAGCCTGTACCAGGTTTTTGTGTCAAAAAGGACTTTTTTTACTATAGCAATTTTTCTTTTATTAATAACGGTGCATTAAGAAAAGAGAGTGGGAAAAGAACAACAGCAAGGTGATAGTAGGAAAAACCAATTCTCCAGACTGTCATGTTGGCAGTATTAACAGGGGTCAGCACTGAAGGAAGGACCAGCTCTCCCACTTCAGGTCTTCTCTAAAGCCAGCTGCCTTGCTCCCCACTCAGGGTTACATTCACAAGACATCACTCTCTTTACATTGATAAATGGCAATGATCATATAAAGGGGAAGAATGAACTCCACATGGTGAAATATGAAGATTGTATATTTTTATATTACATATGCATTTTTTTCCTGACAGTATCTGCAATTCTGTCTTTCAAAACACATCATGAATGTCAAACCAGAAGAAGCTTCAAACATCCTTGGCAGCTTTTGGAAAGCAGTCAAGGTTGGTTTGAGTGATGGCTAATGTCTCATGTCTTATGAGAGCAACATATTGTGTTAACTTTGCTAAATGCACAGCTCTACAATGGTGAGCAGTCCACAATGTGCTTCAGTCCTATCCTGCTTAGTATGAATTATTTTCGGTCTTTTAAATAATAAAAATGGTGTAGGTCTTCCAGCTCACTAGCAAACAGTTTTTCTGTAAACACCTTTAAATGAAAGCATTTCTATATTCCCTTTGCTTTTCAGTATTGCCTCACAATTCAACTGTGTTTGTCAAACCAGTTCACACAAATGAGAAAACATACTGTTTAGGACTATCTGTTACAGGCACACAGTTCTGATGTAGCAGCCACATTCACCAAAAGGTTATACTGGGAGGAGGAAAAATAAACAAAACAAAACCCACAGACACAGAAGGAAGAAAAAGAAAAAAGGGGAAAGAAAACCCCAAACAAGCCCCAGAATAAAAAGTTAGGACCAGACTAAAAGGAGTAAAAAGAAAAAAAAGAACAACCCACCCAGTATTTTGCTCTCTGGCTCTCAGGAAAGAAAACAAAGAGCATTTGAAATCTTGGAGCTGCATGAAATGTTTCAAGTATGAAGACAACCAAAATGACATCTGTGCCATATGTTTTACCATGGTTAATTTAGCCAACATTCTTCAAGAAACTCTAAGAGGTGATGACCTGATGATGATATACCCAGTGGATATCAGGAAAGCATACTTTACTCGTGTAATAGAGGAGGCTTGGTAGAAAAAAAAGCATTGTGGAGGATTCTGAAGAGTCTATGAGAACAACCAGGGTGTGAGAATTCAAACCATGCTCTCTTTTAGAGCTTAAAACAAAATATTCAAGCCAAACACATTTTGTTTTCATATAGAGAGAAATATCTTAAAGTGTCACTTCAACTTGGATATATATACAAGGGCAAAAAGTTCTGCTAAGGACAGGCTCCTTTTCAGTTCAGACAAAAATACTGCAGCATCCTCATCCCAGAAGAGAAAACCAGTCAAAAGTTTACCAGACATATTCCCTGGGACTCTACAGCCATCTATCACCTTCCCTGCTGTAAAAAGGCAGAACAAAAGAGGGTGAAATTAAAAAAAGCCACCATATTTCTTGAGTCAATCATGGAAATAACAATGGTTCCTTGAAGCTCTGAGGTGCCCTGAGCTGTGGCAGGAAGCCCTCTTCTGGCCAATGCACTGCAGAAGGGGAATTAAAGCCCCAACTCGGATGCTGAGGAAGGACTTTTAGGAGTGGTTTACTCCCAGGTGATTAAGTCTCTTTCTTCATTGCAGGGGAAGTGCAGTGCTCCTTTTCCTTGAAGGGTGGTGGAGCTCACACGTTTTCTTTCCCAAGGGGCACAGCCCTTCTCTAGAGCTCTTCATGGGGGTTGTTTCTGACAGAGGGTGATAACTACCAACCCTAAGCTCCCACTTCTATTATTAAAAAATATTTTCTGTTATTTTGCTATAAATTAATATATTTTATTTCATTCTCCTAACACGCATTTGTTAGTGACAGCAACAACCAAATGCTGGAAGACTAAAATTAGCTTTCACGAGTGACTCTAGTTAGGAAGAATTTAATTGTTTGTATCTAAACACTCATAGAAGAGCAGTCAGACAGACACTTCACAGGCATTTCATGGGGTAAGAGAGAATGAACATTGTTTTGCTCAGTGAAGAAAACCTATTGCAGATCTGCATCCCTCTATCAGAACAAAGTAAGGAAGTAATTTTAAAAGACAAGTGTAAAAATTTCACTGAATTCCATGTGACATATTTCAAGGCTCAGTCAAATCTCTTTTCACTTAAGTATATAAAAAAATAGAGAAATTCTCATAAACTCAAAATGAAAAACTCAGTGTTATCATGTTCTTGATCATCTGTGACATTCAAAAATGCTGCCTGTTTGAGATTGCATCAAAAGTTTCTTTAGCCTACATCCTTTCAAAAGAGCATTTTAACATGTAGTGGCAGGTTTATGAATCTGAAAATATCTGTTTTTGCAAGCAAGACATTTCAAAACAGAAATTCTAAGTGCACTTTTGGGAGAATTTCAAATGCACATAACGAGTTTAATTTCGTGAGGCATATCTCATCTATTTCATGCCCTCAGGAATTTACCAAAAGCCCTCTTTAACCAGCATCTTGTAAGTTACTATGTATATAGATGGACATTAATTTTTTTATACTCGGTGCCAACAGATCACGTAGTCATCACTGACAAAAATGGGAGTGAATTTAACAACCTTTCAGCTAGGGCAGAGAGAACCATATTCATTAATACCCAATACTACCACAGTCCCAGTCCCTGTTTTCTAGAATCTAAAATGGTTCTGCTCCCAACTGCAGAAGGAAACAGCTTCTCTCAGCACTTCGTCCATGGATCAGTTCTGCCATGGCAAACACTTTCACAGAACACAACAAATCAAATTTCTTCAGCAAGGCTTTTGCTACCTGACCGTGTTTCAGCTCTGGAAAGAACTGGAGCAGGCCTGTTTTTTCACAAAAATGAAATGCAAAGCCAAGCAGAAAGATTTCACAGTCACACCTGAACGTGGAAGGTGAAAATTCATAGCAACAATTTACTTGATGGCCTTGGGATTGTTTCTACACAAAGGTCAATTCCAAATCAACCAATCTGGTTGTGCTGCTACAAAACATATCTGTCATTCAACAAGCCCTCATTTTTAACTTAATCTTTGGGAGATTATTTTTGTTCCAAAAGTAGTCACTTTTTGAAGGAGTAAAAAGCAAAAATACATTAAAAGAAATAATTTATTAAAAGAAAACCCAATGAAAAGCCAAAACCAAATACATAAAAAACACCACCACCACACTAAAAGAAAAAAGGACCTAAGACAAAATTTAGAGAAACTTAAAAGTTTTCAAGAAGAAAAATTGTAACATTGTGTAGTGCCACAAAACGTTTTCTACATACATAATTCAGAGTCAAATATATTACCAACAGCAACAGACATCATAACAGTATTTTGTTTCAGAACTACACAGCATATTACAGTAACAGCCCCAGCTTCAATAGGGTATACAAAAATGAGGTAATCAAACTGTGTCTCCTCTAACACTGCTGTATCTTGCCATGGATGCAGAGGATGTATCAGGCTGCTATGAAGAATTTAATGAAAGGGATTTTAAAGAGAAAAGGAGGTTGAAAGCAGAGGAAGAGAGGATATCTCAGCTCTCAGAGCAGGCATCTGAGCTCTTTCAAAAGTTGTCTATACGTTTTATCAGTGATTTAAGAAGCAGTACTTTCCTTCCTTGGCAAAGAAAATCCTATCTGCCTCTCACAGTAGGTTTCTGTCTCACACTGCAGGTTTAAAAGTAGTTTTGGAAGTCCATTCAAGTGAGGTCTTCAGAAACAAAAAGGCTTCAGTAAAAGCTCTGCAGCTTTAAAAGAGCAATTGCATTACTCTGCATGTGCAGTGCCTCATGTGATGTATGAGGATTTACCCCCAAATCCTACTGACTTCACTCGATTCAGACACCCCCATAGGTGAAAGTATTTTGCATCTTCACAAAGTACGACACAAACACTGTGCTGAACTTGCACAGGGCTTTCCTAAAGAATGACACATTTTAATTAAAAGATCAACTTCTATCTTTTTGCTAATGCTTCTTAAAGCTTTGATAAATTCATTACCCAAACAATGGCTGCATTGACGTGCCCCAGAAGGCAGCAGCACAGCTTCATACTTCTATTTATTTTAAACTAATATATTTAAAAATTAAGTACAAGAAAGCTATAATGAGCAAAATAAATCCTTCTGTATTTACACATAGGTTTATGCACACCTGCAGGAGGAACACACTGTGTAGTGATCTAAGCACCTGACTGAAAAGAATCCATTTAGAAAAAATGTCAGCTGTAAAAAGAGCTGTTACTACCATTTTCCTTCATGCAGCTGTAAGCCAAAAGTATCATTAGGAAGCAGCTATGACTGACATGCCCAGAGAAGAGCTGATGAGGGTCTGTAGAGTGGGTCGTTTGAGGAGAGGCTAAAGGAGTTTGGGCTGTTCAGCCTGAAGAAGAGGAGGCTGAGGGGAGACCTCATCACTTTCTACAGCTACCTGAAAGGAGGCTGTAGTGAGGCAGGTTTTGGCCCCACTAGTGACAGGACAAGAGGAAACGAGTCCAAGTTGTGCCAGGGGAGGTTCAGATCAGATATTAGGAAAAAAATCCTCATCAAATTCTTCATCTTCATCAAAGAAGTGATGGAGCATTGGAACAGGCTGCCCATGGAGGCAGTGGAATTGCTGTCTCCGGGCATGTTCAAACAATGGGTAGGATATTGCTCTTTAGGAGATGATTTAGTGCTTACAGTGTTGTAGGACTGATGACTGGATTTCATGATCTCAAAGGTCCTTTCCAACAATGATGATTCGGTGATACACAACTGGAGATTCCTACATACAACAGTGAATCACCTTTTTTGCTCCTCTAAAGGTCCCAAGTCACCAAGTGTAGGAGTGGACACCTCACTGCTGCCCTTAACAGGACCCACACTGGGCCCCTGGCACAGTGGGGTGATGGAGAGTGCTCACTGCTTGGCAGGACCAGGTCTCTGCTGCCTTCAAAACAGTGGAAGGTGACTCCTCTGCAATTCTGCATTGAACTTAATGAAAAGAATAATTGAAACTACTAACTTCTAAGCAATGCTTCTTTGTAAATCTAACTGGCTTCAGAAGAATAGTATACATTTCTAATTAAATAGCAAGGTCTTTGCATTTTTAACTTCAGCATTGTGACTTTGCTCCTGTTCCCATTTCAAGTCAATTTTACAATTTCCATTCACTTCAGCAAGAATGGAATTAGATCCTAACCCATTTGCATGTCAGATCTCTTTTCTTGCAGTTACAGTGCTGTCATCCATAACATCTGCAATTTAATGGTACATTTTCTATGAAAAAGCAATGCTATATTCCTTTGAAAGGCAGCAGCACTGTAATAACATTGGCCAAAGCACAAGAGATTAATACGGAATTACCTGCTTGCAGTACTGGAAGTCTGCAAGACATTTGCTGATAATGAGAAAATAGTCCACACAGGTGTCTCTTTCACAGATTTCAAATAAATAAAAAACCCAAGGCCTACTAGAAGAAGGCTGAGAACAGCATAGAGGGAAAGAAATACAGATACATAGACTGAGGAAAATGTAGATGTGCTTCCAGCTTTGAACCTGTTATAAGCCCAAACAAAGCTAAACAGACTCAGAATATTGCTATGGTTCAACATGCTACCAAATATTAGTCAGCTAATCTGATTTACTGCAGCTGTAGAAAGCAAACTGAGAGAGGGGACCCATCTTGGTGACATCAGCACAATGGAAATGATGCTGTGGGTAAGTGAAGTTAACACGGTCACTTCATCCACTGATTTGGACAAAACTCAAAATGATGTTCAAATAGACACACACACCCTAAAAGAAAACAGAAGTGGCTTTCCTTGTTTACAAAGAAATCAAACCACTTGGTACCAAACAGGCTTGAACAACATTTCCATAGTAACAGCTCTCTTGGAAGAACCTTGGTCTGATCAGTTTATTCCAGACATATTGTAGAAGCAGCTCTCAAGGCGTGCCTGCAGGTGAATAAAATCACCAGATCAAATGAGATCAATGAGAGCAAAGGGTCACCATCTTGACTGCATATCTGCATACATGCAACCTATTTATTTGAAGATACTTATTTTAATTTAGGAAGGAAAAGTACTTATATTGCTTAACTATTATATCTCTAAGAAAAAACAACAATTTAAAAAGCTGTGCCAATTTATTAAATGCTCCTGCTCATTAATAGAAACCAAAACTTTGAATGGCCTGTGCATATATGTTAATCCAGTTCTCCAGGTTCCAGAATTTAGGAATGAATTTAAATCAGTTTCATCTAGGGTTACCTCAAAACTATCAATTACTTTATTTTATATATTAATTTATTTTGTAGGTTTATTTTCTTAAATCACTGAAAAAGTCCAGATGATTTGTCACGGATGTTCTCCCTCTACCTTTCTAACTAATCCCAGTCATTGCACAGAATGTCTCTTGAAGCAACTCTGCTGTTCAGCTGAAATATTAGGAACCATTCTCAAGATTAAAAAAAACACACATCTGGATCAAATATCGATCGTGTTATTATATTCCATTTTTACTGCACGCTATTTTTGGCACAGAATATTTATGTTGGTTGAACATCACAATTAAACCTCCGGAATATCTGTATGTCAAAATTCAATTATTCAGGTGGCAGCATTAATGTTTAGATTCTTTGTTAACTGTAATTAACCTTTGAGGTCATGATTTTAGAAGACGTTTGAAAGCAATAAAGAAGCCCTATTCACCAAAGCAATTTTCATCTTGGTATCTGCAGGCTGTGCTTTGGACCACTTCAGAGTAACAAATGAACATTATTGCACTGTTTATCAAGTTACACACATCAAATGCAGAAATTCTTACACTACTAGTGCTGAGACCTAGTATAAATTAGAGGCATTTCCCCCATGTTGTTATTAATATGACTCTTTATATGTTTCTCTCTAAATCTTGCTGTATGGGAGAAGGTGTCAAGCAGGCAGTTAAGATACCACTCTAGGAAATCTTGCTCATTTCTCTGGGATGTACAGCTTTGCAATGAAACAAATTCTCTATTTAAAACTTCATCAGACCAATTTCCTGCAAATAACCTGAGGGAATAACCTGATTATTATGTACCCATAATCTGCTACCTAAACTGGGTAGCTTTTATTCTGGAATTTAGGAACTTTATTACTCTGATTAACAATTCTTCTTATTTCAGTCAAACCATGCTGATTTGTTTTCCCTACAATTATGGTATTAGAATGTTTTCATAGACTGTGTGACCAAGCTGAAATATATTACAATTACTCCCATAGACAGAGCAAGGTTCTGTATCTGATCAGCTTGTTTTGCATGACACTGATAGCACAAACCAGGTGGAAAGTTACTTTCTTCAGCTGGCAAGTGCATGAGCAGATGGCATGCAAGGCACAACAGGGGCAAAAGCATCATGAACTCAAACAGCAGCCAAGTCTCTGCTAGCTGGCAGGTGATACAGTACCTAGACAAAACCTGAAGAGGACTTTTGAGACACACTGGCTCCTGACCAGCCTCAGCCACTAGTATTTCAAGGGTTCATCAAGGGTTCATTCATCAAGGGTTGGACTTGATGATCTCTGAGGTCCCTTCCAACCCAGACAATTCTATGATGCTATTTCATACTAGAATCTCACCGAGACACATGACGTAGTGTAGCTCACAACCTGATGCTTTTTCTCCAAGTTGTCTTACTTTCATGTACTCATAAGCAAGATATTGTTAGAAATCCAACAGGAATTATGTAGGCTCATAGAATCAAATTATGTGAGGCAAGGGGAGAAAAGTGATGAATTAGTGTTGAGAAAAAGGTTGTTTGTTTTGTTTTTTTTTTTTTTAATGTTTGCTTTGGTTTTCTTCCACAATGAAAGGCTGAACTAAAAACAGAAATCAAGGAAGGAGTGCAGGAAGCATCAATACCTGAACATGAAAGCTTAGGGATGAGACTGAGAGGTTAAAAAATTCCCATGTAGATTCTCAGTTTCCTGGTATGTGGGCACACGTTCCATTTCATTTGTCTCACTGTACTTCAAATAGTCTAATGTAGAACCTGGATCCAGATCTGAGCTCTCGCAGTTCTCTTACCACAGGGAACATTTGTTATTTGTAAGATATTAGTAAATGTAAACATCCAACCACCAGTGTGCGTGGTTTGTTTTGTTTATTATGGCTGAAAATATTTTGTATCACTATACTACAGCTAATTGGCATGTTTTCCTAGCAAATAGAAGTGCAGAAAATTCATAGATCAGACTAGCTGTGTTGGTAAGCGACATTTCTGTATCAGACATTTTCTATTTTTGTACAGAAAACGAAGCTCTTGAAATATCTGAGCTGTGACTGCACTCATCCATGGTTTTGGGTGAGGTACTGCTCAAATTAAAACATGCCATAGTACCTACCAAGACAGAAGCTATGTGATAGCTAAACACAACATTTTTCAACCATTCAGTTGTGTAGCTAAAAAGCAAAAGGAACATTTTCTAAGGTAGAAATGGTTGGTTAGGCCCTCAAATAATTTCTCAATGAGAAATCCATTTCTCTATACATTTCTGAAAGTTTCTTTACAGGACTTACGCATTTCTGAAAGTTTCCTTACAGGACTTATGCAGACATTTAAAACACCCATAATCTGAATTTTCCCATACAAAACCACAATAGTTTCCTCAATTCCAATAAATACTACTTTAACTTTGAGGCTTACTCTTCAAGTTGAAAAACAACCCAGCACTTGGCGGGTGAAAAGTCAAAATCTATGTGCATTACAAGTAGAAGTTGTCAAAATTAAGTGCTGTGCTGGGCCTAGAAAGGGAAGAACAGGGAGCTGCCAGAAAGGACAAGCTCCCAGGCAGGCAGCAGAGGATAATCCAGCAGAGGACAGTCCAGAGAAGGGCCACAAAGACGATCAAAAGGCTGAAGAACCTCTGCTACAAAGTTAGCATGAAGAAGTGAGATTCTTGGCCAATTACTGGGTAACAGAACAGGCTAATTTTTGCCAGTACTGGATTGAACTAAGACAGTAGAGATGAAAGCAGAGAACATCTTTTACTTTGAATTCCTCAGCAGGTACAGGTATGGCAGAAATAAATGTAAGGTGCAAATGAAGCAAAATGAGTCTTACCCCTTAATCAACAGATGGGACATGGTAAGGTCCAGATTTTGCTTAAGAGTAGCTCATGTCAGAAGACCAGACATCTCCAACCTGTTATAACTCTCAGAGATTTTCTTCTCACTATAAAATGTCTTGATTTTCTCATGAAATCTAGTGTACATTGACTTAAACACTTTCTATCCCTCAAGAGGCTTGAGTCTCCTCCCCTGATTTTCAAGTATCAAATCCAACCTAATGCACAAGATGTTTGAAACAGCATTAGCATACAGCTCTCCTCTCAAGTTGCCTGCCACTATTTTTCTTCCTGAAGTTCATTTTGCATTTCAGTATATTTCACAGTGAATATCACTGCTAGTGAACTACCTTCCTTTTTTGGCATTTTGAAACAAACACACAGTTATCTAACAAAAATTATTGTTCCATTTGGGGTTTTGTCCACAAAATATTTACAGAACGCAGGTTTTTCAGCAGGCTTTTGATGAAAACATAGTATATTCCTTCATTTCAATAAATTGGTTATCCATACATGCAAAGACTACTATCAAGGCAAATGCTCACATCTAGAAATGGCTGGTTATACCCACACCACATCTTCAACACAGAAGGAAAAATTCCTCTATGAACACAGAATAGCAGCTGACTTCTGTATCTGCAAGAGCCTGACCACAGAGAGCCAGTCCAGCCTGAAACTCTGGCGTCCCCAGTGCTGTGCTTTGATACTGCAGCCTCAACAGCTTGCATGTATTGTGTATTTTCCCTATGTTATAGAAGAAAAAAACAGTATTTAAGCACACTGCTACAGTAGGTAAAGAACAGGGTTAGACATGGTAGCAAAAGTAAGATAAAGACAATTCTGTTTTACACTGATGTAAGAGGGATTGGATTTAAATACCAGTTATACATTTAATCAGGAAATGTGCTTATTTGAAGAAACCTCAGAAACCTGGAGTGCTTGTTGAACCTTTCCCTCAGAACATTAGCTTACAGAAATACAATGTCATTGAAAACATAAAACCCCAAAACTTCTCCAGAGGAGTTTCAACAAGAACAAAAAAATACCACCCACCAAAGTAAAAGGATTATTGTTCCACTGAAAATCTGCTCACCATTTTCATTATGTGCTTTAAAACCTGCTTTCTGTCTTCCTTGGTATCTGAATTAACTGAATTCTGTTGTCAATATTCACAATAGCACTCCTGTATTGAAGCAGTCATTTACCCAAGTGACTCAGTAAATCAGTTTATTTCCTTAATCTTGAGAGATGAAACCATAGTTACATTAACATGGAGAGTGCATTAGATATTGAGCCCCAAACTGAGCCCTAAAGGTCAATGGCACTTGGACATAAGACTTTGGTGTGCAGCTCTCTCCAGCACACAAACCCATAAAGGGAAGAAATAATGGGCCTTCACTCCTATTTAGTAGATTAGTAGGTTTTAGCACAAGAAGGTTAAAGTTTGAACCTTTAATGTTCTGCTATGTAATGATTTTGCCAGTTTTTCCTGGCGTCAGTCTCAGTAGTTTACAAACCAACATAAATACAGTCATCTGTTTGTAGGGCAAGAGCCACACTTCTGTTCAGTGAGATGCATGCCCCTTAAGAAGTTTCCCAGCTTCTGTTGCATCAACTGTAAAACCTGTCTCTGAAATGCTGCTTCACAGGATCTAGCTCTTAGTTAATAAAAATTCAGTCTAGCCCAGCTTAAAGTTTTTATGTTTTGGTTTTAAGGGACAAATATATTTGTTTTGTATAGTGAAAATAGCCTGAGAAACAAAATAATAGTGAAATCTATCAAGTACTACGGAAACTTCATTCATTCTTCTGAAACTCATCTGTACAGATATGCTACAGGTGTGCAGTATATATACAGAAGAATGTTACTTGAAATGTCTTCAGGTAACTTGCTTCTGCCCTACATATCAGTCTACTGTAGACTACATATCAGGCTACTGCAGATAAGGGCACTTTCTACTGACTCCACTGAAAATACTCTAGTGTGCAACACAAAAAATCTGGTTTGTAAGACTTCTGACAGAAAGCAAATGAATGAGAGAATATATGACCCAGTGGCTGCACCATGTATCAGGAACGATATGATGCAGGTGCCTTGCAAACCTACCACCAGGGCTCTTTCATTTTGATCTAACAACTGACTGACTTTGTGAATTTCCATGTCGTATTATCATTGCAATCTAATTAGGAATGTGCTGTGAAACCATTTATTGTACTGTACCTCCTACAGAGCACAAGAACACATTGTTCACTTCAGAAGTGAAACATCCTTCTTTCCATCTCTGTATGTGAAGTGCTACATGGTTTTAGGTGGAACAACTGTATGTCTCAGTAACTACAGGAATCCTACATAGGTACCATCCAATCAAATCTAGAATATAGCCATACTACAGACATTATTCTATAAATCATTACTAGAGATTAAAGTACAGCCTTTTGCTTTGCAGGCATGTCACAATTCCTTCCAATTAAAAAAAAGAAAAAAAAACCCCAAAAACAAAGGTGAGAAAAGCTGCAGGAGGTAGTCGAACTCCATCTCTCTCACCACCAGGGGACACTATCACGTCATTTCAAAGGTATGAGGAAACAAATTTTTCCTTTAAAGACAGTGAGTCAAATCTAGACGGATAGAAAAATTCTTAATGTATTAGTTATATGCTTCCTTACCGTGGCACCAATAAATATGATAAACACATGCCCAAAACAACATAGCATCTGAGAACTGTCTTTGAGTCTTTACATCACGCACACACATTCATCTCTCAACAAGCGAATTAACAACATAAATAACGTAAAACCTCTCTCTTCCTCAGAATAACATTACCATAGCAAATTAAATTCTGCCTGCATAAGCTCTTACTGCTCCAGAGCTGCTGCTGACAAAGTACTAAACTGCTGAAAGTCTCAACCACAGCATTTACAGAAGAAGAAGTTCTGCCAAAGGTCCTCTCAACCTGAGCAACAGCTTTTATCTTGAGTCTCCTCTGAATTCAGCAGACAACTGAGAAGATGACAGCAGTGAACTTAATCACACGTAGCAAAATCAAGCTGATTCTGTATAAGGAGTATTCTCAAGAGCCTCCACATTTTATCCATTACTGCGTGTGACAAAACAATCAGCAAACCTATAATAGACCCCTGAAAAATGAATGCAAA
Source organism: Florisuga fusca (assembly GCA_038090715.1). NCBI lineage: Eukaryota > Metazoa > Chordata > Aves > Apodiformes > Trochilidae > Florisuga > Florisuga fusca. Next base: position 13,302,739 of record JAAWXA010000010.1, read on the forward strand.
AAGTAGTTATCACATAACCAGAGATAGCTGTCACCTGACACTAGATGAAGAACCTCTTGAAACTCTTATAGTCAAAATAGCCAAAGAACAAAACCTGTTTAACATGACTGTTATTGCTGTTAATTTTTTAAAACACGTAGAGAGAAATTTAGTAAATGTTTATTTAAAATACCTTTACGTTTTGATTAATTCATACATGATCTCTAATTGCCAAAAAATGAGAGAACTGCATATCCACAACTGCTATAACTTGATAGCACCTTGTGTAAAGCAGGAAGTATGTTCTCCAACATTAAAAATGTGGAATCAGAAGAACATGAGATAAGAGGCTGAATGCATTTGCACAGAAAACAGGAACAGGTTTATGAGTTCTTCTGCTTCAACCAAATAGCTTAGCTTCTCAAATTAACACTTTGTGCTATTTCTGTGTATGCTAAAATAGGCAAACAGATGTCTGTAAACACTGCAGTTGTGCCTTGAAGGCTGTATACTAGCACTATGCTGAAAAAAGTTAGCATCTATGCTTACAGTGTAATCAAAGTCCCTCTGACAGGGATTTTTTTTTTTTTTTTTTTTTTTTTGAAGGTGTAGGCTTCATTATTCTTTTTCAATTCTAATGTACAGTACTTACCTCAATAAACTGAGTGCATACAATTAAATGATCCAGGTTATGTGAAATCATGGAGCTAATATTCTAAGCAGCATTTTACTCATCATCTTGGGTGGTTCAAGAGAGAAAATTGCCATCCCCTGACACCTCTCAGCATTTGTCATGTATAAGGCTACAATATCACAATTCTGCAGTAAGAAGAGTGAACACTCCTGGATTTGCTTCAAGACTGATGAGGTTAACTCAGCCTTACTATGCTGTTCCAGACTCGAGTCCCTGGCAACCTGATCTAATTAGATCTGCTTCAGGCAGAGACTGGGCTCATTCCCCTCCAGAGGTACCTTTCAAACAAACACGTGTTACAGGTCTCTCATCTTTTCCTGTTCAAACTAACCCAAGTGACTAAAAGAAATTGGGGCATGTGTTTATGAAGATGGCACCCCCAGGAGACACATGCAAGTGTCTAAACTGACGTAACAGTTGGAAAAGAGAAAATCTGGGCACAGCCCTGGCTACTATTTTCCTATGTATTGACAATCTCATCTAAAAACAGTGCTATAATTTGATCATATCACTGACAGCAGATTTCAATGAAAACTCTCCACTTACTGTGATCATGTAGACAAAAGCAAATATACATTGATCAGAACAATAATGTTATCGTAGATGTGTCATATGCTTTAGAAATTCTGAATATTCAGGTGAACAGTATTATTTCCATGGCAGCTATACTTTTAATAACTTATACTGTTAATAGGTGGTTAACTATGTTAATTATGGTAAGAACATGTTCTTAGTTATAGTTAAGATCTAGAGAACAGGAAACAATTTCTCATAAATTTTGAAAGGAATTTTGCTTCACTATTTTGGTATTAGAGGATGTAAGGGACTAGTCCCCAGGGAATGGTGTCTCAACACCATTCTAATCCCTGGAACAAATCCTTGCATTCCAAAAGTACTGCCTGATAGGATGGAGACAACCATAATGGCCTGAATGCAGCCTGAGGCCTGCAGATGGAGACAGCAGTAGAGACAATGATTGAGGAGTGGAGTGGGCAAAGATTTACTCCAGTTGTTCCATCTGATGTATTTCAACCACTCTTACTGATTGTTTTGAAATGACTGTTGAGTGAAACAGGCCTAAAAAAGGCAGAACTTTGATGGTGGACTTTGGGAGCTTCAAGTACACCAACCTTCCCCCAGTGGCTGGCCTGAACTGGACCTTGGACAAATCATTTTCTGTTATCTACCTCTCTAACTTTTCTTCTAGTCTCTCTCTCTGTCTCTCTTTCTCTTTTCCTTCCTAAAGTCATTAAGTAACACAAGGTCCACCATGATTTTTCCCCCCAGGTTGTGCAGCTCGAATATAGCCCTGAAGAAGAGGAGGCTCAGGGGAGACCTCATCGCTCTCTACACCTACCTGAAAGGAGGGTGTAGCCAGGTGGGGGTTGGTCTCTTTTCCCAGATGACTTTCAACAAGACAAGAGGACACAGTCTTAAGTTGTGCCAGGGGAGATTTAGGTTAGATATTAGAAAGAATTTCTTTACGGAGAGGGTGATCAGGCATTGGAATGGGCTGCACGCTGAGGTGGTAGATTCTCCGCCCCTGGAGATATTTAAAAAGAGACTGGATGTGGCACTCAGTGCCATGGTCTAGCAACCACAGTTGTGGGTCAAGGGTTGGACTTGATGATCTCTGAGGTCCCTTCCAACCCGAATAATTCTATGATTCTATGATTCTATACATGTATTGTGCCTTTTGTAATCAAAATATTCAGGCTTTATGACTGCACAGCCTGAACACACATAACAGTTGAAGCATCAGCTTTTGTGAGCTATTCCTTCCATAGTTTTAATTAAATCTTATGTTCATATACAGACCTTGAGTGTCATTTCACCTCAATCCAGTCAAGGGGTATCTGATAGTCAAGCAGTTCTTCAGACTGTAACATTTTAGTCATTCTCCCTGGAAGGACCAGATCTGACACTAAGGTTGAATGCATGCGCACCAAGGTCCTCTGAAAAGAAGTTTAGAAAGCAAGGGGATCCAATCTGTGTCTCCCCGGGTATCCTATCCAGGTCATGACAGAGGATTATTGTCTTCTCAGGAAGAGTAAGGTGAGATGAGACAGGCCAGGCCTTCTAATATTTTTAGAGTCTTAAGGCTAAAGAAAACTGATTGATTTCTGATCCACACCTTTTCTTTCCACAGGCAGTAAGTACTAAAAATTGAATCTCTTGCTGTGCAGTCCTGATGCTAGCAAACATTATCAGTTCTGACATTTCTGTGACACTTCATGCACCTCTCAGTGCGTCTTACTCATCTATCAGATACCCAGGCAAGCTTATGTCTCTGGTAGATGACACTGAACCATTCCAAATGTCTTTCATACAAATCAGCAAAAGTGCCTTTTTCTAGCACCTTTTCACCATACATTTCTCTGAGAAAGGTTGACTAAGTGTTAAAGACTGGTAAGTCTGTTTTGCAATTATAAGGGACTGAATCTGAGAAGACATGACAGTATCTCATGCTAATCTCAGAGCTACACAATATTTGTCAAGCTGAAAGCATTCCACAAAAAAAATATTTGAAAATCATTGAAATTAACAATTTTGTTAAAACATGAGGAAAAGAAGATAAAATTCAGGGTGATACAAAAATTAATTGCTTGATGAGTTAACACATTTTACCTAGGGGGGTAAGGGCCCAATATCCTTCAGCCTTCTCAGAACTATTCCTTAAATGCTCATAGCACAAAAGTACATTCAGTCATTATATTATTACTCTTATCTGTGATATGGGAACATAAGCCAGGATTGTATAGACCTGTAGAACTGGCAATCTGCCTCAGACTCAAAGGAGAATGCCTAATGCCAACACAGAAAAATCAGATATAAACATTCCACAATGCATCCATGTAACTGTGAAATACATTCACAGAGGAGAAAATTTGCTCCTTGCACTTACAGTCCCTCAGCTGTGCTCAAACACACACACAGAGGTTACAGCACCCACCTCAAGCATAACTGCACATACAGAAAGTAATTGGTTTAAAAGCAGAAATTCTCCTTGTATTTTTTATATCCCTTGTCATTTAAGAAATTAATGCCTCTGTCACTTTCTTAAAATACCACTTATAGAACTGAACATACTTGAAAAGCAGGCTGGGAAACAGAATACCACAGAAAGAACAAAACCTGTGCTCTTCGAACCTGCCATCTGAAGCCACTAATGGACTCAGTGGATTAAAAAGCCTAATGGAACCTTTTGATTACAAGCAGCACAATGTTAGATCCAGCCTGCCCTCCCTACTCCTTGATATACACTTTGGATTAGAGTGTTTTGTAGCAAAAAAAGCTTTAAAAAAATCCCAAACCCAAATAAATCTTCTTAAAATACAATCTTTTTTTACAGCATCATTTCTAGGAATTTCAGAGTTGAAAGCATTTTGAACTCCTTTACTTCTGAAACACATGCTATGTAGCTGTTCCCTCGTGATTTTAAGATGATGATTATTGTTATTAAGGACAAGAGATAATGGGCACATATTAAAACACAAGCAAGGACAATCAAACAAACAAACACAACTTTTTCCTGTAAGGATGCCCAAACACTGGAACAGATTGCCCAGACTGTGAAGTCTCTGCCTTGATCTCTTGGCAGAGACAAAAAATAACTGGACATGATCATGAGCAACCTGCTCTTGGTGACCTTCATTGAGCAAGGGGTTGCACTGGACATCTCTAGAGGTTTGCGCCAGCCTCGGTGATCCTGTAGTTTGCTAAGTAGATCAACTGCCTTAAATATTTCGGTGCAAATAATTGAATTCTTTCATAAAGTTACCTGCACAAAGGTACCCTCATCTAAAATCAGGCCAAGATTAAACACCAAAACGTTTTTATTCATTTCAATATGCAGATAGTCCTGAGAGGACCACTAAAATCCTTAAAATTTAAACACAGTTAAGCTTTTTTTGTTGAGTGATGACTATAAAAGATACCCTGCTGAAAGTTTTCCTCAGAATGCTTCAGGATATCATACATTGTGATACCTAATAGATCAGCAGCAAATTATTAATTATTCATATGACAATTTGTAGGTTTGTAGCATGTCTCTAGAATCCACAGATACACCAAATCAAAATGAAAACTATTAAAATGTAAAATCTCCCAGCTAAAGCCAGAAGCTATGCCAGAGATGGACTTGGCTTCTTACGTGAACCTATGTGAGACAAAAAAAAATCCTCTAGATACTATCACCCATACAAAAGTCTGATTTCTTCACATATAAAGTTACTAAAAAAACAACTGGCAGCACACACTTGTCAGCTTTGTTTAACCAGATACTACCTGACAATTTCCACATGGAACTGGGGAACTGCATTTCAAAGGGGATGTAAAACCACAAAAAAATTACAAAGAACTTGTCAAGTCAAATAATACAGGCACAGACCTCATAAGGGAAAAAGTGTACATTTATTAAATCAACTTTCACTTCCATGATAACTGAGGCAATCACTGCAGCCACTGCCCCTGACAGTTTGACAGCCATGCCATGTCCACATGGGAAAATACACTTCAATACTTTTGAAATACCTAGAAAGGTTGGGTAACGTAAAAAAACATAAACTCTTTCCTTTAAAAACCTTCCCTTTCTGCTTAGTTACAGTTTTATAAAAAAGAAATGCCTGTTAAAAGCGTGAAAAAAGAAATTAATATTTTCAGTTGAGGAACATCCTCCTGCAATCTCCTGAGCTGTTCCTAACATTTGTCAGAGAAAAAAAACCCAGCTTCTAAATGAGTTATTTTATTTACTCATTTATTTACACGGGAGTTATTGGCTGGATAACTTTAATTCTTCTTTAAAGACCTAATGCTAAAGAGAGTGAGTACTTTTCACTTTATTGTGAAAAAACTGACAGAATTTTTAGTTTCAGAGATGCAAATATTCCCACCAGTGCCACAGCAATCCATACAATAGAGGTTCAAATTGCTCAGGTTGTGCAGGACAGCACTTTGAGATTGATTTTTAGGGGTTTTTTTGCCTGCTGGCTTTCCACTTCCTTCCTATGCCCAGGAAGTTTACTCTGATTTAATTTGACACAGATCAGCATTTTAAATTCACTTAATTAACACTTTTCTCTATCAGCACAACCCAGCTAATGTGACCACTGCAACCCCAAGCACACAAACTGGACTGCCTTCAGATGAATCTGAAATGAAAGGTTCTCTCCAGTACTAAAGGAACTAAATATTTATATCACAACAGGCCATCTGCCCACAAAATACCCAAAAAAACCACATTTAGTATGAAAGTGCACCAAGTTACTGATCCTCTTCTACCACCCAAGTGGCCAGCTCTAGGTCTAAGGAAATTTGAGTCTCACTACTTAAGAGTACTACGAATGCTTAAAGCTGTAGTTTACTGTGTAGCTTTGTAACAACACTAAAGCAGGTATTTCTCCAATCACCTCTTGCACACCTATTAGAGGACTAATCAAATATGTAAGAGAAAAAGACCTAAAAAGGGGCTATTCCTGAGTCACCAGCAAATAAACAAATATAGCAAAGATCAACATTTTTAAGCTTGGCTTCTAAGAAGTCCTAGCTATGAACCAGCTGTTCATGAAAATCAAGAAACTGAATATTTTCACCTGTAGGCAGGATAATTTAATACCAAAAAACATAGCAATGCCGTGAACACTTCCAGGGATGGGGCAACCTGCTCCAGTGTCTCACAACCTTCAAAGGAAAAAATTTCTTCCTAGTATATCAACTAAAGATTGCCTTTCAGCTGAAGGTCATTCCCCCTTTGCCCATCACTCCACGCCCTTGTAAAAAGTCCCTCCCTGATTTCCCTTTAGCCCCCCTTAAGGCACTGGAAGATGCTCTAAGATCTTCCCAGAGCCTTCTCTTCTCCAGGCTGCACAATGGAAGGCTTCTCCCAGCCTTCCTCCCTCCTGTGGCAGACAGGCAGCTCTCAGCCCCAGCTCCTCTGCACCTGACAGCTGCCAAAGAACTCAGACCTCCCCGAGGAGCCCAGTGTGAAGGGAAGCCAAATGAAGCTCAGCAGGGCCAGGCTGCCAAAGATGCCAGATGCAGGCACCCTCACAGGTAACTGTGCCATGGGGCTGATGCTGAACACACCAACACCTGACAACCTCTGCATAAGTCAGTGTGATCCTGGGGCAGATGCAGGATCAGGCAGGCAGCCACGTAAGCTCAAGGGTGCTTATTTCATGAAACACCAGCTGCAGGGCTTACGATTTATTCTCCATTTAGCCATTCCTGCTGCAGGGACTTAAAGTAACTCTGAATACTTGGTGACATTACAAAATCCACAGCCTTTTTCTGTGATGTTTGATATAATGAAAACATGCCAAGAACTCTGGGGGAGGAGATGCCACCAGCTGGGAAAACAGGGAGTGAGGGGTCTTTCTGCAGACTATGAACCTACAGGAGAGGCAGATCCAGCAAAACCTCTCCAAAGGAGTTTCTTGCTTTTTGACCAGAGTGGAAATAAAATCAGAAACGGAGCCAACATTGAGTACAAAATTGTTCCCATTTTTCTAATTGCTAATGACAACTACAAAATCTCTAATGAGTAATGGGAAGGGAATTCTCTTGATAGGAACAGGACATACAATTAATCAACAGCTCTTTGAACTCTACTCTGAACTCCAAGATTATTTCCAAGAGAGAAACTAAATGCATTAGTCTTGTTAGAATACATCACCACCTGTAGCCAGTAAATTCTATGACACTTGATTGAAGCCTGAGTCTGTGCAAGCATGACCATGCATCTGGAGTGCATGCCTCTCCACTGCACTCCTTAGAAGTCTGTTAATCCTGTCCTATCAACACAGTCCTACCAGGTAGCATGTATTAAGTGGAAAACTGAAGGCAGCTCAACCGCAAAGCCGTGCTTCAGCAGAGGACATCAGTTCTCATGTCAACAGGCATCTGCATTTATATTCAGAATCCCTGGTCAAATCTTAGCAATGTTTTCTATAGTGGGATCACATATAAGGCTATTGAATTTCTCTATGAAAAATTAAGCTAGTGAGAAATTTAAAAGAAAAAGAATTTCTGTATTTCATCAGAGCTTTCCAGGCACTACTTTTCCCAGACAAAAATTCATCATACGAAGATACAACTTGTTACCAACAGAATGTAGTATATTTTCCAAGTTTTACTCAGCTTTCATGAAAGAGGAATAATTAAACCTATTCTTAAAGATAGACTCCCAAATGAGGCAGGAGAATACACTCTGGTGTTTTCCAGTCTTTACTGCTTGAATATTTTTCAAGCCATCCAACATAAAACTTTTTTTCCTGAGGTTCAACTTCTTGTCCTATCTACCAGGAATAGAGGGCAAAAAATTCTATTTGTAGTAATAAGTCTTCCATTTTAGACCATTACATTCCTCCCACTCCCCAGTCCTCTCTGGTTCTTACCTGTATTAAAAGTTACAATAGCTTAGGTACAAATACCTAAAGAATCCGCAGTTGACATTCCCAATACATTTGAAGAGTACCCTGAAGAGCTACTATACAATTAGAGCATCAGACCCAGTGGCACAGATAGTGACACCTCTGGTGTCTTGCCAACAGTCATCTGAGATTCCTACACAGCTGATGAAACAAAAAGGCTTTCTCTGGCTCCTCTTAGTATGACCTTTTTCTCCTAAGCTTCATTTGGCTTCACACAGAGCCAGCAGACAGACAACCCAGGGAAAGGTTCTTAATGCAAACTTTCCCCACATGTTCCAAGCCTGCTGCTGAGGACACCCAATGGTTTTGCTTCTGAACACATCTGGACTTTGTGGAAAAAATTTCTACAGTTCCTCACTCCACACAGACTCATGCAGACTGCTTTTCTCCAATTCCAACTTATAAATCAACATAAAAAATGTACTGCAATACTAATATATGCATTAGATAGAATACTACTCTTGCCAGTTCAAGTAACCCAAGCCAGCTTCTTAAATTTTCTCTGCACATCTGGCATTTCACTGCAGCTGTATTGAATCACTGCTGCTTTCAAGTGTTTCAATGAGAGATCCTATTCTGCTTTCCAAATGGCCTCCCAAAGAAGCAGTCCAAAAACTTAGGACCTTCATGCTCAGGGGAGCCTTCCACATGTTTGAAGTGCAAATCTGGTTACAGCTGCACAAAAAACTACCAAAGGAAAGGTATTCTCTAATTCAGATAACTAAGGCACCATAATAGGACTGAAGGATGAAAAGGAACAGCTCAGTTTTCCTTTTGGTACATTTCAGCACTCTTCAAATGGCAAACCTCAGGTATGTTTATTCAACATTGTTTTCTTATCCATTGCTACCTTGGCATCACTTCTTCTATAAGATACAATACCACAGAATATAATCAGATACAAATACTTCAATCTCTACAGTCCTACCAATTCCTACTCATGTGCAGTATGTGCACAATACCAAGAGTTTAACAGTAATAAGCCTCTCAGCACTCCGGATTCCATCCACTGTGAGGAAGTTCAGTAATCATCAGACCTTTTTCTCACTAGAAATGAAAGCACAAACCAAAAAGTAAGAGGAAACATTTTAAACTAGCTGCCACTGGGAAGAAGTCATCGGTCAGTCATTAAAAAAGTGTATGTTTCACAGCACTCCAGATGTTTAATAAAATTAACAGGTAAAATTGTCTCCTTTGAGTAGTACCTCACAATCTTGTATCACCTCACCATCCAGGAGCTAGTGCTTTTAGATAATTCTGAATATAAGTAGCTATCAAAATGTTAGTGTAGGCCCTACTTGCTGTTTCAAAAAAGATAATATATTCTTATTTCTTAGTTGTTTTACAGTACTATTCTCAGATATATGCCCATCTATTGCCCTGAAACTGACCGGTTCCTTTATATGAATTTTTAGTGTTTTCCTTAATAAAAATAAGTACAATGCAAATATGGACACTTGGCTTTTTACTGAGTAACTGCCTAAGTTCTGTGATGCTATAGTAACATTTGCTAACTATTTTCATGTCCTTTGTAACTCATTTAAAACTCAGCTTCTCACAACTAATAAATACTTTTTTTTTTTAATACTACTCTTTTTAAAATAGCAAATCCTTATCAATTGTGTTTACAGACAAAAGCTTTTGAGAGCAACCAGATAAAAGGAAGCTATCTTAGCCTAGCATCAATTTCAAAATATTATTAGCTTTGCTTTCTGTTTTGTGTTGACACCTTAAATATTACACATTAAGCATTTATCAGCCTTTTGATATTCAAAGGCTTATGGCTGCAGGGGTCTCCAGGCTGCAAAGTCACAGTGGCAGCTGCTCCTGGATTTCTTTCAGTATTGTCATGGTATCTTCTGCATTTAATACACCTGGAATTTTTACCAAATAGTAAATGGGAAGAAAAACAGTAAGGCTTGTTTCTCTCTTCACTGGGGTTATAAATATTCCACAGATTGCATCATGTTTTAAGTAATCGGAACTGTTCAGCAGTCTAAAATAAGGCAAATTGATACAAAGGTCCAATAGTCAATAAATACTGACTTTCCCAAATAAAGGTTCCCCTTCCAGGCTCACTCATTCTTCATTTCAGGTGTCAAAATGGGAGCTTTTTGTCTCCAAAGTTGAGCTCTTCATCTCAAAACAGAAATTTTCTATGTTCCACACTGAAACCATCACACATTTATCTCATATATGATTGTGGAGAATTTAGAACATTATAAGTGGGATTAAAAACAGAATTAAAACATACTCTATTACACTGCACATAGTCAACAAATCACTTAATTTTTTGTGTTGTAATAATATTCCTTTGTTTAAAAATGATCAAATTGCCTTGTTAGCCACTCCTTATTCATAAGTGGTTTAAATCCAACATCCATGGATCAAATAGCCCTACACACAAGATAACTACTAAATTAAAGTGAAATGCATATTAAATATATGAAGGCCTTTTATAGCTGGAAGATGCTGGGCCTGGACAATACAAATGAGAGTAGAGCAACCATGGTTTATAATTTCATTGCTCCCATATGATGCAAAGCACACTCTGTTGTCTCCATTAAAAATCATGACTCTGAATGAACCTATAATACAATTAAAAATAGATTTTTAATCATCAGAAGAACATGTTCCTGGAACATTCTCCCAAAAACAACAGTTGGTTAAACATACTAACCACAACTCAGATGGAGCTTGCTTTTCTGCCACAAAATGCATGGTGTGATTGTTTATAGTGAAGGTAGATGGAAATTCATGGTTCTGGAGTGGTTTCAAAGAAAAAAATGCAAACCCAGTAACAATTATTCAGGTACTTCTGAATACCACAAGTACATCATGAGCCCTGCCATTGAAATGAAAATATCCCTAGCATAATGAAAACTTCAGGTCAGGAGGAAGAAAAAAACACATTGTGAGTGATAAATTCCATGCAAAATGAAGAATAGTGCAATAGAACAGGCTGCCCAGTGAGGCTGGGGACATTCAAAACCCACCTGGACATGTTCCTGTGTGAACTACATTAGGAGCCCCTGCTCTGGCAGAGGGGTTGGGCTCAATGATCTTTCAAGGTCCCTTCCAGCCCCTAAGATTCTGTGATTCTGTGATTAAAAATAGAAGTGTATAGCAGCATTAGTTAAAAAGCAAATCAGAGAATTTTATATAGCTTTAAAAACTCCCAGTTATTCACAAACAGATGAAAAATACAAGTACTACAGACAACTATTAGGTGATTACACAATTGTACTGCTTCACTGCTTCTTCCCTGGTTCTTGTATTACTGTTTCAAGTCTCACTAAATCCTTGCCTCATAAACCAGTTATATGCTTCCAATATATTAAAGCCAACATAATCTGCTTATGGACTTTTATGATTCATGTTCATTTAAAACCAGTTTTCCCACCTTGTTATACTGACAAGACACAAACTTACTGCAGTGCCTTTTACCACAGGCTTGCTCAGCACTAGGTCTCAATGGGGAGCTCTAGATACCACCCTGCTAGATAAAATTATTAAAAAGGAACATTTGACACTGAAGACTGTCTGATTCATTTAAATCTAAAAGTCACATGTATTGCCTTTCTGTATGTACAGTACTAAAACCGTAGAAGTTTGTAGGCAAAACAGACTTAAAAGAATAGTCAAAAAGGTTACTCACTCTTATTACCAAAAAAATTCTCTCAACTGAGAATTTACTAACAGGTTTTTCCCTCTAACTACCATTATGAACAAACATGTTTCTTTACTTTGCCTTCCACATATAACCACCAACATGTGCAGACATTCCAGCTGCAAAGAAACATTTACAGATGTCATCTTCCTGGACCTGGGCAAAGCATTTGACACTTTTCCTGCACAACATTCTGATCTCTAAACTGTAACGATACAGATTCGGTGGATGGCCCACTCACTGGATAAGGAACTGGCTGGATGGTCACACCCAAGGAGCTGTGGTCAATGGCTCAGTTTCCAATGGAGATGTGTGACAAGTGGTGGTCCTCAAAGGTCAGTACTCAGACCGGTGTTGTTTGACATCTTTTGTGGTGACTTGGACACTGGAGCTGAACGTACCCTCAGCAAGTTTGCTGACAACACCAAACTGTGTGGTGTGGTTGACACGCTGGAGGAAATAAGATGCTGTTTATGTTCACCTAAGCTTTTAAAATCAGTAATTACATCAGATTTATTGGAGGAAATAAGCTATTATTTCCTGAGTCCTGACTTATTTTTTATTCTTCCAATACTAACAAGAAACAAAAGAATTAATCCAAAAGCAGAAATGACAAATTTTAAGACTAAATTTTTCTTTAATCTTGCTTTAATTACAGGACACTTATGCCATTTCCATGGGAATCCTTACTTCTCACTTGACCACTGCAGCATGCACTTGCTTGCAATTCTGCTCCCATGATAGCAAAAATTCCAACAACACAACTTGTCTCTTTGGAAGGACTGGGCATCTACAAATTCATCTACCATGGGGCTGTAAAGTGCTCCCAAGTTAGTTTGTGTTAATAGTGTAACACAAAACTGAAAGAGCCATGGATATGGCTCAAGTAATGAAGCTAATAACAACACAAGGGGTCAGGGAATAGATACTTGATACAGAACAAGGACAATGAAAAATAAAACTTCTACAAATCAACAGAAAGAGACAAGTACTCAGAAACAAATGCGGGAAAAAAATCCAGCTGGTTTTGAGAGGCAGAAAGGAAACATTAACATGGGAAGAGAGAAAACCAGGGATGACAACATAAACCTTGCATCTGTCTTCACAGAAGGACTTGTACTGTTGTTTTGATTTGATTACCAAAGATAAAGGATGCAAATACTCCCCAAGAAAAGAAAATAATCTTTTCAGTTCACTGAAATATATCAGATCAGATAAATAAGTGAGAAGTGTTTCCAAAATATTGGGTTTTGTTCACCACATCAGTTTCTTCTACTGTTACACTCAGAAGCATGCAACTACACACAGGCTAAGATTTTACCCTTGGAAGAAAACTGCCACGATGTTATCATTGAACTGGAACAGTCAGAAAGACCAGAACTGGAGATGCTCAGAGACACTGTCACTCATCCTTTTGGCCATTGCTAAAAACCAAATCATAACCAGCATAGTGAACTCAGCCTTTGAAATGCTGGCTTAAGACACTAAATACTGCAGCTTCGTTTTTTAAGAAGTCACTCTGAGGATTACACACAGACAGGATAATTCGTATTTCAGGGGTGTGTGGGACACCTAGTGTGAAGGATTCAGAAGTGCTCTATGTGCTTGACAAGTGTGACAACTAGACTCTGCTGGTTAGGAAATGACAAGTATTGTGGCAGGGAATGATGGCAGAAAGCAGTAGTACATTCAGTTATATGAATTCATGTTACCTTGAAGAGATGCAATTTTGTGTTTACCTTTTATTCAACCTACTTCATTAGAAAGTTGAATTAATAAACACTGTCTAATTTCAAAGTTCTTATTCCTGGCTGATGTGATCACACATCCCTAAGGAGCTAAAAGGAGCCAAGTGGACTTCATACTAGAATGGGATCTCCTTGCTATACCTGCAGAAGTCACTTTCACATGGAAAAAGGCAACAGCATTTGAAATCCTGAAGATGGTGACCACAAAATTCACAGCTAAAATCTAGTTCCACATGAGAGTGAAAAGCATGTTAGAACACTTAAATATTTCTGTATGAGTATTATATTGCACTGCTGTAGTTGAAAAGTTGCTCTTCTTTCTTTACTCGAGGGTAATTATTTTGAAGAAGGAAATAGGGTGCTGGGAAGGCCCAGTTGTAACTAAAACACCAGACCACAAATTGGATAGCAGTCTCTGCAGCAAAGTGGTGTTCCTTAGCCTTCTAATATAGGGGGTTATAGCCCCAAGAAATCTGGCTTCTAGACAATATTATCTAAGGATCAGAAACCCTAAGCATCAGAAATCAAGTCACTTATATGGACTTTCTTGAGAAAGCATTAGAATATATTTTCTGCCCCTAATCTCTTCAGGAATAATTGTTCAGGATGATAATGATTCCAGCAGTCTGGAAGGGACCTCAAGGAATCTCTGATCCAATCCTACACAGCAAGACTAACTTTAGCATTAAACCAGGGCTACTTAGAGGATTCAGATGAGTTTTAAATTCCAGCGTGGCTATTTCCCAATGCCTCTGAGCACTTGGTGTCACGGTGCCTCAATGCCTCCTTTTCAAGCTTTTTGTCCACCATCTAACCAGAATTTTCCTTGATACAATTTGCAATTTCCACCACTCACCTGAAAAAAAATAAGGCTTTAGACTTTTAATCCTTAATTTCAGCCAGTAAGGAAAACAAAAAAGTTTTCCACCTATATTGCTGGCCCCATCAACCAATCTTTAAAGTAATTTCAAACTTGAGCACCTCCACAGTAGCCTTAAATACAAAGAATACTCTGCAGTCAGACTGAATACATCACTGGCTATGACTGGAGGCATATTGAAGTACTATGAGTTCAAATTCTATATGTCTAGGTATGCATCTGCATTACACATTTCACAATGCTTGTTAAAAGAAAGAAATAATATAAATAGGATATTAATTCCCTTTTAAAGGCCTTGGAGAGACCAAGAGAGCTAGAGAACATTATGTCTACCATCTGCACCAGATAAATTGCTAAGAATAATAGTGAACAACAGAATGAAGGAACAAATGGGCAGAGACTCAAGGAAGGATGGCAGATGCTGATCAAAAGAACAAAGCAGCTCCCAAAGCAAGGACAGTGGCATGGACCAGCACTCACCAAGCTGGGGAAGGAAAAACAGAGTGAATACAGATGTCTATGTACAGGAAAGTCAATACAAAAAAGACAAGGGCACAACAGTTCCCTACTTTCCCCGACTGACACTGACTATTATACAACAATAACCTTTTCTTTTGTTTGGCAGACATATTCAGAACACAAGGGGTTTTGTGCTATTCCAGGATTTTCTGCTATTAAAAAAAAATAATTCCAAGCAGCATCAAATGAAATTACATGGTGACAGGTTCAAAAGAAATAAAAACTTATACTTCCTCACTTACCACAGCATTAAGCTAGAGAGTTTTTTGATGTGGGATATTTTGGATACTAGAAGTTTAAGCAGGCTAAAAAAGCAAACTTCTGGGAAGAAAGTCTCCTAATAACACACTGCCTCTGGCTAAAAACTCTCCTGAATCAAAACCCCCTGAAAGCCTGAAGAATATTCTGGAGAAGGATGGCACTACGGGTGCCTGGTACTGCTCCTCTTCGCAAGACAACTGGTACTGGCTGCTGCTGCTGCAGAGGGGATTCTGGTTTTATCTGGAATCTCATAATTCCAGATTGAGAACTCTCATAATTCTTATAATCCCATTTATCTGATCTCATAGTGCTTGTGCTCCAAGTTGTGATGATTTTTAACTACAATTACAACAGATGATGTCAAACAATTTCAGGACCAGCTTTTTTTAATGAAAAGATTTCTCTTTACATTATAGCAGCATTAAATCATTTGATTTCAAAATTTTAGATGTATAATAAGATGACATGAAATGCCAAAGCCAGTATAACTCCCTGTGTTTTAAGTCTGACTGAAATCCATAGGGGCCTTTTTCTTTGAATAAAAATTTAAGATTTCTGAAAGTTTTCTGACCTTGATTTGTAATGATGAGCAACAAAACAAATTGATCCACAGGAAAAGATCTTTTAATAGTATTTAAAAGACCAGTGTCCAGCTGTATAAATAAAATTTACCTAATTATAACTCTGATTTCTAGTTCAAAGTTTCAGCTGGATATATTGCACAGTAAGGTGCTGTTCTGGGTTTGCATTAAGATTTTTTTCCTAACAGTTCTTTTGGAACCACCTAGAAAAAAGGGTTTTTTGAAGTAAAACAGGATTTCAAGTACACAAATCCAAGGAATTAGTAACAGTTGAAAACAAATACAGAAAGAGAGGAATTGATAGTTAAGACTTCTAATTTACTTTTGAGCTGGTTATTTGAACGAGTCTTTTGTAAATTATAATATTGTTCCATTTATCTTTTGAACAATGCATTTGAACACAGTGAGGAGGTGGAAGGGGCAAGACACAGCATGCAGCAGTGACTGAGTGCAACAGAATCAAAAGACCTTTGTGTACAAACAAAAGATCCTGAGGAAAAAAGTGAAAAGTGAGAGAAGAAAATAGACAGAAGAGTCGTAGCAGTAAAAGACAAAGTGTACACCTTCTCCTTGCAGCATTGGAAAAGGAAAGGGAAGAGTTCTTACGAATAATAAAAAACAGGCAATGAGTCCAGGAATTCACTGCTGCTACAGGGCATGACAGTTACACCTAAGGATACAGAAAATCACAGCAGGAATTATAGATGCCAAAGGATGACCACTTAAAACTCCAAACAGAAAACAGGCATTAGGAAAGCTCAAAAATATCTGCAACGCCACCACAGAGGAAATTCATGCCTGCTCAGCAGGACCCTAGTACATTAAGTTTGCATGAAGAGGTTCTCCCCAGCTGTTTCTCAGAGGGTTGAAAGAGAAGATAAAAACTGGGAAATGGCTGGCTGGCAGGAGCTATATGAATATACTGCTCTCAATCCAGTGTCTGTCTGATTATTTTTTTCTCCAAGATTTAACTGAGTTTATACATTTATGTAGTATCAAAAGAGCATGCCAAAACTCCAGCTACCTTTAATTAAAAAATAAGAATATCATTCCCTGATGCTAATGGAAAAGAGGGTTCTAGATAGATATGCATTATAAATCACCATCATATAAAAGTAGCCTGGATTTTGGTATTTATCAGATGGGTTTACATTTCAGTTCACCATCCGGCACCTATAAATGAAAATGTCATGAGGACAATCAGCCCCAGTTTTGACATAAGCATGTGTCTTTAATCTAGTGCACGTGACGAGCATGATGAGCAGCACAGCAATAGGTTCTATTTCTGTGCAAGACTGAGTTACAAAGTTCTTGTAAACAGAGAGCAGGGAACAGGAGAGCAAAGGAAAAGATAACATGGAAAGGCAAAACAGTACACAACCTTTCAATCAAGAACAAAGAAACCAAAATTGGTATGCAGAAACAGCAAATTATTGAGATTTCCTCAAAACTGGCAAGTTTCAGGGTTGCCCATATGAAGAGAATGAAAGAAATGAAGGAATTCTTAAAGCAAATAATCATTAAAAAGCCTGAGGAAAGAAAAAAAACCCTGGGTGTAAGGCACAATCAATACCTGGAAAGAACTATCTATTAAGAGAGTTTGGATAGATAGCTCTAGTCATACAGCTTTTAAGAGTAAATTAAATCCCCTCTATTTTAAGTGGATGGAGCAGGACTTGTGTGCCAGAGCACACACACATTACAGCATAGAATGAGCACCTGAGGAAACCATCACACCTTTCAAAGAAGTGTTTTATATATAAATTCCAACACTATGAGGGAAAAAGCCACCTGCAAAATCTTCTCTTGGCATCATGAAGGCTTTAAGCTCTTATAGTCAAGCCAGTGCTGGATAGACCAGAGTTGCACAGTTATTTGCATAATGGTCTTTCACTGTGCATCTGCCCATCAGACTGCCTCTGGGCTGGGAAGCTGCCCACCCCTTAGATGAAGGCCAATGTCATGATTCTTTTTTTTTATTTAGTTTGAAAATTTGTTTTAATTAGAGCAGTTTAACTGCTATGATAAACTAATTCATGAGCAATCTCAATTCAAGGAATTCCTCCAACATTAAGTCGCTTGAAAACAAGGCTGCGTGCCAAGGACGAATGTATCAGAACAAGACTGATTCCCTCTGAGAACATCTGTTTCTTGGAGCCTCCTGTTCTCAATCACTGTGACTTTTATAATTTCCATAGAAGCCAAATGGATAAGGATTAGGCTCCATTTGGAAGCTGTCCTGTTTGCTGATCCCTCCTGGTAATGGCTAACTGGATGAGTCCAGCAATGGCTAGATGACTACTGACAGATGAAAAATGGCACGGTGGGACTCATCCATCATTCATGCACTCAGCAAGCTTGAGTTTGGGCATGGAGGGCAGGCTCACCTCAAGCCTTAGGGACCACAGAGCTTCTCGATCAGATTTAGGGAATGATGCAGTCTGGGCCTAAATATTTAAAATGGAGAAGTAAGGAGCAGGAAGGCACAGACTCAGCACAAAATCTAATACACAATGTAGACAGAATGGCAGACAAAGCTCTAGTTCCATATATCGACACAAGGCATTCTAGAGAGAGATTGCTTTTTACATTTCTTTGGGGGGAGTGCATTGAATTAATTTCCAAATCACTTTCTGATAAATGACAAAATATTTTAAAGTGTGGGCATATATAAAAATCTCATCTTCAGTACTATATGTCATCACACTGCTTTGATTTCTTCTGTTGCCTGCCTTGCCTGTAACAAAGAAGGAAAACACAGTACAAGTAGCAAGCTATTTTCTTTACCTAATCAAGACTTCCTAACACAAGGCAAACAAATCTAGCAGTGTATTAATTTTTTTTAAAACAAAAATGCTTTCAAAGATTACTTACTCTGCTTTCTCAGTTTTTGCAGTGACAAAGGATTAATTTGTATGACTTCTCGCAGTTTACACATTATTGTCAGGCGTGTGAATAAGCAGTGAGCTCACAATCTTGACCTCTTGCTTTGGATTTTAATAACTACATAATGGTTCTCCACAATGGCAGAAACCTTTACAGGGATTCTTCAACCCATCTTTATGCCATGTGAATGGCAGATGTTAGTTACCTCACCTTATGAAATTATCCCAGTTTTACGACAGTAACCTCAGGATTAACATTCATCTGCAATTTGAAAAGTGCTTTGTACTATCAAATTTTTATTGACTTTGTAGAAGCAAGAAATTGATTAAGAAGAAAGAAAGGAAGGTAGTTATAGACTGTTACATCAACTCCAGGGAATAGTGAACAGGCAAGAGGTTACAACATGATATATTCAAACTATAGTATCAACTTTCTACCATTAAAACAATAAAGTGATAGAAGACAACAAATATTTATGGCTCTCATGTATTTTCTGTCTCTGAGCACCTGTGTGCATTTTTGTTCTTAGCAATTAAAATGTAGTATTGGAAAAACTAAAAAATATGAAGCCAGGTGATAAATCAGTCACTCTTTTGCAACTATATTTAAAAAAAAAAAAAAAAAAATCCTAAAATTACTCAAATCCTAAAAGTTCTCAACAGATCAAGTTTTTCACACTAGATTCTAAATTTCTTCTAAATTAGTGAAATTTCACAAATAACATCCTAAAAGATTAAAGGTCATACTGATGAAAACTTTCATAGCATGTGAGTGGACTTGACCAAGCTTTGCTGTGGTCTTGTATCTTAAAAAGGGACAAGCATGAGTTCTCAGTTCCCCTGGATAAGTAATTCCTGTTTTCATACCTGCCACTTACTCAGGATAACATCTTACAAGCACTCCAACCTTGTGTAGCTACCAAAGATAACATTGCTGAGCAACACTCAAGTGTCTCTCTATTCTGAAACACTACAGACATAAACCAGCTCTTTGAAACCATCCCACTTGATTTTGACAAAAACCCTAGCTGATTATTCCAACAAATACATAAAAACATAATGTTTATCAGTTAGTTCACCAGAGGAAATTATGCCCCACACCATTCTTTCAGGTCACCATCTTACTGTGAAGTCACCAGGAAACAGAATTAGTGACTCTTGAAGTGACCCTTCTCGCAGAGATCGTATTAGCAGTGTGCTGACTGCTGCAAGAAGTGATGCTCAAAGAACCCTGTCAAAGCTGTTGACAGTTCCATGAAGTTTTAGAGCAGCACGCTGCTGTGCGTTCAGAAAAGAGTATTTCTCTAGTTAGAGCTCATTAACACAGAAGATTACACAAGCAAATTCTGCAGAAAGACAAAATGACAAATTCATTCACCTCCAGGGGTGGGAGGGAACGACACTACTAAACACTTTCATTTTTCATTTGAGAAGTGAAGATTTCTTTCCCCTCTTTCCCACACAATGACAAGACCAAGCAGAAATGAGAGCCAGCCAGCAAGGTGGGTTTTGTTTGTCTGGATTGGGATCACTGGATGGAAGAGATGGGTTCAACCTTGAGATGAGCAGAGAAAGACCCAACCCCTTGGCCAGCTCCTTCTGTACTCACACATTCAGTGCAACGAAGTACATTTCATCAGGACACCCTGCAGCATGCTGCAACAAACTTTATGATGAAACAGTTTTTATCTCCATATTCAGAACACAGCTTAAACTTTGGGCTAACAGGCTTTGGGTGAGTACTCTAGTCTCTATGTTAATGAATAAAAAAGAAGCAGGGAGAAAAGGGGGAGGGAAATCAAGCTATTTGAGTTGACAAACAAATAAATGATTTTTTGGACTGTATCTGCAAATTGTTGCAATCCATTCACATGCAGCAATAACTCATGCAAAGAAAATATATCCAAATTGTAAACTTTTCCAGATGTATCATGGCAATTGATCATACAATTTAAATAGGTTTTCCAAAAATCAGATTCCTTTATTCTTTTATTCCTAAAAACTACTGAATTACACATTTCTCACACTTTGCTTTTCTAGATCCTGCAGAGTTTTACAGAATATAAACAGAACTAAATATTTCTAGTTATACTCCTACAAAATTAACATAAAGTTCTGAGTTGCTGTGATGTTTCAAAGGTATTAACCTATCAGAATAATAAAAGTTTTGTAAAAGCAATGAAGTGAAACTGTATATAAAGCGGAAAACACCACATTAATATGTATTTGAGAGAATATATGTTGTAGTCAGCGTATCCACTGATGTCCCCACAACCATCAGTAAACCTTCACACTGTGACCCAGTAATCTCATATCCAGCAAACACCAAGTAACACTGAGACATCAACAAAGCCAGAATATAAATTCAGTTCCTTACACCACACAATGAAGTAACACAGTCTCTGAGATTTTGAGAGTTTGAACTGGTGTGCTTACACAGGGATTTCCCTGAGAAATAAAACCCTTCATACAACACATGATGGTAAGAAATTACAAGGCTGTGACACGACTCTAAAAAGAAAAAAATTCTTGCTATGATTTATGTAATGACTCATCCTTAGTAAATCACCAAAGCTTCAAGAGAACTACCTGAATTTACATTAGCTGAAAATGTTGTCCTTTGAGCCTTCAAACCAATGTGCAAAATAAGAGAACTAGCTTGAGAACAAAGTCAATTTTAACGCTGAATTTCCTATCTTCTCCACAGGCCAAATTCTTAAAATTATTTCAACTACTCTTCTTTACATAATTTCCTAGAATCCTTTTGAATGGTAAGCAGCACACAGAGACAGCCCACTCCCGAAGTGGAAGAGTCCAATTCAGAGTGCTTTTATATGGGAGAGAAATACTTCACTTCAGAGTGCCCCTCACAGCAAGAAGCAGTTTGCTGCTGCTGCTGCTTCTGCAGCCTTAGCCTTGCATGCTTCTCCTAGAGAAGCACTGCTCTACTGTTAAAAAACTTCTGTCTCATCTAGTTTTGATTTCTCTCACCACTTGTACCTAGAAGTTCAAGAGAGCTTCACCAAATCAAGCACTGACTTTAAAACATTCTCATCCAGAAGTACACACATTTTATTCTCATGCATTCATTCATCACACAGGAACTCCTTGGCCATTCATACCCTTGAATTTTGTGTTCTCACCATCACAGCAGCACACACCAATTCTTCCATCTACTGACTGCATATCCACTGAAGCCAATAAACAGAGAGAGTTATCTGTTTCTAACACCTCAGATGGAGCAGGGAAGCAGCAAGAGAATCTGTCCAGAAATTTCCACAGATCCTTTTGTACAATAGCCAAATTCCACCACTGTTTAGTGGCATCAATAGTACATCGTGTTTTTTTGTCTAGCAGTAGAGGCCCACCAAACATCACACGAGCTTTCTGGAGTGAAAAGATTGTTTTCTTTATCAGTATTTGATGACTCAAAGGACTCTCAAACGAAAGGGACAGCACACTGTCTTCCAAAAACTTCTTGACAGAGAACTCCAATTCCAGCAGTGCTTCCTGAAGCAGTCAAGCGAGAAGTTTGTCTGGAGTTAAAATTTTTTTAACAGTTTTCACTCTGTTAGAAGTCACCTGCCTTATGCACCGGTACTTTACAAAGCCATTCACCTGCCTTCAGACGCTTGCTACTTCTACACTGCTCTTCACAACAAACTGAACTGTGGGGTTAGAAACCTGATGATATTTTTTTACTACTTTTTCTTTGTACTTTACACTGTGGAGCTGCCCCTAAACCCACAGACTGATACGTGCAGCCAAGTCCTTCCATACTGGATCAAGTTTCATTTTAAATCAAGTAAGGGAAAGCTTTTTTTCAGGTCGGTAAATGTAATGGGGGGGAAAAAAAAATAATTACATCATCAGTTCTGTAGTGTGGCTGGGATTTACAGTGACGTTTTAGAAATTTCATTTTTAAAGGGAAATACATTACTGGGCACAGACAAAAGAGGTCTCTCTGGAGTTCCTAAATCTGGATTTCTCACCTTGGGTCTTCAGCTACTACTGTCCTAGCCTGAGTGAAAATCTTCCAGCTCGTGGATTTGACAAAAAGGTGCATTTTGTTGTTATAGCTGTGGCTACTACAGCCACCTTCAACACAGAGGAATCCACACCAGCCACTCTCCACATTTCACTGCTTTGTGTCTCTTTTAGAGTAAGATGACACTCTCAAACAGGCAATGCAATTCAACAAATGCATTTGATGCTACACTGATTATCAGAGAAGTATACAAAGCATACAAAAACAAACCCCAAATAAACTCATGGGTAAACGAGTCCAACACTGCTTCCCTTGATTCCAACTTCCACGATTATAATTTTTAACAACTTTTCTATTTTTCTTTCATAATCCTATACGATTTCCCCTTATATCCACATAAAACACAAACCAGCTAAGTCTTCTGTTCGTTTTGAATCTGCAAGCCCCAGTTTGCCTTGTAAGACACATGCACTGATCACTCCCTACACTTCCACTTCTGCTGCCTGCAACTACCAACTTCCATTGCATATGCACTGGAAAGAAACATACTTTAGGACTTTCTACAATACAATTTTATAGACATTAAAATGGTATTCACAGTATTTTTACACTTCAAGACTAAAGGACAAAAATCAGTACACTATAGATTTTGTTTGTCACCTGGTGCACTTCAGTTCATGGTCCCTGTGGTGGCTGGGCTTTTCTCTGGAAGAGACTCAGTATCAAGGAAGCAGGACAATTTTCAACTTCATCATGAAGCTCTATCTACATTGCAGCAAAGTGTGAGAGCCTGACAGTCTACAATGCCTGTTTAAGTATATGAGAGAACCTTGAGAAAAGTAGAGTCTACTCCTAAAGCTCCTCCAAAAGTCAGCAGTACTTCCTTATTCATCAAGTGATTACTGTGTAACTTTTATTTTTAGAAAGCCTGAAACAATCTTTCTCTTCTAGTTGCCAATGCCATCCCCCCAGTCAGCCTGCCAGCTGTTTCTCATGGCTGGCGATTCCCAAAATGGCTTGCAACATGCACACACAAACATTAATGCATAGTTTTATATATAGTATTGTGATTCAGTGCAGCACAGGCCTTGTTAATATTACTGAATGTTGGAGGAATACTGAATTCCTGTTTTTCTTCAGAATTTTTTTCCATCAATAAGGTAACAGTTCATACATAAAAGGTCACTCTCTGCAGGACTGAAGATTCTGGAAGACAGAAAACCTCACACAAGTGTCTATTGAAGATCACAAGATATGGAGATCAATTAGAAAGAACTAGGATCCCAGAGATAAATAAAAAGTATTACAAACTTAGAATTCGATAATAGATTTTAACCATGACAGACTGTAGGTATAGAGAACAGAAAGTGAGGTTAAGTAGTCAGATTTTTTTTAAAAAAGTAAATAAAGAACGCAATTTTTTTTTCATGGTGCAGGTATGTCTAACCAAGCTCCCCTCCTGATGCTGTAATGCTGACAAACATTCAAATATTGACTAAGGTCACCCAAATCCTAAACCCCAGCAAATGCAATTATTCTAGTAGGTTTCTGACTTACCACTGTCTTGAGTCATTCTTCAGCTTTTTCAGAAAAGACTAGATATTTGTCATTTCCATTTCTTTATATCCTCAGAGACTCCTGTATTAATTTTTTCCTTCAAAATTGAGCAAAATACCCCAAGATATCTACAAAATTTTAAGTTAATAACACTGAGCGACACTAATATCTACACCCACACGTAATTTGTTAAGTGTCAGGAGATGATAAAGGCAAATGTAGCACAGATTTTATGAAATAAATTTTCCAGAAATAAGCCTTTTTTAAAAAAAAACCACATTACAAGGGAAAAAAAGAGAGGGAAAACCAGAATGCATGCATGAGCAGCCACTGGAACTAATAGGTCAGCATGTTTTTATTTCTATGCAAACATTTTTCAATGTCTATTTCAATAACTAAGATTTACATGCTTTTACATTCTTGTTTTACTACATTTAAATAGATTCATAACATATATTGACACAACTGAAACACAGTGTACGGTCAAAATACAAAACTGTGCATTTGGTCACATTTGACACTTAAAAGAAAAATAAGGAGAAATTATCTTCTGGCATGCAGCATTTCTATTAAAATGAGGTGCCAGTGTGTGCAGGTCAGAACTGCAGAGGAACATGACCTGGTGATGACACAGGGCTGCAAAGTGAGAGGCAGTGGCACAGACACAGCTTCCCAAGGGAAAGAAGGGGCAGACCCTCACTTCCAGCTTGCTCCACACCACCTCCTACGAGCCACCAGGCTGACCTTGGACTTGGGCTTTGCCAATTAAATTCCTAGAGGGGCAATGTTCTCCAGCTCCTGACTAAATAAGTGAAGAAGTCATTCATTAAGACGTTTCAGAATTAAATTATTCATTAAAGATCCCACAGATATTCCTCCCCTTCCTCCTCTAATGTCCTCCCCCCCCACTAAAGTCAGAATCAAGTTTACAACATCTGCAGAACAGACAGATATAAGCAATTCAATTGTTCTTTGTTATCAAGAATGAAATCTACTTCATCTTCTGAGGTTTTTTAAGCTATTTCACTTCTTAAGTTTTTTTGTGGTGCAAAATTTCTGCTCCATCTGGTTCAGACTGATACAACAGACTGTCACTACAAGTTCAGTGGTATCACTGAAAACAAAACATACATCATAACATTAGTTGCTTCTACCTAAATTCAGAGTTTCTGCCTAAAGAAGGCATTACATTTTATCTTTAAAAAGATTAATTTATACAATCCTTAATCTAGGTACAGTTCCTATAGAAATGTGATGTAATGAAGCATATGCAGATTAATATGATATGCATGCATAATTTACATTGACACAAATGTAAAATGTTGAATGATGCAATTGAATACACAGATGTGTCAGATACAGCACCACAGAATTGTCACAGTTGAAAAAGACCTCTAAGATCACTGCATCCAACTGTCAACATCCCCCTTCCCACCCCCCACGAAAAAGATGTATCTTTTTATATGTATCAATATCTGTACCTCTAGATACTTTTAAATATTGCCCACTAGGTATTTTTTTAAATTTTTGAATTTGTAGCTTGACAATTCTGTATTTGAAATGCATTATAGCATCCAAACTGCATAGATTTGGCAACAGTTGACATGAGAGCATGGGAACAGCTATGAACTATGATTAAAAATATCTTGATTTTTCTATCACCTCCTGAATAAAATAATTTGGAAGAATCATACAAAATTATCACACAACATTCCTTTTATCATTTCTCAGGCTGCTGAAGCCCTTCAGGAAAACTGCTGCATGATGAGGGAGTTACTTAATTTTTAATGCCTTCATTTTGCCAAGAACTATTATATGCAAGCTATGGGCGTGCCTGGTTCTACACACTACATTTGATGACACTTTCATGTGTCTTGACTTTGCTTCTAGCATACCTTGAGTAAAGAGTTGACATACAGACATAGTTTTGCTTTTTTATGGAAGCCACCTGTGTTTCTTCAGGTGTTCTCACTACCTTTAATTTCATTCTTTAATAGTGTATCCAAAACCAGAATACATCCATATTTTTATTTAAAATCTTTTTTTTCAAAGTTAGCTAGTTGTGTATAAGGTATTTCTTCCTGTTTTCAGTTTTAGGTATTTCAGTATTTGATTTGAATGCTTGACCATGTATAACTCTATAGACCAAGGCAATGCTCTTATCAAACAAATTGTCAGTTGCTCTTTTTTAGAATGGGTTTTGTCTGGTTTTATTATTTTCATTATTTCATAATTCCTTCAGTCTCCGTGTTCACACATGAACACATATGCCTGCTCTTCTAGTCCCTGACATCACATTTTTAGTTTAATAAGGAAAAACAATAATACTTTCTGATTTTTTTTCTTGTTCTTGGAAAATGTCTTCTTTCCATTTTCTGTAAGTCTGGTTGTTATCAGATTTAACTTGAGGAGATTCAAGATTTACTGGGTTTTGAACTGCAGCCTCTTCTTAAACACAAATGTGGACTGTTGCTGAAGAGTTTGCTTTTTTTAAGTGAATCTTCTTTCCTATCTCTCTCTTATCTTGCTTACACTTAAAAAATAATGCATAGTTTGATTAAAGACAAATATTTTTCCTACACAGAAAAAATGCATAATGGACTTGGAAAATAGTTTAAAATTTCATCATTCCTACTCGTGCACGTTCACACACAAGGATGGCTGCAGTTGGTACTCTGCTGAATGAAGCTCTCTACAAGTATAACTCAGTTCTCTACAGATAAGATTTGTGTCCCACCAAACTTTGTGAAAAGCAGACAATGGATTAATGATGCTGTATATTTAAGTTCTGTAAATGTTGGGAGAAAACTTGTAATGGCCGCATAGTTTTGGGGTTTTTAAAGTATCAAGTATTATACAAACATTGAAAATTAACATTTAAATATGAAATTTCAGTTCAAAAAGAAGCAGCAATTTCAAAAGAAAGGAAGTTATTATTGCAGCAAGTTTATTGCACTCCTTATGGCATTGTTGAAGAGTGAAAGAATGATACATTTATAGCTTGGTTTAGATTTGTGTCAGTGATACAAGAGAAGTAAAATGCAGGCAGGAGAGATGAAAAATGTAAAATCACAAAGTGGTTTTATCCTCATGTGATGTTTAAATTTAAATATGAAGAAAATTGCTCAAATGAAAAAAAAAAACTGAATTTAGAATTTAATGAAAAAAAAATGCAAGGGTGTTATAACTGCTCAAGGAACATATTACCACTGAATGTATTAGCATTCAGCTCTCTTGAAGTATTAATTTTAAATAGGTAACATTAACTTATAAATAAGTGGTTTAACATTACATCTAATATTCCTCTTGCTCACCATAAAGCACACAATAATTAGATGCCTTGTGAAATTATGCTTCTAAAACATCATTTTACTAGGCACAATTAGTTGATTGCATCAGAAACTCAAGTAAATGCTTCTCCACAAGAGCAGCATTTCCAGCAGCCTGATCAATAGCAACCTGTTAAGGTTTAGCCTGCTATTTATAACTTTGGATTCTTAGGCTATGGAAATGGGTCTATATTGGAGAAATTCAGAGAGAGGGTTGACTACCTGACTGCAGACATTGTGTGCCAGCAGTTTAACACACAGCCATGCAGTCACCGATAAGGCAAAGAATCAAAACAAATGCTGATGGGTTATGTCAGGGAATACAATGCAAGAATACCAAGGCTGAGGTGCATTTCTCCAGCTCAGACACCACATATGTGAAAATGGGTAAACCCCAAGCTAACACTGAGGAGATGCAGGAAATTTTATATCACAGGCATTGAGAAAGTTGGTCTACCTGCTTGTCCTTTATTAGATCCTGAAGGCTAAAAATAATTTTCAGTCTAAGGGCCTCAGTGAGGCTTCCATGAAGACTTCAGGCAGGTAGGCTCTGACAGTTTACAAATGAGTAAGCAACTAATAATAGGAGTTAATATCTTGCAATGCCTATGCATTATCTGAACTGAAGCTGAGTGTGATTAAAGATCAAATTCTATAAATTTCACTGTCCCTAACTATCAAAGCAGTAAATGATATTATTTTTAAAAAAGTATTAAGATTTTGATACTGTGTCACTCTGTCTATTATAAAATAAATCCCCCAAGTTAACTGATTGCAATTTCTTTCATCAAAAAAACCCCCCAAATTTACCAGATCTTTGAACTGCTAACATACAAATATCCATCTAATTATAAGACTAGAGACAGAGTGACTTGTACTTGCATGTTATGTCCTTGTAATTCTGAAGGAGTTAGAAACACTTATTACAGGCATTACATACAGGTTTGTTTGGTTTTTTTTAAATACATTTGATTATGCAAGCATGTTGGGTTAATAAAAGGAAATGGAAAAGTGTATCTACGACTCCATGCCACTGGTCTATAATTACACTGGCAGTACTCTGTATGCAGCATATGGAGGAATGCATCCTGCAAAAAAAAAGACACTACCTAGCCTGCTAAAACATGAACACAACTGGGGACATGTTAAAAAAGGAAGGAAACAACTGACAGAGATGTAGCTGTGAAGAACTTTTAAAAAATATATATATATTTATCTATGGGCTTGTTTTAAGTGTAAATTATTGTAGTGTGTCGTACCCAGTACTTATGAACGTGTAAATCTTTTAGTCAGCTGGCATTCCCTGGTAAGACTGAACCCTAGTTTAAAGAAAATTCAAGCATAATTAAGAGGTTATCAAAATGGAAATAATCCAAATGGACTTACATTAAAAGAACAGGAACAAACAAAGAAAAAAATTTGGATTTTGCTACTCATTTCTGAAAGTGTTTATTTTGTTTCTAGAAAAATACTAGTTGTTCTCAGTTGTCAACTAAATAACATTACCACTGAAGTACTGCCATAGATGCAAACAATTTCCACAATCTACTACCACAGTAAAATTTTCACCATGAGTGGGTTGATAACAAAGTGAAGCTTTAGGTTGTTCCTAATGATCCATCGCTTCGGTTCTGAAACATCACCGGGCAAAATGGAATACACCCTCCTCCTTGCTAGTATTTTGGTTTGGAAACATAAGCAGCTACAAAACCACTTCCTGAACACAAAATATAAAAGAATTAAGATGATACTGTTGCAGGAACAAAGCAAATAAAGGAAAGCTACCACAGGCTAGCAGCAGTTGGGCGGAACACTCACTCCACCCTCTTTGCAGCAGACATCAAACACCCTCGCAGAGCAGAGCAGTGAGGGGACCTTGGTGGCCCACACCCCCATGGTGGCACTCTCCTACCTGAACTTCAAGGATAACACAGTGTCACCCCTGAACAAACAACTGCCCTATGCTAATGACTTCTGCCTGCAAATCTATGTCAGCACAGGATGTGAAAACAGCCTCTCTCTGCAATGCTCACAGCAGGAATACACTCAGAATGACTGCAGAACACCTCTACTGTTCAAGCCTCTGTTTTCAAAGAGCTGCTATGATGACACAAATATCACAGGATCACGTATTTCAGTTTCTCATAATATGCTTTGTAAGAGTATGAAGAAAATTGATTCTCTTTCACTGGCAAAATGAATATATGAATACAAGCAATTAATTCAATTTTCTCAAAGATGAAAGTAGCTAGAGCCTTAAGAAGTGATTGAAGGAACATCTGGGAGGGGGCATTATTTTGGAGAGAAAAGTTGCACAGATAATAAGTCTATATTCCTGCACTTCACAAATGTGAGAAAGAAACTAGAAAGAAGCAAATACACACTGATGGCATTCAAACTGAAGGCCTGTTTTAACAGGCTGAACCAACTCAATTAGAAAACTTACCTTTGTGGTAAGTGCTACTCTAACCAAGAAGTCAATTTGAGGCCCACACTTCGTTATTTCCACAAGGAAGAAACCTTACAATAAATAAATCTTTCTGACACCAGCTTGCTTACAGTCCATGAAGACAGAAATGCTGCTCCACTGAACAAAAAGGAAATAAAAGAATGGTCATCCACTCTCTTAAGAATTGTGAGCCCATGAAGAGGTACTCGATAACTCAGGGAGTTTAACCACTCTCACCATCTCTCTCTTCTGGAGTCCTCCTTATTCTTTCTTTCTGATTATCCTCTTAAATCAACAACCTAACAATATCCCAGATCCTAGGATCAACCCTGGCTATTGACTCTTAGAGGAAAGCTGTGCTACTGTTAACTACTGGCCCTTCTCAAAATACCATGTTAGAGACTTCTATTCCTCAGCCAGCTCTCTGCTGCAAACAATTTGTTCTCCTCCTGGAGAAACTGACTCATGGCCTTGACAAATGATCTGTGCAGTGGACAGGGAACTGGCTGACAGACCGTACCCAGAAGATGACAGTAAATAGCTCGTCCTCCAACTGGCAACTGGTTACAAGTGGCGTACCCAGGGATTGTACTGGCCCCAATGATGTTTAACACCTTCTTAAGTGACCTGGATGTTGGGATCAAGAGCACCCTGATGAAGTTTCCTGATGACACCAAGATGAGTGGAGAGGTTGGGACTCCAGAAAGGAGAGCCACCCTCCAGGATGACCTAGACAGATTGGAGGAATGGGTTAGGGGGAACTTTATGAAGTTCAGTGCAAAGAAGTGCAAGGTCTTGCAATTTGGGAACATATAATCTAGGAGTGCAGTTCAGACTGAGATCCACTTGGCTTGAGAGCAGCCTTGTGGAAGGGGGCCAGGGCCTCTTGGTGGACAACAGGCTCAACATGAGCAAGAAGTGTGCTGCAGTGGCAAAGGAAGCCAACAGGATGCAGGGATGCATCAACAAGGGCATCAGCACAGAGATAAAGAAGTCATCATCCTGCACTACGTGGCACTTGTCAGACCACACCTCGAGTACTGCATTCAGTTTTGATCCCTGCCCTACAAAAAGGATGCAGACAGGCTGGAGAGGGTCCAAAGATGGCCCACAAAGATTAGCAGAGGACAAGAGCACCTGCCATATGAGAAGAGGCTGAGAAAACTGGGCTTGTTCAGCCTTGAGAGAAAAAGGTTTAGGGGAAACCTTATTACTATGTTCCAGTACTTAAAAGGTGGCTACGAAGACGACGGAGACTCCTTACTTACAGGGAGTCACATGGATATGACAAGGGGTAATGGGCATGAGATAGGGAAGTCTGGGAAGACTACAATTGGACACAAGAAGTAAATTTTTCACCATGAGGACAGTCAGATATTGGAGGGAATAGTCTCCCAGGTGGATTTCCCCACTTTGAACAGTTTTAAGTCTCAGCTCAATGGGGTGCTGAGACATCTCATAAAAACTGAAGTATTAGAAGAGTTGGACCAGATGATCCTTGATGCCCTTTCCAACCTAACATTATATGATTCTATGACTCTCTCATTTCACTGTGAATACATGGCACACTTCATTCCAGTTGGCATAAAACTGTGTTCTGACATCAGAGTGCTCTCAGTTATTTGTATCTTCCAACTTAAATAATTATACTTGATTAGTTAAAGAAACACATTCTTTAAAGAATTAGTTAAAGATTAGTTGATTAGTTGAAGAAACACATTGGGATAAGGATAGCAGTAACATTTTGTACTCAATAGAATCAACTCAAATAACTAACACTGAATTAATGAAAATATCTCCCTAGTTAAGCAATGCAAAATCAAACCAAACAGATAAAACAACTGCCTATACCATGCTCTCTTTTCTCATATCAGATAGGGGTTTGGGGACCACAGGTTCAGCACATGGGCAAAAGTATCCATGACTGAGTCTATCTGATCCAGCCACTGCTGGTGTCTGGTTTGAGACCAGCATCTTGATTTCAGTGTCTGCCACACAGGACAAAAAAGAGCTCTGATCACAATGGCAAAGCATGGCAAACATTAAGTTCCACATCACACAATTTCTCTCTCAAATAACCCATAATGTTCAAAAGAAATTTCAGAAGAAATTAAAATAAGCTATGTTCAGAATAGTCCAAGAAATTTATTAATATAAGAGCTGAAACTAATTTTTAGCATTATTAGTTTTGGTATCAGAATGGAGACAGAAAAGATGGGGAAAAGGTTTGTGCATTTATTTATCCATATGCTCAACACATCATCTTAATGGCAGCCTATTTTCAACTAGCTAACTATGATGCAGCAATTTTGACTACAGGTTTTATGGCACAGACTGCAGCAGGGACCTGTATAGTTTTCCTATGACTCTACAAAATGCCAAAATGCTCACTGGACTTGAGTGGAATGAAAATACAATTAAAAAAACAAAACAAAACAAAACAACAAAAACAAACAAAAATGCAAAACCAAACCAAACAAAAAAACCAAAAGAAACAAACAAAAAAACAAACAGGAAAAAAAAATCCACTCTTTTCCTAAAATATAGTTTCCTTTTAATGTACACCTACATTCCAGTGCTCACTGATGTTAATAATGTGTCAAAGGGGCTTTGTTCAGCACCAAGTACTGCTCTGAAAAGCAGTAGGTCTTCATGCTTTCATCTGGAGCAAAGCTCTAATAGGTTTTTGGACACATCAAGAGATTTTTCTAGAACTAAGGGTAAAATGTTTACACTGTGGTGTGAGGAGGAACTATTGCCCTAAAGAATAGACTATGAACACCTGAATACCAATTCTGCACTCAGTTCTACCACTTGCTCTTTAAAGACGTAGTATTTAAAATGTGACATGTCTCATTCTTTCTTAGCTTTTAACCCTTATTTTCATCTCTGATAAGATGTCCCTGGATTTATTTTTTGTTTGTTTTTCTTCTTCATCAAGAAAAGCTAAGTGTTCAAGATTTTACTCTACCAAAAACCTGGTGGTGTTCAGTCTTCAAAAGCATTTCAGTCATCTGTGGGAAAGTCACTCTAATCGGAAGACCTAGGCAGATCCTTTCCTGGCCCAGTTTGTCTTTGGGGTGTCAGCACAGCCCTACACCGTGTCTCAAGTGTATTATGTACACAAGCAGATGAAACACCTGTGCTCACCTTCTTCAGTGTCAGGAAAAGATGAAACATCACATAACACACAAGATATGTGATATTAATAATTCTGATGTTTCTCTTGCAACATCAAGGTGAAAGGTGACCCTGCAAAATGACCCTAACACCTGCCAAACTACACGATTTCTGCAAGCGGTATTTTGGCTCAAATCATGGTTCTGTGGGTGCAACAGGTAGCAGTCATCTCTTCAGTTTGACAGACCATTTCATGCCTTATTACAAAGTCAATTTGTGTGTTGAAGGTGACTCCTTCTCCCAGCCTGACAATGGGCTGGACCTGCAGGTAACCCAGCAGAGTAGAAGATTCCCTCCAAAGCTTGGGAGCTCATAGAAAGCCTCTCTCATGTTACCACTATGCAGATCTCTCTTGAAAACGTCAGCATCATAGCAATTAGACAACCACAAAGAAATCAGATTTCATTTGATTTCATAAAGAAGTCTTCATAATAAAGTTTTCATAAAGACTTCATAAAGAAATGACATTGTTTTCATCCAGACTTGATGCTGTCACTGATGCATGTGATACATGCACGAAGTTTAAATTATTTCTGAGATCAAAGTAAGCTCAAGTTTACAACTGATAAGATTAGAGGAGAGAAAAAAGGCAGTTCTAAAATATACATAACAATGACACACTTCAGTTTGAAAAGCTTGGTAACAAATTAATATTAGGCTTCTGAGCTAAGATACATCTTGTCAAGAGCAACCATCATATAGTCATATAAGCAAATGAGAATTATGTTCATATTCTAAGTATTTATGGAAGTTGGTATCACTTTTACTCTAGAAATAATTACTTTACAAGCTAATTTGAACAAAATAGTTTGCCAAATTGAGCCTGAAGCTTGAAAAACCAAAGTTCTGCAGGAAGAAGTTAGTCCTCTATTTTCCCACATGACTGCAGGCACAAAATTAAGACAAAGTGTCATTTTATTAAGGCTCAGAAAACATGCTTTTAAAACTGAGGTTGCACTCAACTCTTTAGCATACACAGTTTTAGAAAAATATGTTTGTTTAAAACATCTCAATGAAGAGGTTTAATGGGCTGAAGGCAATCTGTGTTAATGGTGCCTACTCTGGAATGGATTTTTTGCTCTCAATGTTTTTAGTTCAGAAATAGCAAATACCCTTTTCTCCAATTTATTGTTATCAGAAATATAGGGATGAGAAATTACCAGTTCAACTTAAATATCATCTTATGTAAACTTAAGTCTATTTGCATGCTCTAGGTAGTTTTGCTTTGTCCTGAATGAAACAATTGTTAGAAACTTAAGGGGTCAAAACCATTCCTCCTCTAACTACGCATTTCATGCATTCCTAAACTCCTTAAGAAAATGGAGCCACTGTTCTGTAGCTGACACATTATCATTCATGGGAGAAATCAGTGGATATTCTAGCAACTAAAATGGAAGACTACCAGGCTGAAAACTCCTAATTTGAATAGGTACTGCTATAATAGTCATAGGGGATTATGTACTTTAGAAGGTACCAAAAAGGCTTCCTAAGGTTTTTGAAAAACAAATCAAGAAAACCTCCATTATTTTCTGTGCTCTCTCAATATAACACCTTTCAATAAGTTTGTATTTTTTAAAACAGCCAGTTCCCATTACTTAAAAATCACCTATTATCACTTAAAAATACTGTAAGAAAAACCTCTCTAGCTTTGTGAACGATGGATAAGTAAAACGCTTCTCTATGTAAAATCAGCACAGCTGAAAGGGCAATTGGTCTACAGTATGATCTTAACACTCAGCATGAAATAAACATTTTGTGAGAATGATTGCTTTTATTCAGAGTGGATTGAAAAAACACCTTGAAAAATTTAGAAAACCATATCACATTTCAGTGCTACATTCATACAGATTTTTCAATTATTATTACAGAGAACAAGCACTCAATCCTTGCCTGTAACTATGACTGGTCACAGTAAATCTGAACTTTGCCTCTGATTATTACTTTCTTTTACTTGCTCTCTCGGTTTTTTCCTTAATGCTACTTGACCATCTTAATATTAACTATATTATGTGTCTGTACCAAAGGTTCAGTTCAATCAAAGTCAAATGAGTGCTGAAAGCATCAACACAGACCTATGCATATCGAGGCAATTCTTCATCCCACAGTTACACCCTGTAACAAAACTGGCTACTACTTGGCAATTCCCAAACTTCTTTTTGTTGGAAGGGGGAAGCTAGGTATCAAAACTCTTTTTAACTGATTTATTTTTCTGATGACTGTCTCACAGAACACAACTAATAAAACAAGAGCACTTCTTTGTTCATTATTTCCAAATATCTTCTCTGGGCAGCAAGACAACATCAAAATATTTTACCAGTCTCATAGCATCTCACTGTTTTGTGCTTGTCAGGCTGTTTATGTCTACTTGCTGCTCTTAGTACAACTACTCTAGTTGTGGCTTGTCTCTAGTAACACAGCACATAAACAAAAACCCAGGTGCATGCCAGCTTAAGCAGGATGTGTGTTAACACAATGGTTCCTTTTGTTTCAATGTAATCTACAATTACATAAATTACATGAACATGTTCTACAATAATTTTGAAGTTCAGTGTTCACCAGTGCTTCACCTGACCTCCCCTCTTATGCAATCAGGACATTTAATTTTTTACCATACTTTCAGCAATTGATTTTAACAACACTTACACATTTCTTTCCCTCTGAATACGGTATACTTGTACACAACAGGCTGTGTTTACTTTGTTAGTCATCAGCTTTGAAGAAAAATACAAGCTCATACTTTTAGGTTCATATTTGCCTTTTACGTTGTAATATCTTCAATTTATATTAATTACAGAAGACCTGACAGATAAATCAGCCAAATTAATCTGTGCCCATGTTGTACCCCAAACACGTGAAACGACTACTTGTGCAAAGTGCAAGTCTTGTTTGAGAAACACCACAGTAAAAAAGATCTAGTTTCATCTTGCAAATGTCAAACATCTGTCTATAATGCTCAGCTGCATTTTTCTGATTTCTTTTTTCTTCAGCTAAGCTCAAAAAGAGCCATACATCTCACAGATCTCCAATACATCATGATATATGTGACAAGTCTACTACTTCACTGCCAGACATATCATCCAACAGAATGAGACAATCAATGAAGAATAAATAAATCTCTCAGATGTCAGAACAATTTTTTGTACATGTGTAAGAGAATAAGTAGCACATTCTAATAAACTACTACACTAGCACTGTTTACTGTTATACAATACCAGTTACACACTTTATTTACCTGTTTTATCTGTTCAAAATTGTTTCATCTAAACTCCTAACCTGCATTTTTGTATTATTATAGAGCTATCGGAGAAAGAGAAAAGGCAGAATTTATAATATGTTTTTTGTACCTCATCTTCTGGTCCCTCTGTCAGCCAGGAGAACAACAGCTGCTCCAAATTTATCTGTTGAATTATGTCCCCATCATCCTAGGAGATGTTGCTGATTAGTACTGCATCAAAATTTTGCCTTGAGTGCACAGTGTGAATACATATTGTTTTCTTTTTTTGAAAATTCCGGTAGCTGAAATAAATTACCTCAAGTTTGGAAACAGTAATTTGACATTCATAAATCAAAGCTTTCAGGAGAAAGAATTAGTTTGATTTATAACTAATGCCTTTGCACGGATCCTACCACCTACCACTGAAGTAACAGCCTTGACTTCAGAGAGAGGGTATACACACCCAAACACCTATTTTTCTGAAGTCATTTGGCCACAGCACTAACAAAACAAGCACAGTTATGTGAGCTCAAACAGTGATTTAAACTACACTGTTTTAATGGTAGCATGAGTATATTTAACATCTTCAGTAAATAGACTCAACAAGCCTGAAGCCTGTTGAATTAATAGATTGATGGTTACTTGTGCTTTTGTAGGATTTCAAAAATATGTTCATGCATCACTATCATAATTCTATTTCTTCCATTATTTCACGCATTCATAAGAATATAAGATATATTTAATATTGTAGTAACCACAGCAATTTGAACTAAGCAGATCAAGAAAATATGTTGCTAAAGATCACAAAATTTTGTAACTGGGAATTTAATTGGTATGAGGATTTCCAGGCTGCAGAACATCTATTTATTCACACACAACCACAATCATTAAGCTTTTCCTAGACTTCAGTTACAAAGAAAAAAACAGTGATACAACAGGGAATTATGGCACTCTTACACTCTTGTCTCCTGAAATGCAGTGACTTCATACAAAGACCACTGAGTAGCACCTGTCTAAGAAATAAGAAGCAGGGTCTGCTTTGCTTTTGCAGAAACATTGAATAAAAAAAGCATCCAAGCAAGACGTGGCAGTCAGGCACACACCTGCCACATCCTGAAGTGGCTGCATAAACAGGTAACATAAGGCTCCTACATTTAATTTGATATTATATTCCTCAAAGGAATTCATCAATGGTCAAGGGTGAAAAGACTCAGTGTAAGAAGGGGAATTCAAGCTAATTTTCACCTTTAGCAACTCAAGTGTGATAGCATGTTCCTAGTTATTCCTTTGCACCAATTCCTTCACCTTACAGGAGGTCACCTGGGTCTCAGGCCAGAAGAAGCACCAGCTTCCTCCTGCCTCAGTCTCTCAGATGTCCTCGATCTCTGCCCTGGCAGAGGCAAGCCAAACCCTCCTGATATGGCTCCTTCCTCCCCTGACCCCAGCATCTGCCATTTCTGCCCTGAGGACCCCCAAAAACAATCTCCCTCTCAGAGCAGGGGCAGCCAAGCCCCACAGCAGCCACCTCCGGGGCCCTTCCATA
The DNA here is from genome assembly GCA_038090715.1 of Florisuga fusca. Lineage (NCBI taxonomy): Eukaryota > Metazoa > Chordata > Aves > Apodiformes > Trochilidae > Florisuga > Florisuga fusca. The sequence continues at coordinate 13,340,646 of JAAWXA010000010.1, forward strand.
GGCAACATCCATGATGAATCCCTGACCTCTCCCCAAGGCCCTTCCTGATAAGCTGCTGCTAAGGGACCAAAACACAATCCCATCCCCAGAGGATCCAGACTCTTCTGGATCCCTCCTCAGTCACCTTCCTGTAGAAACTAACTTGAGTACCCCACAGAGATGGCTCACCACGTTTCCTTGTTAAAAGGTAATATTATTAATGGCTCTATCTGCTTGAAGGAAAGAAACTTAAATTTTACCTGAAAAGTGCTTGGACTGTAAATTAACAACTGCCCTCCCTTCAGCTTTCTGAAGCCTCTTGATTCACCTGAAAAAGTGAACATGTTTTCAGAGTACACATGAGGAAACTGAAGCACAGTGACATTATTATAAACCTCCAAAGAATTATAAAATTTTCCCATAACTACCACTATAATTTGTTTAACTTGGAGCTGTTTTAAGCAGACACAGCTTCTGTGTCTTTAAAGCAAAAACAACCATATGGTATCTGAGGAAAACAAAATTACAGATGTGCATCATGCTTTGTAGTTGTTTCTGACAATTAATAGAAGAATTTCATATCAAGTGGTGCAGAGTTAGGAGACAAATGGTACTACAGACACTATAATTTATCTTCATGCCTGTTAATATTTTGTGTACAATGTTTTCTCGTTATCAGCCAAATGCTCTGAAATTGGGGCTCTGTGCAGATAACACTTATTTTCAAAATAACAACTCTAAAATGTTATTTTTTTATGGGAGTTTAAGTAACATTTTGAATATCTTTTGATTGTTAAGCACAGTAAAATATTCCACATTAGTATAATGAAACTGCCTGAAGTTATTTCTGGATTTTTCATAACTGGAAAAACAGTTCAGTTAATCACACCTCTAATTTTAAATTTATTAAATATAATTTCTGATGCAAATAAAAGTTTACAAGAAATGTTAAATAGATCAGAAGCCTAGAAGTGGTATAACTCTTGATGCATCACACCATTGTTTTCTAATTTCGTAATTGATAATAGCAGTAAAACCAGTATTTACAAAAATTCTTTAGAATTTTTCATTTCTTATTAAAAAAACCTTAGATTTTCCAACTTGTTTACTATTTACAAGTGTTCTTAACAGAGGAAGGAGTTACCTGAAGAAAAAGAAAAAAGAAGCAGGGGAGGTTAAGTTGAGGCAGGAACCTACAGAGGTCAAAATAAGAAACAGAAAAGGTGCAGTTATTCTAAGATAAGCACACTTTCTGTGTAATTCTCAGTGTGACCACCAGATACTGAAATTGTGAGAGTAACTCCATGTGAAGTCATAGGAAGGCCCTTTCATTACAGTTCAGTCAATGCACAAGCCTCCCCAGTCACATCCCATCCATGCCTGCTGCCACCCTCTTCCCTAACCCTGAACCAGAGACCTAAACCACTGAGGAGTGGATTTCCTGTTCTGTATAAAGAATGAGCCTGACACCCAAAGAGCATTCAATTCCCAAAGCCCACTGCTGCTTTCTGCAGTCCACACCTTCTAAAATGAAGCTGCTGTAGTTTGCTGCATCCCAGATGCCCGTTTTCCAGCTTCCTTCCTCTGGTTACTCATAAGTTCATGCTTTCAGTTCCACAAGTAACAGGAACAGGAGTTTCCTGTTCTTCAGTGGATTTCAAGAAACACACCTTGCATTTCAGCCCTGCTCATCTATGGAACAGTGGATTCAGATTCGCTCTGTGACACTGTCTTTGCCAGCAGGTTATTATACATCAACAGTTCCCTGGGTTGACTCCTCACAACCGAGAAAGAGAGATCTGCGTATTCTTTCTCTATGTTTCAGAAAATGCAAATACCTTAGCCTACAAGTCTATTTTTGACCCTTCCTGCATAGCAGAAACATGAGACTATTATCTTCCAACCATCTGATGATCTACTGACCTTATTTCTGCATGGAAGCTGTAGCAATTTAATTACAAAATCAAAGTAAAAGACAACAAATATATTCTGCAGTACTTGATTTCATGCATTAATAGAGCCAACACAACATCATTCCCCAACATTCTAGCTGAAAATTTTTTCTTTTAAAACCAAAAATCTTCTACATCCTTTAATGCCGCTTGTATGGCTTTCCCTTCATTTGGAATATAATATATTGCACGAAGAGGAGAAACAAATCTTGTTAGACAGCAGCAGCAGTGACTGAGCAAGTCTTTCTCAAAGACCCATGACTGTACCTATCCACAAATGAAATAACCAGCTCCTGAGGCAGTAAATAAAAATCATCCCTTCACTGGATATGAAATACAGAACACTAAGAAATTCAGCTCCTGAAGAGTAATTACACAATGTTGAAAGCAGTATCTGTCAACCTTGAGGATTCAGAGTTGACCCCAGGATGCTGATGATTCAACTTGGTACACTGCAAAATAGAGAACTAGCACCTAGTTTTAATAAACATTCTGTGATGCACTTCCCTGATGCATGATGGCTTTTAAAATAATTTCCAGTATCTTCAGCCTGAAATGGTTGGAAACCAAGAAAAACTTGAAGAGCATACTAAAGTCACCTGAGGAAATTGTTACAATTCTTGCTTGCCTTCCTCCGGCATATAATTGATTCTGTTGCTCTCAGAATGTGAAAATCACCTAGAGAAGAGATTCTTAAACATCATTGGGAAGTACAGTCTTTAGAAAAACAAGTACCAGCTTTACATCTTATGTACTCTGTCCTTGGCAGAACAGCAGGTGGTGGTCTAGTGCAGGAAAGTTCTGTCTCAAAGGTCCTCTATTTTCTATTAATTCCCTTTCAGTACTTGATCCAGCACTGTCTTAAAATTATTCACTGACATCTTTCTTCTCTTCTGCTCTTACTAGCCTCTATTTATCTCATTCAGACACAATACAGTAAAAAAGTAAACTATGACATACATAACAGTCATAAAAAATAAGTACAGCTATCACTCTTTTTTACGGTACAAAAAACGTGGCACAGATGAAAAATAACTCTAGAAGCATTTTTGTGTTATCAGACTACCTTAAAACTGTTAATGCTCAAGTCTGTCATAAGGCTGAGTTGTATTTGTAAAACTCACTGGTACACAGAGTGATTTGAGGAAACATATTGTACTGCAGGCCCATGTATCTAATAAGCATTTCCAAAGGCATCTTTCTTCCTTCAGGACTTCTCTTGTCTAGCCCATATAAAGTACATATATTGCTTTAAGTGGCAATGTTTTCTGAATGATACATTTCTAACTGATTTATGTTTTAAGCAGTCAATATAAAACCTGACATAGAATCATAGAATCATAGAATCAGCTGGGTTGGAAGGGGCCTCAGAGATCATCAAGTCCAACCCTTGACCCACTACTGCTGCGGTTACCAGACCATGGCACTGAGTGCCACATCCAGTCTCTTTTTAAATATCTCCAGGGACGGAGAATCCACTACTTCCCTGGGCAGCCCATTCCAATGTCTGATCACCCTCTCCATAAAGAAATTCTTTCTAATATCCAACCTAAACCTCCCCTGGCACAACTTAAAGACCATGCGCTCTCGTCTTGTTGATAGTTGCCTGGGAAAAGAGACCAACCCCCACCTGGCTACAACCTCCTTTCATGTAGTTGTAGAGAGCAATGAGGTCTCCCCTGAGCCTCCTCTTTTCCAGGCTGAACAGCCCCAGCTCCCTCAGACTCTCCTCATAGGATCTGTGCTCCAGTCCCTTCACCAGCCTGGTTGCCCTCCTTTGGACCTGCTCCAG